>CM062819.1:1659406208-1660606208 GCA_031772625.1 Pinus tabuliformis | reverse complement strand
ATAAGTTTTTTGACAAATTTCAGGACCCTTCTCTAAATGCATGAGAAGGGTTTAAACACTACTAACTAAATCTAAAAATAACTTGTTACAAAAATGTAGGATGCAGTTTAAATGACCGTCCTCATTTCAGGCAAAAATAAAGCAAAATTAAAACTAAAATTGAATCTAAAACTAAAACTACTTCTGTATTTGCTCCATGAAATCGCACACATTCAGCATTTGTTTGAGAAGAGTCGGTTGGACTTCCGATTTTAGCTGAGCTAAAAAAACAGAATAGACAAGAGCTGGCACCATCTACTCGACAGAATTGATGATACACTTGAGAGTCATCCACTAGCTATGTGTCTTTACCAAGTATGCCCAGTAATAATCCCAGTTCAACTTGGTTAACCCTTGGATTGCTTATGCCTTTTCTTGGGCTTTCTGCCTCCAATCTATTTGTATCATTGCTTTTTTTCAATTTTTGGGGCTTGCATGTGACTGAGCAAGTAGAAGCTTTCCTTTTCGAGAATTTTTTCTCAGCAATGCGCGATTAGCGCTAGGCGCTAATCGCGCATCGAAAACTGCCTACTTTTCTTGATCCAGGCTTCCTTGATGCGTTTTTCGCCTTTTACTCTTTTTTCTTTTAGTGGATATAAAGTTCAGATTTTGTGAAAATAATGATTCCGTAAGCTCTTGACCCTGAGACTTAAATTGTCTATTTCTGATATCAATGTTGTCTAGTATCCATTTAGCCATGTCCATGTATGGGAGAATTTTGGGTCTTACTGCTATCAGGTGTAAGAATGAACAAGCTAGCTCTGTGATGGATGCCTCAGAAGAACTATGTGAACCCACAATAGCAATAACTTCCATTACTCTGGGATTCTCCTCCTCAAGTAGATTATACATGCCTTCCCACGTAGTAATACCAGCGTCTCTGTTACAGGCTGTGTCTGTATACAAGGGCTTCATTTCTTTTTCTTCAGAGCATGGAGCTTTGCTTTTATTTCCCATAATACCCTACGTACTGCTTTGTATCGTTCTCTGTTCTTCATTCCCAGAGTTTACAAGTGAAGTGGGAATAATGATAAGGAAGGGTGATGGGAAAGTTTTGAATGCTGAAGATGCATAGAATATACCACCTTACGTGAAATGATTTTTCGATAAGCATGAAACCACATTCCATTAATAACTGGCAACTAACTCATTTATTAGCATTAAAGTGCATAACCAGGTGTCGATTTATGGAAAATACTTTTCTGAACCACGAGCCCAAAAGATCTGCGATGAAGCGATTTTACAATTTTCTTCGCAATATTGCAGATCACAACATCGCAAAGTTGATAGCTCGCTATATCGCATTATCGCATTGTCGCTCTATCGCGAAATCGTAATATTGCAATATCGCGTTATTGCAATATCACATTATCGCAATATCGCGTTATCGCAATATTGCAATATCGCAGGAACGTAATATATGACAATCTTCGCTAATCTTTTTTCTATGAAATACGATTTGCGATAATGTGTCATCGCATATCAGAAAATTTAATGTTTTTCAATGTAAGTTGTATTTGATGTATGCGATGCGATATTTGTTTTTTATCGCGTATGGCGATTTCGCAATTATAGAATTCGGCTTGTAAGGAGGTATCCTATTATCCTTTTGCAATGCGATATTTCCTAAGGAAAGATTTTTGTCTTACCTTATCATAAAACTTAGATTTTTTAGATTTTTCAAGGGGTTGTTCCTAAGTTTATGATGGTAAGTTTTATTAGGAAAGGAAATTTAAGCACTAATTGATTTTTAAATTTTTAACTAAGGATCTCCACTTATTTAGTATTAGGAATAACACTAAATAAGAAGCGGGGTTGTTGCTGGCCACAATAGAACCGTCTCCAAGGGAAGCTGTTGTCAAACCATGAACATGTGTCCAAACTAGGAAACCCCATGCTTGTACTCAGTCTTATGCTCTGTGTGTTCAAGCTTAATCCAATAAGTAGAAACGAAGAAGGGGAAAATGCTAAATGAGAAAACGTAATTCAAAGGTCTTAAATGATTCTCTTAAGGAACAATGTCATTTTCTCTTAATAAGTCAGGCTCCCTCTTCTGACCCAAAAATAAATAAGTGCCTATGCATAGTCCTCTTTTAAAAAATACAAAGGTGAAAGAAGAGAAAGGCTTCATGCGCAGATAGTTGAAGCAGGCAACTCCACCGAGGTAGTTTTTGGGGTCACTGGTAGTGGAGAAATTCTTGTGTTCCTGCACGACTCTGCCTATGTACTATCTAGGCATGATGATAGCGAATAAAAAACAAAGACAAAACTTATACTTTGCAAATATTAAGCTTGCGAATCAAACTACCCCTCCCGATATTGAAACACTATGATCTACCTGAATATTTTGATGTGCTTGATTGAGTTCGTAAAAGGTGAACCATGTCTATCCATGTGGTAAGTGGGGAATCCAAAGAAACTTGCACAATGAATCAATACTTCCAAAAAGGCCAAGGCCATGTGTTGCAAATGAACCAAACAGAGAAGCTGGTATTCAATTAGTATGTCACCAAGTGTTGTAGCAGCTTCAATACCCTCCAAAATTTTGGCTTTCATCCAAATTTTGAAGCCTTGTGTGGTTTTTCCCCTTGATGGTTGCAAACACTCAGGCTCATCCCATGAGCTCTTGTCGAGCTTTTACACCCTTTTGGTTGATCGATTACCATTCGTATTTTTTCATGTTGATTTCTATGTCATGCTTGTGGGTTTGTTCTTGAATTTTGAAGGTTTCTCTTTGTGTGTATGAGTTTCTTTCGCTTTGTGAACACTCATCACACTCAGACACAAAATTTTAGACATTGTCGCACAAGTGTCGTCACAGTCGTTGGAAGACATATTTCAATTGTCACACTTGTTGCTCTTAACCTTTGAGTCTGACTCACTTAGCATATGTAGTTTTGTTGGTTTAAGGTGTCTATTCACCGAGTCGTGCTAACTGTGTGATAATGTTTCATGTTTGCACAAGTACACTTGCTTTCACACTTAGTCAATTTTCATGAAAATATGTCCACCATACAAATATCCGTCAACCGAACCTGAGCTTAGTAACCTTGCACTGCTGCCCAGAACTGCGCAGAGCTTGAGGCTGTCCTATGGGCAACCTCCTCTGGATAATTATGGAAATGATTCAGATGACTGACTCCTAGAACTGCACAGAAGTTGTCCCAAAAACTGATTCATTCTGTTCTCCCCGCAAGACCTCCCATCAAGCCTCTTGCTACTCAACTAGAGGAAATGACTTGAGTTATGACCCAGGGCTTTACTGATCTCCAAAATTGCATAATATATTCTTGAACTACCATTTTTCCCCACTCTACAACCAACCCAAGATTTTCATAGAGTTTTCCTTCACCTCTCCTTCTTCCTAGCTCTACAAACAACCTGAAAACTGTGCAAAACTGTGAGGGAGGCATCCATGCTAACCTACTCTGCTCAGTTAGAAAACTATGTAGAATTGGATATCACTAGCCCTTCCTCCCCACTATGCCATCATCCAAGAAATTGCGTAGAACTATTGAGAATCAGGTTATATCCTAGTATTGTGCAATTTTTACCATCATTTGTTGTAGCCCGATCTTTTTCTCCTACGAAAAACTACACAGATTTTTCTGCCAGTACCTCTTGCTGCCCACACTATCTTCCCCAGAGAAATTGTGCAGATCCTAGCTAGATTACTTGCCTAGTGTTCCCTTTAAAAATTTCAAAGATTGGCTTAGCAGATCCCCGACACCCAGCCTAGCCTTCCTCCCGGAAACTACGCAATTGTGCCTCACAAATGGGTTTTTCCTTGTAGCTATCATTGTTGTCCCATATTGAAAAAATGTCTCCTAGTGACATCCATGTAGTTTTTTCTAACAGTTCTTCGAAGCCTCGCATCTCGGTCTGAGTTCTTCTCTATGCCATTTTAGTGCCTTGTCCCTCTCCTGATCACCTGCAAAAAAATGGAAAACAATGGATCATGATAGACTAGGAGATTTTTGGATTTGATGTCATCTCATCATGAGTGATTGTATGAATAGGTACATCAATCAAACATGGTGCGACGACGAATGGGATGGGAAAGAGGCGCATGCTAGAATACTTGCTCACAATCGAATGAACAAATGAAGCACATTTAGCAAAAAAGTGAAAGGGATACATTGACATGCACCATCAAGAAAAGACTAGGATCATTGAAGACCCTGCACACTTTATCATGTAGAGGTAAAGCATATTATGCCGAGCACATACCATCACTAAAAACACAACATCTCAACACATACACCATAGTCAGCTAGTCCATGTTAGGAGTGTCATGTCAAGTTGTGTCATGAGTTGTCTTGACCACATCACTATTGTTGTACCTTAAGAAACCAATTTCCTAGTTGTGTAGAAATTGTGCTTAAGACATTAATGATTTTAATTATTGTCACTTGTTTGTCACTTAATTATATGTTGTGTTCTCATGAATGACCTCGAAGACTTTGTTTTTAACCCTCAATACTTGGATGACATGAAAATATCAGAATGCCATTTGATTGCTAAATATAAATGATGAATAAAGAAAACTTGCAGAAGTCATAGACAATATGTTGTTTTACATAGAATCTACTATCTCTGACACTTGGAGAAGTTAAAGATAATATGATGTCTTACACATAAACTATTATTTATAACTTAGAAGAATTGCAGTTTTAGGTCCCTATAATACTAGTGATTCCCCCATTACTATTGTCATTGTATCCTTTATTGTTATTGTGGTGCTCCTATTGTCCCCATATTGTTATTATTGTGCTCCATAGAATCCCTCTATTGTTATTTTTGTGCCTTTATATTATTATTGTTAGGTCGACTTGGTTATATTGTGACCCCTTAGACTCCTATATATAGAAAGGAGGTTTTGTCATTTGAATCGTCCAAGAATTTTTCATTTGTGTAATGTAAAGGAGGTTTCCCCCTCCAAGAGGCTTATTTATAAGGTGTTGATCTATCTTTTCTATCTTTTTCTGAGCTGGTTTTGTAAAATTTGGTATTAGAGCTTTGGATTCTAGGGTTTTGCTGCTCCAAACAGGTCATCATGTAACTTTCGCTATAACATTTTTTCTATGACATTTCAGAAGCTAAACAAAAAACCCATTTGAGACTAAATCGGGTTGAACGTCGAGTCAAAATTTCAAATCTTGTCTCACTATATTTTTGGATATATCATCTAGGGAATTTAGGGCTTTCACAAGATCCAAAATTTCATCTAAAATAGGGAATCATATAATTTACGCTTTAAATCTTTCACTACAAAGTTTCAGAAGCTTAAAAAAAACATTTGAGAAGAAATCAATCTAAACCATGGTTCCAAATTTCAGATCTTGTCTCGCTATATTTGCAGAGATATAATCTAAGAAAGTTGGGGTTTTTGGAGACCCACGAATTACATTCCAAACAAAACACGTTGGGAAAATCGTCATAACTTTCTCCTTGAGCATCAAATTGAATTTTCGTAAGAAGTTACAGAAAGAGGATGGACTGTAGTGTTCTGGGTACCATTTGTAGATCATAAGATTGGAACAGTGACCCCAGCATGTCGTACAAGTTCGCTCTAATGAAAAAGTGTATACTCAGGTCATCGTGGGAGATTTGGCATAACTGTTCATTGGAGATTCCAATCCCGATTAGACTTGTAGAGTTAGAATTATTGCTCAGAGGGTTACTACAGGAAGAAATTTCAGGCCTTGGAGATCAAAAATTATAGAAATACATCAGATTCAATATCAAGCTCTTACAAAGTAAAAAAGAAAAGGTGTGTAGTTTTTTTTTTCAATTTTTTTTGCATAAGCTTGGTTTGAAAAATTAGTTTGAAGGAATTCAAAGGGCATAATGAGGCATTATTATCGATAATTGATGCCCCAAAGAAAGAAAATGGAAACACCTAGTAAGCAACCTGAAAGCTCTAGCATGACTCATGAAGAAGAGGAAGAAATGCAACATGATATATGAAAATTACAAGACCAAGTGCAACAAATATCACTCACACAAAAAGCAACAGAATTTAAGATGGATAGTTTAAAGAAAGACGTAGAAACTAAGATGGATGGTTTAAATAAAGGCATAGAAGCTAAGATGAATGGCGTGGAAGCCAAGATGGAAGGCACGCAAGCTAAGATGGACAATTTGAAGACATATTTGAAGACAGATTTGACAAAGTTTCTACAAGAAATGCTTACTAATGGCAAAAGGGTAGTAAGGCAAACTCATGATGAGAACAAAATAAATTTTGATCGTGATTTCATAGACTCTAATGTTGGATTAAAGAACCACCATTTTCCAAAGATCGATATGAGGAAGTTTGATGGCAAGGATACCGGAACATGGATACTATAGATGGAGCAATTTTTCAATCTCCATAACGTTCAAAACACAAAAAAGGTATGCATTGCAACTTTATATTTGGAACTGTTGTGGCCAGAAACAACCCCCCTTTTTCATTTAAGTGTTGTCCAAAATACTAAATGAATGGGGACCCTTAGTTAAATTTTAGGAAAAACAAGATTTTCCTTTCTTCAAAATAAGGTTACCATCATAAGCTTAGGAAGGTCTTTTGAATATTTTTAAACCTAAGTCTATGATAAGGAAAAAATCTTTAAAGTCGCGTTGCAAAAAAGATAGGAAATGCCTCCATTTCTCTATAATATCGGTATGTGCAAGACTCTCGTGTTAAGAAATATATCGCATCGCAATAAATTAATACTCACAAGGAAAAAACTTCAAGATTTACCGATTTACGATGACGCCGATCGCATGATCGCAGATCGCAGAAAATGAGCTAACAAAATTTGGCAAGCACAAAACTTTTGCGATCTGCAATGTTGCGATATCGCAATCTGCGATGTTGCGATATCAAGTCAGACTGCGATGTCACAATTTGCGATGGCGCGATCTGCGATGTCGCATAAGCAAATCGTAAAATCGCTTCATCACGAATCCTTCGGGCATGCTATTCAAGAAAAGCCACTTACCATAATCTGACTCAAGATCATGCACTTTTAATGATAGTAAATGAATTAGTGGCCAGCTATTAATGAAATGTAGACGCATGCTTTTGTAAAAAATTACTTCACCTAAGGTGGCATATTTGATACATCTGCTGCATTTAAAACTTTCCCATCACCTTTCTCGATCAGTCATTTCCATTTCACTTGTGAGCTGCAGGAGCGGAGAACGAAAGACGATTCAAAGCCATACGCAGGAAGAAATGGGAAAGAAAAATAAAGCTCAGGGCTCTGAGGCAAAGGAAAAAGCGAAGGAAATGGCGCCTTTGTATACAGACACAGCCTGTAACAAAGACGCAGGGATATCGACGTGCGAAAGCATGTACAGACTGCTTGAAGAAGAGAACCCCAGAATAATGAAGGTTACTGCTGTCACAGGCTCGCAACGCTCTTCCGAAGCATCCTTAGAAGAGCTAGCATGCTCATTTCTTCATCGGATAGCAGCAAGGCCCAAAATTCTACCATATACCGATATGATCAAGTGGATACTCGACAATGCAGAAATGAACAACAAACAATTCAAGATTCAAGGATATGGGCTCATCGGATCATTGGCTGCACAAGATTTAAAGCTTATGTATCATCTTCCTAAACCGCAAGCGACTTACAATGCACAATTCGTTAAGAAATTTGCGGCGGAGAACCCATACCTATCAGAGACCACTAAAGATTGGTCCAGAAAAGAGGAGCCGCTTAAAAAAGACAAAAACGGTGTGTACAACACTGGTTCCCTCACCTCTTCGTATTGTTTTGCTGCGGCCATGCTTTGTAGATTATTTGGGATGCCAGATATCAATAAGTTTTCGTCTAAATGGTTACCGTTAATAGATGCTGCCACAAATGCCGATATTATGGATTGGGGAAAGATATTTTCTGATAATCTATACACGGCTATTATCAATTACCGGTCTAAAAGATCCTTGTCTCAAAGGATCTATCCTCCTTTTTATCTATCCGCATATGTTATGGATTCTATTTGTTATGTGTCTAAATTTCCCATTATGGGTTGGAAATGGACAACCCAGGACCCATTACCCATCCATGTTTATCATAAGATCTTATGGGATTCTTAGTTTATTCCACATTTCTACCAGATTTTCCACGAGCTTATTTTACCCTTGTATAGAATGATGTATGGTGACGAACCCCCGAGGTGCTCACCCGAGGCACAGATAGATATCATCCCCATTGCAAGATGGTTCGGGGAAGAATGGTTCACCTATATTAGAGTATTTGGAAGCACTGTCCCTCCTCACGTCCTACCCTTGTATATTCCTGACAAACTGCTTGTTAGAGAAATTGCATATCAAACCTATTCAGAAGGCGGCCTGACCAAAGACCTAAAAGACAAAAAGAAGGGCATATGGCCTCAGTTTCCTGTAGCTTGTGGGGCCTTTTCATTGTTTGATGTAGGTCACGCGTTCACCGAAGTGGAGAATGTCACGTGTCTACAATTATTTAAATTCCCAGCAAGGTCGTTTGACCCAAATGAAGTTTCTCAAGATTTCACAACGAATGTCAAAATAAAAGTATTCGTTGGAAAGAAGGATTTATTTGATGATTTATTTCAGAATAAAAGCTCACTCCAGGAAATTTTGCGGGAAGCTCAGTCGAAATTGTCTCCCGATGACCTCCAAATATTCATGGTATACAGGGAAAGAAGACTAGCCAGTATTCCTATAGAAAAGCTGCGACTGCCTGCCAAAGAACCAACTCCAAGCGTTAGCCTCAGTGAAAAATCAAGCACTTCCAAATCTAAATCTAACACTGTGGAAGGAGTACCTGAACATTCTAAAGGGTCTGGAAGCAACCAAGGAAAGAACGAAGAGGCAGCTAAAGACACGGCTCAGTCACGTGCAATGTCGCAACAACAGGTTATCGCCTCCCCACCAAAAGATGTCTCCCCTCTCGTCATTGAAGTGCCACCCGTCACAACAAAAGTGGACAAAGAATGGGAAACCTTCAATGAGCTGATCAATCTTGAAGGGCAAGCCCCAAGAACGCCTGTGAACAATACATAGGTAGCTTAAGAAGTGGTTTCGACCATAGTCAGCAGTGTCACAGAAACGGAGCACATTCCTATCGCTCCACCTTTTGAGCTTCTACATAATGTAGAAGAAATTCCCCCACTGGACGTATTCTATATTACCCAACATAAAGCAGTTGTAAGGAGACAGAGGAAGAAATGAAAACTAGAAAATACACTGTCACAAGATGCTGAACATTTGGACGTCTTATGGAAAGACCCCAACAATAACCCAACTGAAAATCTCACTAAGTTGTCTCAGATCGCAGGAGCATATGCTTCTGCAACTATTGACAAGGCATCGGAAGTTCAGCAACTGTTGAAAGAACAAGAAGATCAAATACAGCTACTACAACGACAATTGTAACAAGCCAATACTAATATTGAAGCTTCCAAACAGCTCGAGAAGTTGCAGGAAGACTTTCAGCAGATGCAGATAGGCTATCAAAGAAGTCTAGACGAGAAAGGAAAACAATTACAAATTTTACAAGAAATGCATAAAGATGAGCCTAAGCTTGCAGAATTTATTTCAGAATCTATTCGCTTAAATGAGCAACTACTGCAGCAACAGGAAGAGTTGCGACATAAGATATCACAGTGGAGTCACTATTGCGAGCTGAGCAATAAAATCACCAATCAAGTGGTAGACTTGCGGAGTGACTATGATCAGAGTGACAGACAAGTGACGGAATACTTAGCTTGGCAGGATGAAGATGAAGGGAAAAGAGCAAGTGCACCCAGAATAAATGAGAACCATAAAGAATTTCTCTTTAATAAATGGGACGATCGAATCAGGCAGGCGGAACAAGAAGCGGAGACAGCGGCCACGCAAGCAAGCATTCTTATCGATTGTGTAAATGAGAATTTGTACAGGGCCAATTTAATCGAAGAGACCACCCCGTGGTACCTACCAAATAAACTATGACTAGAAGGATAATGGAAGCAGAAGGCGCAGGAAAAGGGAAAAGCGATCCAAGCATTAAACAGGTTAAATTGAGAGTGTTATTGGGCATACTTGGTCAAGCCGCATAGTCAATGGATGACTGTGAAATGCATCATAAACGTAGCCGAAAAAGTAGTGCCAGCTCTCATAGATTCCGTTTTCGCAGCCCAGCTCAGCGCAGAAGTCAGCCAGCCGACTCTCCTCAAGCCCTTGATGAACACTTGCAGCTTTAAAGATCAGATTCAGAAGTAGCCTTATTTAGAATGTTGTTTTTTCTTTAAAATTAGATTAGAAAAAGGATGGTCATTTGAAAACCGCCTCCTAAATTTTGTAAATTAACTATTATTAAAATTAGGAAGTAGTATTTTAACCCTTCTCATTGCATTTGGAGAAGGGTCCAGAAATTTGTCAAAAACTTGTCCTCAGAACATGCACTTCTGCACCCTCAGAGGAGGTTTAGATGAATGGATGGATCGAGATTTATTAATGTTTGCATTTGATGTCTGCTACTGATGTTGCACTTTTGTACTCTTAGTAGATGTTAGAACAAGTAGAGATAAATCATTTTTGCTTGAAGCTTATGAGTAGAAGAAGTCATAAATGGTACCTTTATCTCTTGGCCACTTCTGTTTATATTCTTAAAGTTATATACAGTTTTGAGTTGTTTATATGTTATTGCATGAATGTGTGAGTTACCATTCGACACTTCTGTACGGTGGAGTCATTTATTTATGCTTGATATATGAATAACTTATTATGCGATATGCTGTTCACAACTGTTTTTCCTAACTTTTTATGCAAAGTGGTTCATCTTAAATTGACTTCAATTCTTATGATAGCTGAATGATCTTTATTACCAGTTATTGTTTGAAATATCTTTAGATCGCATAATAGAATAAATACACCCCTGGTTAGCATAGATTAGATGTGCCGTTTTTCATTAGATTACAATAGCATAAATTTAGTTTAAAAGTTTGAATTAGATTACCTTTAAGTACTCTTAGATCAGCATCATCCAAACTCTGCACACACACACACACCCTTAGATTGGGAAACTGGTCCTATTATCCCTAGTCGGACCTGCTATACCAAACGGATAAGGAGCTGCCAACCAAGGTCCGGACCAGGTAGGTATCCCCCTTGTTGTCGACCCGATTTTCGGGGCTTCAACATATTTGGCGCTAGAAGGAGGGCCTGAACATAGTGTCTGTTGGAATGATTTTCAATTGTAACATTTGAATCACGATGGCTGCTCGCAAACTTCCCATCTGGAGTTGCATCCATGTTCCTACCTCTTCCAACACTCCACCTGAAGTGGTAAGAATCTTGTCTCAGGTAAAATTCAATGATAAGAATAATTCTTCTGCTTTTAATCATGCTCTTCAATTTATTCAAAGAGTTTCAAGTTCAGACGTTCAAAGAATTGATGAAGGCATTTTATGCAGAATTTTTACTCCTACATTCACGGCGGAAGCTAGAAAATGGTGTAGAACCCTCCCAGTTGCCTCAATTCACAGCTGGGACCAATTCGTCAAAACTTTCATTTGTGAATTTGATTGTTATGACTACGACCAAGTATATGATGAAATTGATTATCTACGGAAACAAGATGAATCTGTTAGGGATTTTAATATGCGATTTCATCTTAATTGTCTAAAGTATGATCTCGAAAGTGAACTCATGGATGAAGAATCTTCAGATTATGTTGAGCATTCCCTGCCTCCTATGTCGGATCCAGCAGAAATTAGTCCAAGCTTTGTCTCATTTTCTTCTAATATGAATGAGAGTTCCAATTTGAATATACAAATCAGCCATGATGAAGAAAGTTCCCAAAGCCTAGGAGACATGAATCCTCTAATGCAAGAAGACAAAAGCGAGAATGTTGGAGGAAAGCCTGCCTTGGAACCAGGAGATGACTTTGATACAAGGTCAGATAATATCGTTGCAAGTCAACAAATGCAGATGCCAAGGTTAGAACAACAAACTATTTCTCTTTCAAAAAGTATCAGTACACAAAGGTATGATCTAAAGCCCGATGTCTATGATGAATCTGATGAACAAAGTTTTTTCCATGATGATATTTTCAAATGCATTGTTCCAGAATCGCATTTTTCTCTTTATCTTGATGTTTTTAGTGATGATAATTTTTCCCCTCTCAGTATTAAAGATATCTCAAAAAGTACAGAGGATTACTCAAATTAGTCATCATTAGGTTTTCAAGATAAAAAGAAAGCTATAGAACATCCTTTGATCATTTTCAAACAAGAACCACTTGACCTTCCTTGTCTGAAAATATTCGATGAAAAAGAGAAACCTAGGGAAACTGTAAAATCATTTATGATAGCTACTTTGATGATGATGATGTTGTTGATTTATCTCAAGTAACTCAACAAAGCTCAGATAATGAGAGATATTCTAATTCAAAAATCATATCAGTCAATCCTCATTTCAAAGTAAATGATCATTTGCATGATTTTAGTATCCAAGACAATACCCCGATCTATGATTCATATCATGAGGAATCCCCCATGCCTGTTCACAATCATAACTTGTCTTCTGATTCACAAGACGGAATTCGAAATCGCTCGGGTCCCATAATTCTGGCCAGTTCTTGTGAAAAAGAAGATATTTCAAGTCAATCCCAGTTGTGCTGTAACATTATTTGTGCAGATAATCATTTCCTTCTTTCTCACTTACACTCATTTTGTACAAAATCGGATTGTGTTTTAAATTTTTAGACTTTTTATAGATTACTATGGCATGTTGAGCACCTTATCAAAGAACATTCGAAAGATGTGCTACCATTTTCGAAAACTAAATTGTGTCAAGGAAGTATAGAACTTTTTCAATTCCAAGATCAATCAATATCAGACTTCCTTAAAAAACTTCTTTGGCGTCCAAAACATCATCAACGAAGGAAAGTACCTTTCGAAACTTGTCGGCAATTCGCGCTAATTGATAAATCTCTTTCCAGAAATTTCCATCTATTCTTCATTGATTTATTTAGTGATTTATATATGGAAACTTTCCTTTTACAAGAAATTGCTAAAAACTTGACTTTAACGCATAGTAGGTTACAGGCCATTAAAACTGAAAAATCATATTTGCAACCTGGCTTGTCATCTTTCCTATTACATGATCATCAATCCATAACAGAAATCCATCCTGATTTTTATGATCCAATAGGTATCCAGTTGGAAAGAAGTTTTCATAAGAAAGAAATTTCAGACAGAATTCCAACTGAGGTTACACATTCTTATTCCACATCCAACATTAACAGTCCAGGAAAAGTTTTGTTCTTAACACTGATGTTTGAAAGTCACATACGTATAGGAATAAAAATGATAAGATGTTTCCACTGGAAATATCATTTCACCTACTTAATTCCTCTGTGTATAGTTAGAATAGGAGTAGGAGTAATTTAGCTAGGTTATTAGGTTTATAATTTGCTTTTAATAGTTGGTAGGCAAAATAAGAGAAGAGATTATCCCTATTCTGTACATAATCCTAGGGAATGTCTACCTCTCATTTCTTTAAATATTTTTGTTTCCCAATAAAATTTGCTGCGGTTAACAGCATTTGACATTCACCAAAGGCACCATTTCTCTATCAGATTTTGAACTTCTACTTGTGTATAGCAAATCATTTGAAAACTTGATCTTTATTATTAATAGATACGGTTAAAAACTTTAAACTAGACATGATACTAGTTTCAACTTCAAAAAAATTTGACGAAAGTGATCTCAGTGAAGAAATTGTTTTATATCAGTACAATGAAAGGTATCAATAACAAAATGAGAATTCGCTGTAGAACAACCATTTTCAAAAAAAAAAAAAAAAACTCTATTATTGTCGCCTAGAGCTTTCTTAAGGAAAACAATGATATCCTCCCTGTTAGAGAGAATCGCAGCATTCAGAGGGACAATCCAAGAAACACTATATCTCAAAGAATAAGAGGTCTCATCACGAGCCGACTTATCATGATCACAAATATTATAACTTTGCTGACTTTGCCAAACACTGTCCACCAAAACAGGGCAACGACTCAAGATTGTTGAAATCAAAAGACAAGGGGTCTCATCACGAGCTAGCTTGTTCAGCAAAAGTGTAAATCAAGTGAATGACTGTGTCATAATTTGGCTACCAAACCAAGACATTGTTCTTTGGGAATAAAAAAGGAAAAAGTGTCAATCTGGGTTTTTCTTCGAAGGTTGTAGATCGCCTTAAGCAGGATAAAGGATCATTACTGGGTAATAGGTAACCCTGTCGAGGCTATGGATGCCTGCTGGCAGCAGAGGCTCTACCTGCGACAAAGGAGCATATTTAAAAAGCTGGTACACAGGGAAGACTTTATTTTATTTTTACAAGACCAAGTAATGGCTAATGTAAATGCAAGGACAAGCTGAGGATACAAGTAATTAAAATAGAAAGAGGTTGAAACAAAATATCATTGATAGTTTGAAGTATAATGTGCTTTATCTTTTTATAATAAAGTTTAAATTTTTCTGAGAAATTTTTTGTTTTGGAAGTTTGAAAAATTCAATAGAAAATCAGAGATAAGTGGTTCTCCCAAGTGAATCGCCAATTGTTGTGGCCAGCAACAACCCCCCTTTTTCATTTAAGTGTTGTCCAAAATACTAAATGAATGGGGACCCTTAGTTAAATTTTAGGAAAAACAAGAGTTTCCTTTCTTCAAAATAAAGTTACCATCATAAGCTTAGGAAGGTCTTTTGAATATTTTTAAACCTAAGTCTATGATAAGGAAAAAATATTTAAAGTCGCGTTGCAAAAAAGATAGGAAATGCCTCCATTTCTCTATAATATTGGTATGCGCAAGACTCTCGTGTTAAGCAATATATCACATCGCAATAAAGTAATACTCACAAGGAAAAAACTTCAAGATTTACCGATTTGCGATGACGCCGATCGCATGATCGCAGATCGCAGAAAATGAGCTAACAAAATTTGGCAAGCACAAAACTTCTGCGATCTGCAATGTTGCGATATCGCGATCTGCGATGTTGCGATATCAAGTCAGACTGCGATGTCACGATTTGCGATGGCGCGATCTGCGATGTTGCGTAAGCAAATCGTAAAATCGCTTCATCACGAATCCTTCGGGCACGCTATTCAAGAAAAGCCACTTACCATAATCTGACTCAAGATCATGTGCTTTTAATGATCGTAAATGAATTAGTGGCCAGCTATTAATGAAATGTAGACGCGTGCTATTGTAAAAAATTACTTCACGTAAGGTGGCATATTTGATATATCTGCTGCATTTAAAAATCTCCCATCACCTTTCTCGATCAGTCATTTCCATTTCACTTGTGAGCTGCAGGAGCGAAGAACGAAAGACGATTCAAAGCCATACGTAGGAAGAAATGGGAAAGAAAAATAAAGCGTAGGGCTCTGAGGCAAAGGAAAAAGCGAAGGAAATGGCGCCTTTGTATACAGACATAGCCTGTAACAAAGACGCAGGGATATCGACGTGCGAAAGCATGTACAGACTGCTTGAAGAAGAGAACCCCAGAATAATGAAGGTTACTGCTGTCACAGGCTCGCAACGCTCTTCCGAAGCATCCTTAGAAGAGCTAGCATGCTCATTTCTTCATCGGATAGCAGCAAGGCCCAAAATTCTACCATATACGGCTATGATCAAGTGGATACTTGACAATGCAAAAATGAACAACAGACAATTCAAGATTCAAGGATATGGGCTCATCGGATCATTCGCTGCACAAGATTTAAAGCTTACGTATCATCTTCCTGAACCGCAGGCGACTTACAATGCACAATTCGTTAAGAAATTTGCGGCAGATAACTCAAACCTATCAGAGACCACTAAATATTGGTCCAGAAAAGAGGAGCCATTTAAAAAAGACAAAAATAGTATGTACAGCACTGGTTTCCTCACCTCTCCGTATTGTTTTGCTGCGGCCATGCTTTGTAGATTATTTTGGATGCCATATATCAATAACTTTTCGTCTGAATGGTTACCATTAATAGATGCTGCCACAAATGCTGATATTATGGATTGGGCCAAGATATTTTCTGATAATCTATACACGGCTATTATCAATTACCGGTCTAAAAGATCCTTGTCTCAAAGGATCTATCCTCCTTTTTATCTATCCGCATATGTTATGGATTCTATTTGTTATGTGTCTAAATTTCCCATTATGGGTTGGAAATGGACAACCCAGGACCCATTACCGATCCATGTTTATCATAAGATCTTATGGGATTCTCAGTTTATTCCACATTTCTACCAGATTTGCCACGAGCTTATTTTACCCTTGTATAGAATGATGTATGGTGACTAACCCCCGAGGTGCTCACCCGAGGCACAGATAGATATCATCCCCATCGCAAGATGGTTCGGGGAAGAATGGTTCACCTAAATTAGAGTATTTGGAAGCACCGTCCCTCCTCACATCCTACCCTTGTATATTCCTGACAAACTGCTTGTTAGAGAAATTGCATATCAAACCTGTTCAGAAGGCGGCCTCACCAAAGACCTAAAAGACAAAAAGAAGGGCATATGGCCTCAGTTTCCTGTAGCTTGTGGGGCCTTTTCATTGTTTGATGTAGGTCACGCGTTCACCGAAGTGGAGAATGTCACGTGTCTACAATTATTTAAATTCCCAGCAAGGCTGTTTGACCCAAATGAAGTTGCTCAAGATTTCACAACGAATGTCAAAATAAAAGTATTCGTTGGAAAGAAGGATTTATTTGATGATTTATTTCAGAATAAAAGCTCACTCCAGGAAATTTTGCGGGAAGCTCAGTCGAAATTGTCTCCAAATGACCTCCAAAGATTCATGCTATACAGGGAAAGAAGACTAGCCAGTATTCCTATAGAAAAGCTGCGACTTCCTGCCAGAGAACCAACTCCAAGCGTTAGCCTTAGTGAGAAATCAAGCACTTCCAAATCTAAATCTAACACTGCGCAAGGAGTACCTAAACATTCTAAAGGGTCTGGAAGCGACCAAGGAAAGAACGAAGAGGCAGCTAAAGACACGGCTCAGTCAAGTGCAATGTCGCAACAGCAGGTTATCGCCTCCCCACAAAGAGATGTCTCCCCTCTCGTCATTGAAGCGCCACCCGTCACAACAGAACTGGACAAAGAATGTGAAACCTTCAATGAGCTGATAAATCTTGAAGGGCAAGCCCCAAGAATGCTTGTGAACAATACACAGGTAGCACAAGAAGTGGTTTCGACCATAGTCAGCAGTGTCACAGAAACAGAGCACATTCCTATCGCTCCACCTTTTGAGCTTCTACTTAATGTAGAAGAAATTCCCCCACTGGACGTATTCTATAATCCCCAACATAAAGCAGTTGTAAGGAGACAGAGGAAGAAAAGAAAACTAGAAAATACACTGTCACAAGATGCAGAACATTTGGCCGTCTTATGGAAAGACCCCAACAATAAGCCAACTAAAAATCTCACTAAGTTGTCTCAGATCGCAGGAGCATATGCTTCTGCAACTTTTGACAAGGCATCGGAAGTTCAGCAACTGTTGAATGAACAAGAAGATCAAATACAGCTACTACAATGACAATTGCAAGAAGCCAATGCTAATATTGAAGCTTCCAAACAACTCGATAAGTTGCAGGAAGACTTTCAGCAGATGCAGATAGGCTATCAAAGAAGTCTAGACGAGAAAGGAAAACAATTACAAATTTTACAAGAAATGCATAAAGATGAGCCTAAGCTTGCGGAATTTATTTCAGAATCTATTGGCTTAAATGAGCAACTACTGCAGCAACAGGAAGAGTTGGGATGTAAGATATCACAGTGGAGTCACTATTGCATGCTGAGCAATAAAATCACCAATCAAGTGGTAGACTTGCGGAGTGACTACGATCAGAGTGACAGACAAGTGACGGAATACTTAGCTTGGCAGGATGAAGATGAAGGGAAAAGAGCAAGTGCACCCAGAATAAAGGAGAATCATAAAGAATTGCTCTTTAATAAATGGGACGATCAAATCAGGCAGGCGGAACAAGCAACGGAGACAGAGACCACGCAAGCAAGCATTCTTATCGACTGTGTAAATGAGAATTTGCACAGGGCCAATTTAATTGAAGAGACCACCGCGGGGTACCTATCAAATGAACTACGACTGGAAGTAGAATGGAAGCAGAAGGTGCAGGAAAAGGGAAAAGCGATCCAAGCATTAAATAGGTTAAATTGGGAGTGTTACTGGGCATACTTGGTCAAGACGCATAGTCAATGGATGACTGTGAAACGCATCATAAACGCGGCCAAAAATTAGTGCCAACTCTCATAGATTTCGTTTTCATAGCCCAGCTCAGCGCAGAAGTCAGCCAGCCGACTCTCCTCAAGCCCATGATGAACACTTGCAGCTTTAAAGATCAGATTCAGAAGTAGCCTTATTTAGAATGTTGTTTTTTCTTTAAAATTAGATTAGAAAAAGGACGGTCATTTTAAAACCGCCTCCTAAATTTTATAAATTAACTATTATTAGAATTAGGAAGTAGTATTTTAACCCTTCTCATTGCATTTGGAGAAGGGTCCAGAAATTTGTCAAAAACTTGTCCTCAGAACATG
Organism: Pinus tabuliformis; assembly: GCA_031772625.1. Lineage (NCBI taxonomy): Eukaryota > Viridiplantae > Streptophyta > Pinopsida > Pinales > Pinaceae > Pinus > Pinus tabuliformis. The sequence continues at coordinate 1,660,587,597 of CM062819.1, read as the reverse complement.
CACTTCTGCACCCTTAGAGGAGATTTTGATGAATGGATGGATCAAGATTTATTAATGTTTGCATTTGATGTCTACTACTGATGTTGCACTTTTGTAGTTTTAGTAGATGTTAGAACAAGTAGAGATAAATCATTTTTGCTTGAAGCTCATGAGTAGAAGCAGTCATAAATGGTACTTTTATCTCTTGGCCACTTCTGTTTATATCCTTAAAGTGATATACAGTTTTTAGTTTTTTATATGTTATTGCATGAAAGTGTGAGTTACCATTTGGCACTTATGTATGGTGGAGTCATTTATTTATGCTTGATATATGAATAACTTATTATGCAATATGTTGTTCACAACTGTTTTGCCTAACTTTTTATGCAAGGTGGTTCATCTTAAATTGACTTCCATTCTTATGATAGCTGAATTATCTTTATTACCAGTTATCGTTTGAAATCTCTTTAGATCGCATAATAGAAGAAATACACCCCAGGTTAGCATAGATTAGATGTGCTGTTTTTCATTAGATTACAATAGCATAAAGTTAGTTTAAAAGTTTGAATTAGATTAGCTTTAAGTACTCTTAGATCAGCATCATCCAAACTCTGCACACACACACAAACCCTTAGATTTGGAAACTGGTCCCATTATCCCCAGTCGGACCTGCTATACCAAACGGATAAGGAGCTGCCAACCAAGGTCCAGACCGAGTGGGTATCCCCCCTGTTGTCGACCCGATTTTCGGGGCTTCAACATATTTGGCTCTAGAAGGAGGGCCTGAACATAGTGTCTGTTGGAATGATTTTCAATTGTAACATTTGAATCAGGATGGCTGCTCACAAACTTCCCATCTAGAGTTGCATCCATGTTCCTACCTCTTCCAACACTCCACCTGAAGTGGTAAGACTCTTGTCTCAGGTAAAATTCAATGGTAAGAATAATTCTTCTGCTTTTAATCATGCTCTTCAATTTATTCAAAGAGTTTCAAGTTCGGACGTTCAAAGAATTGATGAAGGTGTTTTATGCAGAATTTTTACTCTTACATTCATGGCGGAAGCTAGAAAATGGTGTAGAACCCTCCCAGTTCCCTCAATTTACAGCTGGGACCAATTCATCAAAACTTTCATTTGTGAATTTGATTGTTATGACTATGACCAGGTATATGATGAAATTGATTATCTACGGAAACAAGATGAATCTGTTAGGGATTTTAATATGCGATTTCATCTTAATTGTCTAAAGTATGATCTCGAAAGTGAACTCATGGATGAAGAATCTTCAGATTATGCTGAGCATTCCTTGCCTCCTATGTCGGATCCAGCAGAAATTAGTCCAAGCTTTGTCTCATTTTCTTCTAATATGAATGAGAGTTCCAATTTGAATATACAAATCAGCCACGATGAAGAAAGTTCCCAAAGCCTAGGAGACATGAATCCTCTAATGCAAGAAGACAAAAGCGAGAATGTTGGAGGAAAGCCTGCCTTGGAACCAGGAGATGACTTTGATACAAGGTCAGATAATATCGTTGCAAGTCAACAAATGCAGATGCCAAGGTTAGAACAACAAACTATTTCTCTTTCAAAAAGTATCAGTATACAAAGGTATGATCTAAAGCCCGATGTCTATGATGAATCTAATGAACAAAGTTTTTTCCATGATGATATTTTCAAATGCATTGTTCCAGAATCGCATTTTTCTCTTTATCCTGATGTTTTTAGTGATGATAATTTTTCCCCTCTCAGTATTAAAGATATCTCAAAAAGTACAGAGGATTACTCAAATGAGTCATCATTAGGTTTTCTAGATAAAAAGACAGCTATAGAACATCCTTTGATCATTTTCAAACAATAACCACTTTACCTTCCTTGTCTGAAAATATTCGATGAAAAAGAGAAACCTAGGGAAACCTGTAAAATCATTTATGATAGCTACTTTGATGATGATGATGTTGTTTATTTATCTCAAGTAACTCAACAAAGCTCAGATAATGAGAGATATTCTAATTCAAAAATCATATCAGTCAATCCTCATTTCAAAGTAAATGATCATTTGCATGATTTTAGTATCCAAGACAATACCCCGATCTATGATTCATATCATGAGGAATCCCCCATGCATGTTCACAATCATAACTTGTCTTCTGATTCACAAGACGGAATTCGAAATCGCTCGGGTCCCATAATTCTGGCCAGTTCTTGTGAAAAAGAAGATATTTCAAGTCAATCCCAGTTGTGCTATAACATTATTTGTGCAGATAATCATTTCCTTCTTTCTCACTTACACTCATTTTGTACAAAATCGGATTGTGTTTTAAATTTTTAGACTTTTGATAGATTACTAGGGTATGTTGAGCACCTTATCAAAGAACATTCGAAAGATGTTCTACCATTTTGGAAAACTAAATTGTGTCAAGGAAGTATAGAACTTTTTCAATTCCAAGATCAATCAATATCAGACTTCCTTAAAATACTTCTTTGGCATCCAAAACATCATCAACGAAGGAAAGTACCTTTCGAAACTTGTCGGCAATTCGCGCTAATTGATAAATCTCTTTCCAGAAATTTCCATCTATTCTTCATTGATTTATTAAGTGATTTATATATGGAAACTTTCCTTTTACAAGAAATTGCTAAAAACTTGACTTTAACGCATAGTAGGTTACAGGCCATTAAAACTGAAAAATCATATTCGCAACCTGGCTTGTCATCTTTCCTATTACATGATCATCAATCCATAACAGAAATCCATCCTGATTTTTACTATCCAATAGGTATCCAGTTGGAAAGAAGTTTTCATAAGAAAGAAATTTCAGACAGAATTCCAACTGAGGTTACACATTCTTATTCCACATCAAACATTAACAGTCCAAGAAAAGTTTTTTTCTTAACACTGATGTTTGAAAGTCACATACGTATAGGAATAAAAATGATAAGATGGTTCCACTAGAAACATCATTTCACCTACTTAATTCCTCTGTGTATAGTTAGAATAGGAGTAGGAGTAATTTAGCTAGGTTATTAGGTTTATAATTTGCTTTTAATAGTTGGTAGGCAAAATAAGAGAAGAGATTATCCCTATTCTGTACATAATCCTAGGGAATGTCTACCTCTCATTTCTTTAAATATTTTTGTTTCCCAATAAAATTTACTGCGGTTAACAGCATTTGACATTCACCAAAGGCACCATTTCTCTATCAGATTTTGAACTTCTACTTGTGTAAATAGCAAATCTTTTGGAAACTTGATCTTTATTATTAATAGATACGGTTAAAACCTTTAAACCGGACATGATACTAGTTTCAACTTCAAAAAAAATTGACGAAAGCGATCTCAGTGAAGAAATTGTTTTATATCAGTACAATGAAAGGTATCAATAACAAAATGAGCATTCCCTGTAGAACAACCATTTAAAAAAAAAAAAAAAAAAAAAAAAAAACTCTATTATTGTCTCCTAGAGCTTTCTTAAGGAAAACAATGATATCCTCTCTGTTAGAGAGAATCGCAGCATTCAGAGGGACAATCCAAGAAACACTATATCTCAAAGAATAAGAGGTCTCATCACGAGCCGACTTATCATGATCACAAATATTATAACTTTGCTGACTTTGCCAAACACTGTCCACCAAAACAGAGCAACGACTCAAGATTGTTGAAAACAAAAGACAAGGGGTCTCATCACGAGCCAGCTTGTTCAGCAAAAGTGTAAATCAAGTGAATGACTGTGTCATAATTTGGCTACCAAACCAAGACATTGTTCTTTGGGAATAGAAAAGGAAAAAGTGTCAATCTGGGTTTTTCTTCGAAGGTTGTAGATCGCCTTAAGCAATATAAAGGATCATTACTGGGTAATAGGTAACCCTGTCGAGGCTATGGATGCCTGCTGGCAGCAGAGGCTCTACCTGCGACAAAGGAGCATATTTAAAAAGCTGGTACACAGGGAAGACTTTATTTTATTTTTACAAGACCAAGTAATGGCTGATGTAAATGCAAGGACAAGCTGAGGATACAAGTAATTAAAATAGAAAGAGGTTGAAACAAAATATCATTGACAGTTTGGAGTATAATGTGCTTTATCTTTTTATAATAAAGTTTAAATTTTTCTGAGAAATTTTTTGTTTTGGAAGTTTGAAAAATTCAATAGAAAATCAGAGATAACTGGTTCTCCCAAGTGAATCGCCAATTGTTGTGGCCAGCAACAACCCCCCTTTTTCATTTAAGTGTTGTCCAAAATACTAAATGAATGTGGACCCTTAGTTAAATTTTAGGAAAAACAAGAGTTTCGTTTCTTCAAAATAAGGTTACCATCATAAGCTTAGGAAGGTCTTTTGAATATTTTTAAACCTAAGTCTATGATAAGGAAAAAATCTTTAAAGTCGCGTTGCAAAAAAGATAGGAAATGCCTCCATTTCTCTATAATATCGATATGCGTAAGACTCTCGTGTTAAGCAATATATCGCATCGCAATAAAGTAATACTCACAAGGAAAAAACTTCAAGATTTACCGATTTGCGATGAAGTCGATCGCATGATCGCAGATCGCAGAAAATGAGCTAACAAAATTTGGCAAGCACAAAACTTCTCCAATCTGCGATGTTGCGATATCGCGATCTGCGATGTTGCGATATCAAGTCAGACTGCGATGTCACGATTTGCGATGGCGCGATCTGCGATGTTGCGTAAGCAAATCGTAAAATCGCTTCATCACGAATCCTTCGGGCACGCTATTCAAGAAAAACCACTTACCATAATCTGACTCAAGATCATGCGCTTTTAATGATAGTAAATGAATTACTGGCCAGCTATTAATGAAATGTAGACGCGTGCTTTTGTAAAAAATTACTTCACGTAGGGTGGCATATTATGATATATCTGCTGCATTTAAAACTCTCCCATAACCTTTCTCAGTCAGTCATTTCCATTTCACTTGTGAGCTGCAGGAGTGGAGAACGAAAGACGATTCACAGCCATACGCAGGAAGAAATGGGAAAGAAAAATAAATCTCAGGGCTCTGAGGCAAAGGAAAAAGCGAAGGAAATGGCACCTTTGTATACAAACACAACCTGTAACAAAGACGTTGGGATATTGACGTGGGAAAGCATGTACAGATTGCTTGAAGAAGAGAACCCCAGAATAATGAAGGTTACTGCTGTCGCAGGCTCACAACGCTCTTCCGAAGCATCCTTAGAAGAGCTAGCATGCTCATTTCTTCATCGAATAGCAGCAAGGCCCAAAATTCTACCATATACGGATATGATCAAGTGGATACTCGACAATGCAGAAATGAACAACAGACAATTCGAGATTCAAGGATATGGGCTCATCGGATCATTCGCTGAACAAGATTTAAAGCTTATGTATCATCTCCGTGAACCGCATGTGACTTACAATGCATAATTCGTTAAGAAATTTGCGGCGGAGAACCCAAACCTATCAGAGACCACTAAAGATTGGTCCAGAAAAGAGGAGCCGCTTAAAAAAGACAAAAACGGTATGTACAGCACTGGTTCGCTCACCTCTCCGTATTGTTTTGTTGCAGCCATGTTTTGTAGATTATTTGGGATGCTAGATATCAATAAGTTTTCGTCTGAATGGTTACCATTAATAGATGCTGCCACAAATGCCGATATTATGCATTGGGCCAAGATCTTTTCTAATAATCTATACATGGCTATTACCAATTACAGGTCTAAAAGATCCTTGTCTCAAAGGATCTATCCTCCTTTTTATCTATCCGCATATGTTATGGATTCTATTTGTTATGTGTCTAAATTTCCCATTATGGGTTGGAAATGGACAACCCATTACCCATTACCCATCCATGTTTATCATAAGATCTTATGGGATTCTTAGTTTATTCCACATTTCTACCAGATTTTCCACGGGCTTATTTTACCTTTGTATAGAATGAAGTATGGTGACAAACCCCCGAGGTGCTCACCTGAGGCACATATAGATATCATCCCCATCGCAAGATGGTTCGGGGAAGAATGGTTCACCTATATTAGAGTATTTGGAAGCACCGTTCCTCCTCACGTCCTACCCTTGTATATTCTTGACAAACTGCTCATTAGAGAAATTGCATATCAAACCTGTTCAGAAGGCGGCCTCACCAAAGACCTAAAAGACAAAAAGAAGGGCATATGGCCTCAGTTTCCTGTAGCTTGTGGGGCCTTTTCATTGTTTGATGTAGGTCACGCGTTCACCGAAGTGGAGAATGTCACGTGTCTACAATTATTTAAATTCCCAGCAAGGCCATTTGACCCAAATGAAGTTTCTCAAGATTTTACAACGAATGTCAAAATAAAAGTATTCGTTGGAAAGAAGGATTTATTTGATGATTTATTTCAGAATAAAAGCTCACTCCAGGAAATTTTGCGGGAAGCTTAGTCGAAATTGTCTCCAGATGACCTCCAAATATTCATGGTATACAGGGAAAGAAGACTAGCTAGTATTCCTATAGAAAAGCTGCGACTGCCTGCCAGAGAACCAACTCCAAGCGTTAGCCTCAGTGAGAAATCAAGCACTTCCAAATCTAAATCTAACACTGCGGAAGGAGTACCCGAACATTCTAAAGGGTTTGGAAGCAACCAAGGAAAGAACAAAGAGGCAGCTAAAGACACGGCTCAGTCAAGTGCAATGTCGCAACAACAGGTTATCGCCTCCCCGCCAAGAGATGTCTCCCCTCTCGTCATTGAAGTGCCACCCGTCACAACAGAAGTGGACAAAGAATGGGAAACCTTCAATGAGCTGATCAATCTTGAAGGGCAAGCTCCAAGAATGCCTGTGAACAATACATAGGTAGCTTAAGAAGTGGTTTCGACCATAGTCAGCAGTGTCACAGAAACGGAGCACATTCCTATCGCTCCACCTTTTGAGCTTCTACTTAATGTAGAAGAAATTCCCCCACTGGACGTATTCTATAGTCCCCAACATAAAGCAGTTGTAAGGAGACAGAGGAAGAAAAGAAAACTAGAAAATACACTGTCACAAGATGCTGAACATTTGGACGTCTTATGGAAAGACCCCAACAATAAGCCAACTAAAAATCTCACTAAGTTGTCTCAGATCGCAGGAGCATATGCTTCTGCAACTTTTGACAAGGCATCGGAAGTTCAGCAACTGTTGAAAGAACAAGAAGATCAAATACAGCTACTACAACGACAATTGCAAGAAGCCAATGCTAATATTGAAGCTTCCAAACAACTCGATAAGTTGTAGGAAGACTTTCAGCAGATGCAGATAGGCTATCAAAGAAGTCTAGATGAGAAAGGAAAACAATTACAAATTTTACAAGAAATGCATAAAGATGAGCCTAAGCTTGCGGAATTTATTTCAAAATCTATTGGCTTAAATGAGCAACTACTGCAGCAACAGGAAGAGTTGGGACATAAGATATCACAGTGGAGTCACTATTGCGAGCTGAGCGATAAAATCACCAATCAAGTGGTAGACTTGCGGAGTGACTATGATCAGAGTGACAGACGAGTGACGGAATACTTAGCTTGGCAGGATGAAGATGAAGGGAAAAGAGCAAGTGCACCCAAAATAAAGGAGAATGATAAAGAATTGCTCTTTAATAAATGGGACGATCAAATCAGGCAGGCGGAATAAGCAGCGGAGACAGCGGCCACGCAAGCAAGCATTCTTATCGACTCTGTAAATGAGAATTTGCACATGGCCAATTTAATCGAAGAGACCACCCTGAGGTACCTACCAAATAAACTACGACTGGAAGCAGAATGGAAGCAGAAGGCGCAGGAAAAGGGAAAAGCGATCCAAGCATTAAACAGGTTAAATTGGGAGTGTTACTGGGCATACTTGGTCAAGCCGCATACTCAATAGATGACTGTGAAATGCATCATAAACGCAGCCAAAAAAGTAGTGCCAGCTCTCATAGATTCCGTTTTCACAGCCCAGCTCAGCGCAGAAGTCAACCAGCCGACTCTCCTCAAGCCCATGATGAACACTTGCAACTTTAAAGATCAGATTCAGAAGTAGCCTTGTTTAGGATGTTGTTTTTTTTCTTTAAAATTAGATTAGAAAAAGGACGGTCATTTGAAAACTGCCTCCTAAATTTTGTAAATTAACTATTATTAGAATTAGGAAGTAGTATTTTAACCCTTCTCATTGCATTTGGAGAAGGGTCCAGAAATTTGTCAAAAACTTGTCCTCAGAACATGCACTTCTGCACCCTCAGAGGAGGTTTTGATGAATGGATGGATCGATATTTATTAATGTTTGCATTTGATGTCTGCTACTGATGTTGCACTTTTCTACTCTTAGTAGATGTTAGAACAAGTAGAGATAAATCATTTTTGCTTGAAGCTTATGAGTAGAAGCAGTCATAAATGGTACTTTTATCTCTTGGCCACTTCTGTTTATATTCTTAAAGTGATATATAGTTTTCAGTTGTTTATATGTTATTGCATGAATGTGTGAGTTACCATTTGGCACTTCTGTACGGTGGAGTCATTTATTTATGCTTGATATATGAATAACTTATTGTGCGATATGCTGTTCACAACTATTTTGCCTAACTTTTTATGCAAAGTGGTTCATCTTAAATTGACTTCCATTCTTATGATAGCTGAATGATCTTTATTACCAGTTATTGTTTGAAATCTCTTTAGATCGCATAATAGGAGAAATACACCCTGGGTTAGCATAGATTAGATGTGTTGTTTTTCATTAGATTACAATAGCATAAAGTTAGTTTTAAAGTTTGAATTAGATTAGCTTTAAATACTCTTAGATCAGCATCATCCAAACTCTGCACACACAGACACACCCTTAGATTGGGAAACTAGTCCCATTATCCCCAGTCGGACCCGCTATACCAAATGGATAAGGAGCTGCCAACCGAGGTCTGGACCAGGTGGGTATCGCCCTTGTTGTCGACCCGATTTTCGGGGCTTCAACAGGAACCAAATCAATTTATATGGTATCAATGGCTTTACTCTAGTAAAAAAATTCTCACTTGGGCTATTTTTACGGATGAAATGATAGCACATTCTGAGGATATAAAAAGCGACATGTTTTTTAGCCAATTGATAAATCTAAAACAAAAGGGTTCAATGATGGAGCACATTGAGGACTTCCAAAAATTGAATATAAGGGTAAAAGATATTCCGGAGGAGCATAGGATTCATGTGTTCATAGGGACTTTGAAAGATAATATCCAACATGAGGTTTGCCTTTGGGAACTAGATTCATTAGAGAAGGCATTCAGGTTGGCAAGAACAATGGAATGTTGGAAATAATACTGAGAGGGGGGTGAATCAGTATTATCAAGCAATTTACCAAATCTTCCTTATTTGATCTTTTGAATTATTCTTGCATATCAGTACCATAAAATAATGAGCATGAATAAAGAAAATAGACAGTCACACCAAAGAACACAAGATGTAAGGTGGAAACCCAATGCAGGAGAAAACCACCTGCTGCAATATGTCTCTATCTTCTTTCAAGAAATTCTTTTTACAATGATTTTGTACTGGTGCAGTCCTTTACTAGCACGCAGGCTGCAACCTGCAGAGAGCTACAACTCTCTCTCGTTTTCCAGTCTCTCCTGGAAGGGAGCTACAACCCCCTACTTCTTTTCATGAAGAATCAAATGATCAACAAGTATACAACAGATACAGTCCACTACAGATATCAGATCAGTAATTACAGAAATAACCCAGAACACCTTATGAACAGAAATATACAGTCAACAGATCATCTTAAGACAGGGACGCATATTTTCTTTCTGTGACCTGCGACTGGACGCAGTCTACCTTCCACTGTTCTGCGTGCCGACGCACTGTTCCTCTATGCTTTGCTGCGACCGGCGCACCCAGAAACACTATCGCGCCGCGTCTTTTGCTTCAGAGACGCACCCAATAACACAGTCGCGCCGCGTCCTTTGCCTCAGAGACGCACCTGCGCCTTTACTGTACTGCGTCCCGGCGCACTTTCCCTTCACTGAACCTGCGTCCCTTCAGATATAAAAGATATGAGGACTTCAGAACCAACCCAAACACTCAGATCCACAGATCTGATCATGCGCCATAGAGATCACAGTCCATTAGAAGATTCGCCCTCGTAGATCTGGACTATATCTCACCAAAAGATATTCAACCAAGATGATGCCTAATCCAAATGAACTCCTTTGCTTTATATAGGCGAGCTTCTCCCCAAAACATGGAACAAAACCACGAGCCGACACCACAGAAACACAAAACCGTCGGCTAGATACCACACAAGAAACCCCCACGTGCTTTTCTTTGCCTTGAAATGTGTGCACTGGGCGGACGCACCTCCTGAACGGCTGGCCTGCGTCCCTGGACGCGGGTTCTGTATGGTATACCTGCGGGGACGCACGCGCTGAACATATTTCCTGCGTCCTTCTTGATTTATCACCTGAATGGGTTTGCCATCAAGGACAACACCTGAATCATAATGCCAACAATCTCCCCCTTTGGACTTGACGGCAACCACATAATCTTCAGCTTCATTCTCCCCCTTTGACATCAAGGGCAAAGGGTATGCTCCCCCTATGCTCATGCATCTCCAGATTTGTAACCAGAAATCCATCATGAAGGAGATAGAGACATATTGTAGCTATTTCCAAGATCTCCTTCTCCATAATGCCAACAATGCATTATGTGCTCCCCCTGAGCCTATACCACCAATAGGAAGATGATCAACAGTAAGATGATGCATCAACAACCCCCAGCTTTTGCCTGAGGTATTCAAAAGTGTCCCTGGGCAACGGTTTGGTGAAAATATCAGCAACTTGTTCCTTAGAAGGAACATACTCCAACTTGACCTTCTATTCAAGTACTTGTTCCCGGAGAAAATGGTACTTGATTGGTATGTGCTTGGTTTTTGAATGCATAACCGGATTCTTTGAGATGCTGATTGCACTTGTGTTGTCACATAAGATAGGAATAGGAGGTGTACAAGTGATGTGATAATCCTGCAAAGTCTGCATCATCCAAAGAAGTTGGGTGCAACAAGATGCAGCAGCAACATATTCCGCTTCAGCTGTAGACAAGGCAATTGAACTATGTTTCTTGCTGAACCAAGATACCAGTCTGGAGCCCATAAAGAATGCACCGCCACTTGTGCTTTTCCTGTCATCCACGCTTCCGGCCCAATCTGCATCTGTGTAAGCATGAAGAGTGAGATCTGTATCTCTAGGATACCATAAGCCATAATTTTGAGTCCCTTGAAGATATTTGAAAATTCTCTTCACTGCTTGAAGATGAGTCTCCTTTGGATTTGCCTGAAATCTTCCAACTATTCCAACTGCATGCATGATGTCTGGTCGGGTACCTGTCAAATATAGTAAACTTCCAATCATAGATCTGTAGGTTGGTTGATGTACTGCTGCAGATTCATCATTTGCACTGAGACTACATCCTGTGACCATGGGTGTACATACTGGTTTTGCATCTTCCATGCCATATTTCTTCAAAATCTGCTTGAGATACTTGGTTTGAGATAAAAAGATTCCTCCTTCCTTCTGTTGGATTTTCAAACCAAGGAAATATGTCAGTTCTCCTAGCAAGGAAATTTCAAATTCTTTCTGCATGACTGAGGCAAAGCTTTGACTCATAGCTTCTTCATTGCTGCCAAAAATAATGTCATCTACATACACAACAAGTATTAGCAATTTGTCATTTTCAACTTTTATATACAGATTGCTATCTGCTGAACCTTTTAAGAAACCTTGTTGATGAAGATATTTGTCCAACCGGTAGTACCAAGCCCTTGGAGCTTGTTTGAGACCATAGAGAGCCTTTTTCAATCGGCATACAAGATTTGGATCATTTCCAAGAATGAACCCATCTGGCTGTTCAATGTACACTTCTTCTTCCAAGTCTCCATTCAAAAAGGCTGATTTCACATCCATTTGAAATACTTTGAAGTTCTGAAAACTTGAGAGAGCAAGGAACATTCGGATGGCCTCAAGTCTTGCAACAGGAGCAAAAGTTTCTTCAAAGTCTATTCCTTCTTGCTGCGCATACCCTTTACAAACGAGTCTGGCTTTGTTTCTAATTACTTCTCCATTTTCATTCAATTTATTTTTGAAGACCCATTTTGTTCCAATAACATTCTTATCTTTTGGTCTAGGAACCAGCTCCCAAGTGTTGTTCTTTTCGATTTGCTCAAGTTCTTCATCCATTGCTTTCACCCAACATTCATCTTTGCATGCCTCTTTCACATTTTGTGGTTCGGTGGAGGAAAGTAATGCCAAATAGCTTGAAGCTTCTGCAACTGTTCTTCTAGTTTGTATACCTGCTTCTTTTTGTCCCATGATCTGAGATTCTGGATGGTTCTTCTGAACATATCTGGATGGAGTCTTTTCTTCTATTCTTGTCCGTTCTTTTGCTTCTTCGTGAGGTTCTTCTTGAGATTCTTCTTGAGGTTCTTCTTCTTCATCATTCTGTCTTTGAGGGTAGCTCTCATCTTCTTCGATGTCTTCACGATGTATTTGCCTAGGAATATATCCCTTTTCATCAACCACTACATCAATGCTGTCAACAATTCTGCCAAGTCTTTTATTGTAGCATTTGTATGCTTTGCTATGTGGAGAATAGCCAAGAAGAATGCCTTCATCTGCTCTAGGATCAAGTTTGCCAAGCTGCTCCTCAGTATTCTTGATATAGCATTTGCTCCCAAAGATTTTGAAGTGCTTTACCGAAGGAGTTTTACCACTCCAGAGCTCATGAGGGGTTTGAGTGCTGTTCACCCAGACATTTGTCTTGTTGAGAATAATAACCGCAGTATGTGCAGCCTCACCCCAGAAGGTTGCGGGGGTTCCTGATTCATCAAGCATAGCACGAGCCATTTGTTGGATTGTTCTGTTCATTCTTTCAACAACTCCATTTTGCTGAGGCGTTCTAGCTGTAGAGAATTCTCTCCTTATGCCATGTTCATCAAAGAAATCGAAAAATTCATTTGAAGTAAATTCCCCACCTCTGTCAGATCTGAGGCACTTAATTTTGTGACCTGATTCATTTTCAGCCAAGGCTTTGAAGGTTTTGAATTTTTCGAATGCTTCATCTTTGTGCTTCATAAGTCCTAACCAAACAAACCTGGAGAAATCGTCAATAAATAATATCAAGTATTCCTCTCCTCTAGGTGTTCTTTTTCTGAATGGTCCACATACATCTGTATGTACTAGCTCAAGAGGCATGCTGGCTGATCCTTCTTTCTCTGGAAAGTTAGTTCTGGTTTTTTTTCCAAACTGACATGATCTGCATATGGTGTTGTCAGGAATTTTGATATCTGGAAGATCGCGAACTGCCTGATATTTGCAAGCTTTCCTTATTTGTGAGAAGCTTAGATGTCCCAACCTTCGATGCCATAACCAGTGCTCTTCATTCTTGCTTAGATAGCATTGTTGTTGTCCTTCATCAAATATGTATAGATTATTTGGAGTTCTCTTTCCTTTGAGAACTGTTTTACCTGTATCAAGATCACGAACAAGGCATCCATTTGATCTGAATATAACCTCGGTTCTTTGATCACACATCTGGCTGACACTTAGTAGATTATGCTTCAATCCATCAACAAACAAAACATTTCCAGCCTTAACATCTTCTTTTAAAGGAGCAATACCTTTTCCTTTTATAGTTGCAGGAGTATCATTTCCAAAAGAGACTTTCTTTCCCTTTTCTAAATTAGAATAAGACTCAAGTTTTTCTTTATCACCTGTCATATGCTTCGAACATCCACTGTCAATGTACCATAGATTTTCTTGTCCTTCTGCATAAAATGCTATCCCACATCTTTCTGTTTGAGGTTCCTTTATTCTCCATGTTTTGGCGCCTGAGGCTTGTTCCTTTTTCTGCTCTTGTACCTTTCTTTCCGGAAACCTGCTTCTGCATTCAAAGTCTTTATGTCCAAAATTATTGCAAATAGAACATTCAACTTCATTTTCAAGAGCTGAAAAGTTGTTATAGGTCCTTTTTGTAATCCCTGTCATACTTCTTTGTTTTTGAGCTTCCCTAGTCATGATTGTTTTATACGCAACACATTGAGCTGCTTTGTGACCAAAGTTATGGTAAGAAAAGCATTGTCCATTGAAGAAGCTTCTGCGATTATTGGATCTACCAGCCAACTGATTGTAATTTCTATTTTCATATATTCTTGAACCAAATTGAGAAGATTTTACCTGTGGCTGGTTGTGGCTTTTGTTCACCCTTAAGTTGGATTGCCCCTGATAGTTTCTGCTTGACATTTGTCCCTGCTTTACCTGATGATCTTCCTTTTGCTCTTGCTCATTTCTTCCTGCTGCATCAAGATAACTTTTTGAAGTGGATGCTTGAGAAGTTTCTCCATTATAGCCCAAACCTGTCTTATTTAGTGGAGACCGCTGCACACTGATAATCTCATCCAAAGTTTCAGATCCTTTGACAAACTTGAGATTAATAGTTTTTGTTTTCTCAATTTCTTTTCTAAGACCAACAATTTCACCTTCTAATTTTTCAAGATGTTTTTCCTTTTCATCAATTTGGAATTGTAGAGTATCAATAATCATGTTCTTTTCTTCTATGCATCTCTTGAGTCTAGTAATTTCATCATAAAGGTTATCCACATCTACAGCATCCTCATAATCATCATCTTCAAATGCCATTAACAACCTATATTTATTACCTTGTTCATCTTCATCACTGTTTGATAAGCCATCACTATCTTCATGGGTGTAGTAGCTTTTCTTATTTGCGCTTTGTTTCTTGTTCCATCTAACTGGTTCCTTTCCTTTATCCTTATAAGAGCATTTTGCAGCATAATGACCTACTCTTCCACAAGCAAAGCATTTGAAAGGTAGCTTACCTCTGAACCTTCCAGAACCTCTTTGAAGATTTCTGACAAAATTTGATTCTTCTTCCTCTTCTTCTGGATCATGGCTTGCTTCATAGTAATCTTCTTTGCCTGATGCTTTAAAAGCAGCCTCCCTTCTGTCTGATGGTCCTCCCTTTCTCATTTCATAAGCAGTTAGAATTCCATGTAGCTGAGACATAGTAAGAACACGGAGATTTTCTTTTTCTTCTATTGCAGATACTTTGGATTCAAACTTGGGGGATAATGATCTTAGAATCTTTTGAACTACTAGAGACTCCTTTACTTCTTCACCCAAATTTTTCATACAATTTACAATCTCATCTACCCGAAGAAAATAATTAGCCACACTTTCATCATTATACATCTTGAGAGTCTCATATTGAATTCTGAGAGTTTGAAGTTTGGCTTGTTTTACCTGTTCATCTCCTTCATAGCTTGTGATCATTTTGTCCCATATTTCTTTTGCTGATTTGAAGTGCATTACCTTCATGAATTCTGTTTGGGATATACTTCCTAATAGAGTACTGACTGCTTTTGCATTTGTTTCATACTTCTTTTTCTCAGCTGGATCTGTAGGAGTAGCTGAAGGAAAAGCATAGCCTGTTTCTACAATGTCCCAAACTTCAGTACCAAGAGATTGAAGATATGCAGTAACTCTTACCTTCCAATAATTGAAGTTTGTCCCATCAAAAACTGGTGGCCTGATTGATGCTTCTCTCTCGTAGTTGCTCATGATGAACGATCTACCTTCAAGCGATCAAGCTTTTCTGAAGGACCTACTTTGATACCAATTGTTGGAAATAATACTGAGAGGGGGGTGAATCAGTATTATCAAGCAATTTACCAAATCTTCCTTATTTGATCTTTTGAATTATTCTTGCATATCAGTACCATAAAATAATGAGCATGAATAAAGAAAATAGACAGTCACACCAAAGAACACAAGATGTAAGGTGGAAACCCAATGCGGGAGAAAACCACCTGCTGCAATATGTCTCTATCTTCTTTCAAGAAATTCTTTTTACAATGATTTTGTACTGGTGCAGTCCTTTACCAGCACGCAGGCTGCAACCTGCAGAGAGCTACAACTCTCTCTCGTTTTCCAGTCTCTCCTGGAAGGGAGCTACAACCCCCTACTTCTTTTCATGAAGAATCAAATGATCAACAAGTATACAACAGATACAGTCCACTACAGATATCAGATCAGTAATTACAGAAATAACCCAGAACACCTTATGAACAGAAATATACAGTCAACAGATCATCTTAAGACAGGGACGCATATTTTCTTTCTGTGACCTGCGACTGGACGCAGTCTACCTTCCACTGTTCTGCGTGCCGACGCACTGTTCCTCTATGCTTTGCTGCGACCGGCGCACCCAGAAACACTATCGCGCCGCGTCTTTTGCTTCAGAGACGCACCCAATAACACAGTCGCGCCACGTCCTTTGCCTCAGAGACGCACCTGCGCCTTTACTGTACTGCGTCCCGGCGCACTTTCCCTTCACTGAACCTGCGTCCCTTCAGATATAAAAGATATGAGGACTTCAGAACCAACCCAAACACTCAGATCCACAGATCTGATCATGCGCCATAGAGATCACAGTCCATTAGAAGATTCGCCCTCATAGATCTAGACTATATCTCACCAAAAGATATTCAACCAAGATGATGCCTAATCCAAATGAACTCCTTTGCTTTATATAGGCGAGCTTCTCCCCAAAACATGGAACAAAACCACGAGCCGACACCATAGAAACACAAAACCGTCGGCTAGATACCACACAAGAAACCCCCACGTGCTTTTCTTTGCCTTGAAATGTGTGCACTAGGCGGACGCACCTCCTGAACGGCTGGCCTGCGTCCCTGGACGCGGGTTCTGTATGGTATACCTGCGGGGACGCACGCGCTGAACATATTTCCTGCGTCCTTCTTGATTTATCACCTGAATGGGTTTGCCATCAAGGACAACACCTGAATCATAATGCCAACATGGAAATCAAAATTATGGCAACAAGGAAGCCTACCACTCACAATCATAAAGATGGAAGTGTTACTACCCCTAGCCACCCACAACCTACAAGGTTGACACCAAAACAATTGGAAGAAGAAAGAGCAAAAGGGCTTCATTGCAGTTGTGATAGTAAATACACTAAAGGTCATAAGTGTGCAAAGAAGAAATTACTTTACATAGATTGTGAAGAGGAGGAAGAAAAGGAACAAGAAACGTCAAAATAAGAGGATATAGACCAAGAACAAACCTTTGAGAAAGAAGAAATGAATCTGACCATATCTTGTAATGCATTGGTTGGAATTACCAGTCCTCAAACTACCAATATAGAAGGGCATATCAAGAAGAAAAAGGTAATAGTGTTGATTGATTCGGGAAGTACCCATAATTTTATTCATTGTAAGATAGCCAAGCAATTGAATTGCTTCTTATATCCAATACCGGAGTGTCAAGTGATGGTTGCAAGTGGAGGAACCATAAATTACTCAGGAAAGTGCCATAATATCAAGTTATCCATGGGAGAATATGTATTGAATATCCCAATGCTTTCCATTACAATGGGCAGTGCTGATGTTGTACTAGGAGTCCAATGGCTACAATCCTTGGGTACAATAGCTTTTAATTTTCAAGAAATTTTCATGAAATTCTCTTCAGAAGGAAAGGAAGTTGAATTAATGGGTATCGCAGGGAAACCGAGAAAGATAATCAACTCTAACAGAATGACAAAGCTTCTAAAGAGAGAAAAACGAGGCATAATTGCACAATTATGTTCACTAGAGGTTCCCACATCAAAATCATCCATTTCTCCAGATCTCCAAAGATTCTTGGACAATCATTCCAAGGTATTTGAGACTCGCAAAAACCTCCTACCTATTTGTGATCATGATCATGCTATTAATTTGATTCCAGGAAGTGTTCCTCCAAACATTAGGCCTTATAGATATCCCTATGTCCATAAGAGTGAAATTGAATGTATGGCTACAAAAATGCTAGATGTTGGTATAATTCAACCTAGTCAAAGTTCTTTCTCTGCTCTAGTAGTATTGGTTCACAATAAGGTTGGATCATCGCGCATGTGTCCAGATTATTGGGAGTTCAACAAGCACACTATTAAATATAAATTTCCCATTCCTGTCATTAATGAATTATTGGATGAATTGCATGGATCAGTTTACCTCACCAAGTTGGATCTTCATTCAGGATATCATCAAATCAAAATGAAGACTGAAGACATTCCAAAAACAACATTTAGAACTCATGAGGGTCATTATGAAATTTCGGTCATGCCTTTTGGCCTTACTAATGCACCTTCTACATTTAAAGGTTTGATGAATTCCATTTTCAAACCCTTCCTTAGAAAATTTGTGTTAGTATTTTTTGATGATATACTAATCTACAACAAGTCTTGGAAGGATCATGTCCAACATGTTGACAAGGTGCTCAAACTATTGAAGGAGAAATAATTATATGCAAAAACCTCCAAATGTTTCTTTGGAGTACAAGAGGTCGAGTATCTGGGTCATATTATGTCTCATGAAGGTGTTAAGGTAGACCGTAGAAAAATTAAAACCATTAAGGAATGGAAAATCCCCAAATCCATAAAACATCTAGGAGGTTTTCTTGGGTTGACAAGGTATTATCACAAGTTTGTTAGGAATTATGGGAGAATAGCAAAACCTCTAACAACATTATTGAAGAAAGATGCATTTTCATGGACTTTAGAAGCCACAAAGGCCTTTGAACATAATGGATTTGAGACTTCTGCGATCTGCATTATGTGTTGTTATATCTTCTAGATCCATCGCATTTTGTTATTTTATGCATCGACGTTTCAAGCCATCCTCTGTGGTTCATCATCAGGATTTAGATTTGTGAAGAAGTCAGAGACAGATCAAGATAAATAAATAAAGGTTAAGGTGGGTAGTATACGGAGCCGACAAGTTTTTATGAAGGTGAGGTTTTTTAATTAATTTAATTTTAGTTTAAATTTGTATTTAAATTTTATTATGATCTTTGTTTTAAACTGATTTAATTTAATTTAATTTGGATTTAATGTAATTTTCTAATAATTTAATTTGATTTAATTTAACTTAATTTATTTAATTTTGATTTAAATAATTTTTTTTTTTTTTATTTAATACAATTTATATTTATTTGGTTTTAATCTAATTTAATTAGATTAAAACCAAATAAATATAAATTGTATTAACTCAAAAAAAAAAAAATATTTAAATCAAATTTAAATAAATTAAGTTAAATTAAATCAAATTAAATTATTAGAAAATTACATTAAATCCAAATTAAATTAAATAAAATTAGTTTAAAACAAAGATCATAATAAAATTTAAATACAAATTTAAACTAAAATTAAATTAATTATAAATTAATTAAAAAACCTCACCTTCATAAAAACTTGTCGGCTCCGTATACTACCCACCTTAACCTTTATTTATTTATCTTCATCTGTCTCTGACTTCTTCACAAATCTAAATCCTGATGATGAACCACAGAGGATGGTTCGAAACGTGGATGCATAAAATAACAAAATGCGATGGATCCGGAAGCCTTTGAACATCTTAAAGAGGCAATATGCCAAGCACCTGTTAGAGCCTAGATTTGTCTCAGGCTGAAAAGACAAGGTTCTAGGTCCACATCAAACCACGCTCAGCCTCATAGCTAGCCCTACAAGGATAGGAGAGGGCTCTCTCTGGGTCGATCTCGGTAAAAGACAAGCAATGGGACTCGAGATGACTGATTTAGCAACTGATTTTAGGCTAGGTATTAAGTGCAGGGATTTGATTAGGTTTTTAAAGGGTTTTGTTGAAAAACTGGGAAAGGCAAATTTGGGCTCGGGGATGAGGCACAGTTTCTGCAGAGGTCTGATTGGGGCAAGGAAGGAAATCATTTTGATGCTTTAAAGCAAGTGAGATGGGTAGATCAGACAGGTGAGGAGCTAAGGAGAGCAAGAGAGTCTCAAGAATTCTCCTTAAACTGAAGAAAACATGAAAATTTAAACAAATTCAAAGGCAGAGCATAACAGTTATGGATTCCACCTTAATCACTCATTTGTTTCAAATTCGGAAGAAGAAACAAGAAAATGATACACATAACTCTAGATAAACTTAAAATTACTCAGAGAGGCACACCATCAAAACATAAAGCCACATGGATCCCAAACAGTGCTGCAAAACCCTGGTCTTTCCTTTGCCAAAAATGCAGAGATAAATTGTACAATAGAGTGCCAAGCTTTTCCCAAGACTCCAACCTCGACAATGACTTAGAAAATACATGATATAGACTAGCCAAACCCATTCCCTTGCCTCTAGGGGTTGAGCACATCATTCTAGGAGCTGTTTCAACCAATTATAAACAAAGTACTAAAATTTAGGCAATCAAAACAACTTGCCTCTATAAGGTAGGAAATTGATTCATTCATTAAATTTTCACTCTATGGTGAATGAATCCTCTAGAACAAGTAAATAAGTGTCAAAATTACATCATTTTCCCTCAATTACATCAAGATAAGTTAAAAATTACATCACAAAGCAAAACTAGTCAAACTGGCCGAATTTTTGAGCTGGAAGGTGGAAAATTGGTAAAAAAACCTCTGTGCGCCACGCCAAAATCTGTATGCGTCGCGCCACTTTGGAGCTGGTTTTGAGGCACTTTCTGAAGTCCAAATTTAGCCCAGATGTGCTTTTTGGATAGCCCTACCTGTCTACTTGCCAACCCAAATGGAATTTCTGAATTTGGTGCCCATTTTCCCCTCCAAAACCTCAATCTCCCAAGACTACTTCCTGTGTGTGAAATTAGGGGCAGAGAGGTCATTGTTAGGGTGTTTTTGACCTCCTGAGGACTCAAAACTTGCCCAAATTTCCTGACCAGGCACCAGCAGTCATGATTTTCCATGAAAAATCCAAAACTATAAACTTTTTTGCATTTGGAGCCTCCTATTGTAAGCGCGCGCCACGTGGCGCGACGCACAGGGAGAAAAACCTTTTTTTTTGCACAAAAATTTCCAAAAACACCAAAAATGCCCCAAATTTCTTGAAATTTGGGCTGGAACTTCCTTATCAAGTGTTATGCTGGGCTAAAGAGGCCTTGGCTAATATCTGAAGATGATCGAGCTCCCTTTGCCTCTTTTCCTTCTTGATTTCCTTCCTCAATTTCGCCTTCAAATTCCTGATTCGGGCCTTGCACACTTTGTTGCGTGCCATGTAGTGAAAATCCATGTGTCTTAGTAGTGCATGGTCTTTGACAGCCTTGTCCAACAGCCTCTCTAAGTGCATGTTCACTCTCTCAAGATTGGCCTCCCGATGCTCATTAATATCTTGCTCCAATGATGTGAGCTCAACTCTTCTCCTTTGTGGAGCTTGGCGATGCTCACGAATGTTTTGTAGCTCCTGATCCTAAAGCTATTTGTTCCTCTGCTCCAAGTATTTTATGGTCCACTTAGCCCTCTCCAAGTCAAGGGATAAGGCTTCGATCTCTGAATTATGCTCCTGGATGATCTCTCTAAGTTTGGCGCTTTGTGGACCCGTATTTGTATCATCATCATGAAGGAGAATGAACTCGGTCTCTCATTCACCTGATGGCTCACCTGAAGGCCCATCATCCTGCATTGGCTCCTTGCCTTTGTCCTGTACCTGTGATGCTGATAGAGGAAGCGAGGCCCCTTCCACCGCGGGTGGAGATAACACTCGCTTTGCCACTGCAAACAAATGTCTGGTGCCTCTCTGATATGTGATGAAAACCAGCACACTAGCAGTCTCATGGCACTCATACTGATGAGAAGGTTCACCCTCATGCTTAACCTTTGATACTCCTCATGAAGCTCTGAAGAAGTCACGAGAGATGAAATCATCCCAAGTGATGCTCTGCAATCTAAGCTGATGAACCACCAAAATCTTTATAAGAGCAAAATGATATACACTGTTAAGTTGCTGCTGAGGGGTTTTACGCTGGATAAAGGTGGTCATCTCTCAATGTTCTGGCAAATGAAATACGAAATGTTCATCATCCGTACCCTGGTGAAATGCATAAGCAACCTGATGTGATAAGCATAAAGATGAGAGAACCGTCCCTCACAGCTGAAATATTTCATGATCAATCTCATTAGTGGAGCATATGCATCTTTTAGATACCGAAACGAGAACACTCTTTTGAGCTGCCTCAAGCAACTGGTTTTAATGTATGGCTCATAATGCTACCGATCAATCTTTTGTTTCTTGTGCCATGGTTCACCAATGTTCGGTATACCGGTTGCTAATGAAACAGATTCTGGTGTAAGTGTGAAGGTGACACCAGCCAAGATAGCTTGATCTTCGTGCAAGTGCAACACAAAAGGATGAGCCAACTCATGATTAAATTGGACACTAGCCACCTTTTGACATAACTCATAGCATGACTGATGCTGAAAACACTGCATAGCAAGAGAGCAGGCCTGCAATTCTGTAAGGGTGGTCGGTTCTTCCCTAACATGCCTGCCACTTTTATGAGGCCTCTGGGGTGCCTGTTCTTCCAAGGGAGAGTCACTTTGGGTTTCCACCTCATAGTCTGATGAATGCTCAGATGCCATGACTGCTATACAAAAAACCTTGAAGACAAGATGACTACTATGTATGAACTGTGCTTCAACTACTCGTTTTGGTGTTGTATTTCAATTTCTGCCACCAAGGGAAAAAAAAATGCAACAGGGATTATTAGGAAGGGGAAACAATATTGAGGAATGGGAATTATTGGGAGAAATTTCATAGGGAAATATGGGAGAGGGGTTGAGGGATTGATGTATGGGAATAGGGTTTAGGGTTTGGGATTAGTTGTATAGGTTTTGAGGTGTGAGGTTAGAGGATTTGGGATAGAGTATGTAGGAGAAGGGAGTAATGAATTTAGGTGATAGGGAATTAGGGATTAGTGAAGATAAGTGAACAATGGGAGGGAGACAAAATCTTGGTGGCAAATCATGAGTTTAAACCCTGAGAGCAATTGGCTTGAGGGTCTTTAGAAGTAGGTTTTCATAATTTTTGTTGCAACCACTATCACCCATAAACCACCATTTCTTATCATAAAATTTGATGCAATAGCAAGATAGCAAGCCTACCTGGCAAATCTAAGCAAATTATGAGCAATTTGGTGAAGTTTCCAGCAATTTTCGGGCTTGAGGCTATATGCATTGCACTAAGAACCCAGTGCACTGCGCTATCTATCTGTGTCGTGCGCATTCAGATTAACACTGGGCGGAAATCCCCAGTGCACCGTGCGCTTCCAGTGCACCGTGCGCTTCCAGTGCACCATGCCGCCTGTTATATGCGCCATGTCGGTTAGCTACAAGCCAGTTCTCTCCAAAACATGCACGCTGTCACAAATTTTCCTTGAAATGCTTTTCTCCAACCTTGGCATGCAAAATGACTTTCATCTTCATGGAAAAACCTTTATATAGACATCAATTTGATTTTTGTTTCTCCAAAACCCATTTTGTAATGTTTTTCAATTGACACTTTTTCACAATTAATAGAACTTTGACCTTTTTGTTTCCTCGATTTTTGGTTGAAATGATGAATTTCTTGGTAATTTTTTGCATGGATAGTTGACATGGAATTTGGAAAAGGAGACCAGGGCTATGCCTGGAGAATTCAAGAACTGAAAATTTTGGAAAATTATTACAAAAAACGAAATGTCGACTTATCTTCAAAACAGATTTTTGAAGAAAAGTCATAATCCATCCATATGACGATAAAAATCTTTTGAAATAACAACTTATCAAGGACCTCCCTCTAGCCTGCTGTCTTTATTAGACTTTTTTGAAGACCAAATTGACTAACCCTAGACCTAATGACTAAAATGATTGTTATGACCTAGAAACTGCAATAGGACTTCAAATGACTTTTAAGATTCGATTTTGATGGACATACCTGAGCCAACAGTGCAAAGAATGAGGGGGATGAATGACAAAAGCCCTTTCGTCAGATTTATGGCATGCTCCTAATGAAATGAAACTGATCGAAAGTGATGGGACACCTAAACATGAAATGCAAAAAGAGTTTTGATCCCTGACGAAGGGATGACCAGACTGACTCTAACAACACCAATCTTAGCCACACCGGACTTCACAAAAACTTTTATTGTGGAATCTGATGCCTCAAGAAATGGAATTGGTGTTGTTTTAATGCAAGAAGAAAGAACCATTTCTTTCAAAAGT
Source organism: Pinus tabuliformis (assembly GCA_031772625.1). Taxonomy (NCBI): domain Eukaryota; kingdom Viridiplantae; phylum Streptophyta; class Pinopsida; order Pinales; family Pinaceae; genus Pinus; species Pinus tabuliformis. The sequence goes on along the minus strand of CM062819.1, from coordinate 1,660,563,566 downwards.
CATCCAATCAAAGGAAAGTATTTACACAAATCTATTTATGAGAAGGAAATGCTGGAAATACTACATGCACTTAAGAAATGGCGACCCTACCTAATGGGAAGACACTTCAAGGTAAAAATAGATCATGATAGTCTTAAATACTTATTAGAACAAAGATTATCTTTAGAACAACAACAAAAATGTGTCACAAATATGTTGGGTTATGACTTTGAAATCGTCTACAAAAAGGGGAAGAAAAATGTTGTGGCAGATGTACTCTCAAGAAAGGATGGGGATGTGGAAGCATTTCTTTGTGCCATTTCTATTATCCAACCAGATTGGATAAATGAAGCAAGGGATGAATGGAAGAATGACGAGGAAGTGTGGGCACTCATTCAAAAGATACAACAAGATCCCAGTACATATGATACATTTAATTGGAAAAATGATTCGTTATGGTACAAGGATCAGTTATACATATGTAAGAATTCCCAACTCAAACAAAAGATTCTTAGGGAATTTCACACCTCTCCCTTAGGAGGGCACTCGGGATTTCTAAAACCCTACCATAGGGTTAACAAGAATTTTTTGGGATGGCCTTAAATCAGATATTCAAAATTTTGTGGCAGAATGTTTGGTTTGCCAACAAAATAAAGTTGAAACAATTAATACCCCAGGACTATTAAAACCTTTATCCATTCCAAGGCAACATTAGGAGGATGTTTCAATGGATTTTATCATAGGTTTATCCAAGTTCGAAGGAAAGAGTGTTATCATGGTGGTAGTTGACAGACTTACCAAGTATGCACACTTTTGTGCATTATCTCATCCATTTAAAGTGAGTACAGTTTCTACTACATTTATGGAAACAATTCAAAAGCTACATGGAAACACAAAGATTAGTGTAAGTGACAGAGATCCCATTTTCACTGGAAATTTTTTGACAAAATTATTTTCTTGTCTTGGTACTTAGTTATCCCATAGCTCATGTTATCATCCTCAATCTGAGGGGAAAACTGAGATAGTAAACAAATGTTTAGAAGGATATCTTCATTGCTTTGTATCTGATATACAGACATAATGGGTCAAATAGTTTCCTCTGGCTGAATGGTGGTATAACAGTTCCTTCCATACTGCAACAAAAATTACCCCATTTATGGCACTTTATGGATATCATACACCATCAATCACATCATATTTAAGAGAAAATTCTAATGTTCAAGTAGTGGAAGATCACATCGAGCATCAACAACAAGTTCTCCAAATCTTAAGGGATAGCTCACCTTAGTGCAGAATAGAATGAAACAATAGGCATATCAACATCGCAATGAAAGAAGTTTTGATGTAAGTGATTGGGTATTCCTATGGCTACAACCATATAAACAAATATCCCTCAAGCAAGCTAAGAATGGTAATAAATTATCACCAAAGTATTATGGTCCATACAAGGTGTTGCAAAAGATAGGTACTATGGTGTACAAATTGGAGCTTCCTGCATCTTCTCGAGTGCACCCAGTTTTCCATGTTTCAAGATTAAATAAGGTTATAGGTGACAAGCTTCTAGTTCAAACAATATTTCCAGAACTTGATGAAGAAGGAAAAATCATGTTGGAACCTAAGGAAGTCAAAGAAATAGGAACTCGATAGCTATGAAATCGATCAATTTCAGAGTATCTTATCAAGTGGAAGAAATTACCCGTTGAAGATTCCACATGGGAGGATGATAATTTTATACAAAAGCATCTAGAACCACTCAAGGGTTGAGGAAAACAATTTTTTGAAGGGGAGGGGCGTGTTAGGTCCCTACAATACTAGTGATTCCCCCATTACTATTATTGTTCTATCCCTTATTGTTATTGTGGTGCCACTATTGTCCCCATATTGTTATTATTGTGCCCCATAGAATACCTATATTGTTATTTTTGTGCCTTTATATTATTATTGTTAGGTCAGCTTGGTTATATTGTGACCCCTTAGACTCCTATATATAGAAAGTAGGTTTTGTCATTTGAATCATCCAAGAATTGTTCATTTTTGTAATGTAAAGGAGGTTTCCCCCTCGAAGAGGCTTATTTCTAAGGTGTTGATCTATCTTCACTTTCTTTTTGTGAGCTAGTTTCATAACATGTAGAGGTAAGAAATTCAAGTATAGGAGCACTCTTTTAAGGGATTTTAACTTCATTTACATAAAAAAATAAAGACTTGTAGCTTCATTACCATACTTAAAGGAATAAAACATATGATGACACATAACAGAGAAGTCACAAAATCGTACCAAACAGTGTGTGGAAAACTTATAATTCTTTCATTAATCAACAGTTGTATCAGGAATACAGTAGCCTAGTATTCAGGTTCTCCAAAGTTAGAACCCCTTCTCTGTAAATTTTCCTCTTTTTATACATTATGAGATAGTTGGTAATGGTAATCACCAAAACTATGAAACTACTTAACTATTATCCTAACTGCATAAAGTGAGAGTTATTACAGAATATTACATAAAGGATAAAAGACACCTCGTAAATAAAATAACAAGAAGTAACCAAATTTAGAAAAATGATAATGATCGTTTTCTTTCAGATTTGTTGCTTGGCTTCTGATGAAGTTTCTTTGTATATGCTTTAATAATGATTAAACTATTTTAATCAAACTGTATTTGACAAAACTTGTCTGTGGGCCTAGGCCCATGTATGTATCAAGAGCGTTTCGATTGGCCAAAACACAAGGAAACCCGACCAATCACTGACACTTCAAAGTTTTGATCATCTCCTTCTAAGTTTGATTATTTTTCTTAAACAATAGAATCAGCTAATTTACATGGAACATAGTTTACCACGGAACTGAAAAGGATTAACAATCTAGTTCATAAACTTGTCGGTTTTGCTTTTTGAACGCCCCTTTGAGTCCCATACGGACTTGATAGGAAATATAATCTGCTATTTAATGATCTATCAGGTCCGATTTTAGTGATAGAATCTGATTACTTTTCCACTTGATATCCGTCGGATCCCATCTCTTTCGATGGATGGCTGAGATTGGCTTGGACTTTAGCGAATTAAGCTGTATTTCATATGCCATCACATCCGATTAGTTACCCACCTGATTGTCATCAATTTTGTGGCCTCTTGAGTGGACAACCCAAATCTTCTCGTGAGTTCACATTCAAAAGTTGTCCCGTCAATTAAATAAAACACTTTGTTTCTTTTAAACTTTGCGGGGGGTAAAGAATATATGGGAGCTTCATTGAGGTTGAACCCATGCAATAATTTCAGGCCACACATTGTGGTTAACCATGCTAACTTCATGGTCAACTGAAAGGGTAGAGCTTTATTTAGTATTCGTGCTTATTTCTTCGCCATAGCACACCTATTCGTACTCGTCAAGCTATCTCTTGATCATGCCTCTTGAACCTACATGACCTTTAGACAATGGTTTTATTTTTCATTTATTTTTTATTTTTCTTTCATTTTGTGGTAAAACCTTAAATAAGACTTAAACAACAATGGAAGCTACAACATATGGCTCCACTTGGGGATAACGCTTTTGCCATAGAAGCACTAAGAACTGCATATCAGTGCCTTAACCTCGGGCATGGAGTCATATATTGCTTAACCGATTCAAATTCTATGGCATTTGTACACTAAATTCACTCTAATATCTACAATGATAGGATGGTTGTGCTTTGATAGCAAAGTGATGACAATTGTAGATCAATATCATTTGTTGGACATGGAGTCCAAAAGTACGAAAACCCTAAAATTTGGAAGACTAAAACCTGACATTATTGAAATCTGAAACCTCTGCAAACTAGTTCCCAACTAGGATAGTCACCCTTATTTATTAGCTAAAATTAAACTAAAGAGCTACAACTAGAAACCAAATGCTCAACACCATAGCTTATTTATGTACAGGTTCCTACCTATGTACATGAATGATCTCAATTAGGTGAAGTCAGTCTTGCAATGGTACTAGGTTAGCATTTGAGTGCTTGATCTAGAACCATTCTGCCAGTGAGTTTTGAAAATACAATACATCCTGAATGGAAAATAAACTATGCATAAGGGCAAATCACAACAAAAATTATGAATATATCCACAAAATGGTATGTGTAGGCTGTTAATAAATTTCTCCATGTAATTTTCCACAGGATCTTCAAAAGTATAAGAAAAATATTGTCCTGATCAGGTCTGAAAAAGAAAGTCTCTATGTAGGAAGGTTCTTAATCGAATAAACCTTCTATTGGGATAATATGCTAAATAGAACAATTAGCAACATCTTTAAGAAAATGATCTATCTCACTTTTATGTCTCCACTTCTCATCTCTGAGGTTTGATTGAAAATAATTTGTAATTATGACCTCAGGAAGAAAAAAATAAAAATTCACATCACTATATGACATATGGCCAACTTCAAATAGATTATTTACCTCTGATCCATGGGCATCATTGTGTTCTTCAATGCAATGATATACAATCTCTTTATCATCTTTCTTTTCACAAAAGATACCCTCTTTTGCTATAATAAATGACTCAACATATTGTTGTCCAACATTTCTCACTTGTTGTTTTTCTTCTCTATGTCCAACACCCAACTGATGAACTTGAAGACCTTTATCTTGTTCCTCATCTGAACCATTTTTGTTATAAATAGGAGGACCATCAAATTTAACAAAATAGGATCTATGGGGATTTATTTGCAACTTAATTATTTCTCCCTCTTCTTGACTACTGAGTAGAAATTCTTGATGCATGTTTGAACTTTTATCCCTTTGAATGCTCTCTTGATTTGCTTCGAACAGGGTCAACCAATTCTCTACTTGTGAGGTTATTGAAGATATTTTTTTTCTTTTAACTTTTCTGCATCATTTTGAGAAAATGACACTTCTTTGCTTTTAGAGATTTGCCCATAATTAATTTGGTTATAACCTCTTTGAATGCTTGATATATTATCAACATGACCATTAGTTTCTTCAGCAAGATTATCATGAGATTTTCAAATTTCTTTAGAATCATAATATTCGCAACAACCTTCAAAAAGAAACTTGTCTGAATAAGAAGTTCTCCAATAAGAATTGAACACTGAATGGAAATATTTCAAAGATGAAATTCTTGAACGAGGCATAGACCTGTACCAAATGCTAGCTTTTTGGTCCAAAGAAAACATAGACAACTTTATCTACACATCTTCATGAATGATACTCTGCTGCTCCATGCATTCATGAAACTCTTGGAGGTGTTGAACCAAATCTTCATATTCATTTCCACTGAATCTTAGAAGATACTCATTCCACTCATGAAATATAAGCATATGATGAGTATAACCAGTGATCCCAATAAAATCTGGTGGGCTAAATCTATTAGCTAAGAATGCAGGGATAGCCATTAAATCCTAGAAAATAAAAATCCAAAGTGAAGATTGCAAGTGTGAATGTGCAACCAACTGCTAAAACTTGTCACCCTGAAGAATCAAATTCAAACCTAATGAACCCAATGAAAATTATTCTTATTCAATTGTTTTGCAAGTTGTGGTTCTTTTTCTTATGGAGTGGCCTTTTGGAGCCAGAGCTATTGCTTTCGTTCAAAACAGCCAAATATTTCCTCCTCACTGTACAACCAGAGGAAAATATTGAAAAGTCCACGGAAAAGTGTTCTGTCTTCTCTCCCCGATAATGGTGCCAATTAATGTTGTACCTTAAGAAAATAATTTCCTGGCTGTGTAGAAATTGTGCTTAAGACATTAATGATTTTAATTATTGTCACTTGTTTGTCACTTAATTGTATGTTGCCTTCTCAAATGACGGACCTAGGATACTTGGTTTTTAACCCTCAATACTTTGGTGACATGAAAATATCAAAATTTCATTTGATTGTTTAATATAAATGATGAATAAATAAAGCTTGCAGAACTCAGAGACAATATTCTGTTTTACATGGAATCTATAATCTGTGACACTTGGAGAAGTTAAAGATAATATGATGTCTTACACAGAAACTATTATCTGTAACTTAGAAGAATTGCAAATTTAAGAACTTCAAGTATAGGAGCGCTCTTTTAAGGGATTTTAAATTCATTTACATAAGCAAATAAAGACCTACAACTTCATTACCATACTTAAAGGAAGAAAACATATGATGACACATAACACAGAAGTCACAAAATCATACCCAAAAGTGTGTGGAAAGCTTATGATTTTTTCATTAATCAACAATTGTATTAGGAATACAGTGTCTAGTATCCAGATTCTCCAAAGTTCAAACCCCTTCTCAGTAAATTTTCCTCTTTTTATACATTATGAGATAGTTGGTAATCACCAAAATTGTCAAACTACTTAACTATTCTCCTAACCTCCTAAAGTGAGAGTTATTACATAATATTACATAGAGGATAAAAGATACCTCGTAGATAAAATAACAAGAAGTAACAGAATTTAGAAAAATGATGATGATTGTTCGCTTTGAAATTTTTTGTTTTGGTTGTTGATGAAGTTTCTCTGTAGACACTTTCATAATGGTTAAACTGTTTTAATAAAATTGTATTTGACAAAACCCGTGCGTGTACCTAGGCCCATGTATGTATCAGGAGTGTTTTGATTGGCCAAAACACAAGGAAACATGACCAATCACCGAAGCTTTGAAGTTTTGGTCATATTCCTGTAATTTTGATTATTTTGCTTAAACAGCGGAATCGACTAATTTATGCGGAACATAGTTTAGCATAGAACTGAAAAAGATTAACAATCTGGTTCATAAACATGTCAGGTCCACTTTTTCAATGCCCCTTTGACTCCCATATGGACCTGCTAGGAAATATAAACTACCAGTTAATGATCTATCGAGTCTGATTTTAGCGATACATTCTGATTACATTTCCACCCAATATCCATTAGATCCCGTCCCTTTTGATGGATGGCTAAGATTGGCCTGGACTTCAGTGAATCAAACTGTATTTCATAAGCCATCATGTTGAATTAGTTAGCCACCCGATTATCCTCGGATCTATCACCTATTGATCAGACGGCCCAGATCTTCTCGCATGTTCACATTAGAAATCCATCCCATCAATTAAACAAAACACTTTATTTCTTTTAAACTTTGCGTGGGTAGAGAATATACAGGAGCTTCATTAAGGTTGAACCCTCGCAGTAATTTCAGGGCACACATTGTGGTCAACCATACTAACGTCATGGTCAACTATGGGGGTTAATATTTAATTAATATTCGTGCTTATTGCTTCCTCGAATCACACCTCATCGTACTCATCAAGCTATCGCTTGATCACGCCTCTTGAACCTGCATTACCTTTAGATAATGGTTTAATTTTTCATTTTTTTTTTATTTTTCTTTCATTTTTCAATAAAACCTTAAATAAGACTTAAATAACAATGGAAGCTACAACAACTACTATGTTCCATACTTGTTGTAATAAATGTAATGTAAAGTAGAAGTCCAAGAAACCCACATATGAAGCCGAACAATCATGTAAAGTAAAAAGTTCATAGGAATTAAAAAATTCATGAGGGAAGTCGAAGAGTCACAAGGGTCAGTAATACCCCCTGGGCTATATATACTCCCTCATTTTATGAGCAATGGACTTTTCACCTCGGATCCTCCCACATAGCCTTGAGAGTATGTAGTTTTTTCTTTGAGGAGTGAGGAGTGGCTCCAATGTCCCACTACTGGGACTAGTGATGTATGGTGTAAAGATCTGTCTTGGATATTTTGCTTAGTTTACAAGCATGTCTTAAGTCAACAGATTTTAACGCATGTTTTGTATCTGTTTCTAAGGCTATTTTTACAAGTTTGTAATGCATGTTTGCTTAACCTATACTAACATAGTTGAACTACTTTGATTATTTTAGTACTCATATTGTTGAAGATGTGTTGTATTGTTTACCACTATTACCCAGCCACGTGGACTACTCCACCGTACATTACACATATCATCTTTGACTTTTCCTAGTTTTAGCGACTGTCACCCCTGTGTGGACTATTCCACTCGATGATGCCGCATCTGTTGTGGACTATTCCAATGGATGTTGGACAAACCCTTGTTGTTGTTTGTGTGTGTTTCTTCCTGGGTTGGGAGGATTGCCTTTGATCAAGAGGCTCACTTTAATCCCCCCTTTTGATAGTAAGAGAACCCAGACATAGACTTACATTATGCACTCACCAGCATACTCACCTCACTTTCTTGAATCTACAAGCATAACACTCTCATGTGATGAACAACAAGAGTTAAGGAAAATCTCTAAGATAATTACAACCGGGCCATCATACCATATGGGACTCCTACACCAAATAGTATGAAGTCTAGCTGGGGCTTCATAATGTGGAGATCCACTGAATGTTTCGAGGTCCAACACCGTGAACAAGAGCAAAATTTTCCTCCAATCTATAAAGCACAATGATTATGGCTAGAATTATCCCCTAGACTCGACCTATATTGTAGAAGAGTCAACAACAAGATTATTACAATGTACATACCTTTCAAGCAAAGAGACATTGAAAATGTCATGTCCCTTCACTATCGGTGGTAAGGCCAATTTATGTTACACCAATCCACTCTTTCTAAAATATGAAATTTTCCACAAAACCTTCATGTCAAGTTGGCACAAAATAAATAGTGAGTGAGATTTTCCATGGTCTGATGTAGAGATAAACATGTTCCCCCACTTGGAATTCCTTGTGCATTCTTAGTTGATCCACATAGATCGATTGTTTTTCCTAATACATTTTCAATTGTTTTCTAACAACAATTACCTCTTATTCCATTTCCTTCAACATATCAGGTAAAATATGTCCCCTATTCTTTGTATCATTCCAACTAATAAGTGAATTTCATTTTATGTCCTAAAGAGCTTGAAATGTACTCATCTTCAATGAATCTTAGTACCCATTACTATAGGGAAATTATATGAAAGTTAGAAACTACTTCCACCTCTTAGGAGGGTGCATAATATATATTTTCAGCATTTCTTCTAGCACTCTATTTATCCTTTCAGTCAACCCAACTGTTTGGGGATGATACACTTTGCTAAATGCCAATTTTTTTCCAAGTCTAGGAAACAATACTTTCCAAAACTTTGAAGTGTACTTAACATCTTGATCTAAAATAATCTTCTTGGGTTCTCTAGGAAATCTAACCACTTCCTTCATGAAATTATATGAAATATCACTTCCTTGGTAAGTGGATTTGAAAACTATAAAATTAGTTTTCTTACTCCGCTTTTCCCTCACTACCATTATGCCATCATGATGTCTAGGTGTCCTTGGTAGCCCGATGTTGAAATCCATGGAAATCACCTACCATTTCCACTCATGAATGGGGATTTCTTGTAACAATCTTATCAGATGTAGATATTCTAATTTCACTTGTTGGCACTCCAAGAACCGGGCAATGTACTCTGCCACATCCTTCTCCATGCTTGGACAATAGTGCATGGTTCTGATAGTTGCTATCATTTTTTGATATCCTGGATGACTTGAATAAGGTATTTTGAGAAACAAACCATAAATGAGATTCCTCAAGTCACTCGCATAAGGTATATACCACTTTCCCTTGAAATTAAACTAGTAATTCTCAATCAATGTTCCATCTGGTTTTTGTTACAAACATTATTTTATTTTTCATTAATCCTCATCCTACAACAATTATTATTTAAAATTTTCCTTAATATCCATTTCATAAGTACTTCTGGTTTTTACATGAGCTACTAGCATACTTATGCTAAGTGCATCTTCCACTTTATTTCCATTTCCTCTTATATATTTTGTTTCAAAATAAAATTCACTAATCAAGACTACCCAACTTTACCTATCTTGCATTTAGCTTCCCTCCATGATCTAACATCAACATAAATTTCCTTCTAAAGAGGTAATGCCTCTACATTTTCAATGCATGCACTAATGTTTCCATATTCAATTCATGAGTGACATAATTGAACTCATGCTCATTCAATTGTCTTGGATAATAATAGACCACATATGTTATAGACAATTTTGTGCCTTGCAGCATCAGGCATGAATTGTCAATAATCCAAGGGATCCAAAGTCCCTAAACATGATGTTCCTACCCCTAGAGGAACAAGGTCAGCAAACCAACAGCTCTTAGATCAGTTCTCCACCTGAAAACACTCAAAAACAAGCAATCCTGAAATCAAAGCAGGTGCTCCACTAGGCTTCTGCGCTCAGACTCAACTCCTCCATGGTGTACCTGCGTTGCAAAGCAGGTAGAACAAAGGCCACCTGCGCTGAGCGAGATGGGACAAGTGGCACACTGAGTCATTGCTCTGGAATCTTCCAAAAATGACACTTGGATCAGGGATTTCGCCTTGTGATGAGTCAGAGGCTCTGTTTCTCCAAGTGGAAGCAAGGTTCTCCAAGTGGACTCAAGAACTGAAGATCAACTGAAGAGAGAGAGGACACAAGGAAGCTACACATCAGTTGCAAGCTGACTCATCCTTTCTCAATTCATCTATATATTGAGCTCTCTCCTATGAGCTAAGGAGGCTGGAATTTTGGGCAAAGTAATGATATGCTGTTGGTTTCACTATAGAGCTATTGGGTGATTGCTTGAAGGAGGTGAAGAGGAGAAATTCTTTCTGCTGGGAGGTGTTGCTGGATTGGGGCCTTCAATGGTTGTAACACTCTCAGAACTTTACTTCTTCTATTAATAAAAGCTATTGAGGTTCTTCTATATGCACTTGTTTCAATGATGTATTGTGATAATTGTATATTTGATTTATGCTAATCCTTGAATCAGTTATGATTGCATGCTTCTTGTAGTTTCCTTCTTTGTTATTTTGCAGGATCTCATTGTAGCTGGGCCAGCAAAAGAGCAAGGAGCTGGGAGCAAGCAAGAAAAGAGAAGAGTTTGGATTCGACATTAAGCGCAAGACAACGGTTAGTGCATTTCTTCATTCTCTCTTGCTTTCATAAAGAAGTAAACCTTAAGTAGTTTTCTTTACAGTTGTTGCTGAGGTACTATCACCCTTAGAGTGGGATAGGGTCATCCGAATCGGATACTTTTCCCTACAAAAAACTGGCAACCATACTGGGGATCGTATCTGTTTGATTGTTTGTAGTATTTTGCTATTCATTTCCTGAACAAAAGAGTACCAAATCGAAAAACTTTTGACTATATCAAAAGCGAAGTAGAGGGCAGCTACTCTAGCTCATTTCTGAGCATGTTCATGATTTGAAGAGCTGATCTAAAAGGATCCTTGTAAGCTCTTAGTGATAGCTTTTCATCCTCCTTGTCATCGCTTACTATGTACTTGACTGATAGCTTCTGATTTGACCGAAAACCGTGAATTTTTGAGAAATCTGTGACCCGGAAACTGAGAAAACGTAAGTCTCGTTTTCCAAAGCAGGTTGTACACAGGCTACCTGCTTTGAAACGCAGGTAGCCCCTTCGGGACCTGCGCTGAATGTCAAACAGGCAGTGTACTACCTGCTTTGATCCAGTTTTGCCTAGTGCTACTGGGGTTTCCTCCTGTTTCTTGCCCTGTTTTCACCATTGTTTTGCAGCCAGTTACCAGTCCATGTACCTATCTGAAACCAACTTTACTTGCCATTATTCCGCCTCAGTTATATAAAGAAACTGTACTTGTTCTTTTGTATTTCTTACATCATTTACAGTTTCCCATAACGAAAAGTGAACTAGTCTTGCTGTGGCCTCTTAGATCCAAACCTGTGTTAGGCATTTTTGCTGATCTTAAGAGTTAGTTTGTTTGCTGTCCATAGCTGATTGGTCTTTTGCTTTCGTCGTATGGTTTGATTTCATATATTTCTAGTGTCGAAACAAGTGAATCTTAAGGTGTCTTTTGATTTTGGACAAGCTTGTTTGTTTTCACTTGAAATTGATCTCAAAGTTATATAACAGCTTTCTTTTTGTAATACATCAACATTAAGAAAGAGAAAAGAAATACTTGCATTATGCATTTTGCATCTGAAAATTTTTCATGTGATTTAGGAGAAAGTGCATTAGTTTGTACTGTATGATCTGTGTGAAAAGATATGTCTTTCTTTTCCCTCAGTAGTTAAGATTTTCATCAGTCAAAAAGATTTGAAAAAAAAGCTTGCTTCTCATCTTAGGCTGCATTTAGGAATTTGTCATATACATCTCGTGGTGAACCTTGAAAGGAAAAATTTAAAAAGATCAACTTAAAATATACTAAATGAACCTAACAACGCTTTGAAACATAACGCAAACACATAGAGGTCTAATCTAGAGATGTGTTCCGGCGTCGTTAAATGTAGTGACTGTCGATCTCGAAGAAGGTGGGTGATTCCTCCTGAGAGTCGGTGGCACTAATACGGACTTGTGCTCCCACGTACTGTCGAGTATATATTGGGAGACCCCTATAGGCATATATCCTTTATCCTTAGGAAGCCGTGTCGGCCGCCCTACTGATCGCAATGCAGTGAACACAGCATTCACGAAGATTGACCACACGTACCGTAAAACGTATTCCGTGGTTTTGCGAAAGGTTGGGCACACCCTCTGCCTAGATCTCCAGAGCAGTTTCTTTTAGCCTTTTTCAAACTCTATAACTGAAAAAGTCCATCTGAGCATTTGTCACTTCGGGCTCGTTAAAACATCGAAGGAGACTAGAGTCATCTTTAGCTTTTTCTCGACTCTTTAAAACTGAAAAAGCAAGTTGTGTCTAAAGTGTCGTTATAAAATTTATTTTAAGCGGAATAATCATCACCCTTCCCTCGTTGATCTTCAAAGTTAGTCCACCACAAGTGGAAGTTCCTGTAGAATCGCTAAGAAATCTTTTGGATAGACTAGATATGTCTGAACAAACGTCGCATCTAGGACTGTGTCGTCCGACACAGCTGCAGCAGAGCCTCCTGCTGCTACTCCAACGATGTTCGTTGGTATACCATCTGTCACGGCAAATTGTCAACAACAAGCCGGAGTCCAATCAGGGACAACGACATGGTTAGTTCCTATTTCTTCATCCAGATTATCATCTGGTATTTCTTATGTTGAAACTCGCCAAATCGATCCATTTGGAGGTCAATCTGGGCAATCAATCCCCTTGAGTTCCGGATTGATACCATATGGGGGGCAGTATGCCCTTTCACTACCTCCTCTGGGAGGATGCCCATACGTAAGTTCACAACAAAGTTCAGGTCAAACTGGAATTACATCCAGCGGTTGGTTACCAATACTGCCTCAACAACCAGGAGTTGTATATTCGATGCAACCAGTACACCCTGTGTCGAATATTCCCACCATACCTGCTATAGTGAATGTGTCGCAAGTACAAGCTCCACCTATTGTATGTCAACCCCAATCTCAGGTTGCAATACAACAACCACTTGTCTCAACGACTCAATCGCAATCTCAGGGTAGCGCCTCCTTATCTGGAGCGACTCAGGCTCAAACAACTACTGTGACTCCTCATCCTGGTCAATCATCCAGTATTGGTCAACAACCGCCATTCCAGCAATCATATCAAGGACCTGAGCAACAAGTCTTTGTAAGTAATGGGCAACCATACTATAATGGTTACGCCCATCAACCTTGTCAAAGTTGCCAGCATTATGCTGGTCTGCAAAGACCCATTGCTCAGGCAATCCCATCTTATCCTGGATATGCTTCGCCTAACCTGAATCAACAGTTGCCCTTTGTAGCAACTCTAGAATTACCAGATCTAAACCGGCTGACGAATGATCCAATTGCTTATGCCCCTTGGTGGCCAGCGATTCCACATAAACTTCCGTCAGATATTCCTAAATTTAATGGAAATCCGGGTGAAGACCCGTCGAATCATGTGATGACATTCCATCTATGGTGTTCATCGAACACCTTGAATGATGATTCGATAAGACTTCGCCTCTTTCAGAGGACATTAACGGGTCCAGCGACAAAATGGTACATTGAATTGCCTAGAGCTTCGATCGACAACTTCAGTACCTTAGCCAAAACCTTTTTAACCCATTTTCAATTACCAATAAGGTATGAAACGGGAACAGAACTCCTTAACAACTTCAAACAGGCGACTGCCACCCACATATCTGATCATATACATGAGTGGCGACATCGTCGTAGGATGGTAAAAACATATGTTCCCGATCAACTATTAGCTGAATGGTTTATAAAGTCATTACTTCCAGCCATAACGGAAGATGTGGCCAAGGGGGGAGTCGTAACAGAAGAGCAAGTTATAGCTCGTGCGGAATATCTAGACTTGGTTTATACTCAGTCTGGCACGCTCTACGACAAAATACCTGATGCCCCTAGACCGGAATTTTCAATTCCTCCTCCTCCTAAATCAAACAATGACTCTCATGCCGATGAGGGCGTGATTGGCAAGCACAAAATTTATAGTCAAAATGCAAATGAGGAACTTCTTGCCTCAGAAGTAAATGCCACGTCGAACGACAAGGGCAAACAATTGAAGCAACCAGGGGGCAAGAAGAAAAAATCAGGGAGAAAAAGGAAACCCCCTACGGGGTGTCATATATGCGATGAGGATCATTGGACAAAATATTGTCCACATATAGCTGAAGTTAAGAAGCTCTTTAAGAATTCAAAAACCTTAGCAGATCCGTTTCCTAATCCAGGTCAAAATCTGGTTGCTAATCAAAATGCTTCCCGATCCCAAGTGCTTATGTTTTCTACCTCAAAACAGCAAAATAATGCTTTGACAAGGAATAAAGATTACGGGAATCCAAAGCTGTCGAACAACAAGGTTAATGAACGACCTAGTAGTTCAACAACAACTTTGACTGAAGTTATGCCACCCATCATTCCTGAGCCAATGATAAAGTCGCCAAAGGGAGTAGTACACAAATCGACATTTAATCCTCGTGCCAAAGGAGCACAGAATTATAATATAGTAGAGGAACTGGCCCAATCGCCGTCCACTATGTCGACACTTGAAGTACCACAAAATTGCCCCTCCCAAGAGCAAGCTTTATTATCAGCAATAGGTGGGATTGGCCCAATGGGTTCCAATCTTGTGGCCTTTGATCATAAAGGATATGACCCTCAATTACCAGCTCAACTAGCTTTCCTTATTCAAGTGAAAGCCCTCAACAAAACCGTTCATCGAACAATTATTGATGAGGGGGCATCTACATGTCTTATGTCGATGAGTTGCTGGAAAGATTTAGGCTCACCACCCTTGTCGAAATCATCGTCGACGTTAAAATCATTTGATGGACGATCATACACTCCATACGGGATTTTAAGTAACTTGCAAGTTGAACTGGGGGGCAAAACAGTAGGAATTGATGTTGAAGTAATTGATGGAAACCTCGATTACAACATCCTACTTGGGAGACCATGGATCTATGCCATGGCCACAGTTGTGTCGACCTACTTCAGGAAGATTGCATTTCCCTTCCAAGAAGGAATTACAATCGTCGACCAACAAACTTTTCTCCCCAACAGTTCACAAGTTACGGGAAGCATTCCAATGATCCATGGAAGCAATCATTCACTCCAAAATATCGGAGTAGGTCTCCTAAAAGACCCTGACTTAATGGGTACTTTCGCCCTACCGCCTCCAAGTAATCTGGCGGGAGTGGCCACGGTGGAAACCTACAAAATGAAATCTAATCCAATCTTCTGGTTGGATTCGGAAGATTCCTAAATATTTTGTCGGCATGGATCATCGCCCTAGTAGAAATACTGTAAATACAGTGAGCTCCGAGGATAGTTCCTATCTTGTGTCAACCTCATTAAAAAATGAAACAAATCCCCGAGGTAAACCTTCATTCCAACCACCGAGTTGGATGCAATGAAGCTTGGGGGGCATGCACCTCGATTTGCATTATTATGCTGGGGGCATGCAAACTTATCATCGAGCAGTTTTAGCAATGTTCATGCTCGTTAAAAAATAAACGCAAGATTCGAGCAGTTTTAGCACACAGTTCATGCTCGTTAAAAAATAAACGCAAGATCCGAGCAGTTTTAGCACATAGTTCATGCTCGTTAAAAAATAAACATAAGTTGTGAGCAATCTTCCCCTAGAGTTCAAGCTCACCCAGAAAAAATGAACCGGTAAATAACCTTGGTAAATGTAACCTTTGACAGCCATATTAAAGCCCTTGGTCGTGTTTATATGCCATCAGCTCCATCCGTTCGTTTGGCCAATCGTTCATCTCCATATGTTTATTTACCCATTTTGAGGAACAGCTGCGAAGAGTGATTTCACTAAGCCATCCTTGTGACACTGCAGTGATTGGAATATTCCAACCTGTACCTGGAATCTGCTGCTGCCCTGTTCATCACTCGTTCCTCAAAAGACGAGTCTTCTTTGAGCTCTTTTCACTGACTCGTAAAATATGAAAAGTTTGCCGAGTTTTGGCCTTCCAGCTCGTTAAAGCGACCGGAAAGCTATCCCTCCTCTAGATTTTAATCTTTTTGGACCTGAGGGATTATTGCACAAAAAGATCGAGCGCTTGTTTTGTTCAGCTCGTTAAAGCAATCGAAAATTCATCCCTTCTGTATTGTTTTATACTTTTTTGGACTTAAGGGATTAGATGACGAAAAAGGAATTCAGGAGTTGACTTTATGTACCTTTTCAGACTCTCTAAAAATGAAAAGGACCGAGTTATCCTTGTCGTTAGACTCGTTAAATTCATTAAATAGCGACAAACTTGTCTTTAGACGAGAACGAGTTTCCCTATCGCTAGGCTCGTTAAAACATAGCGATGGGCTTGCCCGAAGGGCAGGTTATAGAACAAGCATATGTTATCCTCCTCAAGCTTGACAAAAATAAAGGGGTACTGGTCAGCAATGACTGGGGAAAAATTGGGAGAACCTCACAGCTTTAATGGTAGCAAGTCACTCTTGAACATGACACTTTGTCCTCCGTATCACATCGGGTTGGGTTGTTTCATTCACCGGTCTCATCACCATGGTCCTCGCCACACCATCCACATTAGGGGTAATGCTACCGATCCATGACATCAGTGTCGTTATATGTTCAAGAGATGTCGTTCTGCAAAGAGTCAACCGTGTCCCATCCACTGCCATACATTGTCCTTCATCCATTTCATGACCGCCACCCTGAATCATACATCATAGTTTGTTTTCACCTCATCACAATCACTAGCTCCGTTCTGTGTCAATGATGTGGGATTCATTAAGGCCCTCCTTTGACAGATCGCTCCTTGTCGACATCAGCTCATTATCCAAGGAGTTGATCTAGGAACAACCCCTTCAGTACTTTGAAGCTTGCATGCCTCAATGGCAAGTTTCTCACTTCCGGCGACAGGTATACATCAATGACCTTTGACCAGAAGATTTTGCATGGTGGTCGACGCCAAGTCCTTTATTCCCACCATGTGAATTGTACTGTCGTACCTTGAGGGTCATCATCCTTATCGGTGATTCCTCTCGCGCTTGTTAACGGTTTACATCATTGACCGGTAATCAAGCGATGTCTTTCCATGTTTGACTTCAAGAAATTCTCACATGGATCGACTTGTACAATGAGTGAAGATCGGAAGAGATTGAAGACCCCGGATCTAGTTTCATCCATCCGGGCTGCGATATATATTCAGGATATAAAGACATTTGATGTGTACATCATTGCAGCAGATGATCATCCTTCTCAAAGGATGATAATTTCACCAGAGAATTATCAGTCTACCATCAGACGATCGTCTGTTCTATGTACCAAAATGAATTTATAAAGCTGAGCATGGGAATGCCCGCCTCAGCTAGATCATAAAAAAGTATGAAAAATAATGTATTGTATTGTATCTTATTACAGGACACTTCTCAGCAGATTGAATGAACTTCGGATCCTCCTAATAAAGCATTTCACCCGATAAACGACCTCATACTTTAGGGGGCATCTGTTATAGACAATTTTGTGCCTTGCAGCATCAGGCATGAATTGTCAATAATCCAAGGGATCCAAAGTCTCTGAACATGATGTTCCTACCCATAGAGGAACAAGGTCAGCAAACCAACAACTCTCAGATCAGTTCTCCACCTGAAAACACTCAAAAACAAGCAATCCTGAAATCAAAGCAGGTGCTCCACTAGGCTTCTGCGCTCAGACTCAACTCCTCCATGGTGTACCTGCATTGCAAAGCAGGTAGAACAAAGGCCACCTGCGCTGAGCGAGATGGGACAAGTGGCACACTGAGTCATTGCTCTGGAATCTTCCAAAAATGACACTTGGATCAGGGATTTCGCCTTGTGATGAGTCAGAGGCTCTGTTTCTCCAAGTGGAAGCAAGGTTCTCCAAGTGGACTCAAGAACTGAAGATCAACTGAAGAGAGAGAGGACACAAGGCAGCTACACATCAGTTGCAAGCTGACTCATCCTTTCTCAATTCATCTATATATTGAGCTCTCTCCTATGAGCTAAGGAGGCTGGAATTTTGGGCAAAGTAATGATATGCTGTTGGTTTCACTATAGAGCTATTGGGTGATTGCTTGAAGGAGGTGAAGAGGAGAAATTCTTTCTGCTGGGAGGTGTTGCTGGATTGGGGCCTTCAATGGTTGTAACACTCTCAGAACTTTACTTCTTCCATTAATAAAAGCTATTGAGGTTCTTCTATATGCACTTGTTTCAATGATGTATTGTGATAATTGTATATTTGATTTATGCTAATCCTTGAATCAATTATGATTGCATGCTTCTTGTAGTTTACTTCTTTGTTATTTTGCAGGATCTCATTGTAGCTGGGCCAGCCAAAGAGCAAGGAGCTGGGAGCAAGCAAGCAAAGAGAAGAGTTTGGATTCGACATTAAGCGCAAGACAACGGTTAGTGCATTTCTTCATTCTCTCTTGCTTTCATAAAGAAGTAAACCTTAAGTAGTTTTCTTTACAGTTGTTGCTGAGGTACTATCACCCTTAGAGTGGGATAGGGTCATCCGAATCAGATACTTTTCCCTACAACAACATATCCTTCTTGCACTATGACTGCATCAAGCCCCTCCCTGTAGGAATCTATGCACACCACAAAATGCTTTTATATGTTTGTTATTCTCAATACCACTGTGAGTGAGTATGTGTGTGTGTGTGTGAGAGAGAGTGAATTTGTTTATAACCACTCAAAGCTAGCTGCAAATTATGTTGTTTAGTGGAACATGGCTCCTTTTATCTGCAATGCTTTGATTTGGTGTCTAATCTTAGAAAAATCTGAAATAACATCTAGCAATACATGCTCAATTGACACATGAAGGATATAACTTCTACCACATTCTGAGGAGTAGGCCACTCCATAATATAATATTTCCCAAACATTAAACATATTATTGGACGAATACAAACTTGTTGAGTTTGGTGTAGAGCTTATGATCTCAGTAATTGCAACACTAATGTTATTTTTTTCATCCTCCTCCTTCGTCTTTGAATAAACCAATATGTCATCAATATATGCCGTTAATTCATACATGATTGTGCCCTAACCTTGAATAATTCATTGAGAATACAAAAATCCCTCTCAAGTGATTAAATAGGTCATCAATCCTTGGCAAAGGATACCTAGTCTATATGGTGGATTAATTTAATTTTCTATAATCAATACATAATATCAAAGTGTCACTTTATTTGTTTACAAATAATAGAAGTTCTCCTTAGGCTAATACACTAGTTCTGACGTATCCTTTTCTTTTAGTTACAATTTATGCTCTACCAGCTTTGTTGTACTCATTTTGTACGAGACATTTGACACTTCCGTTGAGCTCAGTAGTAATTCAACTGAGAATTCAATTTCCATTTTTAGTGGCAATCTTTGGTTTTCCTCAAAAGATACATCACTGATCTTTTTTATTAATCAGTGCTCTTCGTTTCTTTGTTTATCAGCTTCTAATTCATTGCTCACTTGAGAAACAGAAAATTCCTACCCCTTTTGGTTATACCTATTTAGTTTCAATGTAGTTATTTTCCTAGCCATCACTATATTCTATTTCCTTATAATGTCACCCTTTCCTATCTATAATTGAGGCACTCCATAGGTTTATTGTAGAAATCAACTTTGGTTCTATGTGCAAATATAAATCCATGCTAAATTCCATGTCATATGAACCCAATGGTAGCACATTCATGTTTGTAAATGTAGTCATCCCATTTACCATAAATCGGGATGACTAAACCACATGTTCAACTTGTTTCTTAGTCCTCATGGCCAACTAAACCAACCATGATCTGTCATCTATTTTACTTTACAACACATACTTTTCTACAAATTGTGGACTTACATAAGTAAAATTTGAGCCAAGGCCAATCAAAATTGAAACAAACTAGTTTTTTATTGTACCTTCCATTTCAATTACTAAGGCTTGATGACAGAAATTCCTATTGTCCAACACTGCATAGATGCATTTTATAATTGAGCCATATCATTCACTAATTCTACTTCTTGCACATTGTATAATCTCGGGTTGTTCTTCTATCATTGAGGACAATCTCTCTTCCTATAATTTTCTCCACAATTCCAACACTTCAAAAGTTCTGCTCTGAAACCCTTGGCTTCCTCTCCTATAGGCTAAGAGAATTGGTCTCTACTAGTAGCAGTGGATCTTTACTAAAACTCACCCCATATAGGAGTGATAGAATTCATATCCCTTCCTCCAAGATGATATCCTAAAACATTCTACCATTCTCCTCCAAAGCTGGGCTTTCCTTTTGTTTTTCAATCAATTTTGTAGTCAATCCTATGCTTGGATTGTTCATAGCAATGCTTCATTTTCCAGATGGTGTTAACTAATTTTGTGGCTCTTCAAAATATATTATGTCCCTAAATGTTTATGGCAACCCACTAAGATACCTCTGAATATTTTCGTTCTCCTCCTTGAGGTAAGGTACATACCTCAATAGATCTGAGAATGTAGTTGCATATTCATCAACTATCAACTACCCTCATTTGTGCTCATAAGATTCCTTGGCCGTGTTGTCAATAGTACCTTTCAAATAGGTACTTTTCCCATAAATATATCTCAAATATCCTCTATGAAAACTCCTTATCTTTAACATTCTTGACATTCATTCTGTCATCCCACTAGATATCAGGTCTATCCCTCAAGGTGAAAATAACCACTCTTGCTTTGATATTCTCAATGTAATCATGCACACTAAAATATTTCTTCATTCATAGAAATCATGCTTCTACTTCCTCTGCCATATTCACCTCTTGATCGAATGTATGAGGTTTCTCCTTTCTAAATTCTTCTCACGTCCAATAATTTCCTTTACTTTTTTATCGATAATGTCTCTTTGTGGTAGCACCATGTAGTTGCATGTGACTGTATGTTCTCCTCTTTGGAGTATTTAATGGAGTTTCTCCTCTCATTGTATCTTCACTTGTCTTCCTTGGGTCTGTTTCCCTCTCCACCATTAGTCCTTAATTCATGCCTTCCAATTCCTGATAGACTTTTCCACCCTTTATCCTTTCCTATGTACATGGCACCTAGATCATGCTACCTATTCCTTTGCAATTTTGACAGACTCCATAGTATAATTGTGTTTACTTATGCTTTTTTCTCTTGAGCCATGAAAATACTTTCATTTTTAGCCTTATAACTTCTCAACCTAGCCCTTATACTTCCAAGCGTGTTCATCTAGTTAGAGGAGTCTTACTCCATCCTTTTCCTGATTAAGTTTTCTTGCTAACACTGCTAGAATTTTCTAGTGTTATGTTGTACCATTCTACTAATAAATCCCTTATTTTCTTGATGGTTTTTGATTTCTTCTTATGTTCTCTGTCACACACATAACTAGTAGCCAATAAAAATATAAATAATCACATTTATCCATCACCTTAGATTAACTGCAATAAGAATGTGGATATAAGGCTATTTAAGACAACAAATTTGAAGTTAGCAACCTATTAGAAAACAACTAACATATCATATTATGTTATCCCTATCATTTCAAAATTATAACATCAACATTAATTTTCATACAAAACTTAGTCTATAATCAACACACAGTCAACAGGAGAATCGTTACAACCAACACCCATTTACACACATAAAATGATAACTAGAAAAAACCACACTCTGTAATAGAGCTTAAGATTTTTCCTTTTTCTTGACACCTAATGCTCTAGGATTGGGTGAAAACCTATAAATATGTAAAAAAATATAGAATAATAAGAGACCTTGGAATGTGAATCCAAAGGGTCATCATCCCATTTGTATTTAATTATCTTCATCTCAATGAAGTGTATGAATTTTGGGGAGTTATAATCCTAGCCTAACATGGTATCAAAGCACTTGTCCCAAATTTGAAATTCCTATACCTAATAACTCCTTCACTATCTACCAGGGGTGAAAATATGTACCAAACCTTTCCTTCTACATAAAGCCTTACTTGTAATAACATATCCATGTGCAGTCACCACTCCTTTGAGCCTGTCATACACATAGTGGTATTTCATAATAACGATAAGTATAACACACACCTCTTCCTATCAATTCTAGTCCCATGCTCTATTGTAATGTGCCTCTGGGTTCCCTATTGTAATGTATACATTGGTTTCGTTGCTGACAATTTCTATGTGCTACGACCATTTCACCATTTTTGAGTTATTAGAGATACCATTGCAGATTTGTCTAGACCACCACATCCTCTCCAATTCTCTTTTATAAATAAACATAATTAAGATAACATGAATCACATACTATTCATCATGGAAAAATATTTAATTATGTAGTGGGTCAAAGCTCGACTTTTTGAGGCATAACATATACATTTACTCACTCTACTTCACTTTCATTAAATCAATGTACCAAGGAAGTTCGTATGAATTTCAAAGCGGTTACATGTTAGGATTATCAAATGTCACATTAGACATTACCATATGTTGGTCATTCAACATGAGTATAATGTATATCATTTTTGAGTGATTACCTTGGTTCCATATGCCACAAAGATTAAATATAACCAAAAGAACATGTCAAAAATATCATCGCCAAATTTTGGGACCATATATCAAACATTTATCATTATAAGTTAAACCATGTTTGATGTCATATAATATGCAATACGATATATATCATAATAAATACCACATGCAGTATATTTTTCACAAGGTTATACAAGGTTTGTCCCCACTATAATTTTTGGGTTATTTAATTATTAGTTAAATTACGTGTCATTAAATTGTCAAACCTAGGGTTCATAAACTTGCGAAATATATGTGCACAATATATGCTAGGAATCAAATTTCAATTTCAAAATGGAATCCTAATCTATTGAAATAAATGGAAAAACTTAAATAAAACCTATTCACGAAAAATGTCTAAGATGAGTATGCACAAACTTTCTTTTTCAAGCGTTTCAAATTTGGAACTTGGAAAGCAATATTTTAATCTATGAAATTGAAATGAAAATTGACATGAAGGTAAAATTACTCTATTGGCATGAAAATCAATATATTCTAGTGACATGAAAGTAAATCTATTTTTCCAATAGTAAAGTAAATTTATTCTAATGACTTGAAAGTAAATTCATTCTAGAAAGCAACAAATCCTATACTAAGAAAGCATTTAATTCTTAAACTATGAAATTTAAAGGTAGCCTATTCTAGAAGTAGTGACAAATAAACTGAAATTACAATGTATGGATTGTCAAAGTAGAATCATTCATGAATTTATATAAAAAAAAAAATTGAAAAGAAATGAATCTATGAAATGAGAGCAATAACACTTATACTACAAAAGAACATAACTGGAACGAGTATGAAAGAATGTAAACAATGCATCTAATTAAAAGACTTAAAATGAACATAAAGAAAATGAAAATAAAACATTATAATACATCACATACTCATTAGTTGGCCATCCCAAAGTACATGACAAGTGGAAAGTTGAGAAAAATCTTGATCAAACAGCTAATGAAGGCACAACCATATCAAAGTGAACTAGAATGGTATTCATTACATCAATCATAAGCATAGTACAAATCCTTAACATCCAAAATTTTGCATTGAGGCATGAGCATAGCTCCTAAACTTTTCACAGCTTTTAATATGAGAAGGAACTCTTATTTATATAAAAACTAAGATAAATAACTCATAGATGTAGATCCACAAATCTCTACTAGATCCACAAATATCTCATGTGGTTATAACCATGTGTTGACATCTAGCAATTAGCACCTCTTGATATCCCCTCACAAATCTCTCCTAGATTTCATAGGAGAAACTTAATAAAACTTCCATGATCTTTCTCCATGAAATGTGTTTCACTAATGATCTCAAATATTCCTCAAATCTTCAAAAGTTTGAAGACGATATTCGAATTTGAGTCTTCGAGGCCAAATATGACTGTCTTGGAATCTTTAAATATGTTTACATATGTCACAAAACACATCCAAATTTTATATATATGTGAGTACATGTTATTTTTCTAATATTTAACCATAAATTCACTGAAAATACCAAAAGACATGTATTTGAAAATAATTTTCATAAAGCCATATTTAATTATGAAGATGGTCTTAGTGCATGGTTATAGAGCTTTGAAATATGGAAAATTTTGAAGAAAAGTGAAAGAAAAGAGTGTGAAATGAATGACATTTTGCAGACCCAACACACATGATGGTTGGTACCCTCATTGTTGGTACCATGATTCCTCCTACCTCGGTGCCCTACTATGGGAGCCCATCATCACTATATTATCTGACACATGTCATCAACATGGCACCACATCATACATCACATCATCTTAGTTCCATGTGTCATAATTAGTTTTCATCATGTATCATCCACAAACTATCGAGCTAGTCTCCCAAAAATGCCAAAATTGAGTGCCACATGTCACCTCCTCTGGTTTTCACATAAAAACTCTTTAAATTTGTGATATATGTAATTAATACCTCTCTACTGACTAACCTCCACACATACACATTTAGCTAGGACAAAAGTTCAGTATCATTCCATCAGATATTGATATACTTAATCTTTCATAAACCCATTCAGTATGATTGTTAGGTCCCTATAATACTAGTGATTACCCCATTAATATTGTATTTGTATCCCTTATTAATATTGTTGTGCCCCTATTTTCTAGATATTGTTATTACTGTGCCCAATAGAATCCATCTATTGTTATTTTGTTCCTTTATGTTATTATTGTTAGGTTGGCTGGGTTATATTGTGACTCCTTAGACTCCTATATATAGAAAGGAGGTTTTGTCAATTGAATCATCAAAGAATCACTCATTTGTGTAATGTAAAGGAGGTTGCCCCCCAAAGAGGTTGAATTATAAGGTGTTGATCTATCTTTTATATCTTTTTGTAAGCTAGTTTCATAACATTTGGTATCAAAGCTTTGGATTCTAGGGCTTCGCTGCTGCAAAGAGGTCATCGTGGCATTTTCACTATAAATTTATTTCTGCAACATTTCAGAAGCAAAAAAAAACCCATTTGGGACGACATGACACTAAACCTTGGCTCTGAATTTCAGATCTTTTTGCGCTATATTTACTGATATGATGTGAGGAATTTGGTCTTTTTGCATACTCCTGAATTAGATTCCAAATAGGTGACCTGGGGAAAATCATCATAACTTTCTCTCTGAGCATCGGATTGAAGCTTTGTAAGAAGGCACAGAAAGAGGATGGACTATAGTTTCCTGTATATATTTTTCAACGCCAAAGGTCAAAACAAGGACACGTGGCATGTCGTACAAGTTCACTCTACTGAACTAGTCTATAATGAGGTCACTGTGGGAGATTTAACATAAATATTCCTTGGAGAATTTAATTTGGATTAGACTGGTGGCATTGGAAAGAGGCGACAGAGGGCTACTACAGGTCACAATTTTAGAAATTAATGATCCGAAATGATAGAGATACTTCAGAGGCAATATCGAGCTCCTACAAAGTGAAAATAGGTGTGTAGATTTTTTTTAAATTTTTTCTTAAACTTGGTTTGAAAAATTATTTTGAAGGAATTCAAAGGGCATAGTAGAGCATTATTATCAGTAACTGATGCCCCGAGGAAAGAGAATGCAAACACCTAGTAAGCAACCTGAAAGCTCTAGCATGACTCATGAAGAAGAGGAGGAAATGCTACATGATATATCAAAATTACAAGACCAAGTGCAACAAATGTCACTCGGAGACAGAGGGCTACTGTAGGTCACAATTTTAGAAATTAATGATCCGAAATGACAGAGATACTTCAGAGGCAATATCGAGCTCCTATGAAGTGAAAATAGGTGTGTAGATTTTTTTAAATTTTTTCTTAAACTTGGTTTGAAAAATTATTTTGAAGGAATTCAGAGGGCATAGTAGAGCATTATTATCAGTAACTGATGCCCTGAGGAAAGAGAATGCAAACAGCTAGTAAGCAACCTAAAAGCTCTAGCATGACTCATGAATAAGAGGAGGAAATGCTACATGATATATCAAAATTACAAGACCAAGTGCAACAAATGTCACTCTCACAAAAGCTAACAAAAGCTAAGTTAAATGACGTGGAATCTAAGATAAAGGGCGTGGAAGCTAATATGAATGGCATGGAAGCTAATACAGACAATTTGAAGATAGATTTGAAGACATATTTGAAGAGAGACATGGCAGATTTGAAGACAAATTTGAAGACAGACATGGCAGATTTGAAGACAGATTTGACAAATTTTCTAATACTTACTAATGGTGAAAGGGTAGTAAAGGAAACTCATGATGTGAACAAAAGAAATTTTAATCATGATTTCATAGACTCTAATGTGGGATCGAAGACCCACCATATTCCAAAAATTGATATGAGGATGTTTGATGGTAAGGATCCTGCAACATGGATATTACAGATGGAGCAATTTTTCAATCTCAATAATGTGCAAAACACACAAAAGGTACATATTGCATCTTTATATTTGGAACCAAATCAGTTTGTGTGGTATCAATGGCCTTTCTATCATAAACAAATTATCACTTGGACAATTTTTACGGAAGAATTGACAACACATTATGAGTATACAAAAAGCAAAACTTTTCTTAGCCAATTGATAAGTCTCAAACAAAAGGGTTCAGTAATGGAGCACATTGAGGAGTTCCAAAAATTGAAAATAAGTGTAAAAAATATTCCAGAGAAGCGTAGGATTGATGTGTTCATAGGGACATTAAAGGATAATATCCAACATGATGTTCACCTTCGGGAACCTGATTCATTAGAGAAGGCATTCAGGTTAGCAAGAAAAATGGAAAGCAATAATTATGGCAACCAGGAAGCATACCACTCACAACTATAAAGATGGAAGTGTTGTTGCCCCTAGTCTTCCACAACCTATAAGGTTGAAACGACAACAATTGAAAGAAAAAAGAGCAAAAGGGCTTTGTTACAGTTGTGATAGCAAATGCATTAAAGGTCATACGTGTGTTGAGAAGAAATTATTCTACATAGATTGTGAAGAGGAAGAAGAAAAGGAGCAAGAAAGGTCAAAAGAAGAGGATATACTCCAGGAACAAAGCCTAGATAAAGAAGAAATGAATCCGCCCATATCTTGTAATGCATTGGTGGGAATTACCACTCCTCAAACTATCAAGATAGGAGGACAAGTCAAGAAGAAAAAGGTAATAGTGTTGATTGATTCACAAAGTACCCACAATTGTATTCATTGTAAGGTAGCAAAATAATTGAATTACTTCCTATATCCATCACCAGAGTGTCAAGTGATGGTTGCAAATGGAGGAAAAATAAATTGCTCTGAAAAGTGCCATACTATCAGGCCATCCATGGGATAATATGTATTGACTAGCCCAATGATTTCCATTCCAATGGGGGGTGCTGATGTTGTACTAGGAATCCAATGGCTACAATCCTTAGGTACAATAGCTTTTAATTTTCAAGAAATTTTCATGAAATTTTCTACGAAAGGAAAGGATGTTGAATTAAGGGGTATTGTAGGGAAGCCGAGAAAGATAATCATCTCTAACAGTATGACAAAGCTTCTAAAAAAGGAACAAAGAGGTGTAATTTCACAGTTACGTTCCCTAGATGTTTCCACATCGAAATCATCTATTTCTCCAGATCTCCAAAAATTCTTGGACAATCATTCCAGGGTATTTGAGACTCCCAAAGGTCTCCCACCTATTCGTGATCATGATCATGCTATTCATCTGATTCCAGGAACTGTTCCTCCAAACATCAGGCCGTACAGATATCCCTATGCCCAAAAGAGTGAAATTGAACGTATGGTTGCAAAAATGCTAGAGGTTGGTATAATTCAACCTAGTCAAAGTTCTTTCTCTACTCCAGTATTATTGGTGCACAAGAAGGATGGATCATGGAGCATGTGTTTGGATTATAGGGAGCTCAACAAGCTCACTATTAAAGATAAGTTTCCCATTCTTATCATTGACGAATTATTGGATGAATTGCATGGATCAATTTACTTCACCAAGTTGGATCGTCGTTCAGGATATCATCAAATCAGAATGAAGACTGAAGACATTCTGAAAACAACATTTACAACTCGTGAGGGTCATTATAAATTTTTGGTCATGCCTTTTGGCCTTACCAATGCACTTTCTACATTTTGAGGTTTGATGAATTCCATTTTCAAACCCTTCCTTAGAAAATTTGTGTTAGTATTGTTTGATGACATAATTATCTACAACAAGTCTTGGAAGGATCATGTTGAACATGTTGATAGGGTGCTACAACTATTGGAGGAGAAAAAATTATTTTCAAAAAGATCCAAATGTTTCTTTGGAGTACAAGAGGTGGAAAATCCAGGTCATATTGTATCTCATGAAGGAGTTAAGGTAGACACTAGCAAAATTAAAGCTATTAAGGAATGGAAAATCCCCACATCCATAAAGCATCTGCAAGGATTTCTCAGGTTGACAGGGTATTATTGCAAGTTTGTTAAGAATTATGGGAGAATAGCAGCACCTATAACAACATTATTGAAGAAATACGCATTTTCATGGACTCTAGAAGCAATAAAGGCCTTCGAACATCTTAAAGAGGCAATATGCCAAGCACCGCTCTTAGCTACATCGGACTTCACAAAAACCTTTATTGTGGAATGTGATGCTTCAGGAAATGGAATTGGTGTTGTTTTAATGCAAGATGAAAGACCCATTTCTTTTGAAAGTCATCCAATCAAGGGAAAGTTTTTACACAAAGCTATTTATGAGAAGGAAATGTTGGCAATACTACATGCACTTAAGAAATGGCAACCCTACCTAATCGGAAGACACTTCAAGGTAAAAACGAATCATGATAGCCTTAAATACCTTTTAGAACAAAGATTATCCTCTGAAAAGCAACAAAAGTGGGTCACAAAGATGTTGTGTTATGACTTTGAAATCATCTATGGTTAAAGGGAAGCAAAATGTGGGGCAGATGCACTCTCAAGAAAGGATGAGGATGTGGAAGCATTGTTGTGCACCATTTCTATTGGATGAATGGAAGAATGTTGAACAAGTATGGGCACTTATTCAAAAGTTACAACAAGATTCCAATACATGTGATACATTTAGCTAGAAAAATGATTCATTATGGTACAAAGATCGCTTATACCTCTATAAGAATTCCCAACTCAAACAAAAGATTCTTATGGAATTGCACACTTCTCCCTTAGGAGGGCACTCAGGATTTTTAAAAACTTACCACAGGGTTAAGAAGGGATTTTTTTGGGATGGCCTTAAATCAGTTATTCAAAAGTTTGTGGCAGAATGTTTAGATTGCCAACAAAATAAAGTTCAAACAATTAAGACCCCGGGTCTATTACAACCTTTATCCATTCCAAGCCAACATTGGGAGGAGGTTTCAATGGATTTTATCACAGGTTTACCCAAGTCTGAGGGAATGAGTGTCATCATGGTGGTAGTTGACAGACTTACCAAGTATGCCCACTTTTGTGCATTATCACATCCATTTAAAGCCGGTATAGTTTCTACTGCATTTATGGAAACAATTCAAAAGCTACATGGAAATCCAAAGATTATTATAAGTGACAGAGATCCCATTTTCACTGGAAATTTTTGGAAAAAATTATTTTCTTGTATCAGTACTTAGTTAGCTCAAAGCTCATCTTATCATCCTTAATCTAATGGGAAAACTAAGATAGTAAACAAATGTTTGGAAGGATATCTCCGTTGCTTTGTATCTGATAAACAGACACAATGGGTCAAATGGTTACCTCTGGCTGAATGGTGGTATAAGACTTCCTTCCATACAACAAAAAAAATGGCCCAATTTATGGCACTTTATGGATATCAGCCACCATCCATCACATCATATTGAAGAGAAAATTATAAGGTTAAAGCAGTGGAACATCACATCGAGCTTCAACAACAAGTCCTCCAACTCTTAAAGGATAACCTCGTGTTGGCAAAGAATAGAATGAAAAAACAGGAAGATCAACATCGCAGTGAAATAAGTTTTGATGTAGGTGATTAGGTATTCCTACGGCTACAACCATATAAAAAAATATCCCTCAAGCAAGCTAAGAAGGATAATAAATTTTCACCAAAGTATTATGGTCCGTAAAGGGTGTTGCAAAAGATTGTTACTATGGCATACAAATTGGAGCTTCCTGCAGCTTCTCGAGTGCACCCAGTCTTCCATGTTTCATGTTTAAAGAAGGTTATAGGTGACAAGCTCCCAGTTAAAACAATATTTCCAGAGCTTGACGAGGAAGGAAAAATTATATTGGAACCAGAAGCAGTTACAGAAACAAGAACTCGACTGCTACAAAATCGATCAATTTTGAAGTATCTCATCAAGTGGATGAACTTGTCCGCTGAAGATTCCACATGGGAGGATGAGAATTTTATACAGAAGCATCCAGAACTACTCAAGCGTTGAGGACAACACTTTTTCAAAGGAGAGGGTCATGTTAGGTCCCTATAATACTAGTGATTACCCCATTACTATTGTATTCGTATCCCTTATTAATATTTTTGTGCCCCTATTTTCCCCATATTGTTATTACTGTGCCCCATAGAATCCCTCTATTGTTATTTTTGTGCCTTTATGTTATTATTGTTGGGTCGACTGGGTTATATTGTGACTCCTTAGACTCCTATATATAGAAAGGAGGTTTTGTCATTTGAATCATCAAAGAATCATTCATTTGTGTAACGTAAATGAGGTTGCCCCTCGAAGAGGCTAAGTTCTAAGGCGTTGATCTATCTTTTCTAACATTTTGTGAGCTGGTTTCATAACAATGTTTTAACATTATATAAAAAGAAGTTTAATTTAGTTTAATTCATTAAATAGGCACCCTATACATGGTACCTTAACGACCTGTTGTAACGGGCCATCAAGTGACGAAAATAGATTTCCCCTTAACTATTATCTGGTATCCTAGGGGTCTAGTATGATGGGCCTTCAAGTTAAAACAATCAATTTCATGTTATCTATTGCCAACAATGATAGGGATTCAATATCACTCCATTTGGTATTCTAAATACATATGGTATTGGTATGCCTTGTTCCATCCTTTTTTCCTTTGCACAACTTTGCACCTCAAGCTCACTCATTAGGGGAATTTTGAGGTCTATAATGGTTCTCCTAAGAAAATGAACAACCAATATAAACTTTATAATAACAAATAGGATTCAAGATGATGATGTCAGCCTTGGGGTATGATTAACTATTTTTGGAGTAAAAAAGGTAAAATCATTAAAAAATAATAAAACTACTTTTTCAACTCAAATTTTCAACTTGTCTCCTTAAGGTTTTACTCAAAGTTTAGGAGGTAGTACTCGTTGGATGAAAAATTTAATTCCTCATTCAAGGATTACCCATGTTGCATACTTTCAATCCACCCCATTACACAAAAATGAGAAATACATGAAAAAACGTGATTGTTATCACATTTTTCATGTACTTCAAATTTTTAGTGTAGTAGGGTCCATTGAAGGTATACAACATGGGTACTCCTTGGATAAGGAATCAAAATTTTCATCCAACAAGTGTTTTCGCTTGAAATTTGAGTAAACCCATATATAGATAAGCTGAAAATATGAGTTGAAAAAATAATTTTTTCTTTTTTCCCTCTACAATTTTATGATGTAATCTGATCTTATTTTACTATTTCCACTATTATTTTATAATTTCCTTAGAAGGCTGATTTTAGACCTAAAAATTCCCCTAATGATTTGGACCTCTGCTACCTATTTAGGGGAAATTATTTTGACATCATTTGCGCCACAATATGTCTACTCAACAATATACTATCTTTGCTACATGAACTTCATAACCTCCTTTGACATCAATGACAAAAGTGTAGTTGAAATCAATGAAAATATGTGCAAGAAAATACCCTCTTATAGAAGGATCAATTTCTTCTCTACATAAAAATCTTTCTTTGCATCAAAATTTTCGATATTTAGATTTTATAATTTGTTAACTAGTATTCTCCATTCCTCTACTCTGCAAGAGACATATACAACTTTGTTCAAGTGGTTTGTTCAAGTGGTTTGTGAATACTAGTATTTTATACTCTTTGTAACAACATGTAAAGGGAATTGGATGCATTGAATGTAATTTTACATTCCCCTATATGATGGTTGTAGAGACATTGAAGGTTTGTAAGCCATTTCATTATATGGTGAGTCATTCTTTAGCTATATTACATTAAAATAAACACCATACCGTGTTTTAAAACTTTCCTTCTCGCCCTTGTTTCCACCAAGAATCAATTTCTTCTTTTTCTAGTGCCATTGAACTATTGTGCTACTACAAATCCTTGTAATGGACAGACTGGGAACTCTTGATCCTCTTTAATTTATACTATTCACAATATTCTCTTCAATATATAGTTTCTAGGATGAAGCTTTTGAAGAAATCACAAACATTTTACTTACCAAACTTAGCTCAATTCATAGTGGTGGAAAATGTTCTTAGTGTTGTCATATAGACTATTTGACATATTCATTTCTCCCTTTTCTAACGAATTAATTATTTTTTTAAGGAGTTCTTCCTTCCGTTCTTCCTCGAAAATAATTTTCCTTGTGGAATGTGGCTCGTATCTCCCAATAATATCCTTGCATATGGTGTTAATTCTTACAAAAGAAACAATATTTAACTCTATGGTATTTCTTACTGTAATAATCACAAACAACATATGTCATACCTACTACACACCATTTCCTCTTTGTATTCCCTTCCTAGTTGATCATTTTTCCATTTCTTCTATGTGTTAGTGCAAAGTAACTCTTTACATGTTCATCATGATTTCCGTAAGAAATATGAAGTGGAACTCTTCTTCCATTTTCCTTCACAATTTCGCTTTCTTTTAATGAGAAATGCAACTATGACATGGTTTTCACCTTCATGAAAGAGGTTTTTTCTGCCAAAGGACTTTCGCCTCTACCATAGAAACCTAGGCCTTCAATATTAACCCATATTGAAACTTCAATGGGGATTATGATGTCTTATCTTCTCTCTGTCATCCCTGGTCCATTGTAACCCATCTACTTTAATATTTTAAAACCATTTGCATCGTTATGCTTTTCTTGTACATGAAAATTCCTCCGAGAAAAGTATAGGGTAGGTGAGGCTACCATAGTACAAACTCCTCTATCATATCACAAAATAGTTATATGAGGATTGGCTATGCTTATTTTCCTCAAGGGTTGTGATCCTTTTTTTTTAAATGTTCTATACTAGAGTATGAAAAGAATGAAACGTCATTTGAATATTTTTGCGCAAGAGATCTATTAAAGGGTTGAAATTCGATTGTTTACATATGGAATGTGTGGACACTAATACCTTTGTATTTATTATTCTTAAGTTTTTATCTTCTAACACCAAATCAAACTATTCATGCCCAAAGTTAACACTAATAATCCACTTAGTATCAATAATCCAACTAAAAATTAGTCAATCACTTCAACCTTACAGAAAGCTAAAAGTAAGGAAATTGTATCAATCTAACAATGAAAAGGATTAAGTTTGAAATTAGACTTTTAACAAAATGCAAATTCCACATGGATATACATTATCTTCTAAACTAAAAAGGGATGTAATGTTTTTGGATATTATATAATGGATTTCCATGTCTCATTGAATGCCCATCCTTGTAAGTTTCTTTTGCTTACAATCATACTAGAATTTACCTTGTACATCGTTCAAAATATAAGAGATAACAAATAACTAGACCAAATAAAAAATGGTTTCCTAATATGAATGGAATGTCATAGGCATTGTTTCCATAGGTAATTCTTTTACAATTCATAAAATATGTATTTATGAGTGAGTTCCTTCAAGCACACTTACACACATTAGAACGACATAAACAAAATATAATTGAATGTAATGACTAAGTAAATTCCAAAACGCATTGCCTAGAAAGACGATTAGTTAATGGACATAACATCTATAGATAGGATTTTCTTATAAATCAATCTTGTGATCTCTAATAAATGAGAAAATACCCTCTTGAGCTATGTATGGTTGCATAGTGTATACGCCCACATGTGCCCTTAGCTTCAAGTTGAAGAGTGTAGAAAATATGAAAAGGGGTGAGTGTAGCCTCCCATACTTTTATAATTCTATGTAGAATTTAGTTTTTAACTCCAATGTTTCAGAATTCAATTTTCAACCTTCAAATCAAGAATTAGAAAGTAATCTAAATAATACCAA
This sequence comes from Pinus tabuliformis, assembly GCA_031772625.1. Classification (NCBI taxonomy): domain Eukaryota; kingdom Viridiplantae; phylum Streptophyta; class Pinopsida; order Pinales; family Pinaceae; genus Pinus; species Pinus tabuliformis. The sequence continues at coordinate 1,660,529,051 of CM062819.1, read as the reverse complement.
ATAGAAAGTTTCTAATGGCCACTAGTATTAGAATATGATATTATAAAAGAATAATAAGTGATCAACGTGATTATGGAATGTCACAATATCCATTAAAAACAAAATTTTGAGTAAAAAGTGATGTAATATAATGAAAATATATTCCTCACAAGAAGCAATCCAATTCCTAATAGCATTTAAACAACAAAAAACGCAAATATTTAAAGCATCATAGTCAACATAACCATTGAATTTAACCTTAAAAATAAAACAAACATAAAAATCCTGTGATCAATTGATTGGTTAGTTTTCATTTTGGAATGCTTTTTCTTACAATGAAATTAATATATTCATGGCTATTAAACAATATAGTTAGGTTCTTCTTTTATATTTCTTTTCTTCAAAATTTCGTTAGAAAATAAAACTAGCAATTGCATCACATGTTGCAAAAGAAACAACCTAAGGCAGTAGCATAGAAAGAGTAGCATAAAAAAAAAGTAAACAATTAATCATTTTTATGCAATGGAGCAATATTTATTGGTCCATTTCTTTGTTCTTAGTGGTCATTGTAGCTTAACTTATGAAAACAACATATTCGAAATGATTTATTAACTCTTGTGACATCTTTATCCTTTGCTAGTTTAAAATACATAATAAAATGTGAAGCATCACAATTTGTAGATGTGTAATAACAACTTCTAAAGCTAGAGCAGCATACACCACTCATCTATCTTCATCAACTCTGCAACCAACTGATCTTAGAAGAAATGATGAAAAAATTGGTATACAAGATTATCTCCACTATTCCAAATTGTAAGCTCAGGTTCTAACAGCTATTGGGTTACTCAAAGAAATCCATCTGCCCTACTTCTTGTTTTCTAGATTTTTTTTCAAGAGAGAGATCACCAATTGAAAGCGCAACAAACTAGTCTTATTCCTACTATAGACAACCTTTCAAAGTCTTCTTACTCTTGACAAACATATCTTGAAAATGAAAGGGCACACATAGTATTGGACCTCACAAATATTTTAGTGCACATAAAGCACTACCCTAAATATTGTATACTGTTGACCACTAAAACATAATTGTGACAACATTATGGAATTGATATAAAAACTGACTCAAAATTCACATACATTACCTTGAATCCTTTCCTCTGAACGGAAAAAAAAAAATAATCGCATGGAACTAATTTAACAGTCCCATTTTACATACATGAAATCTCATGTCAGAAAATGATGAAACATGACAGAACTGATGCATACTTGGACTTCAAATACACTCTGGAAAACATTACTTATCCATATGCCGAAGAAGGAGAGCTCTAATACAATTTTAAGTGGATCAGCAAGCGAGGTACATGTTGAAATTTCTTGGGTATTAGAATCCAGAGAAACTGTTGTGCACTTAAGTTTACATTTTCACACACAGGTAGCATTATTACTCTCATATTTTTAGATAATTTTGGAACTTCCATTAACTAAGTAGACATAATAAATGAGACGACCTATAATTGTAGTACACGTAATAAAAATGAATGGTAGAGCATAGAACCCAAAAAAAAAAAGGCATGCATCAATTAGATTTACAAATTTCCAGATATCGCATTGCGTGGAATTTGATTCGTGGTTGAGCCAACTAACTTGATATGGATTTCCTGGGGCCAAAAACGGCACTTAATGTCAGGTTCCTCAAAGAAATTTCATGAATCAAGCTAAGACCATCTAATCCATGATCATTTATATATAACCCTTGGGTGAGTACCTGGTTCTTATGATTCTAGTTCAATCCATTGTTTGACATTATAGAGACCTCTAGAATTTAGAAAGCATTTCAACATCCAACAATGAGAAGAACTGGGTCTGATGATCTAGCAGAATTGTTGGTTGTACGAGACATAAATATAAATTGATAGGTAAGTACTTATGATTGTATGATTCCTTTGATCCTGAGTTACAGATATGTAGCAGGCAGGAGATGAGTGCCCTCCAAAATCTATGAAACATGTGAAATTACTTTTTTGTTTTGTTGTAGTCAGATAAGGAATGCTAAATTGTATTATGAAAAGTATCACTGTGTCATAGGAAAAATCCCATGCACATGCTGTCAAATTTAAATTACGGTCATTCCAGTATGTATCGTTTCTATTTTTTTGAACACAGATGCATAGATGCATACCTTTTCAGTGCTGAGTTGATGAGATGGAAAATATTCAAACTTTACTTCACTCTACGAGGACTGTGTCAGTAAATAACTTGATTCTACCTTCTCTAAGTCATTGTAATTAAGTGGCGCATTATATTTCCAATGTTATGAAGAAAATATTTCAATCATTGATATAATAACTCATCCATAAAGAGATTGGATGATATATCAACAGTAATTATTTGATAAATGTGACAAAGTAGTGATGCGATTGCTCTAAAACGTGACATAAGAAAGAATGAAATTACAAACAATAATGATTTGATATTTTGGATATAGATAATTTTTTTTTTCCTAGGTAATGTAAGTTCTCAGATGATTGACATGTCTAAGTGTGGTTTGAGTAGAGTTGTGACACAAAGGCATCTGCAACCAAAAGTATCTAAGGTTCAAGGGCCTTGACTACACCAACACTTAGCATGACTGGATTTTTTCCTATGAAGTTTTGAACTAGTGACATTTCCACCAAGGAGTTTCTTCATAAAACACTTTCCTACAATGGACTATCTAAAATACAGATTAATTCTTTTATGTTTTGAAATTTTTTCTAATATATTTTATTGTCAATTTTATTAAACAAACAGAATTAAAATATTCCAAGAGAATTGCAAAACACTAGATTAATTTAGTTATATAATTAAAAATATATTTGAAATAACCAAATATCACAATTTAACCTGTAATTGTATCACCAAATTTCAACTTAACAAACAAAACTTAAAATATAAAACTATAACATCACTTACATATAAACATGTTTTTGAGATTTTTTTCCACACGTTTAAAAAAATGCTCATTTAGAAATAAGCATGTTTTAGGATTCTGTCAATAAATTTTTAAAAATGGTGACATAAACATGTTTTGAGAGCTTGTCTACAGGTTTTTTAAAAATGGTGAAAACATTATGATTAGTTGTGGTTCATAATAGTATTCATTTGAGTGAGATACAACTAAAATACGTGTGCATATTAGTGTAAAATGTTTTAATTTTGTACACTCAAACGATCATCATCATACGGTGAAACAAGTGTTATTTTGATGTAAATAAAGGTAAGTATGAGAGAGCCATAAATTTTGTTAAGATATTTTAATTTAAAAATCAAAGTAAAAAGCTAAAGAAAATCCATTTTATGTACATTTAGAAGAGAAATTATATATATGATATGAACATTTCTCTAATTACAATGAGACAAAATTTTATACATGATAGACACATTTCCCTAGGTTACAGGGCAACCATTTAACTGTGAGGACAAACAATCGAATTAAAGGAGTTAGATTGCAATACATTTCATCGTTATAGCATTCCTATGATCAATTAATCACAACATGTATAGACAAATTTCATTACCATATAAATGATAGTAGTATGAAATTTCTTTTCCTTCTTTAAGATCGGGTACAACATAAACTAAAAAAACAATATTAGTAACTAGGTACCAAGACATATGTTGCTGAAAATTCACCCATGACATTTGTTACTCTGATTTGCTCTATTTGCTCAAAGATACGCTAATCAAAATTCACCGACAATGCTTGCTAATGTGACCACTCACATATATGATCGCCCAAGATCTATGAATGTTCACTACTTAGAGATGGCCATAATATGTTTAGAACTTGATACTAGCTTGTTATAAATGGCCTTCAGTTCAAAGAATTGAGATTTAATAAGCTCATTCCATAAAAATTTATTGTAAGGTGAAACTTGTTGTATCTACACTTACATTTCCAGGTTGTTACAGTAATTATGATGTCTATCCAGCAACTGAGACATTATTAAATTATTTTTCATAAAAAATTGATAAATGTTGAAATGTTTTGTTTTTCACTTATATTTCCACTCTAGGTTATAGTAATTATGTTCTCCATCCAACAACCGAGACATCATTTTCTTTTGGGTGTTATGTCGTCCATGCAACAACTAAGACATCGTGACTTAGAGGATCTCGAGGATGTGGGGAATTGTTAGGGAATTTGTACAAGGTTTTCCACCCATGCATTTATTCATGCAATTTGGGGGTCCATCCCATCAGGTTTCTTTCTGTTCCAACTTTGCAACTTGTTTCCAATCATACCAATGCCAAAATAGTGAGTCAAGGAAAAATTATGTAACAACATCAAATAAATAAAAAAGAATATTTTTATGTATGTTTTTCCCAAATACTTGAACAAAACAATTACAATGAAATTTGTAAAAATAAATCCAAAGTTATTCACAAGAGGGCAGCCATATTAGTGAAAGTTGAGAGTTGTTATATCTCCATCATGTTAAATTTCTAAAAAACTATGCCATTAAACCTGGATAGTGAGTTGTGGAATAGAGGATGGACATTCTATTTCTTCACCCAAGGGTGGCCTATAAGCCTTTCCCAGATCTCTATAACCTCCTTTTGTGAGAGGATATTGGCTTATGAGCAGATGTATATTGTTTTGTTCAGTGCCTGGGGATCAACACTTAGTTTTGAATGGTCTGTACATAATAATATATACTTAAGGCACAAAAATCATATGTTTCTCAAATGACCATAGAGCATATACATTGTAATTGAGGGGCTGATACATTATCAGATTTTTCCTATTTTGTGATCTAATTATGTTGTTATTGTCTCCCATTAGTATTGAATCACAGTGATAATCAAAATCTTAATCAAAAAAGTGATGCTAAAATCCAACCATTTCAAGAGTAAGTCACATAAATTATAAATTATGGGAGCTCAACACAAATTTTTAAACACCCAGTTTTATTAATCCACCCATAGGCCTTATTAGTCCGTGTGGACATTAAAATACGAAATACTAATTAAAAAGGGAGATCAAGAATTTAAGTTACCTTTATATGTGTAAATCCAAAACGGAAGCGAAAAAAAATCATAAAAAAGAGAAGAACACCTTGATATTGCCTACTTTGTTAAATCATCCACCAGTTTTAGTTGTTGAATTATCTGATTGTGACCAATAGTTCCTACTAGAGATGATATCACAACATTCACTAACTTCACAGAAGTCACCAGGCTCTCATGATCATGCAATAAACCTTTAAGGAATTTAGTGAGTAATGCACATTCTCATGGATATATGCATGCAATTCAAGTATACATGCCTTGAAAATAAAAATAACAATGCACACTTGCAGAAGATGGGCACCAGATTGTTTGAAGGAAAGGAGAAGCTCCACTTTGTCAATATTTGAGGTTGTTGCAAGATGGTATAGAACATAAGTGGGATGACCAAGAGAGAGTCTTTCCCTTAGAACCTGTTGCCTATGTACCTTGTACCTCCCATGATGAGAATTCTTCTTTTTTGGGATCCATTCTTTTCCATTCTAGGGAGCACACAAAAATTTCGTCTAATGACCAAATCCAGAGCTAACTCAATGCTCAATTATATTATGTTGTTCATTTAAATAATTAAAGAGGAACTCTTCAATCTAAGCCATTTTCAAGAGTTAAGAGCTTTAAATGGAAAAAGGTGCATGCAAAATTGTACTTTAGAGTGTTATTTCTCATTATTATTGAGTGGGGGATGGTGGGAAGGTTTTCTTCACATATTCTAATGGATAGAGACTAGAGAGACTTTGATTTATTTTTTAAAGTAATTGGGGGTACAATCAAATAATGCTGACATAATTTCTTATTGGCTAGTAAGTTTAGAACTCATAAGCATTAAACAATGGGTGGAAATTTCAAAGTGGGACACTTACTTTTGAAAATATTGATCCTATTTAGAACAAGATGCAATGACTAAAACATAGCGTTAGGTGTTCAAATTTTATAGCAGTAAGAGTTGCTAGGCTTAAGAACCAAATAATAAAATCGTATACATAACAATTCAAGAAGGATTCCACAATTGTGTATTTGACGTTTGGATAGCTTTGAGGCTTGTCTCTCTTTAGGTCCAACCTCAAAATTTGAAGTACAAAATTGATATAATATTTGGTGGGCATGGGTAATTGCAATATATACTCCAAGAGGCCTATGTTGTTGTAGGTGGTAGACTACATGTGACTTGGTATCCAAAGGAGTTTGATGTCAATGTTAACATGACCAACATGATCATGAGGGCAGATCATACAACATCTTACCCTGGCAGGACTTACAGATTCTATATAGGATAAATTGTCTTCACCTTCGAAGATGGAATGAGCTATATAAGGCTGAACATCATTGTAGTTGAAGCCTCAACATCACTATACTCCATGCACCCAAACCATCTATGTTCTCTCTTTAGGTCCAATCTCAAAATTTGAAGTACAAAATTGATATAATATTTGGTGGGCATGGGTAATTGCAATATATAGTCCAAGAGGCCTATGTTGTTATAGGTGGTAGACTACCTGTGACTTGGTATCCAAAGGAGTTTGAGGTCAATGTTAACATGACCAACATGATCATGAGGGCAGATCATACAACATCTTACCCTGGCAGGACTTACAAATTCTATATAGGATAAATTGTCTTCACCTTCGAAGATGGTATGAGGTACATAAGGCTGAACATCATTGTAGTTGAAGCTTCAACATCACTATACTCCATGCACCCAAACCATCTATGTTCCTCTGGATGGAAAATACAAATTTTCTCCCACAAAACCAAAATCTTGTGAGACTATTAGCATGACTAACACTAAATGATAGAACATGTCCCTGCAAGTTCATGTTGATGTGAATAACGTTGGTAGCAGAGATGGTAGCCATGTATTGTTTCTCTTCTTTACAGCCCCATCTAATAATGTAAATGCCCCAAAGAAGCAACTGATTGATTTCAAAGAGGTATATGTCCAAGAAGTTTCCTAGACAAGCTAGACTCACTGAAACCAAAAAGATCCATCAAATTATCCAATGCCACGAAGAGAAAGGGATCTATGAAAATGTATTCGCTAAAGTTGTTCCAATGCTCCAAGAAACAAACTAAAAAATCTTCATCAATGTCATAAAAGTCTGTGAAAATCAATACAATGTGAGGTGTAACACACATAATCTCCAGCCTATAGCCTTGTCCTTCAGAAACAAGATACTCAAGATAAAAACCTTCAACAAAGTTGTAGAACACCTCCATTGGTTGAAATTAACAATGACTTCCACAAAATTCAAGCTATAACATGACAAGAAGAGAAAAGAGCATGGTGATTTAAAAGAGAGGGCATGCCCATTAAATAAGAACATTCGTAATCACCATCTACAATTAGGTTTCTTCACGTTTAATATTGTATAATACCTCTTCCATAACTTTTCTGAGGAAATTATAGCCACCCACATTCACCAAAAATTAGCATCCTTTCTGAATTTACTGAAAAAATAAACCTGTGATGATTCAGTCTACTTCCATGGACCTACAATTTAGATGAATCTCCAATTTTTGTACTGGGAATAATACCACAGTTCTCCTAACTAACAACATTCACAACTAGGTACATATGTTAACTAGGGAGCTTTGTACTAACAACAATGCAACTAAAAATAGATGCTTCAATGGCAAATGGACCTCCCAAATAGTAGGAACTTATAGATCTCATGAATAGCATGCTTGAAACATTTTTCCAATGAATTTGGACTTATGATGGCCTCTAGACCACAAGGAAAATGCCAACTCGATTTTTTTTTTAAGCTCATTGTATTTGAAAAATATTAATAGCTTTACATTGTAGAAATAAAATCTGACATGCATATCTCCTCTTTAAATCTTCTACACACCAACTTAATAACTATGCCCGAAATACCATCTAGGACAGTGTCATATGGTCACATGATGTGTCACCACTGCCATACCACCCAATGACACTACATTATGCAAATTGTTGGGAATACTATACTCAATGTAATCCCTATTCGACATTTTTTGTAAAATTGTGGCTAATATGAAGAAATGAGTCAGGTAGAAATTTGATATGTCTTATGAAAATGTCACTAACTATCCAAGTATGTTTTTTTCTATGGATGCACCCTAGATACAGTGAACATAAACTGATACACACCAAATCTTCTACTAATCCTGTCTCCTTTTGCCTTTTTCTATTTTTCTTTGCCAAACACATGATTGTCACAAAAGGTAAGTAATTGCTTATGCTTGCAGTCACGTAGTTTTGGATGAGATGATATTTCAATTAGGGTTACAATAATTGGTGCAATAACATAGTCCATTTGAGAAACAATGGAAACAACTTCCATCTCTTAGAAGAATTCCCTTCCTGGTGATCATCGGAATGAGATTAGTGGCATTGTGGCAGTGCCCATAAGCGTGAAGGTTCTTGGTAATCTAGATAGCTGATCTAGGCATATGTTGATAACCAAAAATAGTGGCAATCTTCTCACTATGGCCATAAAGTATTTGCACCTTCTCCTAGTCATGTACCTCCTCAAGCAGAAAATTTGTATCGAGCATATACCCAACATCCTCTATTTTCCCAGCCAATTCTAGCAATGCATAATTTTTCTTTAAATGTGGATGAAGTCTATCTCCTACTATGAATTCGTGTATCCTGTTCTTGATGGTGATTCAATTGATTCCTTATTTTTTCTTCACTCATTTGATTTTCATCATTTTTCTCACCTTTTCTATAGCATCCCACTTGTTATTGATATCACACATGTTTGATAACAGAACATAATATTCGAGAGTTTTAGGGTCTAGCTAAAAATGAAGCTCTGCCACATGTTCTCCTAGCTCCCATACAACCATAATTTTGTGATATTGTCAGCGTTACTAACACTAAATGTGAGAACATGTCCCTGCAACTTCATGTTGATCTGAATAACATTGGTAATAGAGACGAAAACCATGTATTGTTTCTCTTCTCTGTAGCCCCATCCAATAATGTCAACTCCCTAAAGAGGAAACTGAATGATTTCAAAAAGGTGTATGTCCAAGAAAGTGCCACACAAAGGGTCATTTTGACTCCTGATGTACACAAGGACAACAACAGTGTTGATAACACTTGGACCAGGATGTTTCCTATGGTCTCTTGGTTTCTTTACATTGTTGATATGGAACACTCTGTTTCTCTGCCTCCTCGCAAAATCTATGTTACATTCTTGTAATACCAAAACAATTATGAAGTAGAAGAATTAGAATGCCAATGAGAAAAGAGTCAAAAAGAATTTCCCCATACGTATCATCATGAACAAGCACACCCCATTCTGGATCGTGATAAGCTACATAAGATGGATCTGCAAAAATACAAGAAGAAAAATATTGAGAAATACTTCCATTGTAAAACCATAATATTTCTTTCAAAGTTTGTAAATTGTAGCCATTACTAAAATTCAAAAAAATAAAGTCAACATAGAACAACTGTATGAATTGAAGCAAAATAAGGACCCCACTAGAGTGAAAATAAAACTTTGAAATAACCCTATGACTAGAAACAAACACAACCATGTGATTAGATCTTAAGTTCAAAAGTGAAGCAAAAATTCCTACTACGAATGAATAACCACAAGTTATCATTCATAAGTTATGATCGAGGTAAAGGTGATGGAAATAATCTTCTCAGAACAAGACCTGAGTAATAGACTTCCCATAAAAATCACTAGTCATAATATCTATTATATAAAAGCATTGGTTTTTATTGTAGATGATGCAAGTAGGTCGATCACCTAACGGATACTTGCCCCAAAAAGTTTGGAGGGTTGGTTGTTACTCAAATGTTCATTTTTTTATGGATGATTTCCTTTACCCCCTAAATTGTGGTAGAAGACCTTTGAAAGGCCTCCATTGCTCTTCCATCATTATTCCACTTAGTCTGATGTCTATCGCCCGAATACTCTTCATCTGGTGAATGATTTGAGAGAGTGGTCCATAATAACTTGTTATCTAACCAGCTCACAAAATAGAAGAAAACATAGATCAACGACTTCAAACTCTACCTCTTCGAGAGGGAAACCTCATTTACATTACACAAATGAAAAATTCTTGGATGATACATATGACAAAACTTCCTTTCTATATATACATAGGAGTCTAAGAGGTCACAATATAATCAATTCTGACATAACAATAATAATATAAGGGCATAAAAATAATAATAGTGGGCATTTATGGGACACAATAATAACAATATGGGGACAATAGTGGAACAAAAACAATAATAAGGGCTACAATGACAATAGTAATGGGGGAATCACTAGTAATATAGGGAGCTAATATGCCCCTCTTCTTCAAAAAAGTGTTTCCCTTGAGTTTTGGATACTTCTGTATAAAATTCTCATCCTCCCATGTGGAATTTTCCACGGGTAAGTTCTTCCACTTTATGAGATACTTTGAAATTGATTGATTTCGTGGCTATCGAGTTCTTATTTCTATGACTGCTTCAGGTTCCAAAATGATTTTTCCTTCCTTTACAAGTTCTAGCAATATTTTTTGAACTGGGAGCTTGTCACCTATAAACTTCTTTAACCATGAAACATGGAAAACTAGTTGCACTTGGGAAGTTTCAAGAAGCTCCAATTTGTATGCCATAGTACCAATCTTTTGCAACACCTTGTATGGACCATAATACTTTGGTGATAATTTATTATCCTTCTTAGCTTGCTTGAGATACATTTGTTTATATGGTTGTAGCCTTAGGAATACCCAGTAACCTACATCAAAACTTCTTTCTTTTTTTGCTAAAGCAAGAGTCGTGCCTTCTTATCATTAAATCAAACAAAAATTACAATATGTACAAACTCCATCACACTGTGTGATCATAGGCAAAAAGGAAAATGCCCATCTAAAGCCTATCCCTCAGTTTCCCAAAAAGTACCCACCCAACCCTTTTTTATTACAAATGCATAAAATCATCGGGCATCTCAGGTCCTATGAGCCCTCCCCATGTGTAACCACACACACAAACCCTTCCTATCTTTCCATCGCTACCATTCAATCTTCTCTTTTGATCTAATGGCCGAGGTATACATCGTACCATGAAGAGGTAAGAAGATTAACCCCCGGGCCCCACCAAATTTCTCGCTCGATCCAGAGCGTTGATCTGCCTTTCTCCATCAGACGACTGAGCCGAATATCACATGACCAAAGCCGTCAAACTTTAGTGTGTGATGAGGGTGGTTTTTAGACCAGGCCCTCATCCACGTGTCATGCACTGTATGGCATCGCTGCCAAATTTTCGAAACCACCTTTGTCATGAAAGCGGTGCGATCGCACCAAAACCACTTCGGTAGTGGTTTTGACTTCTGCCACTGAAAAATTGGGTAATGTTGTTGCTTAAACTGATGCCTTCGCTTGTTACCTTTAACATTCCTTCTGTCTGAGAAAACCTTTCGCCCTACGCTGGGAATATTCTGGATTGTGGTCACCATGACTGCTAAGGCCAACCCTGGCCCACCTTCCATCGTAAACCTCTCTGTCCAAAATTGTGAAACCTTCTGACCTCTATCCATTACGAGTTGGATTCTTTAGTTTTGCTCCTATACACTTTTTTGTCCTCTTCTGCCTGGTTATGGCAGAGTTTTCTCAGGTTTCTCTGTGACATTGTGTTCCACTCCATTAAAATTGCGCTATCCTTACAGCTGACACCTTGGTTGGCTAGAATGTTTGCCAATTTGTTGGCCTTTCTCCGCACATGTATGAATCTGAGAGTGCGTAGTTCCTGTAGATGTACCTAAATTTTATGGAGAACCCAAGTTAACCTCCAGTGTTTTGTAACCTTTTCCAGCCCTGTTCCAGTGTTTTGTAACTCTGAATCAGCTTCTATTATGACATTTTCGCAATTGTCCTGTATCAAAAGTTCTAAGCATTGTTCCAAGGCCATTAGTTTTGCCATGTTGTTGGTGGATTTTCCTAAGTGTCCATGGAAGAGGGAGATGATGCTACCGGTATCATCCCTAAAAACTCCCCCAAAGCCATCCTTCCCCAGGTTGCCTTTAGAAGCTCCATCGATGTTATACTTTAAAAAACCTTCTGGGGAAGGATACCAGAACTCTTCAACCTTTTCTCTCATGATTATTTTCTTGTCTGGGCCTTGTGGAATAAGCCCCTACATGCCTAACTGCCTGAGAATTCTTAACTCTTATTTTGAGGGAGGACTTTTGGGAGATACCTAATTGTGGTACCAACTGTCTCCTTAAGTTGTTTTAAGATTAACTCTACCAGGCGAAGAGAGGAATTCTTTTCCTCTTTGAATATTCTTTTGTTTCTTTCTTTCCACACATTCCATATAATGAAACTTGGCAAGAGAGCCCAGGAAGAGTTGAGAACTTCATAATCCGAAAATTTATTCCTCCAGTTGTTTAGAGTATTAGTGATACTTTCTTTGTCTCTATCATATTGATTGAAGATGTTGGTAAAAAAATCCCTTAACGTGGAAGTGAAAATGCAGCGGTTGAGAAGATGTTCCATAGTCTCCTCTTGGGCTTCACAGAGCTAGCATCTGGAGGGTCCCAGCATACCCCTTTTTTTAATGTTGTCCCAGGTTAAGATTTTCCTATGGTGAACCAACCACATAAAGAGTTTGATTTTCATCTAGCCTTTGTGCCTCCATAGCTTTTGCCAAGTTTTATTTGGAGCTTGGGATTCCAGATCAAGGAGAATACCTTTTGCTTCCTTGATATTAAAGTTTCCCTCTTTGTTGTTACCCCATCTTAGTTGGTCCCACCCTTTAGTTACTAAAATCATCCTCTGATCCAACATCCTCTTAAGGGACTCTACTTTACTGTTGAGGGTTCTATCCTCTCTGCCATCTATTTTTTTCCATGTTCTCCATTTTCCTGCATTATGTGAATGCTCCCAAAAGTCTTTCACCTTTACTAATCCTTGTTTGTTTGTCTCATGCTTGAGGCCCAAAATTCCTCCTTCAGTAGATTAGGTTCTTGTTGCCATTTTTCCTCCCAGAAAAGTGCCAGATCACCCTCTCTGATTTCCCAGAAACTATTTTTTTGAACCACTCCTCTGTTCTCCCAGGCCTTGTTCCATATGGGAGAGCCTTTCACAATTCCAGACATTCGTATGATATCAAAAGCAGGCCAGGCATTGGCATATTTTTCCTTCCAGATGCTTGCCCATTGAGCTTTAGGATCCTTAACCCACCTCCACCAAAGTTTGGCCCCTAGAGCCTTGCTGAGAATCTCTAGATTATCCAAACCTAGGCCTCCTTGGTTCTTGGGTTTACAGATCTTATCCCATGAGACTAAAGCCCATTTTTTCTTTGTTTCCTCTTTGTCCCAAAGAAAATCTCTTTTGATAATTCTAAATTGCTTCAAGACTCCTATTAGAGCTGGGAGGGCTGATAGCATAAACATTGGGATAACCTGGAGTATTGCCTTCATAATAACTAGTCTACTGGCTAGATTTAAATATCTGATTGTCCATTTCCTAACCTTGTCTTGCATTTTAATTATTAATAGATCCCATATTCTCTTGTGTCGGGGTTTAGTTGTTAGAGGTACTCCCAAATACTTAGAGGGAAGGGATTCTCTTTGAAAGCCTAGAATTCTGGAGACATTTCTCTAGATAGCAATATGGGTGTTAAAGAAAAAGATTTTTGATTTGGAAAGATTGACTTCCATACCTGTTGCCATAGCAAAGTCATTCAAAATTTGTTTGTAAGCAAGTGCTTCCTTAACTGTGGGAATTCCTTGTAACATGGTATCATCTACAAACTGTTGATGAGTCAGAACTTGACCATTCTCCGAAAGTTGGAGTCCTTGAATTCTTCCCATTACTCTAGCATGCTTAATGGACCGCCCCAGCCCTTCCATCATGAGGATGAAGAGAAAAGGAGAGAGCGGATCTCCCTGTCTAAGTCCCCTAGAAGGAAGAAAAAGTTCAGATGGAGATCCATTAACTAAAATTGAAAAGCTGGATGAAGTCACCAGGGCCATGACCCATCTGAGCCAATTATGATCAAAACCAAAAGCTATGAGAACTTTCTTGATGTATATCTTATTCACTTTCTCATATGATTTGGTTACTTCAAGTTTCATGATCATACCCGCTCTCTTATTACTTGTTAATGAGTGAACCACCTCGTGAGCTTGAATTATATTATCCAAAATTTGTCTGCCTTCCACATAACTAGTTTGTTCCCCTGAGACAAGCGAGGGCAGCAGGGGTTTGAGTCTGTTAGCCACAACCTTGGAAATTATCTTGTAAACTACATTGCATAAAGCGATGGGCCTATATCTCTCTGGAATTTGAGCATTATCTTGTTTTGGAATAAGGGCGATAAAGGAGGTATTGAGAGCTTTCAAAATGGTTTTGTTCAGCCTGGAATCTTCGACTACCTCTAAAATATCCTTTTTTACAATATTCCAGCAGGCTTTGAAGAAATCCACATTGAATCCATCCAGACCTGGAGCCTTGCCATTTTGCATTTCCTTGAGGACCTCACTGACCTCCTTTTCAGTTACAGGTCTGTTGAGATTACAATTATCCTCTCTAGATACCAGTTTAGGGATATGTTTAATTAAGTCCTTGATGAAAGGTTCTCTTACTAAAAAGTTTTCCTTGGCAATGTCACGAAAGTGCTTTACTAACACTGCTTCTATCTCCTCATGGGATTGATGAATCTAGCCATCCTCGTCCTTGATCGAAGAGATTCTGTTGTGAGTTCTATTTGCAATGGTGGATCTATGGAAAAATTTAGTGTTACGTTCTCCTTCTTTTAGCCATAGAACCCTAGATTTTTGTTTCCAAAAAATTTCCTCTTGTTTACACAACATTTCCCATTCTTGATGATGTTTCTCTGCTAGATCATTTTTGTCTTTATCAAAGCCATCCTTGATCAAAGCTTGATTGAGCTCTAGGATTTTGTTTTCCACAATTTTCTTACTCGTAAAAATATTTCCAAATTCCTTCTTGTTCCAATCCTTTAGCTTCAGCTTGATGTGTTTTAATCTTTTATGTAGTAGGAACATAGTTGATCCCTAAATCTACAAGTTCTCCGCCCACCATTTTTCAATGTTGCTAATGAATTTTGGGTGTGAAAGCCAAATATTTTCAAACCTGAATGGTTTGTTTCTTGGGGTGCCAATGCCCTTGATCTCCATTTGAATCGGCCAGTGATCTGAGCCTCCAAAAGGAAGAATTCCTGCTATTATTTCCTTGTCTAGAAGCATGAGATCCTCAGAGATCATGAATCTGTCTAGCTTGGAAGCTACCTGGGAATCCCCTCCTCTTTTGTTGTTCCATGTACATAGACCATTGTTTGTCTCAATTTCCACAAGCTTCATGTTTTCTGAAAAGATTTGGAAGGCTGAGGAATCTTTATTTAGTGCTCTTGTACCCCCTTTTTTCTCCGAGAGAGATCTAATCATATTGAAGTCTCCTCCTATAACCCATGGTAGCCCTGCATGTCTGGTCCAGAGATCCACCAAGGAATCAATAAACCTGATTTTGTCATCTAACCTTTGAGGGCCATAAACATTCGTTACTAGATAAGTGTCCCTGTCTCTTATAGGTTGTCTAACAACTGATAAATAATTCCTTAATCGCTCTGCATCAGCTATTCATATTTTTTGGGGATACCAGAAGGTGAGAATACCCCCTGCTATATTTTCTGCTTTAACTTCTAGAAACTCAAATCTGCTGAGCAACTTATTATGGATTTGCCTTAACTTTTGAACGAAGCATTTCATTTCCTGGAAAAAAATTATATCTGGAGCTACCTATTTCATTTTGTTATTCATCATTCTCTGTTTCCTCTTGCTGCCTAGATCTCTGATATTCGAAGTTGTGAACTTAATAATTACAGATTTGTAAAGGAGTAACTAGTTAGGTATTTCATCTTACCTGAGTCTACCATGAGCTTGCCACATTCCATCAGTACCTCATTCTCCTTTTTTTTGCCTCTTTTTTTCCTGGGTTTCTCGGTGCTAACCCTAGAGTTGTTTTTACTTCTTTCACTCCTTGGTTACCCTGTCTTTCAATGTTGTTTACTTCTTTTAAGCCCTTTGCTTCAGTTTTCCATAAGAATAATTGCTTTATTCGATTGCATTCTTCTTGTGGTAGAGATTCTACCCCACCAGTTGTTCCCTTACTCGAGAACCCTCTAGATCTAGGTTTTCTCTGTCAAGAATCTCCTGTAACTCATTTTTCTCCATTTCCATCTCACTTTGGGTCATTTCCCGATCCATTTCCATTTCTTATTCACTCATCATGATCCCTTTCTGTTTTTCATTTACCTATTCCTAATCATGTTCTTCTTCCTTCTCTTGCTTATCATAACCATCCTTCATTACTTTATTTTCAGCTACTATTTCTTCATCCTCTTCAAGAACTTGGCACTGATTCGGCCTAGCCTTTTGTCCTTCACTTTGGTGTTTCTTTGGCCATTTTTTGCCACTTTTTCCTTTGTGAACTACTTTGTGAAAGCTATCAATATCTTTCATTATGTTAGGTTTTCTTTTTTTCTTTTCTTGACTGAGAGGGCAGTCTCCTAGAAGGTGCCCGTGTTCACGACATTTATGACATCTAAATGGAACATGCTCGTTGTCAACTGTCTGCACCAATTCCTCATCAAAAACCTCCAAGATGACCTTGTCCGGAAGAGCTCCAGATAGATCCATCTCTACACAGATCCTAGCAAAGGAGGTATATTTTCCCCTCCTTGTGGCTTCAAAAGTTTTGACATACCTTCTTAATTTATTGCCTATGGCAGTTAGCGATTCTATTTTCCAATAATTCAAAGGTGGAGAATAGAGTCTTACCCAAACTGGGACTAAAGTAAAAGTTTCCCACTTTGGTATGAAGTTCATCATCCACAGCCACATATAGAGTCCTGCTGCTACATAGAAGTAGGGCCCACCTTCAAAAACTCTATCTTTATCTTCAATATTTGCAAACACCACAGTGAAGAATCCCTTGGATCCTAGATGAAGATCAATGCTCCCTTTAGGCTTCCAGTGGTATCTGATCCATGTTTGTAAAGCCTTTTCAGTGGGCCATAGTCCCATGAATTTGCATATGATTGCATAAGTCTGCATGTGCTCCCTGTGTGCCTGCAATGTTGGGTCATTTAAAACTACTCTAGGAGTGATTTCAGCTTTGGGTTTTCATGGTCCCTTTTGTTTCATGTCTTTTGTTCCCTGTTTTTTGTCATTTTCCTCCTTGTCTTTTGTGCCATCATTCTCCTTCGCTTTGATACTTTCTGTTTCCTCTTCCCTGTTTTTTCTTCCTTCCTTAGTGTTACTTCTGCCTGATTCTAGAGGTTTCTTGCCTTTGTTGGCCACTACCTCTTTGTAGGAGGGAGTGGAGCTCCCTCCTCTGCATCTGTCCATGGAGGAAATCCCCTTCAAAAAACCACAACCCTAGTCATCCGCTCTTCCGTTCTCGCTAGATAAAACTCTCAGCTCCAAAAATACTTCCACCTACATCAAAAATTCTTTCATTATGATGTTGATATGCCTTTTGTTTCATTCTATTCTACGCCAACGTGAGGTTATCCTTTAAGAGTTGGAGAACTTGTTGTTGATGCCCAATGTTATCTTCCACTACTTGAACCTTAGATTTTTCTCTTAAATATGATGTGATCGATGGAGGATGATATCCATAAACTGCCATAAATGGAGTCATTTTTGCTACAATATGGAAGGAAGTGTTATACCAGCATTCAACCAGAGGCAACCATTTGACCCATTGTGTCTGTTTATCAGATATAAAGAAATGAAGATATCCTTAAGGAAATTTATTTTCTATCTCAGTTTGCCCATCTGATTGAGGATTATAAGATGAGCTATGAGCTAACTGAGTACGAAGGAAAGAAAATAATTCTATCCAAAAATCTCTAGTGAAAATGGGATCTTTTTCGCTTACAATAATCTTTGGGTTTTCATGTAGCTTTTGAATTTTTTCCATAAATGCAGTAGAAATTGTATTGGCTTTAAATGGATGAGATAATACCCAAAAGTGTGCATGCTTGGTAAGTCTGTCAACAACCACCATGATGACACTCTTTCCTTTGGAGTTGGGTAAACCTTGTGATAAAATCCATTGAAATCTCCTCCCAACGTTGGCTTGGAATAGATAAAGGTTGTAATAGACCTGGGGTCTTAATTATTTCAACTTTATTTTGTTGGAAAACTAAAAATTCTACCAAAAACTTTTGAATATCTGATTTAAGGCCATCCCAAAAAACTTTCTTCTTAACCTGGTGGTAAGTTTTTAAAAATCCTGAGTGCCTTCCTAAGGGAGAGGTGTGCAATTCCATAATAATTTTCTATTTGAGTTGGGAATTCTTACATAGGTATAAGCAACCTTTGTACCATAATGAATCATTTTTCCAGCTGAATGTATCAGATGTATTGGGATCTTGTTGTAACTTTAGAATGAGTACCCACACTTCTTCGTCATTCTTCCATTGATCCCTTGCTTGAAATATCCAATCTTGTTGGATAATAGAAATGGTGCAAAACAATGCTTCCACATCCTCATCCTTTCTTGAGAGTGCATCTGCCATAGCATTTTGCTTCCCTATTTTGTAGATGATTTTAAACTCATAACCCAACATATTTGTGACCCATTTTTTCTTCTCTTTTGAATATTCTCTTTGTTCTAAAAAGCATTTAAGACTATCATGATCTGTTTTTACCTTGAAGTGTCTTCCCATTAGGTAAGGTGGCCATTTATTAAGTGCATCTATTATCACCAACATTTCCTTCACATAAATAGATTTGTGTAAATACTCTCTTTTGACTGAACAACTTTCAAAAGAAATGGGTCTATCTTCTTGCATTAAAACAACACCAATTCCATTTCCTGAGGAATCACATTCCAAAATAATGGTTTTTGTGAAGTAGGGCATAGCTAAGATTGGTTCTTGGCACATTTCCTCTTTAAAATGTTCAAAGGCCTTCATTTCTTCTAGAGTCCATGAAAATGCATCTTTCTTCAAGAATGTTGTTAGAGGTGTTGTTATGCTCCCATAATTCTTGACAAACTTGCGATAATAACTTGTCAACTCGAGAAATCCTCGCAAATGCTTTATGGATGTGGGGATTTTCCATTCCTTAAGGGCTTTAATTTTTCTAGGGTCTATCTTAACACCTTCATGAATATGACCTATATATTCCACCTCTTCTACTACAAAGAAACATTTGGAGCTTTTTGCATATAAGTGTTTCTCCTCCAATAGTTTGAGCACCCTGTCAACATGTTGAACATGATCCTTCCAAGACTTGTTGTAGATTAGTATATCATCAAAAAATACTAACGCAAATATTCTGAGTAAGGGTTTGAAAATGGAATTTATCGAACCTTGAAATGTAGAAGGTGCATTGGTAAGGCCAAAAGGCATGACCAAAAATTCATAATGACCCTCATGAGTTCTAAATGATTTTTTCAAAATGTCTTTAGTCTTCATTCTTATTTTATGATATCTTGAACGAAGATCCAACTTGGTGAAGTAAATTGACCTATGCAATTCATCCAATAATTCATCAATGATCGGAATGGGAAATTTATCTTTAATAGTCGGAGTTTCAATCTCCTTATAATTCAGAAACATGTGCCATGTTCCATCCTACATGTGCACCAATACTACTGGAGTAGAGAAAGAACTTTGAATAGGTTGAATTATACCAGCCTCTAGAATTTCTGCAACCATACGTTCAATTTCACACTTTTGGGCATAGGGATATATGTAAGGCCTAATGTTTGGAGGAACACTTCATGTAACCAAATGAATAGCATGATCATGATCACAAATAGGTGGAAGGCATTTGGGAGTTTCAAATACCTTAGAATGATTTTCCAAGAGTTTTTGGAGATCTGGAGAAATAAATGATTTTGATGTGGGAACCTCTAGTGAACATAATTGTGAAGTTATGCCACCTTGTTCTTTCTTTAGAAGGTTTGTCATTTTGTTAGAGCTGATTATCTTTCCTATCTTCCCTGCGATACCCCTTATTTCAACTTCCTTTCCTTAAAAAAAAATTGCATGAAAAGTTCTTGAAAAATAAAAGCTATTGTTCCTAAGGATTGTAGCCATTGGACTCCTAGTACAACATCGGCACCACCCATTGGAATGGAAACCATTGGTCTATTCAATACATATTCTCTCATGGATAGCTTGATATTATGTCACTTTCTAGAGAAATTTATGGTTCCTCCACTTGCAACCATCACTTGACACTCTGGTGTTGGATATAGGAAGAAATTCAATTCCTTAGCTATCTTACAATAAATAAAATTATAGGTACTGCCTGAATCGATCAACACTATTACCTTTTTCTTCTTGATATGTCCTTCTAAATTGATAGTTTGAGGAGTGGTAATTCCAGCCAATGCATTACAAGGTATGGTTGGATTCATTTCTTCTTTCTCTAGGGTTTGTTTCTAGTTTATATCCTCTTCTTTTGACATTTCTTATTTCTTTTCTTCCTCCTCTTCAAAACCTATGTAAAATAATTTATTCTCAGCACACTTATGACCTTTAGTGTATTTTCTATCACAATTGTAATAATGCCCTTTTGCTCTTTTTTCTTCCAATTGTTTTGGTGTCAACCTTGTAGGTTGTGGAGGCTAAGGGAAACAACACTTCCATCTTTATAGTTGTGAGGGGTAGGCTTCCTTGTTGCCATAATTTTTCTTTCCAATTTTTCTTGACAACCTGAATGTCTTCTCCAATGAATCAGCTTCCCAAAGGCTAACCTCATGTTGGATGTTATCCTTTAATGTACCTATGAACACATCAATACTATGCTCCTCTAGAATATCATTTACCCTTATATTCAATTTTTGGAAGTCCTCAATGTGCTCCATCATTGAACCCTTTTGTTTGAGATTTATTAATTGGCTAAAAAAGGTGTTGCTTTTTGTATCCTCATAATGTGCTATCATTTCTTTCATAAAAATTTCTCAAGTGACAATTTGTTTACGAGAGCAAAGCCATCGATACCATACAAACTGATTTGGTTCCACATATAAAGTTTCAATGCATACCTTTTGTGTGTTTTTCACATTATGGAGATCGAAATATTTCTCCATATGTAGTATCCATGTTATGGGATCCTTGCCATCAGACTTCGTCATATCAATATTTGGAACATGGTGGGTCTTCAACCCAATGTTAGAGTCTATGAAATCATGATTAAAATTTCTTTTGTTCTCATCATGAGTTTCCTTTACTACCCTTTCTCCATTACTAATCTATTCTTGTAGTAACTTTGTCGAATTTGTCTTCAAATCTTCCATGTTTCCTTTAAGTTTTTCTTCTATACCATCCATCTTAGCTTCCACATCATTCATATTAGCCTCCATGCCTTTCTTTAAACAATCCATGTTGTCTTCCACACCTTTCCTTAAACCATCCATCTTAATTTCCATGCCTTTCTTTAAACCATCCATCTTAACTTCTGTTACTTTTTGTGATAGTGAATTTTATTGCACTTGGTCTCATAATCATGTTGCATTTCTTCCTCTACTTCATGAGTCATGTTAGAGTTTTCAGGTTTCTTACTAGGTGTTTCCATTTTCTTTCTTTAGGGCATCAACTAATGATAATTATGCTTTTATATGCTCTTTAAATTCCTTCAAAATAATTTTTCAAACCAAACTTATGAAAAATTTTAAAAAAACTACACACCCTTTTTCACTTTGTAGGAGCTCGATATTTAATCTGTTGTATATATGTAATTTCAGATCTCCAAGGTTTGAAAATGCATATTTTGGTAGCCCTCTCAGTCCTATTTCCAACCCAGCAAGTCTAATCAAGATTAGATTCTCCAAGGGAGAGTTATTCCAAATCTCCCATGATGACCTGATTATAGATAGGTTCAATAGAGTGAACTTGTACGAAGTTCTACATGTCATTGTTTCGACCTTAGGACCTGAAACCAATACATAGAAGGCTACGGGCCATCCTCTTTATGTGACCTTTTACGAAATTTCAATGTAATGCTCATAAAGAAAGTTATAACAATTTTTCCTAGGTCACTTGTTTGAGATATAATTCGAGAGCCTACAAGAACGCTAACTTCCTTGGATCCTATCTCTGAAAGTATATTGAGAAGAGATCGAAAATTAAAACCCAAGGTTCATCAAGGTTGTGGCTCAAACCGGTTTTAACTTCAACTTCTTGAACATCGTAGAAAAAATGTTATAGCTAAAATGGCACGATGACATGTTTCGAGTAGCAAAACCCTAGAATCCAAAGCTCTCATACCAAATGTTATGTAACCAACTGAAAAAATAGAAGAAAAGATAGATCAATGAATTCAAAATCAGCCTCTTCGAGGGGGAAACCTCCTTTACATTACACAAATGAACAATTATTGGATGATACAAATGACAAAATTCCTTTCTATATATAGGAGTCTAAGGGGTCACAATATAATCAAAGTCGACATAACAATAATAATATAAGGGCACAAAAATAATAATAGCGGGATTCTGTGGGGCACAATAATAACAATATGGGGACAATAGGGGCACAATAATAAAAATAAGTGATACAATGACAATAGTAATGGGGGAATCACTTGTATCATAGGGGCCTAACATAACTATGGTTTTTGTGGCTTGTAGCTGACTTGGCATTGATGAAAAGAAGAAATTATGGGAATACATATATATGTAAACCAACATAATATGTTCACATAAATACAAATTTTGTTATATGGATCTAGTATAAAATTCAATTCCTGGAGCAGAAGACCACACCACCATTACCCTGGAACACCAGGGATCCTTCATTCTTGTAACAAGAGTCAACCAATCCTTCAACTTGGGTTCATCCATAGCGTAATTCTTATCAAATCCAAGGGGGTTTCTCATTATTCACCTTATTTATTCCGGTGCTAATAATCATATCTCTCATGAAGTCCAATGGAATTCCCTCAACAGGCAATATTTGGCCTGTTGGAATCACATGATCATATGTAGGAGTATAATATGAAGCCAACATTTTGACAGAGTTTTCTAGTATATCCATACCATTGTTATGCCCTTGAAGGTTCCAGTAAGCATAAGTGGTTAAGCTCACAAGTGTGGCCAAAAGCAAACAGCTGTGACATTAGACGTTATGGCCACCAAGGGCCAACAAAAATATTTGATTAGAAACATAACCTGCAACATATGGAGAAAGAAGTTTAAATAAGGATAGATACCTGGAACATTCCTGAGTTAAAGGTCTATTCTCTGATAGTCTGTGACCACAAGAGTGCTAACCGAGGCAAGTTATAATGTGATACACAAATCCTACAAAACCAAAGAAAGGAAATGTATATCTGAAGTGCGGAAAGGTAAGGAACGTGTATAGTCTTTCCCTATTAGACTTAAAGTGGGGTTTCAGACCCCTTTCCTTCTTGAGATTTCCATGCACCTCATTCGGCTTAGGAGAGTGAGATTTGCAACCACCTCATTCATAGTGACAGAGGAAAGATGGCTTATGTGGGAGAGGGATTAGTAGCATTCCATTTGCACGAAAAAAACCATGCTTATTTTGAGTTTGATATCGATCTTGTGGTGCAAGCAGGATAGTTGTACCTAGGTTAGCAATCATAGGACTTGTCATAAACCAACAACTGAAATTACTCCAATCTTCTAACGTCAGATCAGATCAGACAAAGCATAAAAAGGACAAAAAATACCAAAAGGGAGTTCTTCCCAAAGAAAAACACCTTATGACATAATTAGGAAAAAAACCAAATTATAGTAATGGGAAAATAAATAAACTTTACCTTGGATTTCTCATTTCTTAATGTTTTCACTCCTTTCTATTTCATAATTATTTTACTTTTTCATTTTTTTCCTCTTATTTACATTTACATTTATATTATATTTAATAACTTATATAACCCTTATTAGTTACCAAAATTTATTTTTAAAATTTGCTATTCACTTATTATCCAACATATCACAATAAACTTACAATATTATATATGAAAATATAATTATAATATAAAATATTACTCCAAAAAATACAAATACAAATAAAAATAAATACTACATCTTATATATACTAAACAAATCTATATCAAACAATTGAATTGCTTAAATAACATGTCAAATATTTAATATTCAATTTATCATATTGCTAATTGCATTCATGGTTATTGCATGTAAGAATAAATCTAAAGTATTTTTATAATCCGCTTATATATTCTTTAGTTTATAAAATTTCATCATATAGATGTGAATATAAATTTGAAATATGTATTAAATTTAGTAATATTTAATAAAATATGATAATTAAAATATTTATATATTTCAATAACATTTTATCTTTGACATAAAAATAAAATATAATATAAATGTCAAATTTTAATAGTTATTATAATATCACACATTAAATTGCTAAATACCCCTTGTTAAGGTAATCCATGATATTGTTTTTGGA
Source organism: Pinus tabuliformis (assembly GCA_031772625.1). Lineage (NCBI taxonomy): Eukaryota > Viridiplantae > Streptophyta > Pinopsida > Pinales > Pinaceae > Pinus > Pinus tabuliformis. The sequence continues at coordinate 1,660,504,597 of CM062819.1, read as the reverse complement.
AATTATTTAAAATATTATTTTGGCATAATACTATATCTAACGAAAAGGTAATATGAAGCAACCGGAAAAAATATAAAATATGATTAACAAAATAATAATAAAAATATTAAATTTTATTATATGTATAATACAATAATGTAAAATTGAGTAAATAATATTGTAAAATTTTATTAAAATTAAGTAACGTTTAATTATTCAATATATTTAATATAGTATATTTTAAGTTAATTCATATGCATTATTTTTTAAATAATATCTATATATATATATATATATATATATATATATATATATATATATTCGGTCGTTAATCTATAAATAATTTTATATTAAAATAATTAATTTTTTAAATTAAAATTTAAATAAATTAATATTAATCTTAATAAAAATATATATCAATATTCAATTATAATAAGTACACTATTTTATTTTATTTGTAAAATAACTTAATAAATATAAATATATAATTGACATAAACAGTTAATTTAAATAGATTGATTTAATATGTTAAGTTATATTGTTTAAAGAAAATATAAAATGTAATCTAAATTAATTTGTTAATTAAAATGATGATGATAATTAACATTTATTAAAGTTGATATGATGTATCACATTTTAAGAAAATAAAAATTTAATTGAGATTATTCAAGATGTTATTTTTATGATATAAAAAAGAAACTCCAAGATGACTATAATTAAGCTGACTTAAGAAGATTAAAAGTGTAATAGATAAATGAACATGAATAACATCTATTAAGATACAATTATAATTAAATAATTATTTTTATAAACATTCACTTTTCAAACAACGGATATATGAAATTCTTTTTATTATATACGTTTTTAAGATTTCGGCTTTTGTTGTTGATAATTTATGGGTTTTTAAAGGTTTCATCATATACCCTTGCGAGTGAGTATCTTTATCCCTTAAAGCATACTAAAAACAAGATCAAATTAATATATAAGTAAACAATTTTAACCTCCTTGAAATTTCACATTATTCATTAAACAATTCATATTAGTTGTAACTTTGTTAAGTTTGCTTTATTCACATGTAAATAAATAACATGGAATAGGATATTAGTTGGGCAGCGGTTATACATGCCCATTGTTTGATTTTGGCTTTGCTAAAATCAAACGATGGGCATATACAACCGTCACCCAATTAATACTTTATAGCATGCTCAATATTCGTTGCCATCTAGGACTACATTTCTATTTCTTAACAAGCAAGTACTGATAGGAGGCCAATCGTATATGGCAACAAATATTTAGAATGTTATAGGGTATTAATTGGGTGGCGGATGTATATGTTCAACATGCTCAACGTTTGATTTTACCAAAGCCAAAATTGAATGATGGACATATATAGTCGTCGTCCAATTAATACCCTATAGCATGTTATTTATTTTCAGCTGTCATAGCAAAAATATTGAGCATGCTATAGGGTATTAGTTGGGCGGTGGATATATATGCCCATCGTTCGATTTTACCAAAGCCAAAATAGAATGGGCATATACAGCCGCCGCCTAATTAATACCCTATAGCATGTTATTTATTTTCAGCCCTTCTGGACAACACTTTTGGTCGTCTTGATGAAAAACATTCCAACGAACTTGTTTCTCACGTCACATCACATCACATCTAATGTCTCAACAACCATTGATCGACGATGTAAGAGAAATGAACTCGTTCCTTTTGGTCATTAAACCGAGTGAATTTCGTACCAAAGTCTTTCATGATGATTTGCAACGAAAGTAGACTAGGGTGACAACGATAACTCCTGATATCATGTAGATACACTAGAAAAATATAAGCCTCACCCGAAACATTTAACGGTCAAAACATGTTAGGAGTTTTCCTTAATTCTTGAGGGAAGATTAGCATGTCAAAAACCCATATGGAAATTATAGTCATCCATGCAGATTAAAAAAGCTTTGCCAATGCCCACTCTCGTGGTAATGGTTTACTTTTATCTTAATGCTAAAATTTATCTTTTGATTTCCTTAGGGGTCAACTTCTCAGTTCTCCATCCCTCCATGCCTTCCAGATCTCTAGCATTGTAAATTCTCATCGTCCTTCACTCAATAGCTACCAGATAATGCCAACTATTTCAACTCTAGAATATGAAATGACATCTTTAAGCCAGCTCATAAGCCAACATAACTATGAAGAAATATATATATATATATATATCTATATATATATATATATATATATATATATATATATATATATATATATATCTATATATATATAAAATTAAACAAATAAAACAAAGTTACTGTGTGAGCTAAAAAAACTATTGTAAATCTCATATATTAATTGAACCATTAACTACATTCTTATATAGTAAAATTATTACTAAAATAATTATCAATCATCTTTGAAACAAATATGTTGACACTAAAGCGAATTTCCAACACTGACCACCCTAACAATTTGTTGACCTAATTTTGCGAATAACACAAAATTTGCTGACTGATTTGTCAACAATTTACATAAAAAATTAAGGATTATTTCCAAGATTCCCCCTTAATGATTAATGACGATTTACTCTCTTATCTCGTAGTGCCAAAAATTGAGTTTTTGCAACTGCTTTGGTGAAAATATCTGCTAGCTGATGCTGAGTATTTATATGGTTAAATTCAATATCCTTCTTCTGCACCAAAAATCTAAAGAAGTGATATTTCATGTCAAAATGCTTTGTCCTGCTGTGATGAACTGGATTCTTTGCTAACTTGATGGCACTTACATTATCACAATAAATCGCTGTAGGCTGAATTTGTTTCCTTCAATTTCTTCCAAAATTTTTCGGAGCCAAAGAGCTTGTGTACCTGTTGAGGTAATTGCAACATACTCTACTTCTGTGGATGAGAGAGAACCAATGTTTCATTTTTCTGAGCTCCATGTAATCAAACCAGAACCAAAAGAGAAAAAAATTGCAAATGTGGAATTAAGGTCATGAATACTACCTCCGCAATCTGAATCACTAAATCCAACAAGATTGAACTTTTCAGAAGAGTAGCAATGAATACCAAAATTTAGAGTGCCTTTCACATACCCTAAAATCCTCTTGGCTGCGTTCATATGTATTTCAGATGGATTTGTCATATACCTTGAAATAAGTGAAACTGAGTATGTAATAGCAGGCCTTGTGTGGGTTAGAAATATCAAGCTCCGCACAATACTTCTGTAAGTTTTCTCATCAACTAAATCAGCACCATCATCTCTACATAACACCTATCCATGAGCAGTTGGAGTAGGGGATGGATTATAATCAAGCATATCAAACTTATTTAGCATATCTTGTGCATACTTTGTCTGACAAATCAAAATCTGATCCTTACTTTGATAAACCTCCATTCCTAGAAAATATTTCATGATGCCTAGATCTTTCACCTCAAATTCATTCACCATAGCAACTTTGAATTTATCATTTATCTTAGAACTACTACCCATATACAATAGGTCATCAACATACAAACTTATGATTAGATTATCAATAACTTCTTGTTCGTACTAAAGGGTAGGATCACTCTTACTTCTCTAGAAGCCATCTTCCCGAAATTATCCATCAATCCTAGCATACCATGCTCTTGGCACTTGCTTGAGGCCATACAAATCCTTCTTCAATTTGTAGACATTATTCTACTTTCCTTGCACTTCAAAACCTTGTGGCTGCGCCACATATACTTCCTCTTCTATGTACCCATTCAAGAAGGCAGTTTTCATGTCCATATGATGTATGCTCCACTTTTTTTGAGTTGCTAACGAAATCAACATTCTAATAGTCTCGTGTCTTTCTACTGGTGCAAATATCTCTTCATTATCAATTCCATACTTATGTGTGAATCCTTTAGCAACTAATCTTGCTCTGTGTCTTTCAACACTCCCATCACTATTAAATTTACTCCTATAGATCCATTTGGTTCCAATCTTTTTCTTGTCATGTGGAAGCTCTATCAACTTCCAAGTGTCATTCCTTTGAATGGAATCCATCTCTTCTTGCATGGCTTGCATCCAAACCTCATTAGCACATGCATCTTCAAAACATTATGGTTCAAAATTAGCCTTGGATAATAATGAAAAATTGACTATCTCACCTATTGGTCTTTCTTCATGTGCTTGATTTACACTCCTCTGATAAATATCACTCAATTTGCTTACCTTCCTTGTATAACTTGGAGAATAAGTTGGACTGGAACTTGATGTTGAAGAAATTGTTGAATGGCTACTTGGTGGAGTCAACCCATTAGTTACAGAAACATTTGTTGGCTACTCATGATCAATATCAACAATTATATCATCATTCAAAACAGATTTTGTCTTCTCAACATGGCCTTTTTTATGACCATAAACTCCCCCTTCATAAAAAATTACATCTCTTGAGATAATAAGCTTATTAGATAGAGGATTATATAATTTATAAGCCTTGCTTGTCTCACTATACCCAATAAAAATACTGTAGGTTTTAACCCTATACAAAAATTACCTGCATACGAATTCTAAAACACAGAAAATAAACAATACGAGAGCATAACACATAAAACACATATACATAGATATTTTCCCCTGGATCCCAAAATCAGGACTACTAGCTTGATTTTTCATTATGTTCCTTTCAATGTAACAATACATATTTATACATGTCGAAGCATCCAATACCTTGGACAGAAAACCATCACATCCAAAACCATGGACCAAAAACCATCGTGTCCAAAACCATGTGTGAAAAATCATTGACAAAACCATAGGTAGGTCCACCCAACCTAACATAGGTTCAAAAACCAAAATTTTTCGGGGCGCTGCCCCGGACCCCATAGAGTGGGGTTACTTGCACCCCTCAAACCCCATGTGACTATCCCCGCTACACAATCGGTGTGACGAAAGGGGGGCTCTACCCCGTTTCCAACCCCCAGGTTAACTACGTGGGCTAGTCATGGAAAGAATATAACACAACCCAACATTCTCCCACTTGTTGTTTTCTTTCCACAGGGGGCCACAAAAGAGCTTTGTAATTTATCCACTCTTGCAATGCCCATTGTTTCTCTACACCAAGACAACTTCTCAAAGCTCGTAGATTTTGTCAATGCATCTGTAGTATTATTCAAAGTGTTCACCTTTACCAACGACACCTTTTTGCCTTCTATCATATCCCTCACAAAGCGATACTAAACATCAATGTCCTTTTTCTTTGAATGATATGCAGCGTTCTTTACCAAGAAAATTGCACTTTGGCTATCACAGTCTATCCTTATAGCTCCCTGTACTAACCCCATACTTGAACACAATCTTTGCAACTAAACTGCGTCCTTTTCTGCATGAGTAGCTACCATGTATTCTACCTCTGTAGTTGATAGTGCTACTACAGATTGTTTCTTACTCATCCAACTAACCGCACCTCCAAATAGGTTAAACACATATCCACTTGTAGATCTTCGCTGATCTGGATCTCCAGCCCAGTCTGCATCAACAAAGCCACAAATATCGAACACTATGTCCAATCCTGGTCTTCCTTGGTAGCACAAACCATAATCACTAGTGCCACACAAATACTTGAAAACCTGCTTCACTGTTGTCTAGTGCTCCTTCCTTGGTTTTTACATAAACTTGCTCAATACTCCCACTGCATGTTCAATGTCTGGTCTAGTACAGACCATCGCATACATTAGGCTACTGATTGCACTTGCATATGGAACATGGGACATGTCGTCTTCTTGTTCTTGTGTCTTGGGACATTGTTCAACAGATAACTTTACACCTACAAGAATAGGAACCCTCACCAGTTTACTATCCTACATATTAAACCTCTGCAATATTGTCTTGACATACTTCCTCTGGTTTAACCAAAGAATCTTCTTTGTCCAATCACTTTTAATTTCCATGCCTATAATATAGTTTGCAGTGCTAAGATCTTTCATGTCAAATTTGGGGGACAAATAGGGCTTCAAATCCTCGACAATTTCTTTGTCATTTCCAGCCACCAACATATCATCCACATACAAGACCAGATAAATAACACAATCACCAATTAATTTAAAATACACACAGTGACCTGCTTTGCTTCTGGTCAATCCAAGTCCCTGTATAAATGTATCAAATTTCTGATACCACATCCTTGGTGACTGTTTTAACCCACACAAAGACTTCTTTAATTTGCATACTAGTTCTTTCTGACCCTTCACTACAAAGCCCTCATGTTGCTTCATGTAGATATCCTCTTCCAGATCCCCGTGAATAAATGTTGTCTTCACATCCATCTGTTCTACCTCAAAATCTAAAGCAGCAACAACAGATAAAAGTAATATAATAGAATTTACCTTGGAAACAGGAGAAAAAATATCACCAAAATCAATTCTCAACACCTGGGAAAAACCTTTTGCTACCAATCAAGATTTGTATTTCTCCACCTTTCCTTCTACATTTGTCTTCTTCTTGAACACCCATATGCTTCCAATGATTTTCCTTCCAGCCGGAAACTCCACCTGATCGCAAGCCTCATTTTGTGAAAAGATGCCATTTCATCAACCATGGCCTCTTTCCAGAGTTTTCCATCCTTTGAATCTATTACTTCCTTCACATTTCTGGGGTCGTCATCAGTAATAGATAAAGAAAAATTTGAATAGAAAGTAGATGGCCTATACCGTTCTGGTTTCCTTCTTTCTCGAACTGATCTTCTCACACTCGGAGTTTTTGGCTCTTCATCTTCTGGTTCCTCCTTTGCTGTAGAGTTTGATTCTTCCTCCTTTAGCTCAAACTCTATCTTCTCAGGTTCCTCTGGTTGGAATTCATGTTTAATAACATATTTCACCTCTTTGAACACCACATCTCGGCTATACACAACCTTCCTTGTTACTGTGTTCCAAATATTATAACCCTTTAAACCATCCTTATACCCAATAAAGATGCACTTTTCATATTTACTATCCAACTTGGTTGGTTTTTCCTTTGGAACATGTATATATGCATCACATCCAAATACCCTCAAATGTGAAAGAGAGGGTTTCTTACCATTCCATACCTCTTGTGGACTCTTATCCTCCAACATTGATGAAGGTGATCTATTGACTAGGTAACACATTGTCTCCACCGCCTCTGCATAGAATTCCTGTCCTAACCCGACACCACTGAGCACAATTCTTGCCCTTTTCATCAACTTCTTGTTCATTCTTTTTGCAACTCCATTTTGTTGAGGTGTATATGGAGTAGTCTTTTGCCATGCTATACCACATTTCTTACAGAATTCTTCAAATTCCTTACTGCAAATCTCTCCAGCATTATCTGTCCTCAACACCTTTATCTTCTTCTTTGTCTGGTTCTCCACTAGAGCCTTAAATTCTTCAAATTTGTCAAAGACTTCAAATTTCTTCTTAAGGAAATATATCCATCTATTCCTTGAGAAGTCATCTATAAATGATACATACTACACAGACTTACCTAGTGATGGAACCTTCATAGGTCTAAACACATCACTGTGCACAAGCTCTAATATCTGTTTCACCCTCTTACCACCAGAGGGGGCACTCACCTGATTCTACTTCCCATATACACAACTTTCACAGAAATCAAAATCTAGAGAGATATTACTCATACCTTCTACCATACCTTTACCGTGAAGTATTTGAAGGCCCTAATCTCCAATATGTCCAAGCCTTTGTTGCCACAGCATGGTCTCCTCTCCAGAGACCACTATATTTTCTGCTCCGCTTTCACGAACCACAAAACGGTTGCACCCACCAACAACAATGCTACCTTATAGCTTGTACAAAGTTCCAATCCAAACTCCCCGCATCAATACCAGTGCCCCCCGAACCATCCTGCAGGTATCCTTCTCGAACACTGTTTTTACACCTGCATCATCGAACTTGCTTACGGATATCAGATTTCTGGCCAATGCAGGAATATGTAGAACACCCAAAAGTGTTCTAACCCTTCCACCTTGCAACTTCAACTTTACTTTTCCACGACCAACGATTCTAGCCTTCCTATCATCCCCTAAGAAGACATCCCCACCATCGTATTTCTCATACTCGTAGAACCACTCTCTATGGGGAGTGAAGTGAAAAGATGCACCTCCATCAATCAACCATTCCTCGTGATCTACATGTGTACTTGAAGAAGCCAAGCAGACATCCCCACCTTCATCTGAGGTGGTTTTCGCCTGTGTAGAAGGAGCATCATAAGATCCCTTTCCTTTATCAGGAGCTTTAGATTTACAGTCCCTTTTGTAGTGCCCTTCCTTGCCTCATTTCCAGCACAACACCTTTACAAGCTTTCCTAAAGATTTATATCTCCCACTCGATGACTTATTTTTGTTTCTATTCTAGGGCTGTCCTCGTACAAACAAGGCATCACAATTTTGGCTCTCCATATTTTTTTAGTCTCATATCCTCTGTCAGCAAGGATGAGACTATTTCAACAAAATGCAGGACAATTGTATTGCTACCTATTGCAATAACCAAACTATCCCACAAATCTAGTAGAGAACAAAACCAACTGATGCACTTATCCTCATCAAAAATTTTAATATCAACAGATGACAACTAACTTACCATAGTATTAAATGCATTCAGATGCTCTGTCACTGAGTCTCCATCTTTCATCCTCAGGTTATACAGCTTTTCCCATAGGAACAATTTATTCACCAGAGACTTAGATTGGTACAAACTCCCTAACTTGTCCCACAAAGCCTTCACCATAGCTTCCCTTGATACATTCATCAATACTGAATCTGAGACACACAATAGTATTGTGCTCTTCGCCTTCTGATCCAACTTCTTCCATTATTCATTGGGCATTCCCATTAGTTTAGTACACAGATCTACCACAATCCACTGATATTTATCCACCAACAGATCCTCCATCTTGAGTTTCCACAACTCAAAACTTCGACCATTAAATTTCTCGATCTCTATCTTTCCATTGCTCGCCATCTTCTTTCACCACTAGAATCAATCTCGCAGATCTCCCACTGAGCAGTTTCTACCACAAGCCTGAGCGAAACCCCTCAACAACAAAGGCATCCCCTTGATGCCAAAACAACTCTGATACCAAGTGTAGGTTTTAACCCTCTACAAAAATTACCTGCATAAGAATTCTAAAACAAAGAAAATAAACAATGTGAGAGCATAACACATAAAATACATATACACAGAGATTTTCCCCTAGATCCCAAAACCAAGACTACCAGCTTGATTTTTCATTATGTTCCTTTCAATGTTACAATACATATTTATACATGCCGAAGCATCCAATACCATAGACCGAAAACCATTGCGTCCAAAACCATGTGCTAAAAATTATGCACAAAACCATAGGTAGGTCCACCCAACCTAACATAGGGTCGAAAACCAAAATTTTCCAGGGCACTGCACCAAACCCCATAGAGTGGGGTTACCTGCACACCTCAAACCCCCTGTCACTCCCCTCGCTACACAATCGGTGCAACAAAGGGCAGGCTCTGCCCCCCTTCTAACCCCTCGGTTAACTATGTGGGCTAGTTGTGGGAAGAATATAACACAACCTAACAAATACATAACTCACTCTTTGCATCTAACTTTTTTCCATTCTGATCAGGTACATGCACATAAGCCAAACAACCAAAAACTTTGAAATGATTAACATTAGGCCTTTTTCCATACCAAGCTTCATAAGGAGTCATCTTTTCCAGTGCACTGGTGGGGCTACAGTTGAGGATGTACACTACTATAGCAACTGCATCTCCCCAATATGAATTGCTCAACCACTTAGTTTGTAACATGCATCTTGCCATTTAAACCACAATACAATTCTTTCTTTCACCTATGCCATTTTGTTGCGGTGTGTATGTTGTAGTATGGTGCCTCCTCATTCCATTCATATCACAATAATTGTCGAAATTTTTTTAGCAGAATTCTCCTCCACGGTCAGCCTACAAACATTTTATCTTTCACCCTCTCTCATTTTCTACAAGGTCTTTGAACTTCTTGAATGTATTCAAGGCTTTACCTTTGGCCTTCAAAAAATATACCCAACAATTTCATGAGTAATCATCAATAAAAGTGATGAAATATGATGACTTACCCTAACTCTTAGTCTACATAGGACCACATATGTCTGAATGAACGAGCTGAAGTGGGTGATGAGCTCTACATGCGGTTCCCTTTGGAAACCTTTCCTTTACATGCTTTCCTTTATCACATCCTTCGCAAACCTCCTTATGCACTTCTACCTTGGGCAAACTAGAAACTAATGCATGTGAGGTTAGAAAATTCAAACTCTGAAAATTTAAATGCCCATACCTGAGATGCCATAACCAACTTGAATCCTCATAAGCCATATTTTCAAGATTGTTGTTATGTTCATCAATCCTGAAGAGGAACATCCTATTTCTTGTCATAGGCACAACAATGATCACCCTATTTCCTAGATTCTTATCATAGATAGTACATGTCTTATTTTCAAAGACTACTTTATAACTTTTCTCACGTAGCTCCCCAACTCTCAACAAATTATGCTTCAGTTGTGGAGTATAATAAATGTCATGAATACTCTTTATACCTTCTTTTGTTCAGACCTCCATATCTCCTTTCGGAGCAACCTCCAGCGATTTATCATCACCTAGCTAGATCTTGGATTTCAAACTTCCATCCTTTGCTAAAAACAACATCTCATTCCCTATCATATGGTTAAAGCATCCAGAATATAGGTACCAAACATCTTTACTAGTATTTTCACCTTTAGCATAAGATAAAAATAATTGATGTAGATGATACTCACCACTTTCTTGAGCATAATTATCATTTTTACCTTCTTTCAATCGGCATTCTCTTTCAGAGTGGCCATACCTATTAAAATAATAACATTGAACATTTCTCTTATCAAATCTACCTCTACCTCTTCCTCTGAAACTACCTCTTCCACTTGAGCCACTCCTTCCTCTACCTCTTCAAGAATTTTGGATTTTCCATTTACCTTGACCTTGATTTATTTTGGCATTGTTGTAGCTTGCATCTTCATTCTTTGTAATTTGTAATTTAGAGGAAAAATCTTTCTCTACACCTTCAAAAGTGTCCTTCAATATTTCCTCATGAGACATCAAATATCCAACCAATTGATCAAACTGTAGTTTTGTCAAATCCTTACTTTCTTCCATTATTATGGCAACATAATTCCATCTATGTGTTAAAGACCTCAATACTTTTTTAATTAAAACTTCATTACTTACAATTTCTCCAACTGTAGCCATTTTGTTGAGCACATCTTTGACCGTCAAACAATAGTCACTCACACTTTCAGCTTCTTGCATCCTCAAATTCTCAAACTCTCACTTCAATGTCTAAATCTTGACCACCTTAACCTAATCACTACATTGGTAGGCTTCTTGTAGAGTCTCCCACACCTCTTTGGCAGTTTTTTCTCTTGATATTCTTGGAAAAAAGCTCTTTTCAAGAGCCATCTGAATGTGAACCAAATCTTGAGCATTCTTCTTCCTTGCTTCCTTTCTTGTTGTTCTTTCATTAGCTGTAAGGGCTTCCCAATCAGCTGGCTCCTCATATCCTAATTCAATAATCTCCCACAAATATTTTCCAAACAAAAAGGTTAGCATCTTAATGCAACCGTAATCATAATCGTTCGTGTTAGTGTCAGTGTCTTCACACTGCCATCAGTGATCAAAAATCTGCTCTTTTTCTTTTCATAGTAGGAGTCTCAATCTAATGAGGTTGTATTCCATTAGGTCATGGATCCACTGATGGTAGGGTTTACTTCAGTTTTTCCCTCATGATATGTACTTACTGATCTTCTTTCATACTTTTCAGTCATGATTCATGTTCATTTTGCAATCCATTTCATCAAATTCTAGGGTTTGGTCTCATTATGTCTTAGGGTTTCTTCCATGGTCAAATTCAGTGATTATATGTTAATAATGGCCAGCAAGCACATGAGGAGGCCAATAATGATGGGAAAAATCATAATTTGTTATTTTGAAAGGTTAATGTAGTTCTCACCTCAAAACTTGTTTTGAGGTGAAAACAGAGAATTATGTTTTTTTTTTATCTTTCTTCATGATGCAATTTTATTGTTTCTATATTCAATATTTGTTCCCAAGCTCCTCCTAAAGCTTGCAATATTTCCAAGTACCTGCCACTGCAAAAATCAAGTGATTTTGAGCATCAGTTCACTTTCCAAGAAAAAGAAAAAAGCATGAAAAACAGAGCATTGTAAAAGACAAATAGCCATTATAAAAGTGGGTTTTCACAAACAAAAAAACAAAAGGTGAAACTATATAAACCCATCCTTCTATTTTTCATCCCATTGTCTCATTATTAAAGATTAAAGAGCCAAGAAGAGAGCAAAGGTTGATTTTCAAGTGTTTTTGAGCAAACAGAGCAAAGCGGTATGTTTTTGGAGTTTTGGAGCGGCACTGTGCTTCTGAGGGGTGGCACTACACTTTCAAGTAGGTGCTACACTTCTACCAAGTTTTTGCAGTGTAAAAATACAAGGGCGTTGCGCTCTTGTAGGTGGGGCTGCGCTTTGTCCAGCAGAGCCCCAAATCACCTCAAAACACCAATTTCACCTCAAATTTCCATGTTTACGTCTTTTACAAGTAAGTAGATCAAAATCTCTTTTGGTTTAGGGTTTTTACATCAAGTTTTTGTGATTTTTCACCCCCAAAATAAAAACCCTAGTTTTCCTACAAACTGTCTCATGAATTAAAATCCTCACTCTACTATTGCTTTCCTACTCTATCCACTTTTTATTTTTCCCAAAACCCCACTCCCACATACATTCTCCCTAAACCCTATTCACACACACCTTTTCCCAAACCCTTAATCCATACACTACCCTTTCCGTTCCTCCACATCATTTATCCACAACTATTCACATATAACCATATTGTTCAAAACAAAGGAAAACAATGGAAAGAGACAATGATTATGTGTATGAAGAAGAGACACTTAGTGACAGCTTCATGGAGAGACATAGACAACAGATGAAGCCCCATAAAGGAGGAAAAATCATCAGAGAGGAGCCCACTAGCTTGAAGGAATTACAGGTCTGTCCACTTGCAGTTTCTTGTTTCAGGCATCAAGCATGTTTTGAATTTTGTGAAATGGTGGAGAGGGTTCAGTTTCACCACAAGTTGGCAAGACCTTTTGTGACTCATTTGCATAACAATGAGGTGACACTTTCCAGAGTAACCTTCACAATATTATCAGTTGTCATTTCAGAGGTCACTAGAATCCCTAATGTTGGTGAGAAATGGTACAAAATTTAGGACCTTGATGAGAGTTACTATGAGCCCTATATCAAGGCTAAATAGAAAAATCAAGTGAAGAGGTTATTCCCCTTTAAGTTTTTTGAAAACAGGTATGTTGCTTTGATGAAGATTATTATCAAGTACTTCACTTGTGAAGGTAGGTTCTCCCAGTTGTATTCCTATCATATTAGACTCCTCATGCATTTCAGTAGAGTGAAGATGATGAATCTCCCTTACTTCATGTTTAGAAACATTGAGAAAATGGCACATATTGTACAGAGGAGATCATGCCCCCAACAATTGAACAACATTTATCATTACTCTTTTATTAAAATCATTGTTCTACACCAGCTTAGCCTTCTTGACATTCCATGGGAGACTTTCATTGCTCATGAGATATTCAAAGGTCCAAAAATCTTCTCGCAAGTGCATCATGAAGAAGGTGGACCTTCTAGCCATGGAGAAATAAGGTAAAAATCCAAGGACACCGAAACTACTAAGCTACGAGTGTATTTAACATATCGTAGAGGCACATGGAGACTTTTTGAAACTGCTAGGCAAGTGCTTCCTCCGCAAGGTGTGGAAGGGGCCTTGTCTTCATCATTAGTCCATAGGAAAATGTTTGCTCCACAAGGTGTGGAAGGGGCTTTGCCTTCGTCATTGAAAAAACAGGTACAGGTTGAGAAGTTGAGAAAAGTCAAGGAAAAGGTGTAGGAGGAAGACCTTGGTGATGTGGAGGAAAGAGATTTTGATCTCATTGAGCATGAGGATCCACAGCAACACTTTATTCATCATTGAGTTGACATCATTGACTTGGAAGCTTAGGATGAAGAAATTGTCAAGGACATCGTCATTCAAGAGAGGGAAGCTCAAATACAAGCTTTGGTGGACAATTTGGAGAGAGCCAAGTTCATAATCAAATATCTAGAACAAGAAAAAAAACAATTGAGTGACAAGCAAGTCCTCATGGAGCTGCAAATGATCAAAGCAAACAGCCAAATGGCCAAAGAGGCTCATGTCCCATTGACTCCTATTGAGCAGGAGATTGAGAATTATAGGGAAACATGGCTTAAGAGGGTCAACATACATCTTGAAGGGCTTATTGAAAAGGCTAATAGGGACAAGAAAATGCTCCAGCACATGGCCTACAATTACATGACCCGCAACAAAATTTGTAATATGAGGATTAGGAAGCTTAAAGCTAGGTTGAGAAGAGCTTTAGAGAGAAAAAAGGAGCAAGATAAGTTGAAAATATTAGATGAAGCCTCAGTAGCCCATGAAAGGAGCTGATGGTCATGTCCCATGCCAAATTTGGTCAAGTTTTGAATATTTTTTGCATTTTTCAAATTTTGAAATTTTCAACACAGGAAACTGGCCCAGAAGCGCAGCACCACCAGCGCTGCACTTTTTCCTGGAGCATCAGATGGAGAAAAAGTTTGTATCTTTGGATTCATCATGATGAGAACATACACCCTGGAAATTTTCAGAAGTTTTGAAGCAAATCTGGGTCACCAAAAGGTTCAAAAACTACCAAAGAATGACCTTTCTGCCTCTTTTTGGACACACAGAAGCAGTCTTTGGAGATTCAAGCGTTGAGGGGGGAAATGACCTCCAAATTCAAAAATTATAAGTTTTCCAGAAACTAGACTAGAAGACCTTTCCAATGAGCTATCATGGGCTCAATTTGGCTAAGAGTAAAGCCTCCAAAGGTGTACTGGAAGTGGCACTACGCTTTTGGCTAGTGGCGCTGCGCTTTTGACCATTTTGCTTAGAAAATCAAAATTTCGCCTGTTTTGACTGGAATCTGATTTCTCTCTCATCATGGTTGTTTTTACTGATGTAATTGATGACATGGTATGTAACTGTGATCGTAAAATAGTTTTCGAGGGTAGATTCATTAGTTAGAGGTGGTTTTCGAGCAAATGAATTAGTTTCCCTACTTGTAGAGGCAAGTTGTTTGACTGCCTATATTCCTGGTTCTTGTTTGGAAATGGTTGAAACCACCCCTCTTCTCATGGATTCGACCCTTGATGGTTAGGATCAATGGTCTTTTGTCTATATTATGTATTTTCTTTCTCATTTGTAAGGGTTTGATACTCTTGGATGCTCTGAACTATATTGTACATCACTGTAAGCAGTTTGGCAAGGAACTTAATAGGAGTTGTAGCTATTTTTATGGGATACCTATGGTATGGTGCTTTTGCATAGTTTCTTCTTTTGTTATTAGTTGTTTACATGTTTTATTTGTGCCATTATCTATTTCAGTGCTTCTAACTGAATGATATTAAGATAGATAGGTAGAATTCATTGTTTGCAGTGCTCTACCTTGGGAAACCATTCAGTATTCTATGTTTTCTACTGTTTGAGAAGGATACATGATCTTTACATGCCCTCCTTAGCTCCTCACCAGTCTTAGACACCTCACCTCACTTAATTTTATGTGCTAAATCCTATACCTACTTTGCCCCATAGAACACCATGCATCCCGACCTAATTTCCCAGACCCAAATTTCCTAGCTCCATCTGATCCAGCACAAAACTAGCAAAATCAATCAAAACCCTAGAGCTACTATACCTAGCATAAAATCTTGTTCCTGATCCAGTCATTTAGACTGAGATCCATAATAAGAGAGCCCTCTCCCAAGCTAATAGGGCTAGCTACCAGGTTAAGCGTGGTTTGTGGTTACCCTAGAATTGCTTCAATTCAGCCTGAGGTCAATCTAGGCTCTAACATAGTGGCGACCATACTGGGGAAATGAAAATATCATTACACCCCAGTGCTACTAAGAAATTCTGAACTTTTGGATGATAAGTTTAGAATTCATTAGGTTGAAAATTGGAAAGTTGTAAAGAAATAAGAAAACCGTGAGAATTCGAGCACGTTGGCTTCAAGAAGATACATGAGGTCCAATCTGAATCCGAATCCTCCTCCTATATTTGAAAATCCTAATCTCATTCCTTGAATACATAGACATGAAGGTTCACCAAGCCCTAGACATATTTTTAGATCTCATTCATGCCCTATTGAGCAGTTGTTCCTTGAAGACATCCCTTTTGACGAGTATTTTGGTCTCTCTCTGTTTAGAACCACATCTGATAGTGAACTGCTGGACATAGTCCCAAATCCAGAATTCACTAGAGAACTTGAAATCTAATGAGCCAACTTGTCAAGTAACCGAAACCTTCTGAACTCCCCTCGTTCATCCCTTACCATTGATAGACTCCCTGAACTCTTTGAAACAGCCTCAACATCTTTTAGCTCACCATCATTTCCCCATATTTCTGAAAATAATCCCTCATCTCCATTCATAATTTCACTCCCTCATCAGCCTATCACTACCCCTCGAAAACCCATTACCTCTGTTACATCAACTCCCCTTGTTGTCTAAAATCCCCCAATTACCCCAACACCAGTTGCAAATCCACCGCGAGTCATGGCTGCCTTATATGCACCCCTCATTCTACCTCAAAATCTGGATGATATGCCCACTGATTACCAAATTAAAATACCTCTTTTTGATGCCACTCAAAGTATTATAACACAACAACATGTTGACAGGATGAATGACTTCTTTGACCTTCATGAGGTAGATGCAGAAAATGCGACCATGAGATTATTTGTACAGAGTTTTGGAGGCGAGGTTTAGAAATGGTTTCGAGCCTTACCAACGACCTCTATCAATACTTTACTGGTTCTGCATAGATAATTCTTAGACTGGTGGCTGGTAAAGAAGAACCCACTCTAAATTCTATCTGAGTATGAAAATATCGAAAGGAATGTGGGTGAAAGTGTGCAAGATTATTGTGTGAGGTTCAATGGAGTTTATAATACTATTCCAACCGAAATTAAACCACTGATGGGGTTAGCATTGATCAAATTTCCATACGGTTTCCATGCTGACATGGCATATCAGTTACGAGAAAGAGATCCTTCCACACTTGAAGATATGTAGAAGAACGTTGTGAGTGTAGAAGCAAATCTACTGGCCAAAAGAGCGAGAGTGAAATTTGAAAAGAAGATGACTGTAAAGGAAGAACCATCTTCCTTAGATGTTAAGGCAGATAATTTACTCCATAAAATTGAGATGATGTTTTACCAATTGACAGTTGTAGGTAAACTTGAAACAACAATGAGGAATCTAAACTTCATAGGACAACAACAGCCCCAATTCAGGATTAAACAAAGGGAGCAAAAGGCACAAGATCAGTCGTCACAATAGCAGTAGGTCAGAACTCCTTTGCAGCAAAACTATGTGCATGGAATAGAGGATGAGGATGATGATGATCCGGTGGTTGAGGAAAATCATTTCTTTACTACTGATGGTTTGACCATCTTTCTCATGGAATATGAAGAATATTTGGAGGTTCCAGATACCCAAAGGGTTGAAGACTACATACTAGCAAATGAGGCAGTTTTGGAGGATGAGTCAAATGATTATGAGTGAGGATATATGAATGCATTGACATCACAACAGAAGCAATATTCATTGAGAAGTAGAGATGTACCAGTCAGTCCAATTCAAAAGAGATAGGAAGTGCAACCCAAAAATGACTCCTCAAACATTCAGAAGAAAGGGAAACAACCTGCTGATCTGACTTCCAACAAAGGACTATCCATAAATAGCATTCAAAATGAGAAGAACAATCAGCAAAGTGTAGCAAAAGAAAGAGCTAAAAAGAAGGACCTTCCAGTCAAAGAGGTAGATAAAATTTCAGCTTTTAGTTTAGAAAATGAGATCGCTAAATTAAAAGTTTCAATTCCTTTGACTGAGTTGATTAAGAACAATAGCAGTAAACACTAGGTGTAAAATTTCAGCTTTTAGTTTAGAAAATGAGATTGCTAAATTAAAATTTTCAATTCCTTTGACTTAGTTTATTAAGAACAACAGCGGTAAACACTAGGTGTCCAAAATTTTGGATATATATCCTTTACCTGATATCGTCAATGTAGAAGATGATCACCCTGAGCTCATTTTTGGTCCTGCCTTAGAAGGTCAAACTAAGGTAATGAAGTTCGTCCATTTTATATATGCCTCAGACTACATGAATATGTCGTCCACAATGCCATGTTTGACTTCGGAGCTTCCCATAATATGATGCCAAAAGCCATTATGGGGAAAATGGGCCTTGAAATTACTCAAACATAGCATGACCTATACTCTTTTGATTCCGGTAAGGTCCGTTGTACTGGTCTTATCAAAGACATGGTGGTATCTTTAGAACAAATCCCTACCAAGAATGTTCTGATGGATGTGGTTATTACAGACATTCCACCATATTTTGGTATGATTTTATCTAGGTCGTGGGGTGCAAAGCTAAAATGAACTTTACAACTTGATTTCTCTTATGCTACCATTCCTATGTTTGGCCAATTGAGAAAACTATATAGAAAGAAGAAAATGAAATATATGATTACTAGGAAGAAATTGATTAATCATCCAATTAATGTTGTACATATAGATTTACAGTCATTTGTACTATATTCAGATAGTGGTTTGAATGATGTTGATAGTCAGTTAGTTGAAGTAGAAGATGTTATGGAGATTTTAGAAAATTTTAGAGCAGCCCTTGATGAAGAAAGATAGAAAATCGCAAGTACTTCTGAGCAGTCTACATACCGGCAGCAGCAAAAAGACAGTGAACATCAAAAAAGTGAAAAAAATAGTCAAAGTAAGGAAGGGAAGGAAACAAAATTTCAGCATCTAGAAGAAGAGGCAGGTTTTTAGAGCATGGATTTTGATGCAGTCATGGGTAGGGATGGTGCCGGCATAGGGATTTGGATTCACAACCCTCTTTTCTAGCCTAACAAATTCCCTAGTAATGTTAGAGTGTGTTCTTACAAATTGGCTTTTGACTGCTCTAACAATGAAGCCAAGTATGAAGCCTTGATTGCAGGTCTGAAAATTTTGAAGAAGCTTAATGCTAGAAGGATTTCAGTTTATGGAGATTCAGAGTTGGTAATCAAACTGGTAAAGGGAGAGTACCAAGTAAAGCACCCGTGGATGAGAGCTTACATAAATGCAGATCTAGACATCTTGCAAATGTTTCCTGATTATGCTTTGACACCTATGCCCCAGACTCAGAATATTATTGCAGATTCACTCGCCACTGCTTCTAGCAATTTAAAGATCCCAATGAACTCCAACACTAAGTTTGAAATTCATGCCAAACATCGGCCTGCTGTTTCGGACAACTATGGTATTGGAAGGTGTTTTGGGATGATAATGAAATCAATACTTTTCTGTAGAATGAAGGTAATTACAAAGATGATTCAATAGATGATGACGATGACACCGATGACCAAGAGATTTAAGTGAACCAGATGGAGATATGGCAGGTGAAAGACAACACTATTCCTAAAGGTCTCATACCTTTGGAAGAACTTATTGATCAAGATGATGTGGCTAGAAAGCTGATCGTGGTGCCTACAGACAAAGGTGTTGAGGATGTTAATCTTGGAACAACAAATAAGCCCAAGTTTGTGAAATTGTTCAAAACATTAACTCCTAAGGTAAGGTCTAAATATGTTAGACTGTTATCTGAATTTTCTGATGTGTTTGCCTGGGATTATTCAGATCTGAAGGTGTATGACAATGATATAATTCAACACACTATTCCCATCAAGCCAAATTAGAAGCCGTTTAGACAGAAGCTAAGAGGAATCAATCCCAAGTTGCTGCCTTCCATTGAAAAAGAAGTAAATAGGCTATTCAAAGCTAGTTTAATTGTCCCAAACATATTTTCTGATTAGATTTCGAACCTGGTTCCGGTATGAAAGAAGACTGGAGAAATCAGATTGTGTATCGATTTCCGAAACCTTAATAAAGTGTCTTTGAAGGACAATTACCCACTTCCGAAGATGGATCATATCGTACAGAGAGTGGTTGGAGCATCGCACACATCACTACTCAATGGATATTCAGGTTATAATCAGATTCTGGTGCATGAATATGATCGAGACAAAACTGCATTTACAACACCTTGGGGAACTTTTCATTACGCTAAAATGCCATTCGGTTTGAAGAATTCTGAAGCCACATTTCAGCATGCAATGGACATCGCTTTTGCCAATGAAAAGGATGTATTTTTCGTTGTATATTTAGATGATTTGATAATGTTTTTAGGTTCTGATGATGAGCATCTTCACCATTTAAAGATTGTGTTTCAAAGGTGTATGAAGTTTGGGATATCTCTTAATCCCAAGAAAAGTCTCTTCACCATGGATGAAGGAATGGTGCTTGGTCACATTATCTCAAAAGAAGGAATTCGTATTGATCCTTCAAGGGTGGAGGAAATTCAACAAATAGATTTTCCCCGGAACAAGAAAGAAATACAAGCTTTTAATGGTAAGATGAATTTCTTACATAGATTTGTACCCAATCTAGCTACGCATTTAAGAGAAATAACTAATATGCTAAGGAAGGATAGTGTGGTAAAATGGACGGAGGATGCTATGAAGTCGTTTAATTTAGTAAAGTATGCTTTATCTACAACCTCAGTATTGATTAGTCTCGATTATACTCAAGATTTCGTCATATTTTCATTTGCATTGGCACATACCATGGCAGCAGTGTTGATGCAAAAGAAAGATCAGCTAGAGAAGCCCATTGCATTTTTCAACAGAACCATTAGAGATGTTGTTTTTTGGTACAACATAATTGAAAAACAGGCTCTTGCTCTTGTCAAAGCTTTGAAGGATTTCACAGTGTATATTCTGCACTCACACATCATAGCATATGTTCCTAATTCAGCAGTAAAGGATGTACTGATCCAAACTGATCTAGAGGGAAGACAGGGAAAATGGATTGTAGCAATGTTGGAATCCGATCTGGAGATTAAGCCTACAAAGCTGATCAAAGGACAAGGCTTGGTGAGGTTAATGGTGGAATCAAATCTTCATGCTTTAGATATAAATCTCATCGCAGCCACGTCAGAAGATGAAGGAGAAGGCTCTCTGATTCAAGTGTCTTAAACATTTCTTTAGTCACCATGGTATTCAAAAATAATGTTGTACTTCAGCACCTTTGACCACCTCCTGGGATCACAAAGAACAAAGGTAGATCACTCGAACTCAAAGTTGCTAAATTCAGCATTCTAAATAATGCTCTTTATTGGAAAGATCTAGGAGGTGTGCTATTTAATTGTCTTGTAGAAGATGAGGCTCAACAGGTGATGTATGACTTTCATAAAGGTGACTATGGTGGTCACTTGTTCTGGAAGACAACGGAAAACAAAGTGTTGAGAGCAGGTTACTACTAGCCGACTCTATTTTCCAATGTTTACAAAATAGTCACGAGTTGTCATGAATGTCAGTTATTTCAAGGGAAAAGAAAATTGTTGCCTCTTCCTTTGAAACCAGTTGAAGTCAATGCATCATTTCAGCAGTGGGGACTCAATTTTATCGAGGAAATCCATCCAACATCGTTGGTACAACACAAGTGGATCCTAACAACAACATATTACTTTACCAAGCAGATTGAAGCAATTCCAACCAGACAAGCCACAGATATGGTAATCATCCAATTTTTAGAATCAAATATTTTATCTCATTTCGGTTGTCCTAGTAAAATCATCACAGATAATGCAACCGCATTCAAATCAAAGAACATGATCAACTTTTGCAGCAAGTATAAGATTACATTTGGTCATTCTACAACATATTACCACATAGGGAAATGGTCTGGCTAAATCATCCAATAATTCTTTGGTGAACATCATCAAGAAGATGCTAGAAACAAATAAGAAAGGTTGGCACAGGAAGTTGGTTAATGCCTTGTGGGCCGACAGGGTGAGCCAGAAGAAATCCATAGGTATTTCTCCATTTGAATTAGTTTATGGCATTGACAAAGTTTTTCCAACATCCCTTGCAGTCCTGTTTATGAAATTGCTACAGGAGGCTGGCAGTGAGAAGGATGACTTTCAGAGAAGAATCAATTAGATGATTCACTTACAACAAATAAGGGAGGAAGTTTTCCAACACACTTTTAGATTACAGGAAAAGACCAAAAAGATCTATGACCAGAAAACAAAAGTAGATAAGTTCTAGCTTGACGATGTAGTGTTGTTGTGGGATGCTAGGAATGAAGATAAAGGAAAGCATGGTAAGTTTGAAAACTTATGGAAATGATCCTATAAGATTGCTGCATACAGAAGACAAAATGAATTTCTCCTAAAAGAAATAGATGGACAGGATTTTTCAGGAGGGCTAGTTGATGGTAGGCTCCTGAAGTACTACTTCGGAGGTGATTTATGAAATCATGATATGATCATTGTATATATCATTTTACCTTTCATTGTAGGATTTCAAGGTACACAGTCATTCTAGCTTGGGGTCCAAAGTGAAGGCTATAAAGTATGAATGATATGTGTATGGTTTGTCAGTTTTTAAATAGTTTTTAGTCACAGTTTGAGTCTTGAGTCAGTTTTCATAGTGTCAGTTTTCAGTCTTTGAAGTGTCTTGACCCTATTTCCAAATCGATAAGGCTACTAGGTCTACGGTGTTCTTGGCAACTCCAAGGAGCTACCATCCCCATTGGAGCCAATGTTAGTGTCAGTGTCTTCACACTGCCATCAGTGATAAAAAATTTGCTCTTTTGCATTTCATAGTAGGAGTCTCATTTTGATGAGGTTGCATTCCATTAGGTCATGGATCCACTGATGGTAGGGTTTACTTCAGTTTTTCCCTCATGATATGTACTTGCTGATCTTCTTTCATACTTTTCAGTCATGATTCATGTTCATTTTGCAGTCCATTTCATCAAATCCTAGGGTTTGGTCTCATTAGGTTTTAGGGTTTCCTCCATGGTCAAATTCAGTGATTATATGTTAATAATGGTCAGGAAGCACATGAGGAGGCCAATAATTATGGGTAAAGTCATCGTTTGTCATTTTGAAAGCTTAATGTAGTTCTCACCTCAAAACTTGTTTTGAGGTGAGAACAGAGTATTATTTTCTTTTTATCTTTCTTCATGATGTAATTTTATTGTTTCTATATTTAATATTTGTTCCCAAGCTCCTCCTAAAGCTCGTGATTCTGCCAAGTACCTACCACTGCAAAAATCAAGTGATTTTGAGCATCAGTTCACTTGCCAAGCAAAAGAAAACTAGCATGAAAAACAGAGCATTGTAAAAGACAAATAGACATTATAAAAGTGGGTTTTCACAAACAAAAAATCGAAAGGTGAAACTATATAAACACATACATAAAGGTGGTGTTGCACTTTCAAGCAGGCACTGTGCTTCTAGCGGGTTTTTGCAGTGTAAAAATACAAGGGCGCTACACTGTTGTAGGTGGCGCTGCACTTCTTGCAATTTTTTGCAATGTAAAAATACAAGGGCACTGCGCTGTGGTAGGTGGCGCTGCGCTTTGCCCAACAGAGCCCCAAATCACCTCAAAAAACCAATTCACCTCAAATTGCCAAGTTTAAATTTTTAACAAGTAAGTACATCAAAATCTCTTGTGGTTTAGGGTTTTTACATCAAGTTTTTGTGATTTTTCACTTCCAAAATCGAAACCCTAGTTTTCCTACAAATTGTCTCATGAATTGAAATCCTCACTCTACTATTGTTTTCCTACTCTATCCACTTTTTATTTTTACCTAAACCCCACTCCCACAAACATTCTCCCTAAACCATATTCACACACACCTTTTCCCAAACCCCCTCATCCATACACTCTGCCCATTCCTTTCCTCCACATCAATTATCCACAACTATTCATATATAACCATATTGTTCAAAGCCAAAGGAAAACAAAGGAAAGAGACAATGATTATGAGTATGAAGAAGAGACACTTAGTGACAGCTTCATGGAGAGACATAGACAACAGAGGAAGCCCCATAAAGGAGGAAAAATCATTAGAGAGGATCCCACTAGCTTGAGGGAATTACAGGCCTTCCCACTTGCAGTTTCTTGTTTCAGGCATCAAGCATGTTTTGAATTTTGTGAAATGGTGGAGAGAGTTCAGTTTCACCACGAGTTGGCAAGACTTTTTGTGACTCATTTGCATAACAATGAGGTGACACTTGCTGGAGTAACCTTCACAATATCATCAATTGTCATTTCAGAGGCCACTAGAATCCCTAATGTTGGTGGGAAATGGTACAAAAGTCAGGACTTTGATGAGAGTTACTATGAGCCCTATATCAAGGCTAAATATAGAAATCAAGTAAAGAGGTTATCCCCCTTTAAGTTTTTGGAAAACAGGTATGTTCATTTGATGAAGATTATTATCAAGTACTTCACTTGTGAAGGTAGGTTCTCCCAGTTGTATGCCTATCATATTAAACTCCTCATGCATTTCACTAGAGTAAAGATGTTGAATCTGCCTTACTTCGTGTTTAGAAACATTGAGAAAATGGCACATATTGTATAGAGGAAATCATACCCCCAGCAATTGAGCAACATTTATCATTACTCTTTGATTAAAATCATTGTTCTACACCAACTTAGCCTTCCTAACATTCAATGGGAGACTTTCATTTCTCATGAGATGTTCAAAGGCCCACAAATCTTCTCACAAGTGCATCATGAAGAAGGTTGACCTTATAGCCATGGAGAAATAAGGGAAAAAGCCACGGAAACCAAAACTGTTGAGGTGCTGGTGTATTTAACATATCAAAGAGGCACAAGGAGACTTTTTGCAACTTCTAGGCAAGTGCTTGCTCCACAAGGTGTGGAAGGGGCCTTGACTTTGTCATCAGTCCACATGTAAATGTTTGCTCCACAGGCTGTGGAAGGGGCTTTTCTTTCGTCATCGACAAAACAGGTACAGGTTGAGCAGTTGGGAAAAGCCAAGGAAAAAGTACAGGAGGAAGATCTTGGTGATGAGGAGAAAGAGATTTTTATCTCATTAAGCATGAGGAGCCATAGCAACACTTAACTCATCATGGAGTTGACATCATTGACTTGGAAGCTTAGGATGAAGAAATTGTCAAGGACATCATCATTCAAGAGAGGGAAGCTCAAATACAAGCATTGGCAGACGATTTGGAGAGACCCAAGTTCATCATTAAATATCTAGAACAGGAAAACAAACAATTGAGTGACAAGCAAGTCCTCATTGAGCTGCAAATGATCAAAGCAAATAGGCAAATGGCCAAAGAGGCTCATGTCCCATTGACTCCTATTGAGCAGGAGATTGAGAATGGTAGGGAAACATGGCTTGAGAGGGTCAACATACATCTTGAAGGGTTTATTGAGAAGGCCAATAGGGACAATAAAATGCTCCAGCACATGGCCTACCATTACATGACCCGCAACAAAATTTGTAATATGACGATTAGGAAGCTTAAAGCTAGGTTGAGGAGAGCTTTAGAGAGAAAAATGGAGCAAGATAAGTTGAAAATATTAGCTGAAGCCTCACTAGCCCATCAAAGTAGTTGACGGTGGTGTCCCATGCAAAATTTGAGCAACTTTTGCAGATTTTTTGCATTTTTCAAATTTTGAAATTTTCAACATAGGAAACTGGCCCAGTGGCGCTGCACTTTTTCCTGGAGCATCAGATGGAGAAAAAGTTTGTATTTTTAAATTCAGTATGATGAGAACATACACCCTCGAAAGTTTTATAAGCTTTGGAGCAAATCTGGGTCACCAAAAGGTTCAAAAACTACCAAAAAAAGACCTTTCTGCCTCTTTTTGGACACATAGAAGTAGTCTTGGGAGATTGAAGTGTTGAGGGGGCAAATGACCTCCGAATTTAAAAATTTTAGGTGTTCCAAAAACTAGATTTGAAGACGTATCCAATGCGCTATCATGGGCTCAATTTGGCTCAGCGGATGGCCTCCAAATGTGTGCTTAAAGTGGCACTGTGCTTTTGGTCAGTGGCATTGTGCTTTTGACCATTTTGCTGAGAAAATCAAATTTTCTCCTGTTTTGACTAGAATCTGATTTCTCTCTCCACATGGTCGTTTTTACTGATGTAATTGATGACATGGTAAGTAATTATGATGGTAAAATAGTTTTAGATAGTATATTCATTAGTTAGAGGTTGTTTTGGAGCAAATCAATCAGTTTCCGTACTTATAGAGGTAAGTTGTTTAACTACCTATATTCCTGGTACTTGTTTGTAAATGGTTGAAACCACCACTCTTCTCATGGATTCGACTCCTGATGGTCAGGATGAGTGGTATTGTTGTCTATATTATGTATTCTCTTTCACATTTGCAAGGGTTGGATACTCTTGGATGCTCTGAACTATATTGTACATCACTGTAAGTAATTTGGCAAGGAAATTAATAGGAGTTGCAGCTATTTTTATGGGATACCTATGGTATGGTGCTTTTGCATGGTTTCTTCTTTTGTTATCAATTGTCTACATTTTTTATGTGTGCCATCATCTATTTCACTGCTTCTAACTGAATGATATCAAGATAGATAGGTAAAATTCATTGTTTGTAGTACTATACCTTGGTAAACCATTCATTATTCTATGTTTCCTGTGGTTTGACAAGGATACATGATCTTTACATGCCCTCCTCATCTCCTCACCAGTCTTAGACACCTCACCTGACTTAATTTTAAGTACTAAAGCCTATAGCTACCTTGCCCCATAGAACACTTTGCATCCCAACCTAATCTCCCAGACCCAAATTATGTAGCTCCATTTGATCCAGCAAAAAACCAGCAAAATCAATCAAAACCCTATAGCTACTATACCTAGGATAAAATATTGTTCTTGATCCAGTCATTTTGACTAAGATCGATAAGGGGGGAGCCCTCTCGTGACCTGGTAGGGCTAGCTACCAACTTAAGCGTGATTTATGGTTACCGTAGAATTGCTTCAATTCAACCTGAGGTCAATCTAGGCTCTAAGAGTTCCCATTAAATTCTAGAACTAGCATCTGGTTAGAATTCGACATGATTAACTTTGGAAAAATTCCAACAATAAAAATTTAACCAAAAACAATTTTACCTGCTCTAATACCACTTATAGAATATGAAATGACTTCTTTAAGCGAGTTGATAAGCCAACATAACTATGAAGAAAAATACATATAAAAAAAATTTAAAGAAATAAAATAGAGTTACTGTGTGAGCTAAAATAACTTCTTTAAATCTCATATATTAATTGAACCATTGAGTACATTCTTATATAGTAAAATTATTACTAAAATGATTATCAATCAACTCTAAAACAAATCTACTGACACTACAACTAATTTCTAGCACTGACCACCCTAACAATTTGTTGAGCTAATTTTGCAGAGAACACAAAATCTGCTGACTAATTTGTCAGCACTTTACATAAAAAATTAAGCATTATTCCCAACATCAACCATACATATTAATGAAACTTTTCCAATCCCCTCTCTCGTGGTAATTGCTAATTTTAATCTTAATGTTGAAACTTGTTATTATTTCCTTTGCGCTAGACTTTCAAATTCCCCATCCTTGATATTTGAAAGTCTCTATCGTTATAAATTGTCAATGACTTGCATGGGTCAATATTTCTATTGTTGGAGATTATAAACATCTTTTAGTGAATAACAACCACAGGTAAATGCGATTGGGCCAGTGGAACGTCTTGAAATTTGCTAGTATTCCTTGCAAGGTAATTTCGGCATGGCTTCTCTAACCCAGTGGTGATGAAGCAAGCATGCCTAATGCCTGATCAAAGTTTCATAGCATTGAGATAGCTTGCAGACCATACCAATTTTTGGACATAGAGAGAGACTGTCTTCAACTGTAGCCATGTGTTCATTAATAAGGTTGGGTTCAAATATACCATCCCTAGTCACTTGATTGAGCTACCATGAGGTGCAAAAATAATAATGAAAGCGGGGGCTGGGGAGTGTGAAACCACATGGTCGTTCATGCCACGTTACAAACAGAACTACTCACAAACTTTTGGAGGAGGAATAATGCCAAAGGTTAAGGTTCACTCAATATGTTCAAAACTAGTTGGACAATGGTACTGATCACAATACAGCAAGTGCTGCAAAAGGGAGACCAGTGAGAGGACAAAACAATGTCTACAAGAAATAGACTGGAGATGATCGTTGACATCCAACTAAATCCTTGTTCAATAACATACTTACATTCATTTTAACTCCCAATCTATTATGCGAAGAGGGATAATATCCATCCATGTAATCAAAAGGTTGGAGATGATGGTTGATGTGCAACTAAATCCTTGTTCAATATTGCATTTACATTCATTTTAACTCCCAGTCTATTATTATGTGAAGAGGGATAAAATCCATCCAAGAGTAAATCAATAGGTTGGAGATGATGGTTGATGTGTAGCTAAATCTTTGTTCAATAACATATTTACAATCATTTTAACTCCCAATCTATTAATGGAAGAGAGAGATAAAATCCATCTAAGTTTGAATTCTTTTTAGAGTGAAAAACTTTAAAGAAAGATTTATACCCTAAGGGATTTGATCCCTCTTAACACAAAATAAACCTAAAATTAAGATAAAAGATCATCATTATTTATATGTGTTATGCAATACTTTGAATTTTTAAATGGTAATAACCTTTACCTAAATAATAACAATGAAAAGATTAAGATATTAAATCTTCCTCAATCTATTTGAGAAGTATGAGTTTATCAATTTTTTAATAGTGATAGAATTTATAAAGAAAAATTAATATATATATATATATATATATATATATATATATATATATATATATATATATATATAGATATATGAGTTGAATATCATCATTCTAAATGTAGTTTCCTCGCGTGTTTTAGAACACAAATATTATTATTTAAAATAGTTTTGAGAACATAAATATTATTACTTAGAAGTATATGACTACGTTGAGTTGAATAGAAATAAAAATACAATGTTGAATAATAATTTTCTTATATTGAATCAATTTATCTACACATAAGTCAATGTCTTTCAATTTCTAATCATAAATCAAAGGGTTTCAATTTCTAACACAATGATTTATATGTGAAATCGACTTAAAATTAAGTATGATGATGTAATAAATGAATTTTATTAATGAAAAGGAAAAACTGAAAATTACTTGGGAAAGGAACATTGGAGTAAAAGAGGTTCAGAGATCTGATCAAGACAATTTTCCCTTAAATCACTCCTAAAAACCCTTAGGGGTTGATTAACAAAACTTAATATGATGGGAGAGAAAATCTATTAAATCACTCGGTTGCAGAAAAACAATAAGAAAAGGGTGGGATAAAGCGTCACTCAAGAGAAAAATGAGATTTAAAGGAAACAAAAAAAAGTATAGAAAAGCTTAGGATACTCGGTTGGCAGACCCTGAAAAGGAGGACGTCAGTTAAGAAAAATATGCTAGGGAAGTAAAGACTTAAAAATACCTTTTTTGGAATCACAAGAGATTGTCAATTCCATTGGAAATGAGTCTTAGCTCAGGGGAACTAGTAGTTCACTTCAAGGTTGGATGGATAGTGTGCTTCCAAAGTACAATTTCTACAACAAATCTGGTTAGGAAATCTGTGCATCTTATTTTTGTCATTAAAATGACTTCTGGAAAAGTATTGTATTAGGGGTAATAATTGGCTATGCTTATATTCCTATGAATGCTTCGATTATATAATTCTGTGGAAGTACGTTTTGTACAGGAAATATGGTTAGGAAATATATAGATGTTATTTCTGTAAATGGAATAAATTTTGGCACATAATTTGAGTAGATCTTAGTGGTAGCAATTGTTTTTTATTGTTATCTGGCAACCATTTCTATTAAATAATTTGATTCAAGGTATAAATACCGTGCAGATTATTAGGATTGACCTTAGTGCATGTATGTGTTTTCTGTGGGTGCCTTTGCAACCAAAAAACAACAACAAAAATAAAATAAAGTAAATGATATAAATCTTGTACAAAACACTGCACACTAAATAAGGAATCCCCTTTATATATTTGAATTTCAGGATGCTATGAAAGGATATCTTGTAAAACTAAATTGATCTCATTGTTGGAATTGATAAAAGGGTTAGCTTAGAGATGCATAGTAAATACCCAAAACTTAGCTCGAGGTGTAATCGAAATGATTATGGGATTTTACAAAACCATGTGGCAAGAAGGAGTAAGATATAGTTGTTAAACCAAGTAAATCAAATTTAAATCAATCTTCCAAGAACGTTTCAATCAACATAAATACATGTAGCAAAATTGGAAGATTTTTACTAATTATAATTATTCCTATTGAAAAAAAAAAATTATTACTGTAGGAAAACACTGAGATGAAAATTATCTCTATAAGGTTTAAGGCTGAGATCTAAATCCAATTGATTTGAAGGACCTAGAGGGGTTAAGTTGAGATCTATAATAAATTGATTCGAAGGGCCATGAGGCATACGGAAACTCTTCATTTTACCATTTTAAACAGAGTAATATTCTTATGCGTAGACATAAGAAAATGATGTAAGCATGTTTTCATGAAGAAAGCCTTAATGGTAATTCCAATAGTGTTAGTTAATGCTATTTATTCTAAAATCGTAGAACTCAAACTGAATAATTGAGAATTGTTATCTAAGTTTCTGTCACAGATAGGTGAGATAAAAAAAAGAAAATATTTGATGTGTGTAGTTACCTATTTAGCTAGTTGGTGATTAACTATGCTATTATAATACATCGACAATGATATCCATTTAAGGGAGTGTCCAAATTTAGTTTAGTTTAGTAGAGAGAGGAGGTAATTACACCATTTTCTGTTTTTTCAAACTACTCAGATAATACGGAAAACAAATAGGAGTATTTCCCAACAACTTTGACAGTACTCAAAATAAAAAACTCTATTTCCACTAGCCTAATAGAATTCCACAAGAATGAAATTGGAAACTCTATGTTTGTCTCAATAACATAACCAATTTAACATATAATCCCATACAAATCTCTACTTTGAAGAGTGCTAATATGAGAGAATTCAACCACATAAGTGAGAATAATGAACCCCAATGAATAGAGGTATAGAATTAAGTTAATACAGTGTACATGTTATAGACATATTTGGGCACTTCAACCCCAATCACATATGTTGATAAAGCAAGGGCTCTTTGACCCCTAAAAGTGTTGTTTCATACGCTAAAGGATCATGGTCAACTGATTACATAATTTCCCAAAAGTTCCACCTAAAAAACTACTCAAAACTGGCCGAAACTGGACCATACTGACTGCTCCATGGTCAAGGTGCGATGCATACTAGCTACTACACTAGCCAAGTGCAATGCATACTGAAGAGGCCTTCTGTAGGGTGCGATGAGTGAGAATGGACAAATGGCAGAGATAATTTGCTAAGTGGAAACTCATGGAATCTTCTAGAGACTTCTCCTATGGCACTTGCCTCTCTAGATTCGCCCAGGGATGAGTAAGATAGCAATGGAATCTCCAAGTAGAACCAAGAACTATCAGTGGAATGACACTAATCAAAAACCCATAGCTGACTCACCCCCTTACAAGACATCTATAAATGGATCCCTCATCTGAGATATCTAGAGGCTGGAAGTTTGTAATTTGTGAGGAAGTGCTGTTGGTTTATATTTGAGAGGAGACATTATATTGTTGGGTGATATTTCTTTTCATGAGATGAAGAGGGCTTTGACACTGGGAGGATGATGTTGGATCAGACAGCTGGGTTGTAATCCTCTCTTCTACTATTAATAAATTTCTTTGATTTTTCCTCCATATAATCGTGTATTTTTGAATCTTGTTGTTTGCGAATGCAGTTGTACGGTCAATGTATTTCTGATTCTACATTGTTTATGATATTATAGATTGAGATGCTTCGATGGTGTTTTGTTACTTTGACTCTACAGGTATTCTCTAAAGCGAGACAAGTAGCACAGGAGTCGCAAACTTTATCAAAGGAGAGAGAAATCAAGTAAGGAGCCAAGCAGAAGATCCAGGTTGGTCCCCTTTGCTTCTCTCTTATCTATCATACATAAAGGAAATTGCAAATTTCTTTGATTATTTGTTTCTAAGATAGCTACCCATCTTGGTGGAACTAGCAGATCGAGAAGACACTAGTTTTCCTGGAAACAAAATGGTGAACCCACTAGGGATCGAATAGTTGTCTGTTTGTTATTCTTGTTTGCTTTATAAACTACAGATGAAGCCTAAACTTAGGTAGATAGCCTTCGAACCTTCTTTGTTGTGCAATTGCGAAGTAGATGAATGCTACTTCAGTCAATCTCTAGGTTGGTTTATGAACTAAACATCTGACTTACAAGCATTCTAAGTGCCCTTGTGGTAGCTCAACAACCTCATAAGATCATACCCTTGTACTTTGTTCTTTATTGTTCATAATACCTTAGCCTAAATCCCTGAACTCAACTGCAAATTTGACCAAAAACCCAACTCAGTTTCTCTCCCTGGCCCATTGCACTGTCTGTAAGTGGAAACCAGAATGCTTCGTACCTCCTATGTGTAGCAGGTGAGATGCATCCCTGTTTCTCTAAAGCACAGGTGCGATGACTGAGTGATCTTATTTCTCTCTTTGAAATTTGGTTTTTTGTCCTTGTTTTCAGCTCTATTTGATTGTGTTGCTGCTTATGATTAGTATCTCATTGTTGAAGCCTCCTTCCTTTACATAATTCATCCTCCATTGATTAGGATTAGTAAATGTTTTTATGTATTTGTTCATCATTTATAATCCTTTGTCAAAAAGTAGCTTAAATCGAACTATCATTTTGATGCAAAAACCGTCGTAACTGTCATTTTGAGTCAAAAAGAAGAGTTTCGTAAAGTCTTCCTCCTCTGGATAGTTGATTGTGCTTTTTGTCATGTATTTGATTTGAATTGCTAATATTTGAAGTGTCAAAAGAAGTTTACTATTTGAAATAGGAAAGTGTCATTTAGTCTTCCTTCCAATTTGAAAAGAAATTGTTGAAATGTCGTTTTGAAGAAAATAGTTCAGCTCTATACTTAGTTTTCCTTTTTGGCATTCTCATATTAAGGAAATGAAAAAAAATAGATGCATTTGCATTTGCATTTAGATTGTTTGTGAAAATGATTTAGGAAAAGTGCATTTAGTGTGTGCTCTTTCCCCTTTGTTGAAGCAATCATAATCTTCTTTCCTTATTAGTTAGGATTTCATTGTTAAAAGAAAATAAATGACTGTTTATGATTTTAGGTTGCATATTTAGGAATTTTACATCTACATCACGTGGTGAACCTTGAAAGACAAAATTCTAAACAAGATCAACTCTAAAATAAATCTCAATGAACATAAAAACACTTTGTAACCTAACACAACACATCTAGAAGTCTAGGCTAGAGACGTGTTCTAGCGTCGTAAAACCTGGTAACTATCGTTTTCATCGAAGGTTGGGTGATTCCTCCTCTTTGATTGGAAAAGTGCTATTACGAACTTATGCTCCCCATACCATCGAGTATATAATAGGAGACCACAATAGGCTGATATCCTTTATCCATATGAAGCCGTGTCGGCCACCCCATCAATTGCAATGCATTGAACACAACATTCAGGAAGATTGACTGCCATACATAAGTCCTTGGTAATTTCTCTTTAATTTATCACCAAGGTGTATTTTGTAGTTTTGTGATTGGTTTGGTAATCCCTCTATCTAGATTTCTAGAGTAGTCACTTTCACTCATTTTCAACTCCTTAAAAGAAAAGGTCCATCTGAGCACTTGTCACTTTAGGCTCATTAAAAATCGAAGGCGACTAGAGTCATCTTTAGCTTTTTCTCAACTCTTAAACATTGAAAAAGCAAAGTTGTGTCAAAGCATCATTAAAATTTATTTAAGTTGGAATACCATCCCTATTCCTTTGTTGATCTTAGGTTGAGATAATGGAGTCCACCAATCAAGGAACCCCTCTTGAGGGGAATCCTAGTGCTTTCTCTTCTTGGGGAGATATTGGTGCTCCGTATATGGCTACATTGTCCCTTCTAGGAATCACAATTGGCTTGCCAGTATGGCTATTCTCAACCTCTATCGTTGAAAATATCATGATTCCTCAACAATTGAATCAACAACCAGATGATACTGAAGTTGTCCCTTCACCTTCTACTTCGCTTCTTTCTCCCTCCCCTTCTTCCTCTTTTCTTGGTGAAAATAGTGATACTAAAAACCAAGAAGCTAAGAAGAAGAACAAAGGGAAGGAAAAGAGGAAGAAGTCAGTTAAACAAGGGGGCAACCATGCATCATCCAGTGAAAATCCGCACACCAAACTTTCCAAGTATAGATCTCCATGCATAATTTGCAAGGGAGACCACCTTCATCGAGATTGTCCTTGCATTTCATGGATCTTGAGAGAATGGTCTCCCCATTCGCACCATTCAGTGTCATCAACCTCTGGCAATCAGGTTGACTGCACACGATCAACTAGTGAAAATGAGTTCAATCAACAGAAAGGAAAGGTTAGATTTCCATGTAGGTTATGTGAAGGTAATCATGCTCTTCACCATTGTCCTTTTATGGATGAAGCCAAAAGTGTCTTGGATAACCGTCCTGCTTCACCACAAAAACTTCCACCTGGATACAAGAAACTTTCACCAAGTCCATCACTAGTTGAAAACCCGAATGGCATAACTCAATTGTCGGTCGAAATTCCTATCATTTAATGTGATGCTTTTGAGTCCATACCGGACCAAAGTCAACAAGTCGAGATGGCAGTTGACCTAGTCTTGCCTTCAGAAATTCCACCTTTAGATGATACAATTTCCGAAGAGAATGAGAATGACACCATTCAAATTCTTTTTGTCAATATAGAGTCTGATGAACTTGGGGGCAATCCACCTATTCCTTTACAATATGAGGAAAGCCCCCCAGTTGATGAGGTTCATCCAGCCATTTATCCGGTACCTCCTCTAAGCAGTCTAGTCATTTCCTTTGATTGGAATCAACTAGTAAGACCCTGCCTTCCATCTAATGTACCATTCTGGATCATAATACAAGTTTATGAAATGATCGTGCTTGGCACTATCATAGATGAAGGGGCTTCAGTGAGTATCCTTTCCTCAATTGCTTGGAAAGCGCTTGGTTCTCTATCGCTTCTCCCTGAGACACAAAATTTGTTAGGCATCAAAAAAGGAACCAGTCGACTGTTATGGATCCTTCCAAAGTTACCGATAACTTTGAAAAGGAAAACCGTTCACTTGAACGT
The DNA here is from genome assembly GCA_031772625.1 of Pinus tabuliformis. NCBI lineage: Eukaryota > Viridiplantae > Streptophyta > Pinopsida > Pinales > Pinaceae > Pinus > Pinus tabuliformis. The sequence continues at coordinate 1,660,469,280 of CM062819.1, read as the reverse complement.
GATGATAGTCCAAGGGCCATTAGATTACAATATACTCCTTCGGTGTGACTATGTTTATAGCATGGAAGCTATTGTTTCCACCCTCTTTCGAGTGATGTGTTTCCCACACGAAAGCCAAATGGTGCAACTTATCGACTAGCTTTCATTTCTCATTTCAAACACAGCTACGAGTCAAACATCATCCCTAAATGGTCTCTTCACACCAAGAATGTCTCTTCAACCTTCATTTCATCCACCTAATTACCGCAGGTAGTCCAGTGAATGTAATGAAGCTTAGTGAGCATGCAACCTGGTCTACTTTGACAGGCAAACCGAGCTAAAAAGATAGGTTTCCCGACAGGTTATGTGATTGGAAGCTCACACCATTCACCTTCATCTATTTCGATGGACAAAGCCAAGGAAGTGTTTTTTGTCTACCGCTGATAGAAACAAGCCCGCCTAACTATAGGGACTTCCATATGGTGACCTGGAAACTCTCCTTTTCTTAATACCCGGGGGCATGCAAACCTTTGTATGCAAGTGAAAAATGACCAATTCCATTTTTTTAGCTTTTTAGCATTTTAGCTTTTTAGTTCAACTTCTTAGGTTATGTGATTTGTCTGATCCATCATTCACCTTTGTCTGCATCATGCGGACGAAGCAAACGAGGTGTTTTGCCTCAACGAAGGAAAAAACCATCCTACCTAACCTCGGTAGTTCCTTAGCTGTAGTGTAGTTATCTTTGTAGTTTGGTTGTTTCTAGCTTACATAAAAAGGAAATGAGCACATGTTATCGTAGAGTTCAAGCTCACTAAAAAATAAATCTTCCAATGAGAGACATCTTTAAACGACTGGCAATGAGCAAGGTTTCCGCAAGGTTCAAGCTCGTTAAAAAATAAACCCGCCTATGAGCATAGTTTCTCCCGGTTCAAGCTCATTAAAAAATGAATCCACCCTCGGTAAATAACCTTTGTGATTGCTCTACTATCAGCCACTTGAACCTTGGTTGTGTTCCTACCGTCACCTCCATTCTTTTGGCCGATCATATGCTTCCACTTGATTGTTTACCCTCTTGAGGAATAGCTACGATGAGTGGTCCTGTTAGCCACCCTCTTCACATTGGCATGTTTTGCGAAGTTCCAAGCTTACCTGGAACTAGTGGCTACCCAAAATACCACTCGTTCTTCAAAAACGAGTCTCTTTTAAACTCTTTTTAGACTTGTTAAATATAAAAAGATTGTTGAGTTATTGGCCTTTCCAACTCGTTCAAGTAAAGGGAAGTGCCATCCCTCATATACATTTTAATCTTTTTGGACCTGAGGGATTATCAAACTAAAAGATTGAGCACTTGTCTTTTTCGGCTCGCTAAAGCGATCGAAAAGTCATCCCTTTCATATTATTTTATACTTTTTCGGACATAAGGGATTATGCTACGAAAAGGGACTATTAGAGTTTCCTTTTCATCCATTTTCAAACTCTCTAAACATGAAAAGGACCAAGTTATCTTTGTCGTTAAACTCATTAAACCAATAGCGACGAACTTGTCCATTCGGACAAGAACGAGTTTCACTGTCGCTAGGCTTGCTAAAACATAGCGACAGGTTTGCCCGAAGGGAAAATTATATAATAAGCATATGTTATTCTCCTCAAGCTTAACAAAAATAAAGACGTACTGGTTAGCAATGACTGGGGAAAAAGGGAAGAAAACTTGAAGAATTTTATTGGTAGCAGGTCGCTCTTGAACATGACACTTTCACTCCATCACCATGATTGAGTTGTTTTGGGTTATTTCGTTCACTGGTCATATCACCATTAGTCCTCCGTACCATCCATATTTTGGGGTTAATGCTACCAATACATCTCAGTGTCACTGACATGTTCAAGAGAAGTCATTCAGAGAACTTACCATCCAACTAATTTCTCATCCACTGCAATACCTTCACCCTTCATTTTTCATGACCGCCATTCATGAACCTTGTATCATCAGATTGTTTTCACCCACAGAAAAATCATTTGCTTCATTTCATGTCGTAGATGTGGGATACATCAAGGCCCCCCTACGACGGGTCACTTCTTGTTGACATCAGCTCATTATCCAAGAAGATGACCTAGAAAAAACCCTTTTAGTACTTTGAAGCTTCCATGCCTCATTGCCAAGTTTCTCACTTATGGTGATAGGTTTACATCAATGGCCTTCGAATGAAAGATTTTGCATGGTGTTTGTCAACAACTCATATATTCACACCACGTGAATTGTACTGTAGTACCTTGAGGGTCATTATCATTATTGATGACTCCTCTCGCACTTATTAACAAGTTACATTATTGGCTGGTAATCAGGAGATGTCTTTCATATTCGAATTTAGAACATCTTTTCACATGGATCGACTTGTACATCAGGCGAAGATTGAATGAGTTTGGAGACCTCAGATCTAGTTTCATCCATGCGGGCTATGAAATATTCAAGAAAATAAAGACATCAATTGTACACAGAAGTTGCACAGATAATCATCCAAGCTAAGGGATGATGACTCTACATATAAATAATCACCAGTTTGCAACAGCAAATGATTATCTATCCTATGTACATGAAAATGAATTTTAAATTTGAGCATGGGAATGCCTACCTCAGCTATATTATGAAAATAATATGATGATGATGTATTGTATTGTCTCTTATACAGGTCGCCTTCCAGTTCGAATACATTGGATCCTCTTGATAAAGCGTTTCACTCGACATCCAAAGATTTACGACCTCATGCTTTAGGGGCAACTGTTATCAACATATTTGGGCACTTCAATCCTAGTCACATATGTCGATAAACCAAGGGCTCTTTGACCCCTAAAAGTGTTTTTTCATACCCTAAAGGATCATGGTCAACTGATTACATCATTTCCCAGAAGTTCCACCTGAAGAACCACTCAGAGCTGGCTAAAACTGGACCATACTAACTACTCCATGATCAAGGTGCGATGCATACTAGCTGCTACACTAGCCAAGTGTGATGCATACTAAAGAGGCCTTCTGTAGGTTGTGATGAGCAAGAATAGACAAATGGCAGAGACAGTTTGCTAAGTGGAAACTCATGGAATCTTCTAGAAACTTCTCCCATGACACTTGCCTCTCTAAATTCACCCAGGGATGAGTAAGAGATCAATGAAATCTCCAAGTAGAACTAAGAACTATCAGTGGAATGAAACTAATAAAAAACCCAGAGCTAACTCAACCCCTTACAAGACATCTATAAATGGATCCCTCATCTGAGAGATCTAGAGGCTGGAAGTTTGTAATTTGTAAGGAAGTGTTGTTGGTTTATCTTTGAGAAGAGACATTGTATTGTTGGGTGATCTTTCTTTTCATGAGGTAAAGAGGGCTTTGATGCTAGGAGGATGATGTTGGATCAGACAGCTAGGTTGTAATCCTCTCTTCTATTATTAATAAAGTTCTTTGAGTTTTCCTCCATATAATTGTGTATTTTTGAATCTTGTTGTTTGTGAATGCAATTGTATGTTCAATGTATTTCTGATTTTTCACTGTTGATGATATTATATATCGAGATGCTTTGATGGTGTTTTGTTACTTTGACTCTACGGGTATTCTCTAAAGTGGGACAAGTAGGAGAGGAGTTGCAAACTCTATCAAAGGAGAAAGAAATCAAGTAAGGAGCCAGTGGAAGATCCAATTTAGTTTCCTTTGCTTCTCTCTTATCTATCATACATAAAGGAAATTGCAAATTGCTTTGATTTTTTGTTTCTAATATAGCTACCTATCTTAGTGGGACTAGAAGATTGAAAAGACACTAGTTTTCCCGGAAACAGTACACTGAGTAGTTTAAGTGATTACAAAGCCTAAGGGTTTAAAATATACAAACAAAGGAGTACAATTGCCTTATGAAGCCTAAGATGAGTCGATCTCGCTTAACAAAGCTTAAACAATAAATAAGCCTACACATTAATGTGCAGGTCATAAATAAAAACTGAGTTAATCCTCAACCTCTCGAGATAGACCCAACATCAAGTCTTTGGGATGAGCAGGGCATCTTAGGACTAAAAAAAGAAAGAACCGACTTTTTGAACTAACATATGCTAGAATGGTTGGAGTTAGCGGCTGTAAGGCCATCACTCAAAGTAGCATAGATATAAGGAATTGATAGGAAACCATAGTTGTAACACATAAAACAAAGAAATTGTAAGACAAGAAAAATTACTTGAAACTAAATTGCAGAGTAAAATATTCAATAGGTTCTTTATTATGAATTTTCCTTGTTAGTGAAATCCAGTCATAGAAGGAGTCACTCTATTTCTAGAGTGCTTTGGAGAGAGAGTTACCAAAAAATAAAAACCAAAGCCAAGTAAATAAAAATGTACAAGAGCAGGGGAAGAAATAAGATGAACTTGCAGAAAAAGAAAATCTACATACTCATACCTGTGTATAGAAGGAAGAAATAACCATGAGCCTGCGAATTGAAGAGGTAAATGAAAGTGAAGAGTTTATTGAGGAGATGAAAATGAAATCATCGAAAATATAAATTAAAAAAAGGAAAAGAATACATGTGAAGAAAAATATACATAACAAGGGTTATAAATGAGGGCGTGGTGCTAGAAGTCCATACTATTTCCTATAAGCGTATCTGCGACCTAATAATGGAACAAAATAATTTACCTATTCGTGAAGGAAAAAGGGGTCCATTGTTGTAACAATGTTTCTCCTCTAGGGGAATAGGAAGGTACACGCTTTGAACCTTATACTCAACCACGATAAACCCAAATGGGAGTAAAAAAATTAATGTAAACCCTAGAAGCTAGAGAAACAGAGAAAAGAAAAACGTTATAAAATTCTAGAACTGGTATGGAGGATAGACAAACTTGATCATAGAGCAAAGCATAAGCATACAAATTTGAAAGAGACAAAAAGGAGCCATAAATGCATTACCAGAGAATCCAAGCACTATAAATAATTTCACACCAAAAGGCAAGATTTTCCTTACCTGGTTGTAGAGGAGAAGTAAGCATTTCTACAATATGGACAAATTCCTTTCCACCTGTCAAACCCTGGTAATGATTGCCATGATTGTCAATGGATTGTGCTTGGCACTATGAAAAAGGAACAAAAGGGTTGGACTCCTCTCGAATAGATAGAGTTAGGGTTTCTTGAGGAATTTTGCACTGTTAGATTGACCGAATGAATGGCCATTATCCACACTAGGATATCTAACAACCCAGGTGAAGGTCATGTGAACCAGAGTTGCGTCTCCACTAGTGATTCACTAGTATCATTCTGGGCCATAAGTGCCACCTATGGGTAGGTTATGTGCCTATTAAAGTAAACACATGCTTGAATAAATGTAATCTACCCTTGAAATTTAAAAATCCCAACAAGTTTATGTCATGACCAACAAGGTAGGTCAAAACAAGCTAAGTTAAGCATGTAAAATATACCAATGAGGAGTAGTACAACATATAGACCCTTTCACCATTGAATGTGGTTTTTCTAACATAACGCAAGGTGTGAAATAATTTTGGCCTTGTCATAGATGGTGCAAACACCTTCAACTTAAGACTTAGGGTATGATGACAACCATAACGAATGCACTAAGGAATTCATGTTATAATTTAAAGAGTTATAATGAGTTAGGTATATATACTTATTTAATAGAGTTAATTGTTAAAGGGATTGGGAATATAGTCCATGAATGGGTGTGATTGATATATATATATATATATATATATATATATCTATCTATATCAATCACACCCATTCATATAGAGTGTGGAGGTGAAGCATATCACTTCAAATGGAAAAAGGTTCCCCTCCAGCTATAAGAGTTGATGAAGAATATATGTGCAATTCGGCAATGAAATTACCCCACAAACTTCTCAGTTTATGGACATCATCTGGACTATGAAGCAAGAGGAACTTAAGAGGATGATAAAAGAATTAATCAAAAAATCTAGCCATAGAAGTATAGAACTAGAAGGGTTGAAGAGGAAAAAGGTGGAAGCAAAATCAGAGATGTCTGAAAGTTGAGGTGAATCGGATAAGACATATCCAGAATCACAAAAAGAAAATAATAAAATGGAGTTACAAGGAGAGTTTAGTAAAGCCAAGCCCCCTACTTTTGATGGGGAAAGGGAAGAAGATGTGGAAGCATGACTTCTTAATATGATAGAATACTTTCATGGATATGAGTATTAGAGTAACTTAAAGGCCCAACTAGCTATTTACTAACTTCAGGGAAAAGCTACTCTCTAGTTGGAGGAGGGTGAAAGAGTAAACCTGTTAGAAGAAATGACAGTTTCTTGGGCAGAATTGCAGAAACAGTTTAAGTCTCGGTACCTCAGTGAATGATACTATGACAATTGTGCTAAGGAATTCCATGAGTTAAGGTTGGGGAAGCTCATTATGGATGAGTTTCTACCAAAATTTACAAACTTATTATGGTACGATGCCTGTATTAAAGAAGAGAAATCTAAGGTACAACAATTTTTGAACTATTTACTAGCACCTTACGAAGAGAGGATTTAATTTGACAATCCTAATTCAATGGATGAGATGGTAAGAAATACCAGATTGTGCTACCAATAGTTCAAAAATAGGAGTGAAGGTTTAAAACCATGGAAAAGTAAGGACAAAACCAAGTCTGTAATGAATATAAAGAAACATAAACCTCCTTACCTTAAGAATTTTTGAAAAGATCATCAGAGGAAGAAATTAAGAAAGGGAAATGTAAATAAACCTGGATAGTCTAACACTAGGTCAAAGCCCATGGAACTAAACAGCAAAAAGTGCAATGGGTTCAAGGAAAGAGAACCATTTAATTTTGGGGTTGTGGAAAAGCACACTTATTAAGGGACTGTCTACATAATCTAGGATTTATTTAGAATATTCAAGCAGTTCATGAGGCAATGACTGTAAATGATGTTGCCAAAAATATTCCCAAGATCATTGCAGCACTAGAAGACAGATAGTTTGAGCATCAATCTACTATGGTTGAGATTCAAGGTACTATTCAAAACCAATATTTTTATGTTTTAATTGATCAAGGGGCTAGTTTAAGCTATGTTAGTCCCCAAATTGTGGAAAAATGTAAATTGAAATCTGAAAAATTTAGGAATACATGGATGTTACAGTTAGCAACTGGTACCAAAAGAAAGGTAACTAGTCAAACAAGACAACATCTCATTGAATTAAATGTTACCTCACATAAGTGGACTTAAATATTATTCCACTTGGATCCTATGATATATTAATATGTATGGACTGGTTGGAAAAATAGGGAGATGTTTTAAATGGTTTGGAGAAATTAGTGAGTTGTATGGGTCAAGATGGGAAACCACAGATAGTTAGAGGTAAATTAAAACCAGTGTCAGCCTGAAAAAAATTAAGATTTATAGTTGAAAAGGAATGAAAGTAAAGGATGCCAGATATACATGGTGTAGGTGGAAACAAATAAACAACAAACATAAAAGAAAAATTTAGAGACCTTACCAGTGATTAGCGAATTCTAATATGTTTTTTCTAGAGGAATTTCCAGGTTTATGCCCTCATAGGGACATAAATTTTTGCATCGATTTAGTTCGAGGTTCCACCCCCATGTCTAGAGATCCTTAACAAATGAGCATACCAAATTTTATAAAACTAAAAATGTAGTTCCAGGAAATGCTGAAAATTCTAAAAAATTGCTAACCTATCGAGATAGATTGCATACTCACAATGTGAATGCGTTAATAAAAATTATACTAGGTAAATATCACAAAAAACCATATGCAAACCATCCTAGATAGCAAAAGATGACAAAAAATTAAGGGAAAAGTATTTCATCCAGAAATGAAGAAGGAAGTGGCAGAATACTTACCAAAATGTATAGAATCTCAATAGGTAAAGTCGGAACATCAACACCCTGCTGGATTGTTGAACCCACTGCCCATTCCCAAATGGAAGTGGGAAGTGATTTCATTGTATTTTATTACAGGATTACCAAGGAAAAATAACAACATGACTCCATCATGGTGGTAGTGGACACTTTGACTAAAGCATCACATTTTATACCAGTGTAGTCTACTTTTGGAACCACACAGATTGCTAATATATTCACGAAGGAAAAAATTTGACTACATGGAGTACCGAAGATGGTAGTGTTAGACATAGATGTTAAATTTACCTCCAAGCTTTGGAAATATTTATTCGGGGGCATGGGAACACAATTAAATTTCAGCACTACATATCATCCTCAAATAGATGGATAGATAGAAAGGACCAATCAGATCTTGGAGGATATGATGTGAATCTATGTCATGGAAATGCCTACTAAGTGAGAGGATTTTTTGAATCTAGCAGAATTTTCATATAACAATAGCTATCAAAAATCAATAAAAAAGAGTCCTTTTGAAGTTTTATATGGCAGAAAATGTCATAAATCACTCAACTAGAGCCAACTGGAAGATTCATTAATATTGGGACCCAATGCTTTGCATGGGATAGTACAGGTGGTGCAGAAGATTAGACATAATATCAAAATAGCACAAGACAGTCAAAAGAGTTATTCAAACAAGAAGAGAGTTCGTAAATAATTTAACATTGGAGAACATGCTTACTTAAGAGTAAAACCAAGAAAAAGTACTCTAAGAACTGGGACTTCTACAGAGTTGGCACCACAACTCTCTAGGCCTCTTCAAATCATGGACATAATTGCTCTAGTGGCATATCAACTGGCTTTGCCCGACCATATTAAAGTTCACATTGTCTTTATTAAAAAAATATATTCATGATGTTTCTCATGTTATGTATTGTAATCTGATATAGGTGGAACCTGAAGAATATTTCCTACCAGAGCCACACTACATCTTAGATCAGAAAGAGATCTTGCTCTGAAATCGATGCATCGCTTGGGTTAAAGTGTAGTGGAGAAACTTTACACCTAAGGTGGCTACTTGGGAGTGCGAGGATACAATGAAAGAAGCTTACCCATCATTGTTCAAGAATGAAGCAAATGAATAATAAACACCAAGGAAAATGTTATATTAGACTAGGGGAAGAAGTAATGCCCCTCTGTTTCTGTGTAAATATCTTTTGTTTTCAGATTGAACTATTTTTAGCTATGATGGCTAGAAAGCCATGGTGAACTCGACTTAAAATAAGGTATGATGATATAATAAATGAATTTTATTAATGAAAAGGAAAAATTGGAAATTACTTTGGAAAGAAACACTAGAGTTAAAGAGATTATCTCTCGGATCTGGAATCCAAGTGATCTCGTATTCACCCTATGAGTGACATCAATTAAAGATTTATTAAACAAAGGTATTACAGACTCATGTACTGGTGTGTGTTCTATGTTACTTAAGAAATGGATCAATTAGATTTCCAATACACAGACATTTAAATGGAAAGACAACAGAGAAATACAATAAGCAAACACAAAGACACAAGAAATTTAGTAAGGAGATCACCCTATTCTCTAGGGCTACATCTCCGGTCTAGCTTTCAGTGGTGGCCTTATTTTATTATGTCCTTAAGTAGAGAATTACAATGTAGGGACTCAATGTGAGTTCTCCTGAAGCAAGTTTTGCTCGGCAGGGTGGTCCTTGGATTCCCCAAGCCACTTGAGTACACAGACTTCTTCTTCCTACCAGCTTTATGACCTTTTGGTCTACACAGGAGAGCCCGATGTGGTGGTCAGCCCACACAGATCCTCTTTGCGATGGCTTGGATATTTCAAACCTCTAGTGCTCGATGATACCTTTGGTCAGCTTAGCCCTCTATCCTCTTCTACTTTGCTTTACTACCTTGTTTCTCTGTGTTATGTCCTCCTCTTAGGATTCTGGTCTCCTTCCTCTGTCTCTCTGGGGTTCTTTGTCCCTCTTGATGTCTGATTAACTCTATATCATGTCTCTGTTCATGGCTTTGAAGCCTTTCATTCCCCATGTTTGTTCATTTCCTCTTCCACCTTTAACAATTTACCTTCTGCAGCTGCACTTGGAGTTCCCTGGCTCGGCGTCATCATCAGCTCGTAGGAAGTGGCCACATGTCCTCTTGTAAACGGCGCCAACCTACTTCGTCAGTTTGTTTCTTCAGTTACATTGTGGATGAATCTTTCCTCCACCATGGCAGTCAAATAGATTCCAAATCCCTTCTAAAACGTGGCGTATTCCCTTCTCGATCTCGATTCCTCCATCGGGTGCGATCTCAGCTGTCTGATCTGAGCCCTCCAGATCTAACGCCATATGAACGTTTTGTGCAGTTGCCTTGCTTTACCAATAGCGCATGATCAATGGTAGTTTTCTCTCAGCTCCACTTGCCACGCGTCGATCGATGTATAGAATTGCTCCACTCTCATCCAAAACCTCTTACCATTTAAGGGCACCCCGATCAATACTGCCGGTTTCTAGAGCATGGGTCCTGCCTTTGTACTTTAGCGCTCTTACCTTTTCTTCCCGCAGTTCTCTAGTTCCCAACGCGACCGAGTGCTCAGGCTTCCTCCATTTTTGCCCTGTTCGCCTAATCGCGCATCAAAAATCACCTCTATTTCCTGATCCGGGGCTCCCAGGGGCTACTTTGACCTCCTATGCAGTCTCCATGGGCCTCTGTCAATGTGCTTTGACCGAGGTCCTCGTCATTCAACAATGACTACCATTTCCACTAGTTCAGGGTGTTTTTGATCATTGTTTTGGATTCTTTAGAGATTTGTTCCGACCTGATACAGTCATGGTTCTTTGACAGTCCTCTATGGATCTAATTTGGATCACGGCCTTCCCATTGAAAAATCTTATGGATCACCAAAAGTTTATTTTCAAGCATCGACTAAGTGAGGGTATTGATTCTTCACTTGTCCAATCTTAATCCACTTTGTGCTGCTCAGCTTTGAACCCTTGGGCCCAATCCTGAGGTATTCGTCATCCCTTCTACGATGTTGGGTTGTGTTATATTCTTTCCACATAGTTAACAGGGGGTTTGAGGGGCACCCATAACCCTAATTTTATGGGGCGGACCCACCTATGGTTTTGTGCATGATTTTCGCACATGTTTTTTGTACGCGATGGTTTTCGGTCGATGGTATTGGATGCTTCGGCATGTATAAATATGTATTATAACATTGAAAGGAACATGATGAAAAATCAAGCTCGTAGTTCCAGTTTTGGGATCCAGGGGAAAATCTCTGTGTATATGTGTTTTATGTTTTCTGCTCTCGCATTATTTATTTTCTATGTTTTAGAATTCAAATACACGTAATTTCTGTACGAGGTTAAAACCTACATTTGGTATCAGAGCAGAATTGGCTTCAAGGGGATGCCTTTGTTGCTGAGGGGTTTCGCTCAGGACTGTGGTTGACCCTGTTCAGTGGGAGATCTGTGAAATCAATTCTGGTGGTGAAAGAAGATGGTGAGCACTGGAAAGATAGAGATCGAGAAATTTAATGGTCAGAGTTTTGAGTTGTGGAAACTGAAGATGGAGGATCTATTGGTGGATAAAGATCAGTGGATTGTAGTAGATTCAGGTACTAAACCAACAGGAGTGTCCGATGAAGAATGGAAGAAGTTGGATTGGAAGGAAAAGAGCACAATACAATTCTGTGTCTCAGATTCATTATTGTTGAATGTATTAGGGGAAGCTACAACAAAGGCTTTGTGGGAAAAGTTAGGGACTTTGTACCAATCTGTCTCTGGTGAATAAACTGTTCTTGCGGAAAAAGATGTATAACCTGAGGATGAAAGATGGAGACTCAATGACAGAGCATCTGAATGAATTTAATACTATGGTAAGTCAGTTAGCATCTATTGATATTAAAATTGTAGATGAAGATAAGTTCATCAGTTTGTTGTGTTCTCTACTAGATTCGTGGGATAGTCTGGTTATTGCAATAGGTAGAAATGCAACTACCTTGCAGTTTGATGAAATAGACTCAGCCTTGCTGATGGAGGAGATGAGACAGAAAAATATGGAGAGCCAAAACGGTGATGCCTTGTCTGTACGAGGATAGTCCTAGAACAGAAACAAAAATAAGTCATCGAGTGGGAGATCTAAATCTACAGGGAGATCTAAATCTACAGGGAGATCTAAATCTCCAGGAAAACCTATAAAGGTGGTGTGATGGAAATGCAGAAAGGAAGGCCACTTCAAAAGGGACTGTAAATTTAAAGCTCCTGACAAAGGAAAGGGATCTAATGAGGCTCCTTCTTCAGAGTCGAAAACCACCTCAAATGAAGGTGGGGATGTGTACTTGGCTTCTTCAAGTACACATGTAGATCATGAGGCATGGTTGATTGACTCAGGTGCATCCTTTCACTTCACTCCCCATAGAGAGTGGTTCTGTGAGTATGAGAAATATGATGGTGGTTATGTCTTCTTGGGGGATGATAGGAAGGGTAGAATCATTGGTCGTGGAAATGTAAAGTTGAAGCTGCAAGGTGGAAGGGTTAGAACACTTCCAGGTGTTCTCCATATTCATGCATTAGCCATAAATATGATTTCTGTTAGTAAGTTGGATGATGCAGGTGTAAAAATAGTGTTCGAGAAGGATACCTACAAGATGGTTCGGGGAGCACTGGTATTTATGCGGGGAGTTCACATTGGAACTCTGTACAAGCTGCAAGGTGGCACTATTGTTGATGGGTGCAACAGTTCTGTGGTTCCTGAAAGTGGAGTAGAAAATCTAGTGGTCTTTGGAGAAAAGACCATGCTGTGGCATCAAAGGCTTGGACATATTGAAGAGAAGGGCCTTCGAGTACTTCATGGTAAAGGTATGCTAGAAGGTATGAGTAATAGATCTTTGGATTTTGATTTCTATGAAAACTGTGTATACGGGAAGAAGAATCGGGTGAGTTTCCCCTCTGGTGGTAAGAGGGCGAAACATATATTAGAGTTTGTGCACATTGATGTGTTTGGACCTATGAAGGTTCCATCACTGGGTAAGTTTGTGTACTCCGTATCATTAATAGATCACTTTTCAAGGAGCACATGGATATATTTCCTTAAGAGGAAATCTGAAGTCTTTGATTTAAAGAATTTAAGGCTCTAGTGGAAAACTGCACAGAGAAGAAGATAAAGGTGCTGAGGATAGATAATGGTGGAGAGTTTTGCAGTAAGGAATTTGAAGAATTCTGCAAGAAGTGTGGCATAGCATGGTACAAAACTATTCCATATACAACTCAACGAAATGGAGTTGCAGAAAAAATTAACAAGACATTGATCGAAAGGGCAAGAAGCATGCTCAGTGGTGCCAGGTTAGGACATGAATTCTGGGTAGAGGTGGTGGATACTGCATGTTACCTGGTCAACAGGTCACCTCCATCAGCATTGGAGGATAAGACTCCACAAGAGGTATGGACTGGTAAGAAACCCTCTCTTTCACATCTGAGGGTATTTGGATGTGATGCATATGTACATGTTCCAAAGGAGAAAAGAACAATGTTGGATAGTAAATCTGAAAAGTGCATCTTTATTGGGTATAACGATGGTTTAAAGGGTTATAAGCTTCAGAACCCAGTAACAAGGAAGGTTATGTATAGCTGAGGTGTGGAGTTTAGAGAGTTAAAAGATGTTATTAAACATGAAGTCCACCAAAGGAACCTGAGAAGATAGAGTTTGAACTAAGGGAGGTAGAATCAAACTCTATAGCATAGGAGGAATCAGAATATGAAGAGCCACAAACTCTGATTGTAAGAAGATCAGTTCGAAAAAGAAGGTAGCCAGAAAGGTATAGTCCATCTGCTTTCTGCTCAAATTTTTCTTTGTCTGTTATTGATGATGATCCCAGAACTATGAAGGAAGAAGTGGATTCAGAGAATGGAAAACTCTGGAAAGAGGCCATGGTTGATGAAATGCCATCTTTGCACAAGAATGAGGCTTGGGATCTGGTGGAGTTGCCAGCTGGAAGGAAACCCATTGGCAGGAAATGGGTGTTCAAAAAGAAGACAAATGCAGAAGGAAAAGTGGAGAAATACAAAGCTCAGTTGGTAGCAAAAGGTTATTCCCGGGTGCCAGGAATTGATTTTGGTGATATTTTTTCTCCTGTTGCCAAGGTAACTTATATTATATTACTTTTATTTGTTGTTGTTGCTTTTGATTTTGAGGTAGAATAGATGGATGTGAAGACAACATTTCTTCACCAAAATCTGGAAGAGGAGATCTACATGAAGCAACCTGAAGGCTTTGCGGTGAAGGGTGAGAAAGAACTAGTATGTGGGTTAAAGAAGTCTCGATATGGGTTAAAACAGTCACCAAGGATGTGGTATTAGAAATTTGATACATTTATACGGGGACTTGGCTTCACCAGAACAAAAGCAGATCACTGTGTGTATTTTAAATTGATTGGTGACTGTGTTATTTATCTGGTCCTGTATGTGGATGATATGTTGTTGGTTGGAAATGACAAAAACGTTATCCAGGATTTGAAGACCCAATTGTACTCTAAATTCGACATGAAAGATCTTGGTACTGTAAACTATATTTTTGGCATGGAAATTAAAAGAGATCGGGCAAAGAGGAAGCTCTGGTTAAACTAGAGGAGGTATGTCGAGACAATGTTGCAGAGGTTTAATATGCAGGATAGTAAACTAGTGAAGGTTCCTATTCCTGTAGGTGTGAGGTTATCTGCTGAACAGTGTTGCAAGACACAAGAAGAGGAAGAGGACATATCCTGTGTTCCATATGCAAGTGCAGTCGGTAGCCTAATGTATGCAATGGTATGTACTAGACTAGTCATTGCACATGCAGTGGGCGTATCGAGCAGGTTTATGTCAAAACCAGGGAAGGAGCATTGGATGACAATGAAGCAGGTTTTCAGGTATTTGCGTGGCACTAGTGATTATGGTTTGTGCTACCAAGGAAGACCAGGATTGGAGAGAGTGTTATATATTCATGGCTTTGTTGATGCAGAATGGGCTGGAGATCTAGATCAAAGAAGATCTACAAGTGGGTATGTGTTTAACCTATTTGAAGGTGTAGTCAATTGGATGAGTAAGAAACAATCTATAGTGGCACTATCAACTACAGAGGTAGAATACATGGCAGCCACTCATGCAAGCAAGGAAGCAATTTCGTTGCAAAGATTGTGTTCAAGTATGGGGTTACTACAGGAACCTATAACGATAGACTATGACAACGAAAGTGCAATTTTCTTGGCAAAGAACCTCGCATATCATTCAAAGACAAAGCACATTGATGTTCAGTATCACTTTGTGAGGGATATGATAGAAGAGAAAAAGGTGTTGCTATTCATGGTGGACACTTTGAAGAATACTACAGATGCATTGACAAAATTTGTGAGCTCTAAGAAGTTCTGTTGGTGAAGACAGACAATGGGCATTTCAGGGCTGGAAAAATGACTAAGCTCTCTTGTGGCCCCCTGTGGAAAGAAAACAACAAGTGGGAGAATGTGGGTTGTGTTATATTCTTTCCACGTAGTTAACAGGGGGTTTGAGGGGCACCCATAACCCCACTTTATGCGGTTTGGCGCAGCGCCCCAGAAAATTTTGGTTTTGGACCATATGTTAGGTTGGACGGACCCACCTATGGTTTTGTGCATGATTTTCACACATGTTTTTTGGACGCGATGGTTTTCGGTCCATGGTATTGGACGTGATGATTTTCGGTCCATGGTATTGGATGCTTCGACATGTATAAATATGTATTATAACATTGAAAGGAACATAATGAAAAATCAAGCTGGTAGTCCCGGTTTTGGGACCCAAGGGAAAATCTCTGTGTATATGTGTTTTATGTGTTCTGCTCTGACATTATTTATTTTCTATGTTTTAGAATTCGTATGTAGGTAATTTCTATACGAGGTTAAAACCTACATGCATGTTGTCCTCACCTTCCTGTTCAGCACCATGTCTTCCTGCAATTCATTAAGATATTCAGGTAGCAGGTCATCAATAGAAGGCAATTCAATCTGCTCTTCAGGGTCCTCAATCATTGAAGGTTCAAACAATCTCAAGGAATTTGCATTTATGACTGAGTAGATGTGCATGTAAGCTGGTAGATCAAGGCAAAAAGCATTTTCACCAATCTTCTCAACTATCTTAAAAGGTCCATACCTGATAGGCTTTAGCTTTTTACCTTCACCTTGCATCCTATCCTTGTTGATATAGAACCAGACCTGGTCTCCAACTTGAAAACTATGCTCCATTCGATGCTTGTCATGCCTAGCCTTATACTTGGCCTGGCTCTTTTCCAACCGTTCCTGTACTGCCTGGTGGATCTCATGGATCTATTCAATGAACCTAGTTGCCTTGTCCACATCACTGTGTCCATCAACAATGGTATCTTTACCAAAGACAAAATCCAAAGGAGACCTTGGTGTGAAACCAAAATAGGTCTCAAAAGGAGATCTCTATGTACAAGATTGCTTGGCTCTGTTGTAAGCATGCTGCACATAACACAAGTGTTCATCCCAAAGCTTAGGATGTTTTCTGCAATAACCTCTCAGCAACTGGATCAGTATTCTGTTTACTACTTTTGTCTGGCTATCTGTTTGTGGATTAAAACTTATATTTTCTTTAGTTTGGTGTCCATCAATTCCCAAAGACTCGACCAAAACTTCCCCACAAATCGAGTGTCTCGATCAGATACAATGGAAGTGGGTAATCCAAAATGAACCCATATATGTTCAAAGAACAATTTTACTATTTGTTCATCTGTAATCTGTTTATTACAAGGTATCAAAATACACATTTTGTTGAACCTATCCACAACAACATATAGATAATCATGACCTTTTCTAGACTTAGGCAGTCCGCCAAAAAAATCCATGGAAACACTTTCCCAAGGGTGAGGAGGAACTGGCAATGGAGTGTACAAGCCTAGTTTTTTGTTGTTTGGTTTGCTATTAGCACACATGGCACACCCTCTTACATATCTGGAAATGGTCTCATTCATTTTCGGCCAATAGTAGAACCTTTGTAGTTGTGCAACTGTTTTACTTACCCCAAAGTGACCTGATATCAGAGAAGTGTGTGCTTCCCTAATTATCTTTACTCTCTCAGTTTGTGGAATGTAGAATTTCCCACAATGATATAAGTGTTTGTCCTTCACATGATAGTCCAATTTTTCTACTCTTTTGCCTTGACTCAAAGTTTCATATACATCCCTAAAGTCCATATCCTGAGCATATTGTTCTATGTAGCTCTCATGTAGCACAGAATTATGCTTAAGTATGGTAGATGCATTTATAATGGGTCTAGATAACATGTCTGCAACCTTGTTATGTATGCCCTTTTTATATTTGATGACTAAATGAAACTGTTGTAGGAAACCCATCCATCTGTAATGTCTTGATTGTTGCAACTTAGTTTGGGAGTGTAGATATGGAAGTGGTTGATGATGAATATGTATTACTGTCTCCTTTCCCATTAAGTAATGTTTCCACTTTTTCACACTTTCAACTAATGCATACAATTCTTTATCATATGTAGGATAGTTAACTACTGCAATATTAAAAGTATAAGAATGATAACATATGGGTTTACCATGCTGTGTCAACACTGCTCCCATGGCATAGTCATTGGCATCAGTTTGGATCTCAAATGGTCTTTGTAAATCTGGTAGTGCTAGTACAGGTGTTGTACTAATTCTCTCTTTCAAGGTGTCGAAGGCTTTCTAATATTTGCCTCCCCACTGAAACACCTTATTCAATCCTGTTAAAGCATGTAAGGGAGCTGCAATCGAGGAGAAGTTAGAAATGAACTTCCTCCAATATTGTGCTGCTCCTAGGAATCTTCTCACTTCTATAGTAGACCTGAGTTTAGGCTAGTTCACAATGATTGCCACTTTAGAGGGATCTACTTTTAATTCACCTCCACCTACTATATGACCCAAGTAGTTTAGAGATGTTTTGCCAAATTCACATTTTGAGAGTTTAACATATAGTTTTTCTCTTTTCAAAACATCCAATGTCTGCTTAACATGCTTTAAATGTTCTTCCCACGTTTTACTAAAAATCAGAATGTCATCCAGATACAAAATAACAAAATCATCAAGAAAAGGTTTGAGTACATCATTGATTAATCTCATGAAAGTAGCAGGTGCATTCATCAAGCCAAAAGGCATAACCAGCGATTCATAAAATCCCTGCTTGGTTTTGAAAGTAGTCTTCCATGCATCTTTCTCTGCAACTCTGACCTAATGGTATCCACTGTGCAGATCCAGCTTGGTGAAATAGACAGCTTCCTTTAATTGATCTAGAAGATCATCTATGCGAGGAAGGGGATAACGATTTTTATTGTTATCTTATTCAGTGCTCGGTAATCAATGCACATTCTCCACAAGCCATCTTTCTTTCTCACCAAAATGATTGGTGACCCACATGGTGATGTGCTAGGCCTGATGAACCCTTTCTCGAGCAACTTCTGCACCTACTTCTTGATTTCAACTTTCTCTAAAGCAGACAACCTATACATCATAATGTTAGGCAAAGGAACAACTTGCTACAAAATAATATCATGTACTATTCCCTTTTTGGGTGGCAGACCTTTAGGTTCTTGAAATAAGATATCATACTCTAAAACAACCTTTTCTATATTAGCTTGTTGTTCAACATTATAGCCCTCAAATACATTGGTTTTATCGGGTTTCTTTTCCTTTACAACCATCAATAAGAATTGTTTGCATGAATTTATCATTCTTTTCATCTGTCCTAAGTTTATGAGAGTATAATTATTCTTGAGCTTATGAGCTCTTACAAAGTATTCGATTCCATCTTTAACAAGTAGATACTTGTTCTCATCTCTATAGAAAATAGCCTTTCTATCATACAAGTAAGGGCTTCCTAAGACAATTCCACATATATCCAAAGGAATTATGTCTAACTCAACCTCATCTACAAATGCTGACCCAAAAGAAAACTTGAGCTTGCACTATCTAGTCACTTGTAGTTGTGCTTTATCATTCAACCATCCTAATGGGTATGATTTCTTGTGAGGTGTAGTTTCTAATCCCAATTTCTTTACAATTTCTTTAGAACTCAAATTTACTTGTGAGTCACTATCAAACAAAATATCAATCTTTTGATTTTTGGAAATAACTTGAATATGGAAAAGCTCATGTCTTTTTCTCTCATTTTCTTCATCAATAACAGATTGAGAAGAATTACTAGTAGATGCTTTAGAATTCTTACCTTTTATACTTGTGGCTGCTATAGTTGTTTCATCTCCTGAGTCTAACCCTAAATCTTTCTGAATAGCTGTAGCAGTCTTCTTCTTCTTGCCCTCGGAATTCTTAGGTCTTAGCTCTCGATGTAGAATCCAACAATGCTCATCATCATGCCCATCCTTTTTATAGTGAGCGCATGAAGCTTTGGCTTTCTGTGCAATGTTAGCCTTCCTTTCTTTCCACTTCTGCTTTCTTTTCTCCTTGCTCTTGCTTACAGTGGGTTGGGATGGTCCAACAACTTCTGGATTTCCATTCTTTCCTCTAGCTTCTAGATGAGTAGCTTGTACAGATACTCCATCTATATTAGTGGGATTAAACATGATGATGGTATGCCTCATGTAGCTGTGTATACCACCAATGTACTTCAAAAGAGTCTCTGGTGAGTCTAATGAGATACCCAACATCAATGCTCTCTTTCTGAATTCTTGATTATACCCTTGCACACTTTTCCCTTTCAACTATCGAAGAGTTTTCCAACTCATCATGGCTTGTTGCATGAAGGCCAATGGATAGAACTGCTTTTTGATTGCAGAAACAAAGTCACTCCAGACAGAGATGGTCTTACCATGTCTTTTCATATCATCTTGGGTTCTGCCTTCCCACCAAACCAAGGTAGTGCCTCCTAGACGTAGGATTTCCAACTGAATCTCACTCTTGTCTGAGTTTATGTTATGTACCCTGCAATACACATTAATTTGTCTAATCCAATTTTCCAACTTTTTAGCATTTAGCTCTCCATCATATATAGGAAAATCAAATTTAACATCTAGTTTAATCAAATATGCTTTCTTATTATGCACAGGGCTATTGGGAGGTTTGAGAAAGCTTTCCTCTTTCCCCTTTCCTTTGGAGTGGTCATGGCAGTGAGACTCATCTTCTTCTTTATCTTGCTTAGAACCTGATGAATCTTCAACCTTATGCTTTCTAAAGTCTCTATACTTTCTAAAGTCTCTATACATTTCTTCTACCATAGACTTTATAGCTAGGAAACTTTCTATGAATTGTGTTCTGTGTTATTTAAGCAACGGATCGATCAAATTGCTAATAAACAGACATTTAAATGGAAAGGCAACAGAGAAATATAGTAAGCAAACACAAATACACAAGAAATTTAATAAGGAGTTCACCCTATTCTCCAGGGCTACATCTCCGGTCCAGATTTCAGTGTTGGCCTTGTTTTATTATGTCTTTAAGCAGAGAATTACAATGCAGTGACTCAATGTGAATTCTCCTAAAGCAGGCTTTGCTTGGCAGGGTGGTCCTTGGATTCCCCAAGCCACTTGAGTGCACAGACTTCTTCTTCCTACCAGCTTTCTGACTTTCTAGTCTACAGGGGAGAGGCCAATGTGGTGCTCAGCCCGGACATATCCTCTTTGGGATGGCTCAGATCTATCAAGCCTCTGGTGCTCGATGCTGCCTCTAGTTAGCTTGGCCCTCTATCCTCTTTTTCTTTACTTTACTGCCTTCTTTCTCTGTGTTCCGTCCTCCTCTTGGGATTCTGGTCTCCTTCCCAAATCTCTCTGGGGTTCTCTGTCCCTCTTGATGACTGATTAACTCTATATCCTATCTCTGTTCATGGCTTTGAAGCCTTTTGTTCCCCATGCCTATTCAGTTCCTCTTCCACCTCTGTCGATTCACCTTCTAGAGCTGCGCTTGGAGTTCCCTGGCTCGACGTCATCATTAGCTCGGAGGGAGTGGCCACATGTACTGCTCTAAAAAGTTATAGCTTGCTTCGTCGGCTCGTTTCTTCAGTTACATCGTGGATGAATCTTTCCTCCACCGTGGTGGTCAAACAGATTACAAATCCATTCTAAAACGTGGCATATTCCCTTGTCGATTCCGCTTCCTCCATTGGGCATGATCTCAACCATCCGATCTGGACCCTTTGGATCCAACGCGATATGCACGTTTCACACGGTTGACTTGCTTGACCAATAGCGTGCGATCAACAATAGTTTTCTCTCATCTCCGCTTGCCATGCACCGATCGATGTATGGAATCACTCCACTCTCATCTAAAACCTCTTACCATTCAAGGGTGCCTCGATCAATACCACCGGTTTCTAGAGTGCGGGTCCTGCCTTTTTACTTTAGTGCTTTTACCTTTTTTGCCCACAGTTCTCCTGTTCCCAGCGCGACCGAGTGTTTGAGCTTCCTCCATTTTGGCCCTGTTCACCTAATCATGCATCAAAAATCACCTCCATTTCCCGATTCGGGGCTCCCAGGTGCTACTTTGACCTCCTGCACAATCTCCATGGGCCTTAGTCAACGCACTTTGACCGAGATCCTCGTCGTTCCACACTGGCTGCCATTGCCAGTAGTTCAGGTTATTTTTTATCTTTGTTTTGGATTCTTTAGAGATTTGTTCCCACCTGATACAGTCATGGTTCTTTGACAGTCTTCTGTGGATCCAATTCGGATCACCAATTTTTCCGGATAATATCAAGACAATCTTCCCTTAAATCACTCCTAAAAATCCCTAGGGGTTGATTAGTAAGATTCAATATGATGGGAGAGAAAATATATAAAATCACTTGGTTGTAGAAAAACACTGAGAAAAGGGTGGGACAAAGTGTCACAGGAGAGAAAAGTGGGCTTTAAAGGAAAAAGAAGAAAGGGATTTAGTTGGTTGGCAGACCCTTAAAAGTGGGACGCTGCTTAAGAAAAATCTGGTAGGAAAGTAAAGGCTTAAAAATACCTTTTCTAGAATCACATGAGGTTATTGATTCCATTGGCACTGAGTCTTAGCTTGGGGGAAACTGGTGGTTCAGTTCATGGTTGGGTGAATAGTGTGCTTCCCAAGTACAATTTCTACAACAAGTCTGGTTAGGAAATCTGTGCATCTTCTTTCTGTGATGGAAATGAATTTTGCAGAGTATTGTGTTCGATGTTATCTTCCTGTTAATGTTTCAATTATATAATTCTATGGAAGTATGTTTTCTATAGCAAATCGGGTTAGAAAATCTTTGCATGTTATTTCTGTGAATGGAATAAATTTTGGCAAGGAATTGGAGTAGATCTTAGTGCTAACAATTGTGTGTGATTGTTATATAGGGACCATTTCTATTGAATATTTTGGTGGAAGGTATAAATTTTGTGAAAAATATTAGGATTAATATTAGTGCATGTACTTTTTTCTTTTTTAGGTGACTTCACAAAAAAAAAACTAAAAAAAACAAAAAGAAAATACAGTGAATGATATAAATCCTGTACAGAATATTGTATACTAAATAAGGAATTCCCTTTATATATTTGAATTTGGGGATGCGGTCAAAGGATATTTTGTAAAGCTAAATTGATCTCATTGTTCGAACTGATACAAGGGTTAGCTCAGAGATGTAAATTAAATAGTTGAAACTTAGATCGAGGTGTAACAAAAATGTTAATGGGATTTTACAAATTGTGCGGCAAGAATGCGTAAGATATAGTTGTTCTACAAAATAAAACAAAGTAAAATCTCCTTCCAAGAATGTTAGAATCAACATAAATACATGTACAAGAATTAGAATATCTGTACCATTTATAATTATTCCTATTGAAAAAGAAAACAAATATTACCATAGGAAAATACTGACATGAAAATTATCTTTGTAGGTGTTAAGGCTAAGATATGAATCAAATTGATTTAAAGAACTTGCAAGGGTTAAGGATCAGATTTGTAACAAATTGATTTGAAGGGATATGATAAGTCAGCTTATTGAAATTCTTCTATCTAGTAGTTTAAGCAAGGTAGTATTCTTATGCATAGACAAAACAAAATGATCTAAATACTTTTTCGCAAAGAAAACCATGTCGGTAATGCAAGCAATGTTAGTTAATGTTAACTATTTTAAAATTGTAGAACTCAAACTAAATAATCAAGGATTTTTATCTAAGTTTCTTTCCCAGGTAGGTGAGAAAATAGAACTAAAGATTTTATGTGCAAAGTTACCTATTTAGCAAGTTGGTGATTAAATATGCCATTACAATACACTGACCATGATATCCACTTAAGGAAGTGCCACAAATTAAGTTCAACTCAACAGAGAAAGGAAGTAGTTGGAACATTTTTTGTTCATTTAAACTACTTGGATAGTACAAAAATAAATAGCAGTATTTCACAACTACTTCGACGGTATGCAAAAAAAGGAATATTTCCAGTATCCTAATAGAATTCCACACGAATAAAATATGAAACTCTATGGTTCTTTCAAGAACATAATTGATTTAACATATAATCCCATAAAAATATTTATTTTGAATAGTGATAATATGCTATAATTCAATGACAGAAGTGAGAATCATGAAACCCCAGCAAATGGAGGTATATAATTAAGTTCATAGAATGTACACTCAGTAGTTTAAGTGATTAAAAAACCTGAGGGTTTAAAATATACAAACAAAGGAGTAAATTTGGTTTATGAAGCATAAGGTGAGTCGAGCTCACTTAAAAAACCCTAAATAAATAATCCTACACTATAATTGGGAGGTAGGAAATGACCACCAAGTTAACCCCTGGCCTCTCGAGATAAACCCAACATCAAGTTTCTCACATGAGCAAGGCATCTCAGAATTAAGAAAAAGAAAGAATTGAATTGATGAATAGACTTGATGGTTGGAGTTAGCAGTGTAAGGCTATCGCTCTAGGAAGAATAGATATAGGGAATTGATAAGTGACCATACATGTAACAAATTAAACAAACAAACCATAAGGCAAGAAAAATTACATGAAACTAGATTGTAGAGTAACATATTCAACAAGTACCCCATTATGAATTTACCTTGTTAGTGACATCCAGTCATAGAAGGATTTGCTCTATGTTTCCATAGTGCTCTAAAGAGATAGTTATCAGAAATCAATAACTATAGCCAAGTAAATAAAAATTTACAAGAGGAGGGGAAGAACTAAGATGAACTTGTAGAAAACAAAAATCTACATACTCATACCTATGTAAAGAAGGAAGAAATAGCCCTAAGCCTACAATTTGAAGAGGTAACTGAAAGTGAATATGTTCTCTAGGGAACATTATCCAGGTCAATGTTGGTGGCCACCCACCTATTCCACTTGGACCCCCACAATTGTCTCTTTCGGTTTTCCAGTTTCCTTAATTTTAGCACAATTTACTATTTTTGGCAGTTTTTCAGGTCCTGAATTTTCGGAGCCATTTTGAGGCCCTAAATGATTTTTTTGGGAAACTTGAGGCCAATAGGTGATGTGTAATATTATTTTATGGTCAAAATTTTTATTCCATAGATATATCTTTCTAATGATATATTGTGTGCGTCAAACGAAGATTGTATGCCAAATTTATGACCCTAGGAAGTTGATGTACCAATTTACCCAAACCGCGCCCATAGTTTTGGCGCTTCATCTCGTAGGGTAAGGTTTTTGCATGTTTAGGGTTTTCCATCATTTCTAAATAATAAATAGGCCTCTGATCCTCATTGTAACATAGTTCAGGGCCATGTAGCTACCACATCTCTTCTCAGAGAAAATCTACCATCACCCAAGATAGTCTTATTTCAATTTTGTTTGTAAGCATGTTTCAGTATTTGATATTAATGAAATGAAGTGTTATTTCTACTTCACATCTGTATTTAAGGTTATATCTATAATTTGTTGTGTTACTGTTTAAATTTTGGATCAATGTTATCAGAGCAACATTCTCTTTCTCTGGTTTTCTTTGAATGTCCCCGATAAGGTCGGGATATAAAGAGTTAGGGATTGAACTGGTCAAACCTTTGCAAGGCGAGCCTCATAAATCTCGACGGCCTCCCATGGGGGGGTAAAAGAAAGATGAGGGGGAATTATATCATTTTCAAAAGTTTTCTTGAATAAGTCTTCAAAGGACAGATGAATGCGATAACGGAAAACCTTACCCAGATCCTTCAGCGGCTACCGAAGGGTGCAATCTACTTCTAGCAGCTACTCTGGAAGTGCCACACCCTTTAAGGTACAAGTTAAATTTGACATTCCCATATTTTAGGGTGAGATAGATGCAGATGCCATAGATAAATTGTTAAATTTATTAGAAGGAAAATTTTCTATTCATAATTTGTCTAGTGAGGAAAAGACTACTTTTACTCTTCTCAATCTCACCCCCCCCATCAAGGACTAGTGGGAAACCTGCTGTTAGCAGAAGGGTGAAACTACACCCTCACTATTTTCAGAAACAGCCACATTGGATTCATTCCAGGATGCCATCAAGGTGTAGTACTATCCCTTTGGGAGCAGGCAAGAGACCAAGTTGTTTCAAAGTTTACCAATATTTTTCATACCCTTCACACGAAGTTCAGTATCAAGGATTCTGAGAGGAATTTGGTACTCAAGTATTGTGGCTACCCAAACACATACATCAAGGATGAGATGGAGTTCCTGGACATCTCCTTGCTTGGTACAACATACTGATACACTGTCAGGATCGAGCAAAAGTTCAAATAAAAGAAGCAAGACTTTGGATTTGTGAACTCGAAGCAAGGGAAAGGTGCTCCCAAACCAGAGCACAAAGGACAAAGCCAAAGCAGGGTGACCTAAGAAAACATGTTGAAGAAGGACACAGGAAAGTGGTGTGAGTTTGATAAGAGCCAAACTCACAACACAGGTGAGTGTCAGGCCAAGTAGTCATTAGTGGCTGAGTTGAAGGCTTCACAATAAGATGCATGTTTCGACTCTGAGTCAAAACTGAACAAGAGGAATGAAAAAGAGAATAATATTGTTGATGCAAAGCCCAGCGTCACTATTCCCACCACCAAGATCCAAAATAATGAGCCCAAAGATCCAGAGGAGGGAAAGCGTCTCTTCCACTCATAGATGTGGGTGAAGGGTTCACCGCTGTAATTCATTGTTGACAGTGGGAGCCAAAAGAACTTGATTTCAGTAAAGGTCGTGATTTTGTTGCCTTCCTACAACATCAAGCCCTTCACAGAGGAGGTATTGTGTGATTTTTCACCTCTTGAAGTTTGTGATGTATTATTAGGACAATCATACTTGTGGAGGTGACATGTTGTATATGAGTTGAGACCTCGCTTTGTTATTATTTCTCTGGGTGATACGTTATATAAGATATAGAGGTAGCTTCTCCTACCACCATATCTTTGATACTTGCTATGCAATGTAGTAAGATCATCTCCTAAACTAGGAAATTATTTTTCTTTCCGATTGGCTCTCAAAGTAAGGGGAAGATCCTAGCCACATCCATGGACCCCGAGAAGGGTTCTTCCATGTAGTAGAAGTAGGTTGATACGCTTGTGGAAGAACACCTTCTCCTCACGCACATGGTTACCCATGCACTGTGAGGTCAAGCATTAGATCGATCCAACTCTCGGAGCATCTCTACCTAAAGGGTTGATATATCGCCACTCCATTTGGAAAAATGAAGAGATCAAGAAGAAATTCCAATGTTTGCTGCGAACAGGACAAATCTGTGAGTAGCTTCACAACATTTTCGAGTGTTTAAATGCAAAGGAAAAGAAGCGACATTCTCAACATCAGGTTCCACACAAGTTTTAGGTTGGCAACAAAGTTTGGTTACATTTGTAGAAAGAATGCCTTACCAAATCCCATTGAAAGCTCAAACCCGTCCGATATGGTCCTTACATCACTACCATGGTTTTGGGAGGCAATTATTTGGAGAAAACATTCCCCCATTCCTTGTCTTGCACCCAGTGTTCAATGTGGACCACCTTCGACCATGCTTCCCACCATTACTCGGTACATCAGACACCAACATAAGTATCTCCATCTAATGGAGGAGCTCAATGCAATGGGGACCATTGATTCCTAAGGAGGGAGGAAAGATCCAGGTGGATATTGGTCGACACCCACCTATTCCACTTGGACCCCCACTATTATCTCTTTAAGTTTTCTCAATTTCCTTAATTGTAGCACAATTTACTATTTTTGGTAGTTTTTTGGGTCCTGAACTTCTGGTGTCATTTTGAGGCTCTAAACAACGTTTTTCTAGGAAAATCGAGAGAATGAAGTGCATTAGTTGGTTTTGGTGGGTTAAAATTTGTATTCCTTATATAAATCTTTCTAACGAGGTATTACGCGCATCAAACAAATATTGTATGCCAAAGTTATGACCCCTGGAAGTTGATGTACCAATTTACCCAAACGGGGCCCATAATTTTGGTGCTTCATCTCCTAGGGTTAGGTTTTTGGATGTTTAGGGTTCTCCATTGTTTCTCAATGATAAATAGGCCTTCGAACCTCAATGTAACACAGTTCAGAGGCATGTAGCCACGACATCTCTTCTTAGAGATAAGCTACCACCGCTCGAGCTGGTCTTATTTCCATTATGTTTCTAAGCATATTTTAGTATTTGATATTAATGAAATGAAGTGTTATTTATGATGGATATTTGTATTTATGGTTATATCTGTAATTTGTTGTGTTCCTATTTAAATTCAAATCAGAATGAAAATGAAATCATCAAAAAAATAACAAAGTAAAGAAATAGAGGTGAGGAAAAAAATCACATAAGGGTTATAAATGAGGACGTGGTACGAGAATTCCATATTGTTTCCTATAAGGGTATATATGACCTCAAAATGGAACAAAATAATTTACCTATCGACCAAGGAAAAAGGGGTCCACTGTTGTAACAATGCTTCTCCTCAAGGGGACTAGGAAGGTACATGCTTCGAACCTTCTACTTATCCATGACGAACCCAGATATGAGGAAAAAATAATATAAACCCTCGAAGCCAAAGAAACAGAGAAAAGAAAAACGTTAGAAAATTCTAGAGCTAGTATGGAGGATAGATGAATTTTATCATGGAGCAAAGCATAAGCACAAAAAATTTGAAATGGATGGAAAGGGACCATAAATGCATTACCATAGAATGCAAGCATTATAAATAATTTTGCACGAGAAGGAAAGATTTTCCTTACCTAACAGTAGACGAGAATTTTTTGTTGCCATGATCTGGACATTTTCCTTTCTAGTAGCCAAGCCTTGCTAAGGATCGCCATGATTTTTGGCATATTATGACTCACAATAGAAAAAGGAACAAAAGGGTTGGACCCCTAGTGAATATATAGAGTTGGGGTTTCTTGAGGGAATTTTCCAATTTTAGATTAATCGAATGACTTGCCACCGTCCACAACAGGAGACCTAAAAACCCATGTGAAGATCACGTGAGCCAGAGTTTTGTGTTCACAAGTGATTCGCTCATAAAAATGAGGGCCATAGCCATAAACTTTGGGTGGGTTATGTGCTTATGAAAGTAGAGCATACAATTGAATAAAGGTAATACACCCTTGAAATTTAAATAACAAAACAAGTATATGTTGTGACCAACATGGTAGATTTAAACAAGCTAAGTTAAGTGCGTAAAATATACCAATAAGGAGTAGTATAGCATATAGAACCTTTCACCATTGAACGTGTTTTTTGTAACACAATCCAAGGTGTAAAATAATTTTGGCCTTGTCATATATGGCACAAGCACCCTCAACTTAAGACTTAGGATATGATGACAACCATAATGAATGCACTAAGGAATTCAGGGTATAATTTAAAGGGTTATAATGAGTTAGGAATATACTTAATTAATAGATTCATTTTTTAAAGGAATTAGGAATATAATCGATTAATGGGTGTGATTGGTACACACACACACACACACACACATATGAGTAAGTGAACTTGTTACAAAAGATTTAAGTGTATATGTAACAACCCTGGTGAAAATTCCATATAAAATTATATAAATACCATGGATGATGGGACACATATTCCAAATTGAATGATGGGAAGGACATCCTACTGGGTGTTAATTTGGTTGTTTATGGCTAAAGGGAATTGACAAAGCCAATGCTTAAGGCATTAAAGAGGAAAAACAATTTTTTACACATTTATTTATGAAAATAATGGAAATTAGGAAAAAAGAAAGGTGAAAGGTCATTGGTTGCATGTGATGAAGAAATTGAAGGAAAATAATGGAAAATGAATAAAATAGAGGCCTCATTGATAAAATGGATTATGAGGATCAGTTGGTAGGCTGGTCAGTGCAAAAGCTTGATCAATTTAGCTTTGGAGCTCTCTCATTATTATGTCTCTCTCTCTCTCATACTCTTGGACACTTAGAGTTTTTCTTGGAGAACTTTGGCATTGGAGAAATAAAGGCCAAGAAAGCAAGAGGGAGTGAAGATCAAGCAGGGAAAAGAAAGATCAAGCAACTACAACTAGCTTCATTGGAGGTATCAACTTTCTTGTGTATTTTTCTTGCTAGATTTTGCATCCATGGGATTGCATGAGTTTCTTTTCTACCATAGCATGGGTTTTGCCAAGTGTGACAGTATTTTCAGCCTAGCCTTAGCATTTCCTGATAGCTTTGTGTTGAAGGTGTTCGACCCGCCAGCATTCAAGGGATAACCCCAGTATTAAGTCCCAATAGGACATCACACCATTTCGTGTGGGAGTCCCATCTGATATGATGTCTCGATTGCCATTGTCTTAAGGATTTTCCTCAACTCTTGCTTGTCAGCATAGAAGAGTGGTTTTCTTTGTGTTTGATAAGTGATGTTTGTGTGCCTGGTGAATGCTAGTGTACTTGTGTCAATGGTTCTTTCAATGTATAGGGAGAGGGTGGGAGTGAGTCCCAACTCAACTAGGAACACACAACACAACAAGACATGCACAACTTCTGGAGGAGAATTCGACACGGATTGCGCAGTCATGACACAGAAGGTAAGATAACAAGTATAACACTCAGTGGATGAGTCTGCATGGGTGTAACAGTTGTTGCAACAAGTTTTATGTGAAATGTTTTTCTTTTCTCTAGTGGGGTAGTCACCATGGGGGGAGACAACATTAACAACATATACAATACATTTTAATTAAAAAATTATGTATTACAACAAGTGAAATAATTTCAAGTGTTCAACACAGGTTAAAGCAACATGCATTACAAGTGTTCAAGATTAGTCTTACAAGAATTACAATACATGTGAGAAAATGTGTTGGCCTGTTAGTAGGCTTCTGAATAAAGTGAAATTTACAAGACACATCATTACACCATACATCACTAACCCCAAGAACGAGGGGTTGGAGCCACTACTTACTCCTCAAAGAAAATATTACAAACTCTCATGGCTTTGTGGGAGGAGCTGAGGTGAAAAGTCCTTTCCATGTAAAAATGAGGGGGTATTTATACCTAAGGGTGAAACTAACCCTTGTCGTTGTTTGACTATTGTCATGACTATTTGTATTCCATGACTTTCGACTTTACCTAACTCTTTTTACAATAAGTGGGTCCCTTGGACTTCCACGTTACATTACATTGATTTGACAACATCACCCACAATGGAGATGTGGACAACATGACTCATGACATGACTCAACATGATAATGTTGGTACATTCGTGTTGCTGCTCGAGTGCATGTCGAACTCCAGTGTTGCTGGGTGATGGATGTATTCATGGTGTATCACAACTTCACCTCCACATGCCAAAGTGTGTGGAGTCTTCGATGGTCATTGGTTCGCTTGATGTTTCTTTGGTACGTTACTCCGTGCTTGTATGTTGGAATGCTTGACATGCTCATATGTTCGTGAAAGGTGCATGTTTGTCTATTCATCTATCCATGAACACATCTTGCATTTTTTCTCATCCACCCGTCTGCGAACACATCTTTTCATGATCATCCATTCGCAAGAAAATCTCTTTGCATGCTTCATTCATTCATCTGTTGGTGAACCTATCCTTTTGCATGTGCTCCCTTCGTTTATCCCATTCGTCATCGCGCCATGTTTTTTAGTTTACCTATGCCTGCAGTCATCCATGATGAGATGACACCATTTCCAAAAACCTCCTAGTCTACCATGACACATGATCATTTCAGATGCAGGTGACCAGGAGAGGCAATAAGGTTGTGAGGTGGGATGATGGCTTTGGGAATTACTAATGAAAATTGCGCAAGAGTCATTGGATGATGAAGATGGGAAATCCAAGTCGACAGTGATTGTCTGCGAGGCTTGGTTCAGCTAGAAGGAAAAACTACACAAATTTTGGGGGCGATGGTCCGGACTGAGGGAAGGTAAGGCAGAAAAAATCTGTGCATTTTCCAGAATGAGCGACGTCAGAGGTTGGAAGGAAAAAATTTTGCAATTTTCGAGGGGAACAGGTTGGGTTGCACAGAGGATCAGCAAGCAGAAATTGCCCATCTCTTTGGAGGAACTGGACGGGAGCCTAGCAGCGAAAACTATGCAATTCCCAGAGAGAATTGGCAGTTGGTTGTTGTGTCACTGGCAGCAGAAATTACATAATTCTGAAGGGAACAGGAAGTTTGTTGCTGGGATTTTGGCAGTAGAAACTACACAATTCTTAGAGGGAACTGACAGTCTACTTCGAGGAGCTACTCGCGAGGGAAATTGCACTGAGGCTGGGAGTTCGACCTGCTAATCGTCTATGTGCAATTTATGAGCTGAGCAAACTACTGGGAAATAGAAGGCATGCTCATGAGAACTACGAAATTTCCTCTATGAGGAGCGGGTCAACTGTCGGGAGGACTGACTGGGAAAACTACGCAATTTTCTAAGGGAGACAGGGATGGGCACTTGATGTTTTGATAGCATGTCTGCAAAATTTCCTCAGTGAGCAGAGCGGGCAAGGTGAGCAACCGGATCCAATTCTTCGGGTGGCCATCAGGAAAGTTGATTGAATTGCTTGTGATCAATGCAGCTTGGAAAGACTTTCCTAGTGCTTTTGTTCTATTCTGGGTTACAGTTGATCGAGTCAATGGTGGCGTGATGGTTCGACTGTCAGAGGGAATTCCAGTCATCATAACTGAGTAACTTGACTAAGTGTGTGAACGAGTAAAAGATGTAAATGTGATCTTACAAACACACACCAACATGACTATATGATGCGATGACTCAAACTAACCAGACACACATGTTTGACATGACTGACCGATGGTGCAAGCGACAAGTGTGACACTCGTGATTGATCATTGATTGACTGTGATGACACTTGTGTGACAGTGAATGTGACTTTGTCTGTGAGTGTGACATATGTTTTCATAGCGTACATAACAAGTACACACCAAGCGAAGACTTTGAGTGGAACCCGAACATGGTCAGAATCATGACTTAGACACCAACATGCCAAAACTTCGAATGAAATGAACAAGCAAGGTGAATGCAAAGACTTGAACGAGCTCACGGAGTGAACCTGAGGGTGTGTAGTCATCAAGTGAAACTCTCAAGGGAGGATCTGAAATTGGGTGTAGGCAAAAATTTTGGAGGGTGGTTGTAGTCACTACAACACTTGGTGACACACTAGTAGAACTCCAGCTTCTTTCTTTTGGTTCATTGCTAGCACAAGGCCTTAGTATTTTAGGGAGTATTGAATCGGTGTGTGGGTTACTTTAGCTTCCCCACTTACCCCATGGACATACATGGTTCACCCTTTGCCAACTCAGTCAAACACAAACAAAATTTCGGCTTGATCGCAATGTTTCAAATCTAATAAGGGTACTTTAGCTCACGAGTTGAATATTTTCAGAGTATAAGTTTCCATCTGTAGTGTTGTTCCATTGCTAGAAGGCCTGGATAGTACCCCGATGGAGTCATGCAGCAACACACACATTTCTCCAGTGCTAGCAAGCTTGGTCAGTACCCCAATGGAGTTGCAGGCTTCACCCCTCTATGTGGGAAGTCTTTCTCTTCTTTCACCTTTGTATTTTCCAAGAGGACTGTGCGTTGGAACTTATTTATTTTTTGGGTAGAAGAGGGATCCAAATTTATTGAGATATCAAGAGGTTTCTCCTTCAGAGAAGCATGTAGGACCTCTGACATAGGTTTTCTACTTTATATTTTCCCCTTCTCCGTTTCTACTAGTTGGATGAGCATGAACACACAGAGTAGAAGGTTGAGTACAGGGATGGGTATTCCTACCATGGACACAAGTTCATGGTTGTACCAAAACTTACCTTACAGATGGTTCATATTTTCCATCAAGACTTCATTAGCCGAATGTTATAACCAAGCACAGAGAAGACAGACACAAGACTGGCCAAGTGCAGTGTCACAAGTCTCTTCAATTTCAGCCACATACTCTTATTCAAAAACTAGAATGTAGTACTTGGCAGCACTTATTTCCAGAAACAAAAATTGTAATATAGCAAGAAAACAAAAAAAATGTAAACAAAAATATAAGCAGAACAAAGAAAGTAAAAAACAAAGATAGTAAGCAAAGAAAACAAGATGAAAACAACAAGCAATAGGCAAACTATGTATATGGCACATGCATGGCTTGGCCTACTGAAAGTAATGCTTGAGATATTGGCCATTGACATGAAGATTTTCAATCCTCCCATCAAGATATTGCAAACGATATGTGTGTGGGCCAATCTTCTCGTGGACTATATATGGACCAATCCACAAGGACTAGAACTTCATATGTTTGCCTTTGTCTTCATGGGGCTTATCCCGTTTCAGAACCAAGTCACCAAAATCAAAGTTAGCTTTCATTGCAGACTTCTTACCAAACCATCTCTTGATATGGTTCTAGTGCAGTGTGAATTTTTCTTTTCCTTTCATCCTTTCTTCCTGAACTTTATGGAGAGAATCCATCCTATGCTTAACTAGCTGGCAAGGCTTCCCTTGGGATTCTTAGGAAAGGTAAAGTGTAGGTAAGTAGATATTTGGTGGAAGGATGGCTTCTTTATCATAAACCAAGAAGTATGGTGAGGTATTTATAGAGGGCTTGGGTGTTACATGGTCAGTCCATAATGCATTCGTCAGGGCAGTATGCCAGTTGCGCTTCTTAGAGAAAACGGTATTCTTGATTATACTGATGAGATTTTTATTCGTGGACTCTGCTAGACTATTTCCTTGTAGTTAATAGTTAGATGAATCCTTTAACACAATACCATTTTTTAATGAAAATTCATAGAGTTTCAAAGATGAAAAATAAGTTGAATTATCGAAAACAAGTGATACTAGAACGTCGAAGAATGAGACGGTGTTCTGCTGGAGGAATTTGATGAACTCCTAGTTGTTCACTTGTTTGATCAGAATTTCTTCTATCCACAACGTGAAGTAGTTAGTTGTTGTTAGGATATAGCACCATTTCTTTGAAGAATGAGGGAAAATTTCCCCAATGATGTCCAGGCCCCACTGTTGGAATGGTTTGGTCACTACAACTGGATGCAGTGGGGCTGCTGATCTTCGTGTTCTGTTGGCACATTGCTGATAGATCAGGCACTTGTGAGAATAAGAATGTGCATCCTTGAAAAATGTGGGCCAAGAGAAACTAGCTCACATCACTTTATGCACAGTGTTGTCTCCCATAAAGTGACCGCCAACGAGTCCTTCATGCAGATCTTGAAGTACCTTCTCTGATTCATTTTCTGTTGTTGGGAAAAGTATCTATTCAGAACGCCCCTATCCCACTCTAAGGTGTGACAGTGCCTTAGCAACAAACAAGGAAAACTATTCTCGTATTCTTCTTTATGAAATGTAAACGAAGAGGAAGGATGTAACTAACCTGTGTCTTTCGCTAGTTTATTGATCCAATCACTCTCCTCTTTGTTTGCTTCCTGCTGCCTGCTCCCTTACTGGCCCAGCTTCACCAAGTTCCTACAAGATCACAGAAGAGGAAACTACACAAAAGACATAGATTTACATTCATAAATAGCTTAGGATCAGATTAAGCTAAACATGCAAATATAACAAAACATCATTGATATACAAGCATATAGGAGAAACTCAAATAGTTTTATTGATATGATAAGAAATTCCAAGAGGAGATACAACCAAGTGAGTCCCGATCTAGCATCTACCTCCCAGCAAAGGAATCCCTTCCTCTCCTCCAACAAAGCATAAATCACCCAATGCACTAATCTCAATCTCAAACCAACAACAATTCTCTGCAAAGTACAAAATTCCAGCCTCTGGATCTCTGGGATGAGGGATCCATATATAGATGTAAGCAGAGAGGATGAGTCAGCTTATGTTTTGACTTGTGGCTTCTCTCTGTCAGTTCTTGCTTCCACTTGGAGACTGAGAGCCTCTTACTCATCATTAGTCGAATTCAGTGAGGCAAGTGTCATTGGAGAAGATTCTGGAAGCTTCCATTGTCTTTCCACCTCGTTGAATGAGCTTGCCATTTGTCATTTCCCGCTCAATGCACCCTGGTAGTGCATTCACCTGCATTGCAACTCACCTAGCCAGTGTATTTGGGTTCTTTGCAACACAGGCAGCTAGTGGAGCCTCTGAATTGATCCTGATTTGACTAGTTTTGAGCAGTTTTTGGTGGAGAACTTCTGGGAGAAGCTGTCATTGGTTGACCTTGTTCCTTTAGGGGCAGGAACAACACTTTTAGGGACTTTGGATCCCTTGGATTATGGACATTTCATGCTCAATGTTGTAAGGCACAAAAATGTCTATAACATTTTCCTCGAGGCACCTAAGGAAAACTCCATTACTATGCTTTCTGTAAAGCACTCCGTGCACCGACTCATATGCTATGGATTTCAGGTGCAATGCCATATTATGTCTACTGAAAACTTGAGAGGGTATGGTGTCGTGCTCAAGGTACTGGTGGACATCTGCATACCAAGATATTTTGTTATCAGTGAGTGTTGCTCGCCTTATATCATACATCTCAATCTCCTGCTCCCAATTGTAGAGCTCTTCTTTGCTCTCAAGAGCGTGTAATACTTTAGCTACAAGTCTGCATAGCCCATATCCTTTGATTGTGTGCACTGGCTTGATTTCAAGATCATACTCTTGCAAGCCAATCATCCAGTTTGCACGTCATTCACCCAATCCTTGTCGTACAAGCAATGTGCAGACTGCTGGGTGGGTGACGAAGGCTATGAAATGGTTCTTCAACAAGTAGGGATTGAGGTGTTTCACCGCCTTGTAAACTGCATAAGATTTCTTTTCAATGGCGGGGTAGTTGAGCTCTAGTCCCTACATGCTTTCACCCATGAAGGAGATGGGACGTTCATCATTAGCTTTGTCATTCGAAGTGAGTACTGTAGCCAATGAATTTTCAGAAGCGAAGGTATATTGCAGGAAATCTTTCTTGAAATCTGGGTTGTAGAGTGCAGGAACTTTTGAAATGGCCTATTTGATCTTGATGAATGCATATCTTTCCTTCTTACCCCAACTGTAGACTACATCTCTCTTGATCATGTCCTGCATGGGCTTAACTATCTGTGCATAATTCGAGATGAAATTCTGGAGGAATTTTATCTTTCCCAAGAAGGATTGCATGGCTTTCTTGTTTACTTGGTAAGAGATCTGTGTAATGGGTTGGACCCAGTCTCGATCCACCTTGATCCCACTTTTGGCAATAATGTGTCCATGGAGGTTCCCCTTCGACACTTCGAATATGCTCTTTTTAGGATTCAAGGAAATCTCGTATCTCCGACATCTCTCAAAGATTTTATTTAAATGGCATATGTGGTCTTCTCATCTTCTTGAGAATAAAGGGACATCCTCAAGGTATACCACAGGGCTCTGTCCAATGAGTCTGCAAAAGGAAATGTCCATGGCATGCTAAAATGTTGCGCCTACATTTACAAGCCCAAATAGAATTCATATATAAGTTAACGTACCCCACTTGGTACGGAAAGTAGTTTTGAGTTTTTCATGTTTTGCTACCAAACATGATTGTATCCTGAGAAACTGTCAAGAAGAGAGAACATTTGTGCCCCAAATATTGTTTACAAATGTGGTCCATAGATGGCATGTGGTAGTTTTCCTTGTCTGAGGCACAGTTTACATTTCATAAATTGACAGACAAGCAGATTTCCTGGAAATTATTACATAAAGGAACAAGGTTGGAGACCCATGTGGAATGGAAAACTTTATATATGACCCGTGCATCCAACAACTTAGTAAGCTCTCTCCATATGAGGGGTTCAAGTGACGAATGTACTTTCCTCAACTTCTGTTGATATGGTTTGACCCCTTCTTTGATTGGAATGATATGTTGGATGGACCACGTGTCATAAATTTTTAGATCATCATACATCTGTCTGAACACATATCGGTACTTTTTGAACAAGCAGACAAAAGCCTTCTGCTCTTGCTGTGTACAACAAATACCAAGATTGACAAACTTCAGATCTTGTTATGTTACCAGGTTTATCAGTTCATGCCTCATGGTGGAACTATGGCTCTTATTGTTCCTTGTCCCCTGAAAATGTTCTTGAAAGTCATAAATATTTTCCAATGTTCCCAAACCTTTTTTGATAAGGTGGCCTTTTCTGTTACTAGATTCTGCTCATAGAGAGCACTCATGCTCTTCATCATGTAATGGTTCATCTTTCAAGAATTCATCATTGGCCATGAAATGTAGTATCTATTGATCATCATTAAATACGTGTAAGTTAGTTATGTTTTCCGCGATAGATGGTTTGTAAAAAATATCAATAGTAAATCTATTCCTAATCGGTGACATTCTCGAAGCTCCATTTGCCAGTGTATTAGCAGCTACATTACATGTACGTGGTACAATAATGATATTAAAATCTTTGAAGTTTGAGATTAGTTGCCAAACCTATTGTTGGTAACTTTTGAGATGCGTTGATAAACAATGAATGGTGTTACATACCTACCATACCACTATCTCTGAATCACCTACCACTTTGAGTATGACCACATTGAGGCTGGCGACTTTTTGCAAGCCCAACCTGAGTGCTTCATACTCTGCTATGTTGGTCGTGCCATTGAACTCCAAGCAACTTGAAACTAGATGCTTCCTATTTTAAGGGTCGATTAGAGCACACTTGGCTCCTAAGCCATCCCGTGTCTTTGATCTATCAAAGTACATGGTCCACAGCTCATTTGTATATGCACCGCTTGATGTGCTAGTACTACTGCCACTACTATTACTGCTACTACTACTAGTATTGGTATGATGTACTGTACAAATTTCATTACCATCAGTTGGGAAACGAAAGAGTCCGAACTACGTGTCTAGTGTAGTTGGAGATGGTCGTGCAGGATAACACCCCAATGTTGTCTGAAGGAGGCAGTTTCCAAACATGAGTTCTGCGAAGGCCAATGGTTCATTCTCACTATTGAGGGGAGTGACATTATATTTCATGTACCTCTTGGACACTGTTATCACTCAGGTTGTCCTTCTGGTCGGCATCAAAAGGATACGGCCGAGGTAACCACAGACGAATCTTTGGACTGCAGGTTCTAGCCCACCTGCAATCAGAGAGGGCTCTCTCTTTCTGATTTAGCTTTGTTGATAATGCTTTAGGCTAGTTATTGAGTTCAAGGGGTTTTGTTTTGTTTTTTGGTGGGAAGGATGATGCTTTCAAGTAAAGAGGCAGGGATAGCATGAAAGTTTTAGAACCATTGGGCGTGGAGTCAAGGAGTAGGACTGCTGGTGCATTTTCTTGGTCACAAGAAGGAATATAGAGCAAGCTAGATGTGTACGAAACAATCATTCGAGGTAAAAGTGGTGGACTAAAGGCTAAGGAATGAGGGGCAATTAAGAATCTCTCATTCAGATTAGCAGAAAGAAGACAAATGAGCACTATCTAGGAGCAATTAAGAATTCCTAGATAACAATCATTCATATATGAAAATAGGTCAAACATGAGCCATAACAGAATTCATATTTATGCCTAATTCAAGAGGAAAACATTAAGAAGCCACAGAAACTGAGCATAGAGTGCAACCAAGAAAATTCTAAACCAATCCTTTTTTTGTGACTTGAGTATATGTGAAATTGAAATAACAGAGGTAAGGAAAACTTATTGATTCATATAGCAGCACAAGAATTCCGCATTCAATTCTTCAAACCATTAGACACAGAGCAGACAGTCATTCCTCCAAAGCTTTTTAGCAATCTTTGATTAAGTAAAACATCTCAGATATCCAGTGCGAGTCTCTAATGAGGATTATCAACCAACCAACCCTTTAAACAATACAGAGGGTCGGTATATATAGGGAAAATTATCCAAAAATTAATCTATTATAGTCGACCTAAGCAGGTCTGAAAGAAAATGATTACTTTTAACCTAATCTTATCCAGAAATAAATGCATGAAAATATCTTTGAGCTGCGCTGAGGGCAGCTATATCAAAACTGAGTTAATGTCTGTCCTGGGTGGCTCAGTGCAGTCCTCCTGTAATAATTGTGATTTGTCCTTTATCTCCACCTCTAACTTGGTTTTGCTGCTATTTTGCTGGCATTAATGTGCACTAATCCCGACCAGATAGGCTTTTAAATGGCCTTAACTGCTTTGCTGACTTTGATGAAGGTTTTTAATTTTCACCTGATTTGATGTTGCTGAACTGATACTCTTTGCCGCTTCCTGATACTCTTTGGCGCTGATCCTGGAGTCTTTAATATCTTCTGAATGGTTTAGACTGTCCCATCGATGCTTCATGGTAGCTGCTCGATCTTCTGTTGCTTTAAAAACTGTGTTTGCCCCTTTCTGAATGCTTCGCGAAGAAAAACGGGTGATTATGCGCCTTTCGGGCTTGCTGGGGGCTGCAGGATGAGGGGCTTTCCACTTTGGCCCATTTCCCATAGCCTAGCGTGAATCGCACATAAAAAACTGCCTCAGAATTTGAATCCGGGCTTCCTAAGCATGATTTTCGCCTTTTGTGCCTTTTTGAGTGATGACATCAGCATGACATCAGCAGTGGGTCCCAGTACGGAGGTGACGTGGCAGGGTGATGTCAGCAGATGACGTCAGCAGTACGGCGGGTGACGTGGCAATGCACGGTGGCAGTGATGTGGCAATGGTGAGTTGGCAGTATGGTGGCAGGAGGCCGACGCAGGCAGATGACGCAGTAGGATGACGTCACTGGGACGTGGCGGGGAGGTGACGTCATGGTGAGGACGTGGCGCCGACGTCACCCAGGGGGGCGGTTTGGCGGTTTCGGGTGCACCGCCTTTGCACTGAAGCGGTTTCGGAGGAAGGGGCTCCGCCACACCCGGGAGGGCGACGCGTGGCGGGAGTACGGCGGGAAAACCGCCGAACTCCCGGACGCTAACCCTCGGCATGTTGGCGTGTGAAAAGACCCGCCCACCGTAGATCTTGGGCGGGCCAGATCTAACGGCTGACGGGACAGGTAAGTCGGTGGAAGGTTAGGGCGGGGACCCGCCCGCTATTTTATTTGTTTATTCATAGGGCGGGGGGGGGGGGGGGTTAAACATTGGATATGTGGGTTTATGGGTTATGCGCCGGGGAATTAAACGATGATTTAATGTTCAAAAAAGCATTTAAACATTTAAATTTTGGGAATAATGACTATGGAGGATAGAAATATGAGGTTTTTTAGGGTGAAGGGTTGGGTAAAGGTTATTAACTTAACCAGATGTCAAGTTAATCCCAGGGTTTGAACGTGGAAGGCTAATGTCAAGCTCCTGGTGAACTCAACATTTCCCAAACTTGATATTATATGGCTATAGTGCCAAGGGATGGGGATATGTACCTAGGGGATTTTTATATTTAGTTTTAGTAGGGGAAGGGGAAACAGATAGGAAGCTATATAGTAAAATTAGTAGTTAATATGACAAGTGATCAGAAAGCGCTAAGTATGTGGAACTTAGGTTGTTAGGGGGGGAAATGATTCATAGAGGAAGTATGAACAAGCCTTGAGTAAAGCAGATCTTCACCAAGACAAATGATGTGGAAATGATGAAACTAAGAGGCTTAAGAAGATCTTGACCTCTTCAGGGGAATTAGTGAGTGATTTGGGGGAAAGGAAGAAAGGGAGGTTAGAGATATCCAGTTTGAGTTCCTCCAAACAAAACTGCCTTGTAGTTGTGATCTAAAGTACACTATCACTTTAAAGCACAAGACTGATCACATATCAACATTCTGCAACCTCAAAGAGTACCTACCCAGCCTACTTATCTAGCATTTTTTCTTCTTTTTGGTTTGGGTGCATTTAGACTTGCAGACCCTACTTTACAATTTTTCTTTTGGCCGCCCTCCTATCTAATTTTATCCTTATCTCTTCCAAGGGCCCAGATTAGACAGTTGGACTCCTTTGTTTCTCTACCTATCTACAAATCTGCCAAGATTAAGCTGTTTGGACATATATCAATTCTCTATATTCTAAAACAAGAAATTGAAACCTAGGGAAGCCAAGATTAAGCTGTTTGGACTTCCCTTAACAGAACATTCTTCAAAAATGGTTAAGTCATCAAAATTGGAATACAACAGTGGCATTTGGACTGGCACACTTTCATGGCCTCTTTTTTGGCCTTTTTCTGGAAATATGGAGCATTGCAGGATGCAAAGTACGACATATTTGGCATGTAAAACTGTCAATCATGAAAGATGAACACCTGTTGCAACAGGAGGCTAACAGTGGCTCCACTTGGGGATGGCTTTTCCTTGTGAAAAGCCAAGAATAGCAGGTCAGACTGCCTTGATCTTCTATTGTTGCTAT
Source organism: Pinus tabuliformis (assembly GCA_031772625.1). Lineage (NCBI taxonomy): Eukaryota > Viridiplantae > Streptophyta > Pinopsida > Pinales > Pinaceae > Pinus > Pinus tabuliformis. The sequence goes on along the minus strand of CM062819.1, from coordinate 1,660,427,779 downwards.
GGATTGAAAAACTTGTTTATGCTCGCTATTATAGTGTGAAACTTTGAAATATGAATAGCTCCTTCCTCAACTGAATTACTGTAAACTGCATAGCATCGCCTGCTTTCTTCTATATGTTTGATGTTATGTACAGTATTACTTGAGCATTGTACCTTTGAAAAACATAGGTCAAAACTGATGTGTTTCCTTTAGCTCTGGTCTAGAAACAGTTGCTGATGTGAAATTAAAAAATGCTCCTCTCTTATTGATACTGTTTGACTGAAGACTGCAAGCTGCCCACTGTTTGCTTTCACCATACATTTATGTGATATGACAGTGCTACTATTGTTGTTTTACCGAGTTTAATGCAGAGACAGAGCTTTAAAGAATGGAATACTGGCAATTGGCTGTGTCTTCACAAACATTGCTGCTGCTCCTCTAACACTCAGATTGCTTACACAAAAACTAAAAACAAAGCGCTGATATATACAAATATCAATGTACAAAGAGATATGTACAGAGCTGGATTGTATCCCTTTAAAAAGGATCATGGTAATGTTTCAGCATTCAGCCATTCACAGGGCCTTCTTCAGTTGTGCTGCCCTCTACAGATTTGAGAAAATATGTGTTATTTCCCTGAACAACAGAAATAACGAATGGCCCTTTCCATAAAAAATCAAATTTTGCATGTTTTCCCTTGTCTTCTCTCTATGAATCCCACCTTAGAACTTTGTCACGAATATAGAAATCCTCAGCCTTAACTCTCTTATCAAACATCCTTTTGAGCTTTTCTTGCAAAATCTGAGCTTTGTCATAGACCTGTTCTCTGGTTTGCTGAAGATGAATGGTCTGATTAATTCTTCTTTGAATGTCATTTGGTTCAGCCTGAATCTCCTGTAGTAGTCTGATAGTAGGGATGCCCAAGGATGAAGGAAACCTGGCTTCCATGCCATATACTAGCTCATAAGGGCTCATCCCAATGGATCTCTTTGTTGAAAGTCCGTCTGCCCATAGGGCATTTGTAAGCTTTCTATGCCAGTTCTTCTTGTTTTCTTCTAGCACTTTCTTTATGATATTAATCAGGCTCTTATTAGATGACTCAGGCAAGCCATTACCTTGGGGGTAATAGGCTGTGGAATGCCCCAAGGTGATGTGAAATTTGTGGCAAAAATTGATCATTTTTTTAGATTTAAAAGCAGCGGCGTTATCAGTAATGATCTTCTCAGGGCAGCCAAATCTAGAAAGGATGTTGCACTCAAGGAATTGGATAATGATGGTGTCATTGGCTTGTCTGCATGGGATGGCCTCAACCCACTTGGTGAAATAGTTGGTGGCTGTTAAAATCCATTTGTGCTCGCCTGAGGAAGAGGGATGGATTTCTTCAATGAAGTCAAGACCCCATTTTTGAAAATGCTTTTCAGTTGAGATGGGTTTAAGGGGTAGGGGCAACAACTTTCTTTTGCCCTAAAAGATTTGGCATTTGTGACATGAAATGGCAAACTTCTTTACATCTGCAAAAAGAGAGGGCCAATAGAAACCAGCCCTTAGAATTTTATCCAGTGGATTTCCAATATAGATGTCCACCGCAGTCACCTGCATGGAATTCTTTCATGACATTGTTAGTTTCAATCATGATTAAACAATTAAGCAATATACCTTCATGATTTTTCCAAAATAATGCACCATCTATGACACAAAACTTTGAAGCCTTCATTCTTAAAAATCTTTTCTTAGTTCTGGACAATCCTGGGGGAGCAAACAGGTTTAACAAAACAAAGCATATATCAGCATACCATGGGGATTGCAAAAAGATTTCACTGATCTGTGGAGTCGCCAGCTCCTGTTCATTGTCTAATTGGTTAATGTCTAAGGCTTGAAAGTTTGTTTCGGACATCAGTTTGGCTAAACCTTGTCCCTTTATGAGCTTGGTTGGTTTTATTTCTATGTCATACTCAAGGATGTTTGCAATCCATTTTCCTCTTTTGCCCTCTAATCCCTCTTGGGTTAATATGTCTTTTATAACAGCATTTGGGACATAGGAAATTACATGTGAATATCAAATGTACACTCAGAAATCTTTGATTGCTTTGACCAGGGCATAGGCCTGCTTCTCCATGATTGGGTACTTCAAAGGGGCATCTCTTAAGGCTCGGCTGAAAAATGCAATTGGCTTTTCAGCTCCCTGATCATCCTTTTGTAAAAGCACAGCAGCTATGGTGTGATCATATGCAAAAGAAAATATGATAAATTCCCTATCAAATTGTGGACTTGTAAGGACAGGGGCTTGGGTTAAGGCCGATTTTATGCACTCAAAGGCTTGTTTGGTTTCAAGAGACCATCTTACCTTGGCATCCTTTTTTAACATGTTGCTTAACAGTCTTATCAGCTCAGCTAGATTTGGAATAAATCTCCTTAGGAAGTTGATCTTTCCCAGGAATGCTTGCAACTCTTTTATGTTTCTTGGATATGGGATTTGGAGGATGGCTTGGATTCTTTCAGGATCAATTCTAATCCCGTCCTTTGATATGATATGGCCAAGGAGTTTGCCTTCTTCAAGGCCAAAGAGGGATTTTTTGGGGTTCAAGGAAATGCCATATTTCCTGCATGTCATGAATATTTGCCTCAAATGTTTCAGGTGCTCTTGATCAGATTTAGAGAAAGGGGTTAGATCATCAAGATATACAACTAGGAAATCATGTATTTCTTTGGCAAATGCAATATCCATTGCCCTTTGAAAGGTAGCACTGGCGTTTTTAAGTTCGAATGGCATCTTCACATACTTAAATGTTCCCCACGGTGTGGTAAAGGTTGTCTTGTCTTGGTCATCCGGGTGAAACAGTATTTGATTGAAACCTGAAAAGCCATCTAGCAAAGAAATTCTAGATGATCCCACTACTCTCTGCAGAATATGATCCATTTTGGGCAATGGGTAGTGGTCTTTTAGGGAGACTTGGTTTAAATTTCTTAGGTCTACGCATAGCCTAATCTCTCCTGTCTTTTTTCTTGTAGGAACAATATTGGATACCATTGACAAAATCTGATGGGTGCTATGATACCTGCTTCAAACATTCTTTTCACTTCCTTTTCAATCAAAGGGAGAAGCATAGGATTGATTCTCCTCAGTTTCTGTTTGAAGAGATTTTGGTTTGGTTTTAAGGGAATGGTGTGTTGGATTACTGAGGTGTCATAGGATTTCAAATCCTCATAACTCCAAGCAAATACATCTTGGAATTCTTTGAACAGATCAACATATTTCGGCTTCTGATCAGGTGGCAAATTTTTAGATAATTTGATCATTTTGGGCTTCTCTGTTATCCCGATGTTATGTTCTTCTATAGCAGCGTTTAGGGGTTGCATTTTTGGTTTCTTGGGAACATCATTAGCATCAAACATGTCTTCCAACGGAGTGAGGCCAGCAGGGAGTAAGTTATCTTTCAGATCAACTATCTCGGCCTCTGTTTCGGCTATTTCCTCCAAACGCATCAGTTGCAGTTCTTCTATATTTGTGATATCAAAAACAGTTGGGTTCAGCATTCGTTTGGCCGTTATAGGTGTTACAGCTTGCTGATTTTCATTCGTTTGTTGTTGTTCATCTGTCATAGCATCCATGTCAATGTTAATATTTGAAAACTCATGCTCAAGGGTGAGGAAATTGTTAATCTGGGCATCATTCTCGAACACTTGCCAATCTTTAACATTATTTGGGACAGCGGGCCTGTGTTTTATTTCAGCAGTGAAATGATGATTTGGTTCAAAGGGAAGCTTGCATGTACTAGCAAAAGTGGCCAGGCTGTGTGCATGAATGTTATGCTCTCTTGAAATCTTGGCAAGCTTGGATTCAGTGAATGTGTTGAGTATACTAGTGGCAGCAGTCCTATAGGCCCTCATTCTATTGTCATTGGTAACAAAATTACCTTTCATCTGTTGTATGATTAAATCAGAGTCACCTAAAATGGATACTTTTGCAGCTCCTAGAGCTTTGAGCAGTTTAAGGCCTAAGAGGAGAGCCTCATACTCTGCCATGTTATTAGTGCATTTGAAATTTAGTCTGTAGGCATGGCCTTCTGCATGATTGTTATATGTATTGTGAATCCAGACACCTGCCCCTGCTCCTAACTTGTTGACAGAGCCATCAAACTCTAAATACCATATGATTTCTTGCTTGTGGTTAGTGTCAAGAGTTTCAGTCATTCTTGCAGCGGACATATTTGAATTTTCTGTTTGGGGAGTTTCTTCTTGTAAGCTGGTTGCGTTGATTGTTTTGACAGTTTTATCAATATGGGCAACTGATTCTTCATTGATGTGTGTGTTCATTTCTAAAGCCACCGGCTTGTCATCAATGGGAGGACTTATTTCATCATTAAATAAAATAAAAGAATCCATATCAGAATGGATTGAGTAAATGGGAAAATTTTCAGGCTTGCTCTCACTAGTTACCACATATTTCATCAGTGTTTCTCTATACAGTCTCTTTGGTTGCCCAAAGACAGATATAGTGGCATAAGAGAGGTCTAATTGGAGGGATCCTTGGAGTTTTTCTCCCCAAGATCTTGACAATAACATGCCATACTTTGGTGGAATGTCAGCAACCACCACATCCATGAGGATTGTCTTGTTAGGAAATTGGACTAAGGAGACACACAGGTCTTTGATGAGGCCTAAACACTTGACTTGACTTGAGTCAAAGGAGAATAGATCTTTGTAGGGTCTTGTAACATCAAGGTTCAGCTTTTCCATTACAGCTTTGGGCATAAGGTTGTGGGAGGCACCTGAGTCAAACATGGCATTGTGCAGGACTTTGTCATGTATATGTAAACTGACATAAAAGGGCAAGACAGATCCATATGTTGATTTTCCATTAACTTCTGGACCAAACAGCAGCTCAGGTTGATCATCAAGAACATTCACATCAATCGTGTTTGGCCAGTTCGGATAAGGGGATGGATATCTTCAATTTACCTATTTCTGCCTCTAAGTCAAATGATTTTTTAGATTGGGTTTTAGTAATGTGAGAAGCAGGTTTCTCTTTTTCCATTGGAGTATCAGCAACTTGGCCTTGTTTACTAGTGTTATGGGAAGTGTTTGATTGTGGTTTTTCTGTTTTGGAAGGGCTTTTCGAATGCTGTTCAAATTTTCTTTCGAGGAAGAAGGTGGCCGAGGCTAGTTAATAGAAGGCTGCATTTGTGTTATGTCCTCTACAGTCACTTGATGCGGGTTTGGGATGGGTATATCAGCTGGTTCTGTTATGACAGCCTTGCCTTTAGTCTTGTTGGGCTGTTTGTCATCCTTTGGTTTGTTAGGTTTAGGAATGTCAATGGTCCTAGTTCTCAGCTTATATTGTTTGTGGACTTCATACACAACAGTATCATAGCCTTGTTTAAAATCAAAAGACTCACCAGACTTAGTCTGAAATTGATTAAAGTCATGCTCATCTTGGTGTTGTTGAGTTAGGAAGATTTGTTGCTCAGCCCTCGAATCCACCAGGTTCATGTGAGTGTCCTCTGGGGGTTCACTAGATGTAGATGCTTCCGCATAATTTTCATGAAAAGGTGGTCTTATATCATGGTCTGGGCTAGACCTACCAGCATTTGTATTCTGCGTTTTCATAAAAATTGGGTTGCTTATAGTATTGGACTGTTGTCCTTCCCATGATGATTTCCTCTCAACACTTTCTACTCTGTCTCCTAGCCTTTGCATGCCATTGATAATAGCATCAGGTTTCTGATCTAAGGCTGTGGGTTCTTCTTTGAAAGTGGTTCTTCTCTCCATTCTAGCTCTATTTCTTTTGCAATCAGGTTGGCCTCTACGCAAACAGCAACATTTTGCATGTCTGCAAGGGTTTGAGGGGCTCTTTCTTTTAACTGGTAGGCCATATCTGGGTCGAATCCATCAGGGAATTTATACAAGGCAAGGTCAGGTGGAGGTCTCAGGTTCTGTGGTATTGCATTATAGACATTATTGAATCTAGCACAGTAATCTAGGACAAAATCTTGAGGGCCTCTTTTTATTGTATCGTACTCAGCAAGTATGTGCAAGGGGTCTTTCTTTTTCTCCCATCTGTTGGTAAAGGATTGGTAAAGCTCATACGGAGTAGTTATGGAATTTTCAGCAAGTGATTTGAACCAAGTTCTTACATCACCTGTTAAACTTTGAACAAAAATTTTCATTCTCACACTATCATCATCTATTTCGTAGTTCTCAAAATAGTCTTGCATCTTCTTTGTATGCTGAAGGGCTGTGCAAGTACTAGTTCCATCAAAATATGTGATTTTAGTTTGATAATCCTGAGGCATAGCCCCAGGGTTTGCAGGTAATTGCAGGGGTGCATATCTATTGGCCATGTTTACAGGGACGACCGGAACAACAGGGATAAGTGGAACAACTAGGAGAATTGGAACAACAGTAGTGGTAATGGTAGTATGTGCAGTGAATGTAGGTGTGGAAGGAGTGCTTTGGGAATTAGATGATGAACAAGGGGAAGTAGGGGTTGAACGAAATAAGACTTTGACAGGGGTTGGAATACTGCTTGGGTGAACTGCTTCAGGACTGTTATCAGCAAAATCTCCTCTTTGTTCTTGCTTCCTAAATATTTTTGGGATTAAGTTCGGATTTTCAAAAGCAGCTGGTGGATTTGGGTCTGGATTTGACCTAGTATAACAAGAATTCTTTTTGGGAGCCAGATTTTGAATTTGTTTTGGTATTTTCTGTGAATGTTTTTAGAATTTAGCAAGGAACTGATTGAATTTCGGGGACAACTATCTGTAATTTAAAACTAGCATGAAGATTGACTGAAGCAACATTTATTTACTCATGTAACTGCAAAGCAAGAATAGTTTCAAAGGCTTCCTGGCCGACATTCAGACTTCATCTGTAGTTTTAAGGAATAGACAGCATTGATTTTTTTTCCTATGGAGTTTTCCAACTTGATTTGTGAAAATAACTGAGGAGGTCCCCAGTGGAGTCACCATTATGTTATCACTCAGGTTGTCCTTCTGGTCAGCATCAAAAGGATACGGCCGAGGTAACCACAGACCAATCTTTGGACTGCAAGTTCTAGCCCACCTGCAATCAGAGAGGGCTCTCTCTTTCTGATTTAGCTTTGTTGATAATGTTTTAGGCTAGTTATTGAGTTCAAGGGGTTTTGTTTTGTTTTTTGGTGGGAAGGATGATGCTTTCAAGTAAAGAGGCAGGGATAGCATGAAAGTTTTAGAACCATTGGGCGTGGAGTCAAGGAGTAAGACTGCTGGTGTGTTTTCTTGGTCACAGGAAGGAATATGGAGCAAGCTAGCTACGTATGAAACAATCATTCAAGGTAAAAGAGGTGGATTAAAGGCTAAGGAATGAGGGGCAATTAAGAATCTCTCATTCAGATTAGCAGAAAGAAGACAAATGAGCCCTATCTAGGAGCAGTTAAGAATTCCTAGATAACAGTCATTCATATATGAAAATAGGTCAAACATGAGCCATAACAGAATTCATATTTATGCCTAATTCAAGAGGAAAACATTAAGAAGCCACAGAAACTGAGCATAGAGTGCAACCAAGCAAATTCTAAACCAATCCTTTTTTCTGTGACTTGAGCATATGTGAAATCAAAATAACAGAAGTAAGGAAAACTTATTGATTCATATAGCAGCACAAGAATTCCGCATTCAATTCTTCAAACCATTAGACACAGAGAAGACAGTCATTCCTCGAAAGCTTTTCAACAATCTTTGATTAAGTAAAACATGTCAGATATCCAGTGCGAGTCTCTAATGAGGATTATCAACCAACCAACCCTTTAAACAATATAGAGGGTCTGTATATATAGGGAAAATTATCCAAAAATTAATCTATTACAGCTGACCTAAGCAGGTTTGAAAGAAAATGATTACTTTTAACCTAATCTTATCCAGAAATAGATGCATGAAAATATCTTTGAGCTGCGCTGAGGGCAGCTGTATCAAAACTGAGTTAATGTCTATCCTGGGTGGCTCAGTGCAGTCCTCTTATAATAATTGTGATTTGTCCTTTATCTCCACCTCTAACTTGGTTTTGCTACTGTTTTGCTGGCATTAATGTGCACTAATCCCGACCAGATAGGCTTTTAAATGGCCTTAACTGCTTTGCTGACTTTAATGAAGGTTTTTAATTTTCACCTGATTTGATGTTGCTGAACTGATACTCTTCGTCTCTTCCTGATACTCTTTGGCGCTGATCTTGGAGTATTTAATATCTTCTAAATGGTTTAGACTGTCCCATCGATCCTTCATGGCAACTGCTTGAACTTTTGTTGCTTTAAAAACTGTGTTTGCCCCTTTCTGAATGCTTCGCGAAGAAAAACGGGTGATTCTGCGCCTTTCGGGCTTGCTGGGGGCTGCGCGATGAGGGGCTTTCCACTTTGGCCCATTTCCCGTAGCCTAGCGTGAATCGCGCATGAAAAACTGCCTCAGAATTTGAATCCGGGCTTCCTAAGCACGATTTTTGCCTTTTGCGCCTTTTTGAGTGATGAAGTTAGCATGACGTCAGCAGTGGGTCCCAATATGGAGGTGACGTGGCATGGTGATGTCAGCAGATGACATCAGCAGTATGGCGGGTGACGTGGCAATGCACGGTGGCAGTGACGTGGCGATGGTGAGTTGGTAGTATGGTGGCAGGAGGCCGACGCAGGCAGATGATGCAGTAGGATGACGTCACTGGGACGTGGTGGGGAGGTGACGTCATGGTGAGGACATGGCGCCGACGTCACCCAGGGGGGTGGTTTGGCGGTTTCGGGCGCACCGCCTTTGCACTGAAGTGGTTTCGGAGGAAGGGGCTCTGCCACACCCGGGAGGGCGACGCGTGGTGGGAGTACAGTGGAAAAACCGCCGAACTCCCGAACGCTATCCTTCGGCATGTTGGCATGTGAAAAGACCCACCCACCGTAGATCTTGGGTGGGCCAGATCTAACGGCCAACGGGACAGGTAAGTCGGTGGAAGGTTAGGGCGGGGACCCACCCGCTATTTTATTTGTTTATTCATAGGGCGAGGGGGGGGGGTTAAACATTGGATATGTGGGTTTATGGGTTATGCGCCGGGGAATTAAACGATGATTTAATGTTCAAAAAAGCATTTAAACATTTAACTTTTGGGAATAATGACTGCGGAGGGTAGAAATATGAGGTTTTTTAGGGTGAAGGGATGGGTAAAGGTTATTAACTTAACCAGATGTCAAGTTAATCCCAGGGTTTGAACGTGGAAGGCTAATGTCAAGCTCCTGGTGAACTCAGCATTTCCCAAACTTGATATTATATGGCTATAGTGCCAAGGGATGGGGATATGTACCTAGGGGATTTTTATATTTAGTTTTAGTAGGGGAAGGGGAAACAGATAGGAAGCTATATAGTAAAATTAGTAGTTAATATGACAAGTGATCAGAAAGCGCTAAGTATGTGAAACTTAGGTTGTTAGGGGGGAAAATGATTCATAGAGGAAGTATGAACATGCCTTGAGTAAAGCAGATCTTCACCAAGGCAAATGATGTGGAAATGATGAAACTAAGAGGCTCAAGCAGATCTTGACCTCTTCAGGGGAATTAGTGAGTGATTTGGGGGAAAAGGAAGAAAGGGAGGTTAGAGATATCCAGTTTGAGTTCCTCCAAACAAAACTGCCTTGTAGCTGTGATCTGAAGTACAATATCACTTTAAAACACAAGACTGATCACATATCAACATTCTGCAACCTCAAAGAGTACCTACCCAGCCTACTTATCTAGCATTTTTTCTTCTTTTTGGTTTGGGTGCATTTAGACTTGCAGACCCTACTTTACAATTTTTCTTTTGGCTGCCCTCCTATCTAATTTTATCCTTATTTCTTCCAAGGACCTAGATTAAGTAGTTGGACTCCTTTGTTTCTCTACCTATCTACAAATCTGCCAAGATTAAGCTGTTTGGACAGATATCAATTCTCTATATTCTAAAACAAGAAATTGAAACCTAGGGAAGCCAAGATTAAGCTGTTTGGACTTCCCTTAACAGAACATTCTTCAAAAATGGTTAAGTCATCAAAATTGGAATACAATAGTGGCATTTGGACTGGCACACTTTCATGGCCACTTTTTTGGCCTTTTTCTGGAAATATGGAGCATTGCAAGATGCAAAGTATGACATATTTGGCATGTAAAACTGTCAATCATGAAAGATGAACAGCTGTTGCAATAGGAGGCTAACAGACACTACCATGATTTGGTTTCACTTTCTATTTTATGGAAGCCACATGTGAGACTAGTCTCTAACAAAATATCCATCTAGATTGATAGACCAGTCTTTACTGAGTAGCAGACCATAATCTTATGGGATGTCCACAACCACTATGTTGATGCATTGGTTGACTTGACGATCATGAGATAGTCGGATGATAACGTCTCGCAGTTCACTAATGGTTGGTACTGCTTTTCTATCAAGTTGGATGATTCACACAGATGTATCCCTCCATTATTCATTAATCCTTTTAGCAATGGAATGCCACATGACATTGGCTGCTGCACCGAAATCAACCAAATAGTTGTGAACATTGTAGTTGAAAATTTCAAAAGGTAGTAGGAATGGAGGGAAACCTAAGTTTGCTTCTTCCATCTGAAGCGTATTGAGCACAATGGAAAGTGATCTAGGAGGTGTGCTTTCTCCCTTTCTAATAGAGGCTGTGCTATCTATTGTTGTCTATCCAAATGCATGCAACACGATATCTTGCTGACTCTGCATCTTACCCAACTCAAAGAAACTTATGTTTGCTCGATTTTTCTTCATGTCATCAACAATGTTGTAGTCCAAAGGTGGTAGACTCACTAAGGTGTCTGAGTTAGAGTGGGTGTTCGTGTTGTCCAATAGAGTGTTTTGTAGCTTGCTACTCATGGATGTGCCTTTGTATATCGCTGTCTTCCTGGGCTTGCTTTTTGTTTTCTGCTTTGGGATGGCCAGTGGATCAACCTTTGTCATCAACAATTTGATCTTCTGTTACATTTCTCCAAATGTGGGAGGAGCTATTGTACTCATAAGATTGTAATAGTAATCTTTGTTTTGGGTTTGCTTCTCGGTATTCATCTCGGGCATTGTTTTCAAGCACTGATACGTGTTCAGCACATGCCCAGAACTTGATGGCTCATCAGGTGCAACCTCTTCGTCATCATCATTGTCCTTTGGCTACACTTGCATATTTCTTTCCGCATTGAGTGTATGACTGCAGAAAGAGCTTGTGACTCACTTCCAGTCCGAATAAGAGTCCTCGAGATGATGTTCTTCATGGAAGGAACATAACTTAGGATCTACACACTATTTGAGTTGGAATATAGGATTATGCGTAGTTTTGGAAGTGAACTGGTTGTTGCTTGATGAGTTGCTTGCCTATATCTACTTGGGTGGATGACTGCTTACAAATGTATCCATTTTCCGTTGTTTTAGTTCTAACATTTCAATGGTCAAGCTCTTGACAAGGTGAGTGAGGGTCTCAATATCGGTTGCTTCCTTGTCTCTACCCTTGCTCAACATTGCTTGGGACTTCTTTCTTGCATCCTTGGAGTCCTTTGTTGATTCGTCATCCTTGATGACTCTAATTGAATGTAGGTCTTTCTCAATAACAATAGCCTCTTCACAGTTTTCTAAGAGTGTTGGTTTCACAGCTCGCTTGATGAACTGCACAATGTTGGTTGGAAGTGTGGATGTGTAGTAGTCAATAGTGATGGAGTCATGAGGTTTAGTGTCTGCTGCAAACTTTTTCAATATCCATGTAAACATATGAATGAAATATTTCACTTTCTCTTTTTCCTCTATATTGATGCTTCCCAACTCTTTGAGTAGCATGGCTGGGGCCTTATCATTAGTGAACTTCTCAAGGAACACACGTTTGAATGCACCCTACTTCTGTATAGAATTTGGTGGAAGGATGTGATACCATGTAGCTACGCGACCATCCAAGGGACATGGGAACAATATACATGCTACGTCGTCATACTAAACCTCAAGGGTCTGTAGCTATAGGTAGAAGTTGTCCAAGTGGTCTTCTACCTTCACCATGCTATTAGGGTTGAACTTGATGTTCATTCTCTCTGCTCGCTTCGACATCTTGTGCAGAACTACTGGGAGAGCCAATGCTCCCTGAGTCATCAATTCAAGATTTGGGTCAGCCATATCTTCTTCCTCTTCATCCTCTTCCTCTCTTTCAGAGTCCAATGGTTTCGTCTCTAAGTTTGTTGATTTGTCTCCATCTCCGCCTCCTCCACTACCTTCCACCCTGCGTCCTGTACCCAGTATGATCCCAAGATCACAAGAGTGTCTTTTTCACCTTGCCAGAAGACCGGAGGTTCCTCTCCGTCTTCAATAGATTCTACCAGACATTCAAGTGTGGCAAGGACTACTTCTCCCACTGATGATACAACAACTCCTACAGGGGTGGCTTTTGGCTTCCTTGATGAATATGGAAGATGTTGTATGCCTGGGATAAGTTCGGCAACTTTCACGAAATGGCAAGTGATGGGATAGATGGAGCGAAGTTAATGATATGGAATCTCATGTTCAACCCTCGGAGGTGAGGAGAAACCAACTGTAGAGTCACATGTAGGTGAAAGGGAGTGAGAGTTACTACCTTGACTAGATGGTTGATGAAGGAGTGTGAGGGGATATTCATCCATATACAACTGGCTTCCCTCCTTCCATCTCCAAAAATGTTGATAGTGCTAGACCCACAACATTTAGGGGATCACCCCGGTATAAAACCCAAACTAGACCTCACACCATTTGGTGTGGGAGTCCCATATGGTATGATGGCCGAGTTGCCTTTGTCTTAAAGAATTGCCTCAACTCTTGCTTCTTAGCACATGAGAGTGGTATGCTTTGTCTTTGAGAAGTGATGTTCGCATGCCTAATGAATGTTAGTGTACTCGAGTCAATGGTTCTTTGACCTTATAGGGAGAGGGTGGAAGTGAGTCCCAAGTTGGTTGGGATGAAATCCCAATTTGGCTGGGATGAAGTCCCAACTTAGCTAGGAAGACAAAAGACAACAGGACTTGCACAACTTCGAGAGGAGGAGTCGACACGGATGCAGCAACCATGACACACAAGGTAGGATAACATGTAGAACACTTAGCAGATGAGTCCGCATCAGTGTAACGATTGTTACAACAAGTTTTATGTGAAAGGTTTGCCTATTTTCCGGGGGGGTAGCCACCACGAGCGAGAACGTTAACAGCATATACAACACATTTTCATTAACATATTATGTATTACAACAAGTGAAATAAGTTCAAATGTTCAACACAAGTTAAAGAAACATGGAGTACAAGTTTTAAAGATTAGTCTTATAACAATTACAATACATGTGACAAAATGTGTTGGGCTATTAGCAGGCTTTTGGATTAAGCGAAAGTTCCAAGACACATCGTTACACCATACATCACTAACCTTGAGCATGGGGCGTTGGAGCCACTACTTACTCTTCAAAGAAAAGATTACAGACTCTCTTGGTTATGTGGGAGGAGCTGAGGTGAAATGTGTCGTCCATGTACAAATGAGGGGGTATTTATAGCAAAGGTTGAAACTAACCCTTGTGGCTGTTTGACTACCCTCATGACTATTTTACTTCCATGAATTTTTTACTTTACATGACTCTTTGTACAAAAAGTGGGTCTCTTGGACTTCCATGTTACATTACATTGATTTGACAACATGGCCCACAGTGGAGATGTGGACAACATGACTTGACATGACAATGTTGGTACATTCATGGTGCTACTCGAGTGCATGCCAAGTTGTAGTGTTGTTGGGTGATGGATGTCTTCATGGTGTATGACATCTTTACTTCCACATGGAAAAGTATGCGAAGTCTTCGATAGTCGTTGGTTCACTTGATGTTTCTTTGGCACATTTCTCCTTTCTTGTATGTTGAAAGGATTGGCAGGCTCATATGTTTGCGAAAGGTGCATGTTCATTCGTTCATCCATCCGTGAGCACATCTTGCATGTTTGTTTGTCTGTCCATCTGCAAACACATCATTGCATGATCATCCATTTGCGAGAACATATCTTCACATGCATCATTCATTCGTCCGTTGGTGAACCCATCGTTCTACATGTGCTCCATTCGTTCATCCCATTCATTATCGTGCCACGTTTGTTAGTGTACCTGTACCTGCAGTCACTCATGAAGAGATGACATAAAATCAAAAAGCCTCCTAGTCTACCATGACACATGACCATTTTGGATGTAGGCGACTGAGAGAGACATCAAGATTGTGAGGTGGGATGATGGCTCTAAGCACTGCTGATGAAAACTATAGAAGATTCACTAGGTGATGAAGAAGGGTAATCCAAGTTGACAACAACTGTTCGTGAGGTCTGGCTAGGCTGGAAGGAAAAATTGTGGAAATTTTTGGAGGGACACTCCCAGCTGCAGGAAGGCAAGGCAAATAGAATCTGTGCATTTTGCAGAATGAGCAGGTAGCAGTGGCCGGAAGGAAATATTTGTGAAATTTTTTGGGGGAACAGGTCGGTCTGCATGGAGTATCAGTAGGTAGAAATTGCGCAGTTTTTTAGAGGAACTGGCTAAGAGCCTAGCAGCCAAAACTGTACAATTCTAAGAAGGAGCTGGTAGTTTGTTTTTGGGTCACTGGCAGCAGAAACTTTGCAATTCCCAAGGGGAACAGGAAGTCAACTGATGGGATTTTGGTAGCAGAAACTGCGGAATTCCTCGATGGAACTTGTTGTCTGCTACTAGGAGCTATTGGCTAAGGAAACTACACTAAGGATAGGAGGCTAGCTTGCTAATCATCTCTGCGCAATTTCTAAGCTAAGTGGACTGTTGGGTAGTAGAAGGCCTGCTCATGAAAACTGCTTAATATCCTGGATGAGTAGCTGGTTAACTGTCAGAAGGACTGACTGGGAAGACTACACAATTTTCTGAGGGAGACAAGGATGGGAACCTATTGTTTGTATAGCTTGTTTTCGAAATTTCCTCAGTCATAAGAGCAAGCCACATCAACAACCTCTGTGCAATTTTTTAGGGGAGTCAGTCTCGGGATGACTGCTAGGTCGGACTCTCCGAGTGGCAAGCATGAAATTTGATTGAATCGTTTGTGATCAAGGCAACTTGGAGGGACTTGGTTGGTGCTTCTACATTGTTCTGGGTGACAATCGATTGAGTCGATGGTGGGTGATGGTCTAACTATCAAAGGGCAGTCCGATCATCAGAACTAAGAAAATTGACTAAGTGTGTCAACTAGTGAAAGATGCAAACATGATCTCACAAACACATGCCAACATGGCTTGATGACGCAATGACTCAAACCATCCAGAAACACATGTTCGACATGATTGACCGATGGTGCAAGCGAGAAGTGCGACACTCATGATTGATCATTGACCGATCATGATGATGCTTGCATGACAATGAATGTGACTCCGTGTGTGAGTGAAACAAATGTTTTCAAAGCGAACAGAACAAGTACACACAAAGTGAAGACTTTGAGCATAAAGAAAGAATGGTCGGAAGCATGATTTAGACAACAACATGCAAAAACTTTGAATGAAATGAACAAACAAGGCAGATGCAAAGATTCACATGGGCTCATGGAGTGAACCTGAGGGTGTGTAGTCATCAAGTGAAACTCTCAAGCGAGGCTCCAAAATTGGTTGCAGGCCAAAATTTTGGAGGGTGGTTGTAGCCACTACAACATTTTGATGAGATGTGTTCTCTCATACAGTTTGTGTGGGATGGTCAGATTGGATTCAAAGCCAAGTGGGGTGGATCCTCAAATTGACAAACACATGGTGGTAGCGGTCCATGAACTAGACTAAGGATGCATAAATCCATTTCCCTATTAACCCCTGAACTGCACTATGGGTTGTGGTAAAGCGATATTATGTGCCTTGGTGGGCCTAGGAATCCTTGCCGATGAATGGCGCTATATACGACAAATGCAAGAGGTGAATTTTTTCTCTATTGGGCCTAGTGATTCTAGGATGGAATGCACAGTAAAGCCTAGAGAGTATCTCTTGGTGTAGGGTCTAGTGATCCCTGGATTAGACTGTCGATGCACAGTAAATCCTGAGAGGCTAAGAGGCACTCAAGTTCCTCATAGTGTAGGTAGAGATCTTTGAAGGCATCCACATTGATTGGTTTCTTTGATGTGTTCTATAAGTCTTACATTCATTGTTGGAGTACGACACCTGGGTGATTGGCTAAGGAGAGACTTGCCTTAGCCAGTCTATGGTCAGGTGGAACATGGTAGTCTCATCTCTACTTGGTTCATTGCATTGGTTAAAGTGAAATTCATTCCATTGATTTTCATGTGTAAATGTACTGGTGTATATATGGATTTTGATGGCTGAGATGTTTATTGTAGTTATGTTCTTATTATGTTGGTTATATGTTCATGTTATGAAAACAAATATGTTTGGATCTCAGCATGTTTTTACTTGTATTTGAATGGATATTGTATCTATGACCTAATAATTTATAAGGCATCAAATGACATGACAAAAAAATGGTTCATGGTGATTCTTAGATAAGTAAAAGATCCCTACACTTACCTCTTTGGTTTACACCTATAGGTTACATGTCGATGATATGCTTGATGAAATGCTTGTCATGGCTAGTAGGTGTCTTATTAAGACCTTGATTAACTATTTACTTTTGAATCATTGTTTCCATGTACTTTGCTTAATTTTGAACTTTCATTCCATTCTAGGTAGTTGTTTGGGCTCTGAGTCTGAAAAGGTGGCTCAATTTCCAGAGTCACTGGCAGATATCTGGCAAGTTTCATCCATAGTTGCTAGCATGTAGGCCTATGAGAGCGACTTTAGGTCTCTAATCATTCCCTTGCCCATAGCATGAGAGTGACTAAGCCTTAAATTATCGATAACAACAATGGGACCTAGGGACAGACTATATGAGTGACCGACTTGTCTCTTGAGGGTTCTATTGATGATATTGGATGTGATGTTTCATTGATTCCACTTCCTTAAGGCCACCTAGGAGGTCTAATATGATCATAGTAGCCTCTCATATCATGTCTATCCCAGTTGGCATGGTAACTTGGGTCGATGTGGGAGGAGGGTGTTATACAGTGGTATCAGAGCATGGTTCAACACTTAGAATCAATGTGTTGAATGTGTTAGTCATACATCCGTGTCAGTTGCATGTGTGTCTCCTATGCTTGCATTTCATGTTCTTGTTTCATTTTCTTGATGCTTGAGTATGGTATGTTGTTGATGATTATGCTATAGGTTAAGTTGTTATTTTTATATGATAGTTAGCTTCATGAGTAGGTTTTATGTTGTTGATGAGCATGATATATAGTTTATTGTTGTTATGTGCTATTAACTTCATGACTAGGGTTATTTCATTGATCTCTTGATGTCATAATTTGGATTTGTCATATGTGTGATGGTTATGTTCATTACACTGAAGATATTGATGTTATATGTATTGTGTTAACCTGGCTTTACTTATGTAGAGGGCTAGGTTTACGACATTCAGGTATGAGTTCACTTTTTGTGTTGCATTATGTGTTACTAATATAGATCGTTCATACATGTGTGATTTCTATGCATAAATGATAAATTCTTATGAGTTTATGATGAAAACATGTTAGCTAGTTATTGTTATGGATGTCGTGATATTATTTATGTTTGAGTTGACATGTTGTAAAGTTATATCATGCTAACTAGATTGATTGTCCAGACAAGATTGCCTCCACTGAGATACATTACGGTACAAGCTTTATTTTGTCATCTATTTAGGGTTTGAATGTTTTATTATGTTGTATGTTTGGTGTTTGAGTGTTTAGTGTCTATTGTGTCATCTAGTTGATTTATTTAACATGATATGTTTGCAAGTTGGTTGAATGTTTGATGAATTTCATGATATGAGTATGAATCTGTATGATTGCATGAAGGAATGATCTTCTTTTAAGAAGATTGTACAAACAAATTAAAAAGGTAAAGGAAAGGAATTGGGAAATAATTCCTTTGGTTATTTTTGGAAACCCTAATTCCAAATGAATCAGTGCCTTGCATGCAGGAAGTCTTCTTAACCTTGACTTTGTCTGAAAATATGGGGATATATGTTATATTCGTGGACATGTATGTGATAGTTGTGTTAGCTAGTCTTCAATTACAAGTGGATCTATCAAGGGAGTTGGAGTCCCTTGAGAGATGGCGTGGATGTGTTCAGTTACAAGGAAGCACGCTTGGCATAACAAGATGAGGTATCTGGTGTATCTTTATGTTCATTTATGCACTTACAATTATGTGTTAATGACAACATGATGCATGGAGTTGCATGTAAAGAGAGGTTGCCATCAAATCTTGAAGAAGGCTCAGGATGAGATTTCCTTGGGAACAATGGGGATTGAGTCATGGTGTATGTTGTTAGTCTTGCACTTTAGGTCTTTTGTGATTCGCTTGTGCTTGATTTGTGATATTGCATGTGTTTGGTGCATAGATATGCCACTTTATTGTGGTGTCATGTTGTTATTGGTTTTCATGGTTTTCTTCTTGGTTGTTTCTTGGTATTACCTTTTATTGTTTTTTAGTCTTGTGAATTGATTGGGAAAGGGAAAACTTGATGGAGCTCGGGGAGAGTTGTGTGGTAGCCTAAAGGTAATGAAAGATTCATATGAATCTTTGTGCATGATTAAGCACAACGGAAGGTAATATTATGATATTCGGTTGGAATGGTTGGGTCCATTATGGTAAATGGACGGTGGCAAGATAGACATGAGAAAGGTAACCAAAAAGGTAAAGTAAATGGATATGAGGAATCATATTCCTTGGATATGTTTGGAATGACTATTCTTAATGAAGTTCATGTGTTGCATGAATAAAGGAATTTCTCTTAAAACTTAACCTTGATGTCTGGTAATTGTGTTATGATCATGATTATGTTGATGTTTACATTTGTATACATGTAGGTGTGTATGTATGTCATGTCTGACATGGTGATCATGAATCATGATTATTTTATACTAATGTTTATATGTACATATGTATGTATGTATGATGTTGACTAATGAGATCATTATTATTTTAGGATGTATGTATGTGTACATGTATCTATGTCACTGTCTAGCAGTATCATCATGAACCATTCTTGTGGAGGAATGATTGCTTACACAGGAAAATAACATGAAGAGGTTTCTAGTCTATGAGGAATCAAGTGGGAAGAGTAGTCATGACAAATATATGAGGTCAATATCATGTGTTTATGAGTTTATATTATGTGATTATATTATGTCTATGTTATGCAGATGTTATACCGAGGGATACATCAGCAAAGTGAAAGCGGTGTGGTCAGTGCCATGCTAGGATAAGCATGGATAAGGCACTGGAACAAAGGTTTCTTGGTAGGGATAGTGTGTTTTTGGATATATGGTACGTCTGTTGTGCATATTTCGTATATGTTGTACTTTTTGCACCTGTGATGTTGTGTGCATGTGGTGTGGTGTATATTTAATGTGTGTACATGTTGATGATGTAATCTTATGTAGATGGTGTAGTTCAGATAGTGTTGTATGAATGTTTCATATTGAGTGTTCGATATAGATGGTGCTATGTACATGTTGGATATGAGGTATTGTGTACATATTGTATGGTGTGCATAATGTATATGGGGTGTTGTTTCCATATAGTGTGGTGCACATGTTGGATATGCAGTACTATGTACAGATGATGCTATGTACATGTTGGAAATGTAGTGCTATGTAAAAGTGGTGTTGCGTGCATGTTATACGTGTGGTGCTATGTACATATGGTGTGGAGTGCATGATTGTACAAGTGGTGTTGTGTGCATGTGGTGTTGTGTACATGTTGTACAAGTGGCACTATGTGCCGGTGGTACTGTGTACATGTCTTGCATGTGTTATTTGTACATGTGGTGTCACATACATGTCGTCCGTGTGGTACTGTGTACAAGGGGTATTGTGTACACGTTGTACAATGGTGCAGTGTACATATGGAATTATGTAGGTGGTGCCATGTACATGTGATGTTGTGCACAAGTTGTGTAGGTGGTGTTTGGTACACATGGTACTGGTGTACGTGTGGGATTGAGTGCATGTTGTACATGTTGTGTTGAGGGCATCTAGTACTATGTATATGCATTGTGTAGTCATGGTATCGTGACATATGCATTCATTGTGTTTCACTCTAGACACATATTCTTGTTATGTTGTACATCAGGTGTAGGTGCATGTATTATGTTGAACACTAAATGTACGCATATGTATTATGTTGTGTTGTAAACTAGGTGTAGGTGTATGATTTGTGTTGTATATTGGGTGCATGCGTATGCATTTTTTATTGTCACATGTTGTGCATGGATGAATGTCTTCTGATGTACATTGTGCACGTACACATACGTACACTGGTTGTAGGTGTATGTGTTGTATGTTAGGTATAGGTGCATGTGTGGTTGTATGTGTGTGATGCACACTATGTGTATGTGCACTTGGTGCAGGAGAAGGGATTGGGCATTTGTTAGGTGTGGCATCTGATCTAGTGTGTGTATAGAAGAACAAAAGTAGAAGTAAGGATCAATGAAGGATAAGTGTCAATATTGTATTTCAGTTTTACTATGTATATGATTTATGATTCTGGTATATGATGGTTACATGCAATTTATGATCTTGATCTATGATGGTTATGTTTTGAGCTAAAATGATGTGAATTTTTTATACATGATGCTAGTTTGACTTATCATGACAGGAAGTAAACAGGGTTGCAAATCTACCTTATTGGAAATCTACCAATGAGGTATGATGTGAATTTATTGGAATTTATTTTAAATCTAATGTAAGCTATGTGCTTGGTACATGAATGCATGAACATGCCCAATTGGATGGTTGAAATTGACTCCAAGAATTGGTAGTAGTAGTAAACAAAATTGGAACATGTAGCAGTATATTGGTAAAGCACTTCAAGAATAGGGCCATTGTGGGACACTGGTACCCAATAGTGTCCAATGATTTCCATGATCATGCTTTGACTGTTAAAATGGTTTTGACGCAGGGATATGCCTTGTTTTTTTGTATCTTCTGATGCCTTTCCAAGGGATGGGTTGTCCGGGATGGGGGTTCCAGTGGAACTTGGAATCTAAATGACTACACGTAAGAGGGTGACCAGCTTCCTGAGGGATTGTATAACTAAGAAGGGAATGTCATAGATGGATTTGTTTTGGTCATTAACATTACAACATGGAATAAGATGCACATTAGGGGTGTGCCCTGAAACAATGAGCCAGTAGTTGTTCGCTGAGAGAACAAGTGGCACATGATTACAACGCCAGGCATTGGATACAAATTCGACTTTGTAGTGGATTCTAGACTTCTTGGGAAGGGGGTTAATCCTGGTACTACTTTTAGGGTGGAGGTGTGAGCCTTTGGGTTCCCTTGTTGATTAATATAGGCATCATATACCCTTATTTGATGGTTCAAAAAATGTGTATATGTGTATATGTGATCATTGTAAATATCTTAATGAGCTATGTTATAAAGCTCCACTACACAGTATGTTGTTATGTGGTCATGATGTTCTTTTCTTGAGTAGCTTCTTCATTATAAATATTGCATCGAGCTATGTTATAAAGATCCATGAGTAGTATGTCTTCTTTTAGCAGGCTGCTGAGGTATATGTGTGATTGAACACCGATGATGATGTCTCCGTAGGGGGACGATTCTGTAACAACCCTAGTGAAAATTCCTTGTAAAAGTATATAAATACCACAGAGGATCGGACACATATTCCAAGATGAATGGTGGGCAACACATCTTAGTGATTGTTCTTTTGGTTGTTTATGGCTAAATGGAATTAGAAAAGGTAATGGTTAAGGCATTAAAGAGGAAAATAGGTATTTTGACACATTTATTTATGAAAATAATGGAAATTAGGAGAAAAGGAAGGGGAAATTTCAAAAGTTGCATGTGAGAAGGAAATTGAAGGAAAATAATGGAAAATGAAGAAAATATAGGCCTCATTGATAAAAAGGCTTCTAACGATCATTTGGTAGGTTGTTCAGTGAAAAAGCTTGATTAGTTTAGATTTGGAGGTCTCTCATTATTCACTTAGGGTCTTTCTTGGAACACTTTGACATTGGAGAAAGAAATGGAGAGAAGGCAAGAGGAGGAAAAGATCAAGCAAAGAAACACAAGATCAAGAAACTACAATAGATTTCATTGCCAGTATCAAATTGCATGTGTATTTTCTTTGATATATTTCACATGCATGGGATTGCATGTTCTTCTTTTCTACCATGGAATGGTTTTTTCTTGGTGTGACAGTATTTTCAGCCTAGCCTTGCCATTTCCTAATAGCTTTGATGAGATGGGTTCTCTCATACGGTTTATGTGGGATGGCTAGATTGCATTCAAAGTTGATTGGGGTGGATCTCTGAATTGACAAACACATGGTGGTAGTCGTCCCTAAACCAAACTGAGGATGCATGAAGCCACTGGCCTAGTAACCCCTAAACTGGACTATGGGTTGCGGTAAAGCCATATTGTGTGCGTCGATGGGTTGAGGAATCCTTGCCAATGAATGGTGGCATATACAGTATAACCAAGACGTGGATTTTATCTTCGTTGGGCCTAGTGTTACAGCATGGAATGCACAATATAGCATGCAGAATAAGTATTAGTGTAGGGCTTACTAATCCTTGTATCAGACTACGGATGCATAGTAAAGCAAGAAAGACTAGGAGGCATTTAAATTCATCACAGCATAGCTGGAGAACTTTGGTGGCATCTTGATTGACTGATATTTTTGATTTGTTCTATGAGTCCCACATTCATGCTTGGAGTATGGAAAAGGGGTGATTGGTTGAAGAGAGATCGTTATCACTCTAAAATCTCTTCCAAGTTGTCAAGAAAATAAATGATAGAGGTAACCACTACCCACTATTGGAGATCAGGACCTAGCCTTCTTAATATCAGTGACGACGCTCTCTTTTCTATTTAACTTTTTCTTAGGTAAATAATTTTTGGCTAGTTATGATTGTGCTTGGGTTTTGATTTGAATTTGGGTGGTGGAATCACTTAGATGAAAAATGGTTGTCTTTTACCATTGGGCTATGGGGTCAAATGTGAGACAAACAAGACTGGATTAAGTTATAAAAATAGTGTCTAGAGGGCAAGATAGAGGATTTACTACAGATCTCAAAGGTTGGAAGGTGTAATGGTTTCCAATCAGATCTAGGGAGCAATTAAGGGTTCGCTAGGCCGAATCATGAAGAGAATGAAAGAGGTTAACTGGGATGGGAGGGCAATTACTGGTTCTCAAATCCGAGTATCAAAGGAAAACATATAAATGACTAACTGTGCAAAACATAGTGTACTTAAACAAATTATGAGCGATATTTCCAGTTAATTCATTCAAATTTAGAGAATAATTAAGTTTATGAAACACGTAAGAAGGTAACAAAATCAGACAAAGAAGATACTTCACTACAATATCTCATCTTATGAATCCTCTAGTGAAATATTTTTATTACTTGCTCCAGTCTATTGACTTGAAAAATGGTAAATTTCCCTTAGGTTTAAGATCAAAATAACTCTACAAATGTATAGCACTCCACACCTAATGTTTCGAATTATGAAGTATATATATAAAATGAATTTAAAAAATATCTCAAATTGCATTCAAAACTAATCTAGGAAAAGGAAATATCTTCATGCAAGAAGATAGAGATAGCTATTGAACCGTTGTTTGCTATCCCTTTTATTTTGGTTCTGCTGTATTTTATTCTTTGATCTTTTGCCCTTTAAGTTGCTTGGTTGTTTGGTCTTTATGGTAGATGTCATTTTTACATATGACATTTCATCTAATACACTTTCATCTGATACACTTTGACCTTGCTAACCTGTCAATACCCTTTGATTGTGCTCTTTTACTTTTTACTGTACATTTATATTTTTATTGTTTATTTCCTACAGTAAATCATTGAGTTTTTCCCATGTATTAGCATCTGGTAATTGGATATTGAGCATTTTTTGGTATATCTCGTCTGCCTCTATGTACTTGGAAAAAGTTGGCTTATTGACAAAAAGATGTTTTACCTCATGCTTGAAGTAAAACAAGTTTTCAAAGGTTTGGTATAATACTTTGCCTATTGGTATACTGTTCATGGATGAAGTGTTTACCTGGGCTTTTGCCACTTCTCTGATCTTCTTATTGTAATCTTCATGTGTCATTAACTTATCATTTATAACTAAGGGATTTTGTAATCCCTTTTGCCTCAAAAGTTCAAAATTAACCATGAACCTATCAACGGTCAGTTGCATGGTTTGACACTTATCCTCCAAGTTCAACATCAAATTCCCCTTAGTGAGGAATCTTCTAAAATTGTACCTATCCTGTCATGTAACTCTAGTTCCTACATCTCATACTTGTTCTTGGAGTTGAGGAAGTGGATAATTCTTGCTGCCTCCTCTGGCATATCCCCAAGTTCTTCTTTGACTTTCTGAATGGCTTCTATAGCCTGCTTTATCAATTCAATTTGTTCAAAAATGACCTAAATGGATGGAAAAATATCATTGACAGAGTCAATCGTATTGGCCCACAGTTGTTCCTTAGCTTGACCTAGAGGCTCATTCAACATCAACTCTTTCTCCAAAATTTTGATTATTTTAGTCATTCTTGTGGCCTTCTATTATTCTTCTTTGTGCATGATTTGGGCTAATTTGTAATCTGTCTCTAGGCTGGTGACTTTCTCCTTAAGTTTTTTCATCTCAGTGGTCTGAATGGACATCTCTTCCATTGTTTTGACCAGCTTGTTTGCTTCATCACCTGTGGAGCCTGTTGCTATTGATTTTGTTGTTGATGTAGTTTCTGGTAGTGGAGTGGCTGTTTCTTGAGGGTTGTTATGTCCTCATTATTCTTATTGATTAATTTCTCTGTGGCCTTAACATCACTTGGGTCATGGCCTAGTTTAATGATCAAGTCCTCCAAGGATTTTATCATGCTGTCTTTCGCCTGTGAGGAGGCCTTCTCCAATTTGTACTGGGTTGTAACATTTCCCAATGACTCATGCAGCTTGTAGGCTTCCATGGCCTTTCCTATTATGGTGGAGTAAATCATTTCCCCAGCCTGTTTTTGGAACTCTATCTGATCAATGGGATGAACATCTCTGGCCAACACCTCAAAATATGTCTTCTTGTAATCTATTGGGATCTTTGGTTATTGTACAGTGGGCTGCAAAAATGATACCTGCATCTTCCCTTCTTTGATATCAAAGGTTGACATCAATCTAGTCTCATTTGGTGGTGTAAGCTTGAGGTATTGGGCATATGTATCTACCTTCAATTTGTCATTCCTCATCTTTATCTCTTTGAATCTATCTTTGATATCCTTTTCCTTGTCAGCTGGCCTGAAAAGGGAAGAAACGTCCATACTCTACTGTCTCTCTATCATATGTTTGTTGGAGGTTGATTGTTGTTGTGATTCACTTGATGCATCTGTTTTTTCACTTCTGTGCCCCATTGCCTCAATGTCAGTTATTTCCTTTGAAGCAATGTTCTTCTCCTGCCCAAAGAAAATTCAACTTGGGCCTCTTTCTTGGATCAAACAGCTCATCAGTAGTCTCCATGGCAGAGCTAGATGCCTCCTCCTTGTTCCTCTTACGATTCTTGTCTTCGTTGGTTGTGGTCTGAAGGACGGGAGGAATGTTCATTAGCTCCCCTTTTTTTGGAACCTGAAAGAAACAATTTTGATCAAATCGTTTTTCAAGATCAATGAGTGTGTTCTCTACATCCACAAGAGTGTTGTCCATATCAATCAAGGTGTTCTCCATCATCCTGGTTAGAAAATTGTTCAATGTTAGGTCTTGGGTGGTCGATGTATGCTCCGAACTTGACCTTGAGTCCAAGTTTAGTTATAACCCCCTGAGGGTCATACTGCCATATGAAGTTGTTTCTGAACATCATCTTTTATAGTAAACTATCTACCTCTGGTCCAACCTCTCTATCATTGGAAATGAATGGGTGCAATTGGTTTTTCACTTTGAACTGGGTTTTCTTCCTATAAGCTAGGAAGTGGACCTCATCAGAGTTGATGATTTGTCTGGATTATTCAAGAGAAAATATCCTCATAGGGAGGTATTTGGGAAAATTATAGGGGGCTAATTGGAAGCCATAGATTCTGATCTCAGTGTGGTTCTAGTACAGGTACCAATCTCCCACCTTGTTGCTCTTTGCCAAATGTAGCACTCTCTTGATCTCTGCGCTGATTCTAGGCTGAGTCTTAGAAGTCAGCATGTTCATGATGGGGTATACAAAGGAGTCTATGAAGTCTTTGTAGGTTAATGCTGTGGAAAACGTGTGGACAAAGGGTGTCCAACAGAAGACTGATATATCCTTTCCCTTGGTATCTAGCTTTTGGACGCTCAAAGGGAACTTATCTATCTTGTAATACAAAAACATATGAAACAACATTGAAGAGTATTTGAAAACTATTTCAGTGGGTAGTCTAGTGAATTGTTCATGAATTCTATCTGCAATGAACTGAGCATAATCAAACATGATAACAAGGGGCTTTCTTGGAGTAAAAATGGACAATAACGCCAACATGACCTCATCCACATGCTCATTTTTGTTATATCTGAGGATGCATGAGAGCATGGTGATTATGTGCCGGAAGTCTGTGAGAAAAATGTGGCAGCATAGGGTAGGGTATCTATAGGAGTGTGAAGGTTTTCAATGATAAAATTCTAGAAGATTTGCTTGATTTTCACCTCGTCTAATGTGATGTTTAATTCCAACAGGTGTCCAATGGATAGAGGGGTCAGATTTGGGGTAGATTGGATTTGAAGCATCTGGTTAATTGACTTAGGTGTAATGTTGAATAATCATGCACGGTTTAGGGCAACAATAGCCCTTTGGCTAGGGACATAAGAAGCATGACAATAATGTACAATATCTGGGAAAGGGTGAAAGTATGGGAATGTGTACTTGAAAAAATTGGATTCCCAAAGGTTGATGTCATTAGCCTAGTTTAAAAATATGTCTTTACTCCAATAATGGAGCTTCAGAAGGTGGGCTGAAGTTTCAGTGTCCTTTATTTGGACATCCCTATCTACTAGGGCAAAATGGTCAATGTCCAGGTGAGGGGTTGAGACTGGTCTGACATCTAGAGAGGTCTCGACAGCCATCTTGAGGATAAAATGTGGGAATTAGGCTTGTGCAGATTTTATAAGTGAGGATTTGAATAGCTCTATACAAAGATAGGGTATTGGCAGTTTGCACGATAGGAGTTTGGGTATTTCAAGGGGGAAATATTCTCCATTTAGGGGAAATCAATTAAACCCAATTAATTATTTCTTGAATTCACTATACATTTTTAAACTTAGAGGGTCGTTCTAGTTTTTTGTTAAAATACCTTGAAATGTTGGTAAAGGCTACAAACTGGTGTGAATGTTGGCTGCAGAGGGTATCGTGGCTTCAGTTGTGCACTGGAGGGCTAAAATGGGCTTCCAGAGTGTGTTTGGGAGGTAGTTGGTGATCAAATTTGATTGCAGAGGCTCAGGGTGGTGCAGGAAAAATTAGGAGGCTTTCACAAAGAAAATGAGCGAAAATGGGTGAAAATGGGCATCTTTTGCCTTTTAACTGGCAACAGTTAGAAATTGGTGGGGAATGTCATAATGAATAGTGATGGTTTTAGGCTTACCCGGGGAGGTGGTTTCATTGCTCATCGCACCACTTGTGGCAGTGGGGTTCTACTTTCTTGAGAGCACACAGGTTAATGTGGAGATGGCACGTAGTGAAAAGGGGCCTCAGAAAAACCATGAATCTCGTGTGCTCTTGGGCAGGTAAAGGTCGGGAGGTGAATAAACACGATACATATGCACGCTGTCAAATCTACGGGTGACAGATCTAATGGCTGTCGTGCTATGAAGTTTCACAGCGGGAGAAAGGGTAGAGATTTGCGGAGCCTCGGGGAATTAATTACACTAAAATCTAATTGATTAATGAATTAGTGGGATCAAATTTGCAATGAAATGGTTAAATGTAGTGGGACGTAGGTTAAAATACCACGGGGGAATTGCTAACTACACTAGGGTTGTTATAGACATATTTGGGCACTGCAACCCTAATCTAATATGTTGATAAACCAAGGGCACTTTAACCACTAAAAGTGTTTTTTCATACACTAAAGTATCATGGTAAACTGATTACATCATTCCCAAAAAGTTCCACCTGAATCACCACTCAAAACTAGCCAAAACTAGACCATACTAACTGCTCCACTGTGAGGGTGCAATGCATACTAACTTCTACACTAGCTAGGTGTGATGCATACTGAAGAGGCCTTCTATGGGGTGCGATGAGTGAGGATGGACAAATGTCCAAGATAGTTTGCTAAGTGGATGCTCATGGAATCTTCTAGAAACTTCTCCTATGATACTTGCCTCTCTGAATTCACCCAGGGATGAGTAAGAGATCGAAAAGTCTCCAAGTGGAACCAAGAACAACAAGTGGAATGACACTAATCAAAATCCCAGAGATGACTCACACCCTTTCAGACATCTATAAATGGATCCCTCATCTGAGAGATCTGGAGGCTAGAAATTTGGTAATTTGTAAGGATGTGTTGATAGTTTGTCTTTGAGAAAAGGCATTCTATTGTTGGGTGATCTTGCTTTTCATGAGGTGAGGAGGGCTTTGATGTTGGGAGGATGATGCTGGATGAGATGGCTAGGTTGTAATTCTCCCTTCTATTATTAATAAATTTCTCTGAGTTTTCCTCCGTACAATCGTGTATTTGTGAATGTTGTTATTTATGAATGCCATTGTATGTTCAATGTAACTCTGATTCTACATTGTTTATGATATAATAGATCAAAATTCTTTGATGGTGTTTTGTTAATTTGTCTCTACAGGTATTCACTAAGCGGGATAAGTAGGAGAAGAGGGGAAAGCTCTATCAAGGGAGAGAGAAATCAAAAAAGGAGTCATGAAGAAGATCCAGGTTGGTCCCTTTGCTTCTCTCTTATCTATGATACATAAAGGAAATCATAAATTGCTTTGATTGTTTTTTCTAGGATAGCTACCAACCCTAGTGGGACTAGAAGATCGAAAAGACACTAGTTTTCCTGGAAACAAAATGGGGACTCCACTAGGGAACGAATAGTTTGTTTGCTTTTTGCTGATTGTTTTTTTTATAAGCTATAGATGGAGCCTGAAGTTAGCCAGAAAGCCTTTGAACAACTCTTGTTCTGCAATTGCAAAGTAGATGAATGCTGCTTTAGTCAATCTTCGGTTTAGTTTAGGATTTGAACATCTGACTTACAAGCATTCTAGATGCACTGTTGGTAGCTCAATAACCTTCCAAGATCATACGCCTGTACTTTGTTTTTTACTATCCATAATAGCTCAGCTTAACTCACTGAAATAAACTGCAAATTTGAGCCAAAACCAACCTCAGTTGTGCTCCCTCGCCCATCGCACTGTCTGCCACTGGAGGCCAGTATGCATTTCACTTCTCGAGTGTAACAAGTGAGATGCATCCCTATTTCTGTGAAGCACTGGTGTGATGACTGAGTAGTCCTATTTCTCTCCTTGAAATTTGGATTTTTTTTCCTTGTTTTCAACTCTCTTCAATTGTTTTGCTACTTATGAATAGTATCTCATTATTGAAGCCTCCTTGCTTTACATAGTTTAGCCTCCACTGATTAGGATTAGTAAATCGTTTTATGTATTTGTCCATTATTTGCAATCCTTTGTCGAAAAGTTTCTTAAATCGAATTGTCGTTTTGGTGCAAAAGTGTCGTAACTGTCATTTTGTGTCAAAAGAAGAAGTGTCATTCAGTCTTCCTTCCTTGGATAGTCGATTGAAATTTTTGACAAGTATTTGATTTTTTTGTTGATATTTTGAAGTGTCAAAAGCATTTTCTATTCAAAATCGAAAAGTTTCATTTAGTCTTCCTTTCTATTTTGAAAAAGATATTGTCAAAATGTCGCTTTGAAGAAAATATTTCAGATCTATACTTAGTTTTCTTTTTTGGCATTTTCACATTAAAGAGAACGAATAACAAATACATGCATTTGCATTTGCATTTAGACTATGTGCAAAAAATGATTTAGGAAAAATGCATTTAGTGTGTGCTCTTTGCTCTTTGTTTGAAAGAATCGTAATCTTCTTTCCTTGGTAGCTAGGATTTTTATTGCTAAAAATAAACAATGATTGTTTATCATTTTAGATTACATATTTAGGAATTTTACATCTACATCACACGGTGAACCTTGAAAGGCAAAATTCTAAACAAACATCAACTCTAAAGTAAATTTCAATGAACTTAACAACGCTTTGGAACCTAACGCAACACATCTAGAGGTTTAGGCTAGAGACGTGTTATGGCGTCATAAAATCTAGTAACTGTCGTTTTCATCGAAGGTTGGGTGATTCCTCCTCTTTGATATGACAAGTGCTAGCATGGACTTGTGCTCCCCATACCGTCGAGTATATATTGGGAGACCATAATAGGCTTATATACTTTATCCATAGGAAGCCGTGTCTGCTGCCCTATCGATCGCAATGCACTAAACATAGCATTCGGGAAGATTGACTGCCGTACATAAGTCCTTGGTAATTTCTCTTTAATTTATCACCAAGGTGTATTTTTTAGTTTTACGATTGGTTTGGTAATCCCTCTTTCTAGATCTCCAAGGTAGTCACTTTCATTCCTTTTCAACTCCTTAAAAGAAAAGGTCCATATGAGCACTTGTCACTTCAGGCTCATTAAAAATCGAAGGGGACTAGAGTCATCTTTAGCTTTTTCTCGACTCTTAAAAATTGAAAAAGAAAAAGTCGCGTTAAAGCGTCGTTATAATTTATTAATTTCAAAATAACATTTTTCCACATAATTTTGAGTTGATCAAGTAATATGCAATCTTGGAAGAAAGTCAATCAAAACCCCATAGTTCATGGAGACTAGCGAGTCAACCATCTTTGACTCCGAAAACAAAACCATTCCGGGCAAAACAGTCTCGTTTAACTGAGTCCAATTCATCTGATTTATTTGAAACTTGTGTTTCAACATCATCAGAGACTATAGTTACTTGAATCATTTATGGTACATTTACCTTTCGAGAAGAAGTTCCGCAATTGCAAGAGGACATTAGAACAAATCCTAGTGTAATGATAGACACTTCTATACCTGAAACAACTCTGGATAGAGCTGATCCAAATATTGAAGTTCACTTACCTCAACATCTGGAAGTTGAGTTGCAGAATTCATAAGGTGTCACCCCTTTGGTATCTGTCACTACGAAAGCAATACCTTCTTTAGCTCCAGAAGTATTTTACGGACCTAATGGTCTAGCTCTTACACCTGGACTGATTGCAATAGAAAAGAAAGTAGAGGATCTTCCATCCAGTACCCCATTGCTTTTTGTAACTAGGATTCTCTTATATCCTTCTACTCTCGAGGTTAGTTCTTTTAATCATCATTGATCGAAGGTTCCTGTCGAATTGCTAGAAAATATTTTTTGATAGACTAAACATGTCTAAACAACCATCAACATCTATGACTATATCATCTGATATAGCTACGATAGAGCTTCCTGCTGCCATTCCTACAATGTTTGTTGGTATACCATCTATCTCGGCTAGTTACCGATCACTAGCTGGAGTCCATTCAGGGACTGTTTCGATGACATGTTCTGTTCCTATTTGTTCATCCAGAATCCCATCTAGCATTTCTTATGTTGAAACTCAACAAATTGATCTTGCATGCCAATATCAATTTGGTCAACCCAGTCTTCAAAGACCGATATATCCTTTGAACACTGGACTGCCACCATATGGAGGGCAGTATGCTTTTTCATTGTTCCCTCCTCGAGAATAACCATATGAGAATTTACAACAACATTCAAGTCAAACTGGATTTACATCCATTAGTTGGGTACCAATACTGCCTCAACAACCAAGGGTTGTATATTCAATGCAGCCGACCCAACCTATGTCGAATATTCCCACTACACCTACTATTGTCACTGTGTCGCAAGTACAAGCACTGCCTGTTGTGTGTCAACCTCAAGTCGCTTAGGTTGCAATACAATAGCCTCTTATCTCTACGACTCAAACACAACCTCAAGTTAGTGATTCCTTACATGGAATGACTCAGGCTCAAACGGGTATGATTACTCCACATCTTGGTCAACCTTGCAGTATTGGGAAATAGCAAATGGTCCAACAACCATGGCTGGTACAATACCAACAACCAAAATTCCAACAAACCTAGTGAGGACCTGAGCAACAAGGCTTTGTAGGTAATGGACAACTGCATTTTCAAAATGGTTATCGAAAACCATACTATAATGGTTATGTACAACAACCTTATCAAAGTTACCAGCATCAGATACATTATGCCGGTATGCAAAAGCCTAGTGCTCAGGCAATCCCATCTTATCCTAGGTATGCTTCACCTAACTTGAATCAACAGTTGACTTTTGTAGCATCTTTGGAATTACCAGATTTGAGTAAGCTGACGAATGATCCAATTTCTTACGCCCCTTAGTGGGCAACAATTCCTCATAAACTTCCCTCCGATATTACTAAATTCAATGGAAATCCAAGTGAATATCCATCAAATCACGTAATGACCTTTCATTTGTGGTGCTCATCTAACACCCTAAATGATGATTTTATTAGGCTTCACCTTTTTCAGAGAATTCTCACTGGTCCGGCAGCAAAATGGTGTATTGAATTGCTTATAGCTTCGTTTGATAACTTCAGTACCCTTGCCACTACATTTTTAACCCATTTTCAGTTACCCATAAGGTATGAAATAGGAATGGAACTCCTTACCAATTTCAAACAGACCATGGGCACTCACATATCCAATCATATTCATCAGTGACAATGTCATCGTCAAATGGTGAATATGTATGTTCCTGATCAGGTTTTAGCTGAATGGTTTATTAAGTCCTTATTACCTTCTATAATAGAAGACGTGGCAAAAGGAGGAGTTGTCACTGAAGAGCAAATCATTGCTTGTGCCCAATATTTAGGCTTGATCTATACTCAATCTAGCACACTCTATGACAAAATTCTTGACGCTCCTAGATCATAATTTTTCATTCCTCCCCCTCCTAAATCAAACAGGGACTCTCACGCCAGTGATGGTGTGATCGGTACCACAAGCACGAAAACTATGAAGGCTCCATCTAAAAAAGCCCTTGCAGTTTCTAGTCAAAAATCAAATGAAGAACCTCTTTCCTCGGGGATTGATGCTATCTCATCTGACAAGAGTAAGAATCCAAAGCAACCAGGGGGCAAGAAGAAAGGGAAAAATAATAAGAAGAAACAGGAAAACTCACCTCCTACAAAATCTTCTCAAAACCCTACCAGGAAAAAGAAATCCCATTATCCATGTCTCATATGCGACGACGAGAATTTCGTGAAAGATTGTCCACATAAAGCCCAAGTTACAAAATTTTTAAAGACTTCAAGTACTTCAACGGTGTTGACTGATCCATTTCCAAGCCGAGAAACCAATTTGGTTGCTATCAGTCATGCTTCCCCATCCCAAGTGATTATGCTATTCATCTCAAAACAACAAAATGATGTGTTGATATCAACAAGGAATAAAGGTTATGGGAATCCACTGTCGTCGAACAACAAGGCTGTAGATCAGCCCAGTAGTTCAACAACATCTTCACCTGAGGTTGTTCCGCCCATCATTCCTGAATTAACTATAAAGCCACCAAAGGGACTAGTACATAAATCGACATTTAAAATCCTCATGCTCAAGCAGCACAGAACTATAATATAGTGGAAGATCTAGCATAATCCCCATCCGCTATGTCGACACTTGAAGTACTACAAAATTTCCGCTCCTAAAAGCAGGCTTTGTTATCAGCAATGGGTGGGATTGACCCTGTGGATTCCAATCTTGTGGCCTTTAACCGTAAAGGATATGAACCTCAGTTACCGACCCAACTCGCTTTCCTTAAACAGGTAAAAGCGCTCAATAAAACTGTTCATCGAAGAATCATTGATGAGGGGGCATCTACCTGTATTATGTCAATGAGTTGCTAGAAAACTTTAGGCTCACCACCCTTGTCACTATCATTAATGACATTAAAAGCATTCGATGGAAGAACATACAAGCTGTATGGGATATTAAGTAACTTGCAAGTTGAACTGGGGGGAAAGACAGTAGAAATTGAAGTTGAGGTCATTGATGGAAACCTTCACTACAATATCTTGCTAGGAAGGCCCTGGATTTATGCTATGGCCGCTGTTGTGTCAACATATTTTAGAAAGATTGCATTTCCCTTCCAAGGTGGAATTATAATCATTGACCAACTGAACTTTTTCCCAAATAGATCACAAGCTACTAGAAGCATTCCATTGATCCATGGAAATTCTCAAATTCTTCGACATGTTAGAGTAGGTCTCCTCAAAGACTCTTCCTTAATGGGTAATTTTGCTCTCTTGCCTTCAAGTAATCTGGTGGAAGTGGCCACAGTGGAAACCTATCATATGACATCTTCTACATCATCAAAGATTAAGAATAACTCTGACCATTTTGATAGCGTGGATCATCGTGAGGTGTTGCCCGAAGCCCCATATAATCTTTGTAGCAATCAATGTTTTGGGCCTGGGCGGTGAACCCAAATCAACACTCAGTGAGTCTTTGGTTAGATAGGTCTCTAAAGTATGGTACTTCTTCCAATCCTTCGTCTCGTATACATTATACAGACGAAGGAATCATTTAGTATATGATGATAGGAGAGACGCCATGGGAAGATTACCACCATCTTTCCCACCTTCATGATAACAATGAAGATTATTCAAGCGACCTTAATCATCCTTCAGTCTTTGATTTTCTATCAAATACTGTAAATACAGTGGATTCCAAGTGAAATCTGTCCAATATAGAAGAAACTATAGCCATTAATATCTGGACCAAACCTAATGCTGTATAGAATATTCATGTTGGCAAATCATGTTCTTCATCAGAACTGGAAATTTACTACGCTCTCTTTCACGGATTTAGAGATGTCTTTGCATGGTCATATGAAGAAATGCTAGGCACTGACTCGAGAATTGTTGAACATGAAATAAAGATGTATCCAGATGTCAAACTAGTACGACAACGGCTTCGACCTCTTCATCCGAAGAATGCTGCTACCATTAAGGTAGAAGTTGAAAAACTTTTTCATGCTGGGTTCATTTACCCTGTTCCACTCACTGACTCGGTATTGAACATTTCTCCTGTAATGAAAAAATAAGGAATAATTAGAGTGTGCATCGATTATAGGGATGTAAATCAAGCTTGTCCAAAGGACAACTATCCTACACCCTTCATCGACCAGATAATTGATGAATGTGCCAGATGCGAAATCTTTGCATTTATGGATGGATTTCCCAGATACAATCAAATCATTATTTGCCCATAGGACCAGTTAAAGACTGCATTTATATCTCCGTGGGGTACATTCGCATATCGCAAATTACCTTTTAGTTTGAAAAACATAGGGGAAACTTTTCAGAGGGCAATGAACTATGCCTTCCATGACATCAAGCACTTTGTTCAACTGTATCTCGACGATTTACCGGCTCATTCACGAAAGCGAACTGAACATCTGCAGCATTTGAGAGCCATATTTCTACGTTGCTAACACTAAAAGATACGAATCCTTCCACACAAGTGTGTGTTTTCTGTTGGTTTCGGTCAATTACTTGGTGTTGTAGTTTCTAAGGATGGAATTTGACTTGACCCATGTAAGGTGCAGGCAATCCTTGACATGCATCCACCTTCAAATTTGCTTCAGATTCAGAGACACCAAAGGAATGAAAACTTTCTAAGGAGGTTCATTCCACATTACGCCGAACTTGCAAAATGTTATACACGTCGTTTGAAAAAAGAAGTACCCTTCAACTAGGATCAGGTTGCGCAAGCTTCCTTTGATGCTTTAAAAGACTCCCTGGTAAAAGAATCATTAATGTATGCTCTCGACTATAAAAAATACTTTAACCTATATCTCGTCGCCGCAGATACAACCATTGTTATGGTTTTAGTGCAAGAAAATGCTGGAATATAACATCCTATATATTATTTAAGTCGAAACTTAAATGATACAAAAAGAAAATGCTCCTATGTTGAAAAGCTGGCTTTAGCAGTTGTTCAAGTAGTATAGAGATTTCAACACTATATACTCTTTCACAAAACTACCACTGTGTCAGATTGCAACCCTACGACCTACATTCTATCGCGTCAGTAACTGGGGGAAAATATTCCAATGGATAGCCATTTTGCAAGAGTTTGATCTGGAATTCACCAAATCCAAATCAAAGAAGGCTCTCGTCTTCACACGGAGTTACCTTGTGACCTTCCATTGTCATCCAATGATTTAACATCTAAAGCATCAATCGTGGATGAGACTCTGTTTCTAATATCGTCAAGCAATCTGCGGTATGGAGATATAATGATCTATCTCCAAACCCAAACTTTTAGGCCAAACACCTCTCACACAGAATAGTGATGTATTTGATACCAAGCCAAAGACTACATGATCATCGATGATATACTTTACCGCCGTGGTGTTGATACAGTTCTGTAAAGGTGCCTCACACATGATGAGGCCGAAAACATTCTGAATGACTGTCATTCAGGTGCGTGTGGGGGACATCTATTTGGTTAAGCTACTGCACAAAAGATCTTACGAGTTGGTTACTTCTGGCCCACTATATTCAAATATTGCATGATTATAGTTAGATGTTTCCTTGCTTGTCAGATTTTTAATCACAAAGCCAGATTACCACCTGCACCACTGCATTTAGTAGTTGTTGTTGGGCCATTCGCTAAATGGGGCATTGGTTTCATGACATGTAACCTCACCTCGGTCGGTGGGCAGTATATTATAGTCGTTGTCGACTATTTTACAAAATGGGCCGAGGCGATGCCTACATTAAACAATAGTGGCGAAATGGTTGCTTGTTTCTTTTTCAATCATGTAGTCTCTGGATTCAGTGTTCCACACGATATAGTCAAAGATCATGGGTCGCATTTTCGCAATCAAATGATGGTTGAATTGACTACCAAATTAGGACTGTCCCATGATAGTTCTACTCCATATTATCCACAAGCTAACGGAGAGGTTGAGGTGATCAAAAAATTCCTTAAGTGCATGCTGCAAAGAATGATTGGAGTCCACAAATAGAATTGGAATTTAATCCTTTACTCAGCTCTATGGGCATATAGGACTTCAGTGAGAAATGTAACTGGATTTATGCCTCTTCAGTTGGTGTATGGTATGGAAGTTGTCTTACCCATTTAGTGCAAAATTTCGTCTCTCAAGCTCGCAATTGATCTGCTTCCTTAAACTTCGGAGGAACAGGCTCATTTATTGGAAGTAATCCACTTTGATGAAACCCATTGTGATGTCGCACTGGCTAACGAAACACATAAGAAATGTGTCAAGGCGCAATTTGACAAAAATGTCAAGTCTCATGTCTTCTCAGAAAGTGACTTGGACTTGCTTTACGATCAAGACTCTGAAAAATTGGGAACACTAAAATTCGAACCATTATGGATGGGCCCCTACATTGTTAAACGAGTATTGACAAAAGGAGATTACAAGCTAGTAGATTATGATTGGATTCCACTGTCACAGCCCAGAAACGGGTTGTATCTTAAGCGTTACTATGCTTGATTAAGTGTATTACACTCTTTGTATATATACTTTTGTTAAATTTTTGTTTTCTTTTAGAGTTGTCATTTTGGTTAGGTAATGCACTTTGCATTTGATTGCAGATGTTAGACTTTTGGAACCATTTGTTGGGTATGCTGATGGAGCTGTTCGTAGTATATGGAATCTATCTTCTGCACCTTGGGCCATTTTGACTCCAAGCAGTGAGTTAGTGAGTTTTAGGGGGATATGTATTGATCGATCGATGAAAAACATCATTGAATATAGTGCGTTGATTGAACTTCTCTCTGATGCCATTTCACGTGGTATACGCCATCTCATTGTGAGGCTAGATTCACAACTTGTCATTCTACAGCTTACTGGCATTTATTCTATTCAGAACCCGACTATTTATCGCATGTTCATAAGAGTCAAGATTTTGGAAAGACAGTTTGATTCCATTCAATATCAACATATTTCTAGAAATTTAAACACATTAACTGATTCTGTAGCAAACTATGCATTAGACAGACATTTGCAGCATTTGTAAAGAAAGCATCTTACATTAATATTTGCATCAGGATTGCACAACTTAACCAGAATAAAACTCCATAAATAAAAAATATATCACTATTTGTAGTTTTTACAAAATGTTTTGTGTCCAAGAAAAAATCAGTCACATGACCAAGAAACTCAAAACGAATGCAGAAAAGCATCCTAGACTAATGATGCTGGTGATAACATGTCACCGCGTGTGCGATCATGCATAAGAGTTGGGTCCATCGACTTGGCACACCAGTAGTGTGGTGCTATAAACTCAGGGGTAACTCATCGGTCCTAACATCCTGAATACCGAGAGTAAGGCCCTCAACCTAATCCTGCAACACTTCCAGGGTCTCCATATGTCCAGATCTCGAAGGACGACCCTCCCTACTACCTCTCCTACTGGAGCATCAGCTGCCACCGGTGGGCGTGCCACTGGTCGCACTTGCCGAATATCTGCAAACAAATATGAGTTCGATTAGTCTTGATAAGATTTAAAAACACAAAAACATTAAAAAAATGATAAAAAAAGATGTGTTCGAATAACTTTACCTATAGCACTCCACTGCTAGCTAGCTGGTAGCCCCAAATCTGGGTCACCTGGGAAATCCATCCCGACATATGGATACTCCACAAAGACCATCTCCTAATGGTCGAAGCACTCAAAGAAGTCATCAAAGAAATAAATCTGTGACTAACTAGCATGTTTGGCCATAAGATCAACCCATCTCTATAGGACTGATGGATATAACCTTTCACGGATTCACCTCCATGGGTAGATCCTGATAGTGAAAGAGGGGCAGCACGCCTCGATAACCCCGTCAAGAAGTAAGTATCCTCAACTGTCAATGGAATAGATTTACCTCTGATCTGGAATAGCTGGTCAATCAGATCCCAAGCATCAAGAAAATATTGCAACAAATTGATTTGTTGCATCAGGCTGGATATGCGGAAGAACTTTAGCAAACCGTAGTTACGTAATGCAGCAACTGTGCCGTGGTTGTGTAGGGAAATCATGTCTTCTTCGTCATGTTCACATTCACGCCACGTGACAACCATCTTGATCCAACAAATATCTAAAACATAGACAAAATATAAGTTAGGATCCAAATTTGAGCAAAAAAAGGAAAAAATTTCATGAAAAATCATTGTGCAAAGTTTCCCTTTTGTGCCCATCGCACCCTGCCTTTGAGCAAGGTGAGATGCATATTGACTGGCCAGTGTACATCTCAGTATGCATCGCTCCTTTTGATGTAGAATAGGTGCGATGATGCGAGAATGAATTCTTCAAACCCCATGGGCCCAAAAGAATGGGGAAACTTGCTCAAAATCAAGAAAGGATGGAATGAAAATGAAGGGCTCAAGGTTAGATGCTACCTGGTCTTGATGGCACAGAAAATAGTCCACTGGATCTCCCAAAATCAACTGATGAAATTTTAGGGGGAAAACCACTCCAGAGCTCCAAAATCCAAAATTTGAGATGAAACAACGAATATGAAAGGTAAAGCTACTTTTTATGTTTACCATTCACGTACTTCAAGTAAAATGTTAGTTTTCATCCATTTTTCATACATATATATTTCTAATCAATTTGATGGAGCGATTGAGCAGGTTAAATGACCATCAAAAGAATCTCATGTTCTAAACAGTAAAAATGTTTGACCACTTCAATGAGCAATGTTTCCGCAAGGTTGAAGCTCGTTAAAAAATGAACCTACCAACTGAGCATATGTTCCCCCAGAGGTCAAGCTCTTTAAAAAGTTGACCTACCTTCGATAAATAACCTTTGTGATTGCCATTACATCAACCTTCGAGCCTTGGTTGTGTTACTTCCATCACCTCCATTCTTTTGGCCAATCATATGCTTCCACTTGATTGTTTACCTTTTTGAGGAACAGTTGCAATGAGTGTTCCTGTTAGCCACCCTCTTCACATCACCATGTTTTTAGAAGTTCCAAGATTACTCAGAATCAGTCGCTACCCTAAACGCCACTCGTTCCTAAAAGAATGAGTCTCCTTTAAACTCTTTTCAGACCCGCTAAATATGAAAATATTGTCGACATATTGGCCTTTCCAGCTCACTAAAGTGATTGGAAGTGCCATCCCTCCCGTATATTTTAAACTTTTCAAACCTAAGGGATTACCTCATGAAAAATTTTGAGCACTTGTCTTTTTCGGCTCGCTAAAGTGATAGGAAAAGTCACCCCTTTTGTATTATTTAAATCTTTTTCGGACTTAAGGGATTATGCTACGAAAAAGAACTACTGGATTTTTCTTTTCGTCGCTTTTTAAGCTCTTTGAACATGAAAAGGACCAAGTTGTCTTTATCGTTAAACTCATTAAAAAAATAGCAACAAACTTGTCCACCTAGGCAAGAACGAGTTTCACTGTCACTAGATTCGCTAAAACATAGCGACAAGTTTTCCCAAAGGGAAAATTATAGAACAATCATATGTTATCCTCCTCAAGCCTAAAAAAAAAAAGAGGTACTGGTCAACAATGACTGGGGAAAAAGGGAAGAAAACTTGAAGAACTTTATGGTAGCAGGTTGCTCTTGAACATGACACTTTCACTCCATCACCCTGAATGAGTAAGGTTGGGTTAATCCATTCACCGGTCATATCACCATTGGTCCTCCATACCATCCATACTTTGCGGTTAATGCTACCAATCCATCTCAATGTCGTTGATATGTTCAAGAGAAGTCATTCAAAGAATTCACCATCTAGTTAATGCCTCATTCATTGCAATACCTTCACCCTCCATTTTTCATGACCGCCTTTCCTGAACCTTATATCATCAGATCGTTTTCACCTCCAAAAAATCATTTTCTTTGTTTTGTGTTGTAGATGTGGGATACATTAAGGCCCTCCTACAATGGGTCACTTCTTGTCGACATCAGCTCATTATCCAAGAAGTTGACTTAGAAACAACCCTTTCAGTACTTTGAAGCTTGCATGCCTTAATGGCAAGTTTCTCACTTCCAGCGATAGGTTGACATCAATGGCCTTCGACCGAAATATTTTGCATGGTGTTCGACATCGGATCATATATTCACACCACATGAATTGTACTGTAACACCTTGAGGGTCATTATCATTATTGGTGATTCCGCTCACGCCTATTAACAGCTTACATTTTTGGCTGGTAATCAGGTGATGTCTTTCCATGTTCGACTTCAGGACATCTTTTCACATGGATCGACTTGTACATCGGGCGAAGATTGAACGATTTTGAAGACCCTGAATCTAGTTTCATCCTTCCAGAATATGATATATTCAGGGATATAATGACATCAAATGTACACAGAAACTACACAGATAGTCATCTAAGCCAGGAAAGATGACTCTTCATATGAAGAATCACCAATCTACGACTGCAGATGATTATCTGTCTTATGTACATGACAATGAATTTATAAAGATGAGCATGGGAATGCCCCCCTCAGCTAGATCATGAAAATAATATGATGATGATGATGTATTGTATTGTATCTTATACAGGTCACCTTCCAGTTCAAATGCCTTGGATCCTCATGATAAAGCATTTCACCTGACATGAAAAGATTTACGGCTTCATGCTTTAGGGGGCAACTGTTATAGACATATTTGGGCATTGCCACCGCAATCTTATATGTCGATAAACCAAGGGATCTTTAACCCCTAAAAGTGTTGTTTCATACCCTAAAGGATCATGGTCAACTGATTACATCATTCCCCAAAAATTCCACCTAAAAGACCACTCAGAACTGGCCAAAATTGAACCATATTGACTATTCCACTGTCAGGGTGTGATGCATGCTGACTTCTACACTAGCCAGGTGTGATTCATTTTGAAGAGGCCTTCTGTGGGGTGCGATAAGCGAGGATGGACAAATGTCTGAGATAGTTTCCTAAGTGGATGCTCATGGAATCTTCCAGAAACTTCTCCCATGACACTTGCCTCTCTGAATTCGCCCAGGGATGAGTAAGAGATCCAAAAAATCTCCAAGTGGAACCAAGAACAACAACTGGAATGAAACTAATCAAAAACCTAGAGATGAATCACACCCTTGGAGACATCTATAAATGGATCCCTCATCTGAGAGATCTGGAGGCTGGAAATT
Source organism: Pinus tabuliformis (assembly GCA_031772625.1). Taxonomy (NCBI): domain Eukaryota; kingdom Viridiplantae; phylum Streptophyta; class Pinopsida; order Pinales; family Pinaceae; genus Pinus; species Pinus tabuliformis. Next base: position 1,660,385,517 of record CM062819.1, on the reverse strand, counting down.
TGGTCATTTGTAAGGAAGTGTTGATAGTTTTCCTTTGAGAAAAGGCATTGTATTGCTGGGTGATCTTGCTTTTCATGAGGTGAAGAGGGTTTTGATGTTGGGAGGATGACGCTCGATTAGATGGTTGGGTTGTAATTCTCCCTTCTATTATTAATAAAGTTCTTTGAGTTTTCCTCCATACAATCATGTATTTGTGAATGTTTTTATTTGTGAATTGCATTGTATGCTCAATGTATTTCTGCTTCTGCATTTTTTATGATATAATAGATCGAGATGCTTTGATGGTGTTTTGTTACTTTGTCTCTATAGGTATTCACTGAGTGGGATAAGTAGGAGAAGAGGCACAAGCTCTATCAAGGGAGAGAGAAATCAAGCAAGGAGTCAAGCGAAAGATCTAGGTTGGTCCCTTTGCGCCTCTCTTATCTATCATACATAAAGGAAATCACAAATTTCTTTGATTGTTTGTTTCTATGATAGCTACCAATCCTAGTGGGACTAGCATATCGAAAAGACATTAGTTTTCCTGGAAACAAGGGTGGTGGGTTAAAAGGTTTATAGTCAGGGAAAATGTGAATTGTGGAGTTAGCTAAATAATGTGGGGGGGGGGAATAAAACTTAGGATAAAGGGGGTTTTATGGGTTTCCAAGGGAAACCAATAAGGGGAAAATGATCTTTTCTCTACCTAACTACTGATCTGCCAAGATTAAACAATTTGGAAAGATCTTTTATTCTCTAACTATAAACATGGAATTTAAAGAATGAAGTAGTCAATATTAAACAGTTTTACTATCATGGGTTGTGTCATTTATTACAAGCTACACACAACCATTATTTTATATAGTAAAGTAAAAAGTAGTGGCACTTAGACTTGCACACTTTCATGATTTGTATTTGATTGGGGTTCATATATTTTCACATTTTTTATCTTTTCTTATTCTTTTTTTCCTTTGATATTTCTTTTAGGACATACCCTCTTTACATTTTTTAACTTTTAATATAGAAAGCATTTACAGAAACACAAAGGTATGTACAATATTACAAGACTAACCATAGCCAATTCTAAATTATGAATCCTATTAATATAGGACCCTAACAGAGACTTGGCTCAGCCAATCTATGGTCGGGTGGAATGTGGTAGTCCCATCACTAGTCAGTTCATTTCATTGATTAATTGTAAATTCATTCCATTAATTTTCATGTGTAAATTTACTAGTGTATATATGGATTTTGATGGCTGATATGTTTATTTTAATTATGTTCCTATTGTGTTGGTTATATGTCCATTTTAAGGCAACAACTATATCTGGCTCTCAGCATGTTTTTGTTGGTATTTGAATGGCTATTGTATCTACAAACTAATAAATGATAAGGAAGAAAATGACATGAGGAAACAATGGTTCACTGCATTTCTCATATAAGTAAGAGATCCCTATACTTAACTCTGTCATTTACACCTGTAGGTTACATGTCGGTGATATGTTTGATGAAATTTCTTTCATTGCTAGTAAGGGTGTAGTTAACGCCTTGATCAACTATTTATTTTTTCATGATTGTTTCCCTGTACTTTACTTAATTTCGAGATTTCACTCCATTCTTGGTAGTGGCCTAAGCTCTGGGCCAGAAAAAGTGGCTCAATTTTCAGATTCACTAGCACAGAACTGACAAGTTTTGTCCATAGTCACTGGCATGTAGGTTTATGAGAGCAACTTTAGGTCTCTGGTTGCTCCATTGCCCATAACATGAGAGCGACTGAGCCTTAAGTTGTCCAAAACAATAGTGTCACCGAGGGACAAGTTGTTTGAGTGGCTGACCTGTCTCTTGAGGGTTTTGTTGATGATATTGGATGACTGTATGTGATGTCTTGTTGATTCGACTTCCTAAATTCCACCTAGCTAGGAGGTCAAATCTGATCATAGTAGCCTCGCGTCAAATCTTCACCCCAATAGGAATGGTAACTTGGGTGGATGTGGGAGGAGGGTGTTATAGTATATCTAAGGTTCCATTACTATTCAATACATATTGCGGTTCAATGTCCACTCCACTTTCACTTTCCATGTTGTTGACAGTGTTGGACCTTCCAAGATTAGGGGATCTCCATGGTATGAAGTCTGAAGAAGGTCACACATTGTTTGGTGTAGGATTGCCATCCAGTATGATGGCCTAGTTGTCGTTATCTTGAAGATATGCATTAGGTCTTTCTTGTTATCATGACAGATCAGTATGCTTTTTCTTTGTACAACCAGGTTTGCATGCCTAGTGAGTGCCAGTGTTATTTGTGTCAAGGTTCTTTCACAGTAGAGAGAGAGGGTGTGAGTGAGTCTCAGGTTGGATGGGAGGATGTCCCAACTCTATAAGAGACACACAACCGAAAAGGACATGCAGAGCTTGCAGAAGATTAATCCACACAAATGTGGCAGTCACAATAGACAAAGGAAGATCGCACATACAACACCCAATGGGAAATCTGCACAAATGCGATGTTCATTATAGCAGGTTTTGTAAAATCTTTTGTCTAATGTCTAGGAGGTAACCAACATGTGCAGGACAACATTAACAACTTATACAACACATTTTCATAAATATATGTATTAGAACAGCTGAATGAGTTCAATTTTTTAACAGAGATTAAAGCAACATGTATGACAAGTGTTCAAGATAAATCTTACAAATAGTTACAACACATGTGTGAAAACATGTTGGCCTATTAGTAGGCTTCTAAATTAAGCGAAAGTTACAAGACACATCGATACACCATACATCACTAACCTTGTGGGCAAGGCGTTGGAGCCACTACTCACTCCTCAAAGAAAATATTATATAATCTCAAGGCTATGTGGGAGGATCCAAGGTAAAAATTCCTTTACATGTACAAATCAGGAGGTATTTATAGCCAAGGGTGAAACTAGCCCTTATGACTGTTCGACTTCCCTCATGACTATTTGGCTCTCATGACTTTTGAGATTGCATGACTCTTTAGATTATGAGTGGGTCACTTGGACTTCCACTTTACATTACATTCATTGAGAATAGTATGGCCCACAGTAGTGATGTGGCTGACATGACTCATGACACGACTTGACATGAAAGTGCTGGTATGTTCATGCTTCTACTGGTGTGCATGTCGAGTTGTAGTGTTGTTGAGTGATGGATGTTTTCTTGGTGTATCACAACTTCACTTCTACATGGAAAGGTGTGTGAAGTCCTCAATGGTCTATGGGTTCAATTGATGTTGCATGTGCACATTGCTCCTTTGTTTGTACTTTGGCATGCTTGACATGTTTGTCCATTCACAAAAATATGATCTCTCATGTTTCGTCGTTCGTCCATTCATGAAACTGTCTCTTCACATGTTTCATCTATACGTGAAATTGTCTCTTTGCATGTTTTTTCCATCCATCCATTCACGAAACTATCTCTTCGCATGCTTCATTCATTCATCCATTCATGAACACATCCATTTTCATGTACCATCCTTGTTCATCCAATTCTTCATTGCATCATTTTTGTTCATGTAACTATATCTCCAATCACTCATGATGAGACGACATCAAATCCATAAAACTCCTAGTCTATCATGATGCATGATTGTTCACTTTTTGGGTGCAGGTGTTTGGGAGAGAGTACAAGGCTATGAAACTACACGAGGAAAGTTTCGAGTTGGGATGCGAGCACTGGGTACTGCTGGTGAAAATTGCGTAAAGGTCATTAAGAGAGTGAGATGGAGAATCCAAATCATTACTGACTATCCACAGTATCTAGCTCAACTCGAGGGAAGATTTGCTCATTTTCTGGGGTGAAGTAGTTTGTGTAGCAGAGGGCCTGGGCGGTAAAAACTACGCAATTCCTGGAGGGAGCCGACAGTGGAATGTGGGATTTACTGCAGACAAAAACTGCGTAATTGCTAGGAGGTTGACCTACCGACCACCTCTGCATAGTTTCTGAGTTGTGCGGGATGCTGGGCTGCTGAGCGGCTTTTTCATAAATCTGCACGTTTTTCTGGGTGAGAAGTCAGTCGGCTTACTAGTGACCGGCAAGAAAAACTTCGCAATCCTGGAGGAGAGACAGGGACAAAAATTCAATGTCTATCCGTCCTATTTTCACATTTTTCTCATTCAGCAGAGCAAGTAAGGTTTGCAACCTCTACGCAATTGTTGAGGTGAGTGAAACTCGAGGTAACTGTTGGGTCAAAATCTCCAGTTGACTAGCATGAGGGTTGGATTATCAACTTGTATTCAATGTAGATTGAAATGGCTTGTTGAACACTTCTACACTGTTTTGGGTAACATTCGGTCGAGCCAATTGTAAGGTGGAGGTCTAGCTATTATAGGGTGATCTCATCATCGAAACTTCAACAAAATGACTAAGTGTGTGAGCGAGTGAATTTGCGCATACATGAACATTGCAAACACACACTCAACATAACTTGACAACAAGACGCCTCAAACCATCATGACAAAATATCCTGAACATTATTGACCAATGGTATGAGCGACAAGCATGATGCTTGTGATAGATCATTAAATGACCGTGGCAACCCCTGCACGATAGTGCATACAACATTATGTATGAGTACAATAGATGAGTACGTAGCGAACACAACTCAAACACAACCTTCAACATCAATAGAATGAGGTCACAATCATGACATAGCAATCAACATGCGGAAGACAACAATTGGTCGAACAAGTAAAAAGAAGCAAGACATATAGAAGAAACACAAGAGATGACTTTTTGTGTTTGCACGCATTCATGTTACTGAGCACATGATGATATAACAATGACAAGCAGTCCTGCAAACTCAACTAAGAGGCGTACTTTGAAAAATCTTCTTTATTTAAGATACTTATCCTCAAGATGATCATGCATCTGGCAGAGTTTGCATGCGGTTCTGATATTTTCCATTACCCCATTCCTTGGTTCTTCACCTCAACTCCTGGGAAGTGATTTGAGCATGTCACCTTTTCCTATGGTCACTAAGAGGTAGATCTGTGTGATTTCATGGGATAGTTACTACTACTGGAATGGGGCACTGGGAGGCCTGTCCACACAGTTTCTGCATTCAAGGAAAATACGACAACTTGGAAAACACCGTGAAACTTTGAGGCTCAAGGCATTCCTGCAGGAAAAGGGTCTTGGGAGGATACCTCTGCACAATTTATGAGTGCAGTGCAGGCTGGGGCCTCTTTGGGTTGTGAGGTTTCAACAGGCAAGGGAGGTTGGTGTCTATGCACACTGCGGGGTTTCAGTAGACAAGGGAGGAAGCTCGATGGTTGTAGTAACAAAGTGCACAATTCTAGGAAGCTAGATGAGGCTAGGTTTCTTATAGAAATGGCTAAGTGTGAGATCAATGAAACATATGCAAACAATGATAGGAATTGACTGTTGTCACACATGTACACTTAGTGATACGACGTAGACCATCCAGAATACATAATACATACTTTTCTGGATGCACAACCTTCGTGACATGAATGCATGAGGTGAGTGTGAAACATGTCTATGTGATGATAATCACTAATACACACACAATTCTCTTGAAGCAAGACAACATTCCCTTTAAAAGACAAACATCAACCCCTATGCCCAAATATGACACATGTTGCATGAAGATGAGAACACAAAAAATTCTCTAGATTGAGGAGAGGATATTGAAATCATCATCTTACTAACGAGTGACCAAAAATAATCAATTTAAGGATCTGAGATAGGCTCCAAAATTTGCATGCGAGCCAACATTTTGGAGGGTAGTTCTAGCCTCTACAACACTATGTGACACAATGGTAGAACTCTAGCTCTCTCAATGGACCTTGTTTCTTAAAAAGAGAGTCTATCCCTTTCAGAAGTATTGTTTGATTCTTTGACCATAATGGTTTCAACACTAGCTTGATTGAAAGATGTAGTCCCTATTATTCTCTTGATTGGTCATCCCACATTCCAAGCCAAGTCATCATAGTTGTTTCGATTGGGGATGAAGGGTATATGGGTGCACAAGTAATATGACAGTCAGAGTTTAAGCTTCATCTTTGGTGTTGCTCTACCACTGAGAGGCCTAGACAGTACCTCGATGGAGTTACTTGCATCACCTCTTTGCGTAGGAAGGCTTTCTCTTCTTTCACCTTCTTCATTTTTTCGTAATTTTCATATTCTCATTTTTTTAAATTTTCATTTTTCAAAGAACTGTGTGTAGGCACTTATTTATTTAAGAGGCAAAAGAGGGATTTCGACATATTGAGAGTAGAAGAGGTTTTTGCTTCATATAATTATGTTATGTATACCTCTGACATACCCGTTAAGGTTCCCCCCACCTTACTCTACTTAACTGAGTTGACAAGGGTTAACCCAAAAAAATTGACTAGAGTAGGTGGTTCTAGTTAGAGCACAAACATTATGCTTTCAACAAGGCTCAATTTGAATAGAACATATTTTTCATCAAGGCGTCATCGACTGAAGACAATAAGTTCTTCATAAGAGAGAAGACAATAGATAACCAAATGTTGATAGCTCTACAAGTCCTCCTAGAATCGCCCGACTTGTCTCCAGAGTCAAACATGGTTTCATAAGAGGCTAACCTACAGGTACAAGAAAGCGAATAAAGAAAAAATCAAAAGGCATAAGTAAAGTGAAGGAAAAACAGGCAAGCAAAGCAAGCAAGCAATCAAACCAAAGTAGGTAAGAAAGCAAGTAAACATGCAAACTAGAATTCAAAGCAAAGAAAAGCAAGGAAGAAAACACTACTCCTACTCCTATGCTAAATAATGAATGGGCCTAATTACGTGAAGTGATACTTCCAGCGTAGCCACCGGTGCATTGGTCGACCCATGTTGGTGAAGGCATGGTTCACGAGAAACACAATCAAGCGAACAAGCAAACATAAAAGATATAATAATGAAGACCAACACATTTTGAGTTTAAACGCATCCACGGACAAAAAATGAGTGTAATCACATGATATGCAATCCATGGACTTAACAAGGTGTTGTGTGACACTGCATGCAGATGCTAGGCATATGCATACTCTTGATTGTGACATGTAAGAAAACGAGAGAAGAAAATACAACTTATGTGGTGCATGTGTGCTTAATGTGTAAGATTCCTCCAATGCATGAGTGATGGGATCATGTGATTCGAGTGGAGGAAGATAAATCTAAGTTTTGGATTAATCTTTAGCGTATATAGACGAGTGATGAGAAGCCTCAGGTGTTTCCCCAATTTTTTGATCAGAAGTGGAACTAACCTGAGGATAGCGAGGGCCTAACATAACCATCATCTTAGGCTAAAGTGCCTCAATAGCTAGCGGGGTTCCCGCTTTGTCAATAGATAGATCACCAGAGACCAATGTCTTGGATAGATTAATAATGACTGAATCAACATCGTGATGAAATGAAGAAGTACAGAGATCATGACAACTACGATCAGAAAATTCAAGATGTTTGTCGGCATCTTCAAGATTTGATGAATCATACAGAGGGGCAGAAAAGAAGCAAGAGTGTTCACCCTCCGCATTTCCAAAAAAGGTAGATCAAAAATGAAGTGGATCATCAATGAATAATTTGTTCTCTTCACTATCGAATGTTGGATTGACATATGGTGTGTTCTATGAACAATCAACAATGGGTGCATCCATAGATGGAGATACATGTGAAAAATCATGGATAGATGATTCGACGAAGATGTTAGGAAAAAGCGGTAGAGGCACAGATAAAAGGGATCATCCTTTTTTGTGAGTTGATGTTTAGGTTCCCAGTCATACTCTTCATTAATGATAGCACATGTTGGTTGTGAAACACAAACTCCACTAGTGGCTTGATCCTCACTCACAACAGGTGTAGATCTAGAGGATTAGTAGAACATGAAGACAAAAGTTGAGGTAACAAGTGCATGTGACAACCCAGGGACTTTGTAATCAGGGACTTCGTAATCAAATATACGCAAAAAATGAGAGGACTGATGTTGGGAGCATATGAGAGTTGAATATGTGCGTGTTCATGTTCCCCCACATCACTCTATGGCAATGAAGTTGTTTGATGAGGGCACGACAAACAGTCACTTGTGATGATGACTCTGTCCATCAATGATTGTGTAGGTCCATCACCGAAGTATGCTAAGCGGTGTTTGAGCTTCAAATTTATATTGGAATTGAGAGATTTGTTAAGATGATATTTGAATCTGTCGCAAATATATTGAAACTTCATCTAGATTTTTAGAGCTTCAAACTGCAATACACGGAGGCACTGCCAAAATTCTGTAGATGATTCTTGTGGAGTCTTCCCTTGTTTTAACACTTTTTTTGTCAAAAGGTTCCTGATAAAAATGATGGAATGTAGATTCAATGATATCATAGAACTGGTCAAGTGAGTGCACGCTACTAGGAGGCAGGTTTTGGCACCATCGTTGTGGGGGTTTGCGAAGTGTGTGTGAAAGTAGCAAGTTGGTCTCTTCATTAAAGAAGTCATCTGCATCATCAATAAATTCGTCGAAGTCTTGTAAGTATGTGTTATAGACATTTTTGTGCCTTACAGCATGGAGCATGAAATGTCAATAAACTGAGGGATCCAAAGTCCCTAAACATGTTGTTCTTACCCTTAGAGGAACAAGGTCAGCAAACCACAGCACTGCAAATCAGTTCTCCACTGAAAAACACTCAAAAACAGGTCAATTTTGGATCAAAGCAGCTGCTCCAAAGGCTACCTGCACTGCATAGCAAGTGCAACAAAGGCTACCTGCGCTGCATCGCAAGTGCAACAAAGGCTACCTGCGCTGGGCGTACTTTGACATGTGGAGGAATCTTTCTCTCAATGTGCCAGTGCCCAGGAAGCTTCCAAAAAGACACTTGATCATAAGATTCGCCTAATGATGAGTTAAGAGCTTCTAAAACTCCAAGTGGAAGGTAGAAACTCCGAGTGAAGAACTGAAGAACAACTGGAGTTGAAGAGGACAACAAGTCACACATCAAGCTGACTTATCTTCACTCCAAAACTCTATATAAGGATCTCATCCCATGGGATCTGGAAAGGAGGCCGGAATTTAGTGCAAAGAATTGTTGTTGGTTTGCAGTTGAGAGTATTGGGTGATTGCTTGAGGGAGGTGAAGAAGAGATTTCTCTCCGTTGGGAAGGTGATGCTGGATTGGACCTCTCATGGTTGTATCACCGCCTGAACCTTACTTCCATATATTAATAAAGCTTTTGAGGTTCTTCTATTCGCATGTGTTTCAATGATGTATTGTCTAACTTCCGTATTTGATTTATGCTAATCCTTGAATCAGTTATGCATGCATGCTTCTTGTAGTTTCCTTTTCTTGTCTTATTTGCAGGATATCGTGTAGCTGGGCCCGTGAAAAGACTTGGAGCTGGGAGCAAGCGGCAATCAAAGGAGATTGGATCCACCATTTGTGCAAGACATCGGTAAGTGGATCTCTTCCTTTTATCTCTTGCATGTCATAAAGAAGAAACTTTAGATAGTTTTTCTTTCAGCTGTTGCTAAGGAACTGTCACCCTTAGAGTGGGTTAGGGTCATTCCGAGTTGGATACTTTCCCCCACAACAGACTGGCGACTCCACTGGGGAGCGTGTCTGGTTGGTAGCTTGTGTTTCTTGCTATTCATTTCTTAAACAAAGGAGTACCGAATCGAACTGCATTCGAGTCCTTCGAATCCAAAGTAGAGGGCAGCTACTCTAGCCCAGTGCTGGGCATGTTTATGATTTGAAGAGCTGATCCACAAGGACTCTTTTTAGCTCTTTGTGATAGTGTTCATCTTCCTTTAATCATCCTCTAGTGTATACTTGACTGATAGCCTCTGATTTGGCCAAAAACCGTTGATTTTTGAGCAAACTGTGACCCGGAATCTGAGAGAGACGAGAGTTGTCTCATCAGTGCAGCTGCAACAAAGGCTACCTGCACTGCATCGCAGGTCCCGAAGGGGCTACCTGCGCTGCATCGCAGATTGACAGTGCAGCACCTGCGCTGATCCAGTTTTGCCTTGTGCAACTGGGATTCCCCACTGTCTGTTGCCCAGTTTTCAGTATTGTTTTTTGCAGCCTGTTGTCAACCTGTATACCCAGCTGAAACCACTTCTCTTTGCCTTCATCCCGCCTCAGTTGTATGAAGAAACCATGATTGTTCTTATTGTATTTCTTGCTGTCATTCACAGTTTCCCATAGCGAAAGTGAACTAGTCTTGCTATGACCTCTTGGATCTAGACCTATGAGAAAGTGTCGTTGTGATTCTGAGAGCTAGTTTATTGCTGTTCATAGCTGCTTGAGCATTTGCTTTCATTATATGGTTCGAATTTCAGTATTTCTTGTGTTGAAACGAGTGAATCTTAAGGTGTTCTTTTGATAATTGGACAAACACTTGATGCTTTCGCTTGAAATTGAATTCGAAATCATACGACAGCTTTCTTTTTGTAATACATCAACATTAAGGAAGAAGAAAAGAAATACATGCATTGTGCATGTGCATTTTGACAGTTTGCATGCCGATTTAGGAAAAGTGCATCAGTGTGTGCTCTATGATCTATTTGAAAAGATGATGTCTTTCTTTTCCTTCAATAGTTAAGGTTTTCATAAGTTGAAAGAATTGAAAAAGCTTGCTTATCATTCTTAGACTGCATTTAGGAGTTGTATCATACATCTTGTGGTGATCCATAAAGGCAAACTGCTAAGCAAGATCAACCTAAAAAGAACTGAATTTATCTAACAACGCTTTGAAACATAATGAAACACAGTAGAGGTCTAGGTAGAGACGTGAACCAGCGTCTTTAAACATAGTGACTGTCGATCTCTACGAAGGTGGGTGATTCCTCCTGAGGGACGATAGCACTAATACGGACTTGTGCCCCCGCGTACCGTCGTGTATATTGGGGGACCCCTATAGGAACAAAGCCTTTATCCATAGGAAGCCGTGTCGGCCGCCCTACTGATCGCGATGCAGTGAACACAGCATTCACGAAGATCGACCACTCGTACCGTAAAACGTATTCTGTGGTTTCGCAAAAGGTTGGCACACCCTTGCCTAGAACTCCAGAGTAGTTTCTTTTGGCATTTTTCAAACTCTATAACTGAAAAATTCCATCCGAGCATTTGTCACTTCGGGCTCGTTAATACATCGAAGGAGACTAGAGTCATCTTTAGCTTTTTCTCGACTCTTAAAAAGTGAAAAAGCAAGTTGTGTCTAAAGCGTCATCATAATAAAATTCATTTTAAACGGAACATAATCACCTCCTATTCCTACGTTGATCTTCGAAGTTAGTCTTTTGGCATCGTAAGTTCTTGTAGAATCGCTAAAATCTTTTGGATAGACTCAAAATGTCTGAACAACCGTCAACATCTAGGACTGTGTCATCCGACACAGCAACAACAGAGCCTCCTGCTGCCACTCCAACGATGTTTGCTGGTATACCATCTGTCCCAGAAAATTGCCAACAGCAAGCCAGAGTCCCATAAGGGACAACAATATGGTTAGTTCCTATTTCTTCATCCGGATTATCATCTTGTACTTCTTATGTTGAAACTCAACAAATTGATCCAATGTGTCTTCAAAGGCCAATTTACCCTTTAAGTACTGGATTTCCACCATGTGGAGGGCAGTATGCTCTTTCATTGTTCCCTCCCAGAGAACAACCATGTGGGAGTTTACAACAAAGTTCAGGTCAAACTGGAATCACATCTAGCGGTTGGGTACCAATACTGCCTCAACAATCAGGAGTTGCATATTCAATGCAACCAGTACACCCTGTGTCGAATATTCCCACCACACCTGCTACGACGAATGCGTCGCAAGTACAAGCGCTACCTGTTGTAATACAACAACCTCTTGTCTCAGCAGCTCAATCACAATCTCAGGGTAGTGCCTCCTTATCTGGAGCGACTCAGGCTTGAACAAGTACTGTGACTCCTCATCTTGGTCAATCATCTAGTATTGGTCAACAGCAAATGGTCCAACAACCAGGGCTGGTTCAATCTCAACAACCGCCATTCCAGCAATCATATCAAGGACCTGAGCAACAAGTCTTTGTAAGTAATGGGCAACCATGCTATAATGGTTATGCCCATCAACTTTGTCAAAGTTGTCAGCACTATGCTGGTCTGCAAAGACCCATTGCTCAGGCGATACCATCTTATCCTGGATATGCTTCGCCTAACCTGAACCAACAGTTGCCCTCTGTAGCAACTCTAGAATTGCCAGATCTAAACCGGCTGACGAATGATCCAATTGCTTATGCCCCTTGGTGGCCAGCGATTCCGCATAAACTTCCATCGGACATTCCTAAATTCAATGGAAATCCAGGTGAAGACCCGTCGAATCACGTCATGAATTTTCATCTGTGGTGTTCATCGAACACTCTAAATGATGATTCGATAAGACTTCGCCTCTTCCAGAGGACATTGACAGGTCCAGCGGCTAAATGGTACATTGAATTGCCAAGAGCCTCTTTCGACAATTTCAGCTCCTTAGCCACGACTTTCTTAACCCATTTTCAATTACCGATAAGGTATGAAACAGGAACAAAACTCCTTACCAACTTCAAACAGACAACGACCACTCACATATCTGATCATATACATGAGTGGCGACGTCGTCGTAGGATGGTGAAAACTTACGTTCCTGATCAGCTGTTGGCTGAATGGTTTATAAAGTCGTTACTTCCGGCTATAACGGAACATGTGGCCAAGGGGGGAGTCGTAACATAGGAGCAGGTCATTGCTCGTGCTCAATATCTGGACTTAGTATATACTCAGTCTGGCACGCTCTACGACAAAATACCTGACGCCCCCAGACCTGAATTTTCAATTCCTCCCCCTCCTAAATCGAATACTGACTCTCACGCCAGCAATGCCGTGACTGGCAAATGCAAAATTTCTAGTCAAAATGCAAATGAGGAACTTCTTGCCTCAGAAGTAAATGCCATGTCAACCGACAAGGGCAAACAACTGAAGCAACCAGGGGGCAAGAAGAAAAAGAAAAGGAAAGGGAAACCCCCGACAGGGTGTCATATATGCGATGAGGATCATTGGACGAAAGATTGTCCTCATATAGCTGAAGTTAAGAAACTCTTCAAGAGTTCAAAAACCCCAGCAGTATTGACTGATCCATTTCCTAGTCCAAGACAAAATCTGGTTGCTAATCAAAATGCTTCCCGATCCCAAGTGCTTATGTTGTCCACCTCAAAGCAGCAAAATAATGCTTTGACAAGGAATAAAGATCACAAGAATCCAAAGCAATTGAACAACAAGGCAAATAAACAACCTAGTAGTTCAACAACAACTTTGACCAAAGTTGTGCCACCCATCGTTCCTAAACCAATGATAAAGTCACCAAAGGGAGTAGTATGCAAATCGACATTTAATCCTCGTGAAAAAATAACACAGGATTACAATATAATAGAGGACCTGACCCAATCGTCGTCCGCTATGTCGACACTTGAGGGAGCGCAAAAATGCACCTCCCAAGAGCAAGCTTTATTATCAGCCATAGGTGGGATTGGCCCAATGGATTCCAATCTTGTGGACTTTGATCATAAAGGATATGACCCTCAGATACCAGCTCAACTAGCTTTCCTTATTCAAGTGAAAGCCCTCAACAAAACTGTTCATCGAACAATTATTGATGAGGGGGCATCTACATGTCTTATGTCGATGAGTTGCTGGAAAAATTTAGGCTCCCCACCCTTGTCGAAATCGTCAACGACGTTAAAAGCATTTGATGGACGATCATACACTCCATACAGGATTTTAAATAACTTGCAAGTTGAACTGGGGGGAAAAAAAGTAGAAGTTGATGTGGAAGTAATCGACGGAAACCTCGATTACAACATCCTACTGGGAAGGCCTTGGATATATGTCATGGCTGTAGTTGTGTCGACCTACTTCAGGAGGATTGTATTTCGTTTTCAAGGAAAAATTACAATTTTCGACCAACAAACATTTCTCCCCAACAGTTCTCAAGTTACGGGAAGCAGCACAATGATCCATGAAAGTAATCAATCGCTCCAAAATATTGGAGTAGGTCTCCTAAAAGACTATGCCTTAATGGGTACTTTTGCCCTACCGCCAGCGAGTAATCTGGCGGAAGTAGCCACAGTGGAAACCTACAATATGAAATCTTCTATATCCAACGGATTCGGAAGATTCCTAAATATTTTGTCAGCATGGATCATCGTCCTAATGGAAATACTGTAAATACAGTGGGCTCCGAGGATGGTTCTTATCTCGTGTCAACCTCGTTAAAAAATGAAACAAGGAGTCATGAGGATAGTTCTTTTACTATGTCAACCTCATTAAAAAATAAAACAAATCCCCTTTTCAAAATTCAAAGGTAAACCTTCATTCCAACCACCAAGTTGAATGCAATGAAGCTTGGGGGGCACCCTCCTTTGACATGCGTTATTATGATGCTGGGGGCATGCAAAAGATCCGAGCAGTTTTAATGCGGAAATTCATGCTCGTTAAAAAATAAACATAAGCTTGTGAGCAGGCTTTCCCTAGAGTTCAAGCTCATCCAGAAAAAATGAACCGGTAAATAACCATTTGAGACCATAAATTCATTAGCCATAAAAGCCTTGGTCGTGTTTGTGCACCGTCACCTCCACTTTTCATTTGGCCGATCATTCACATCCACTTGATTGTTTACCTATTTTGAGGAACAACTGCGAAGAGTGATTTCACCTAGCCATCCTTGTGACACTGCCGTGATTGGAAAATTCCAACCTGTACCTGGAATCTGCAGCTATCCCTGTTTATCACTCGTTCCTCAAAATACGAGTCTTCTTTGAGCTCTTTTCACTGACTCGTAAAATATGAAAAGTTTGCCGATTTTTAGCCTTCCAGCTCATTGAAAGGACCGGAAGAGCTATCCCTCCTCTAGATTTTAATCTTTTTGGACCTGAGGGATTATTGCACAAAAAGATCGAGCGCTTGTCTAGTTCGGCTCGATAAAGATATCGAACATTCATCCCTTCTGTATTGTTTTATACTTTTTCGGACTTAAGGGATTAGATGACGAAAAAGGACCCCTGGAGTCCACTTTATGTACACTTTTCAGACTCTCTAAAAATGAAAAGGACCGAGTTGTCGTTGTCGCTGGGCTCGTTAAAAATATTAGATAGCGACAAACTTGTCTTTCGACGAGAACGAGTTTCCCTATCGCTAGGCTCGTTAAAACATAGCGATGGGATTGCCCGAAGGGCAGGTTATAGAACAAGCATATGTTATCCTCCTCAAGCTTGACAAAAATAAAGAGGTACTGGTCAGAAATGACTGGGGAAAAATTGGGAAGAACCTCAAAGCTTAATGGTAGCAAGTCACTCTTGAACATGACACTTTTGCCTCCGTAAATATCGGGTTGGGTTATTATCATTCACCGGTCCCTTCACCATGGTCTCGCCATACCATCCATACATGGGGTAATGCTACCGATCCATCACATTAGTGTCATTATATGTTCAAGAGATGTCATTCAGAAAGTGTCAACCGGGTCCCATCCACTACCGTACATCATCTTTCATCCTTCCATGACCGCCACCCTGAATCATATTTCACAGATCGTTTTCACCATCATCACTAGCTCTGTTCCATGTCACTGATGTGGGATTCATTAAGGCCCTCCTTTGATGGATCACTTCTTGTCGACATCAGCTCATTATCCAAGAAGTTGATCTAGGAACACCCCCTCAGTACTTTGAAGCTTGCATGCCTCAATGGCAAGTTTCTCACTCCCGGCGATAGGTATACATTAATGACCTTCGACCAGGAGACTTTGCGTGGTGTTCGACGTCAAATCCTATATTCACACCACGTGAATTGTGCTGTAGTACCTTGAGGGTCATCATCATTATCGGTGATTCCTCTCGCGCTTGTTAACAGTTTACATTATTGACTGGTAATCAAGCGATGTCTTTCCATGTTCGACTTCAGGAAATTCTCACATGGATCGAATTGTACTAAAGTGAAGATCGGACAAGCTTGAAGACCCCGGATCTAGTTTCATCCATCCAAGCTACGATATATATTCAGGAGATAAAAACATAGACATGTGCAGCAGATGATCATCCTACTAAAAGGATGATAATTAAAAAGCAGAGAATTATCAGTCTATTATCAGACGATCGTCTGTTTATGTACAACAAATGTATTTATAAAGCTGAGCATGGGAAATGCCCGCCTCAGCTAGATGATGAAAAGAAAGTACGAAAAGATAATGTATTGTACTGTATTTTGTTACAGGTCACCTCCCGACGATTTGAATGAACTTCGGATCCTCCTAATAAAGCATTTCACCCGATAAACGACCTCATACTTTAGGGGGCAACTATTATAGACATTTTTGTGCCTTACAGCATGGAGCATGAAATGTCAATAAACTGGGGGATCCAAAGTCCCTAAACATGTTGTTCTTACCCTTAGAGGAACAAGGTCAGCAAACCACAGCACTGCAAATCAGTTCTCCACTGAAAAACACTCAAAAACAGGTCAATTTTGGATCAAAGCAGCTGCTCCAAAGGCTACCTGCACTGCATAGCAAGTGCAACAAAGGCTACCTGCGCTACATCGCAAGTGCAACAAAGGCTACCTGCGCTGGGCGTACTTTGACATGTGGAGGAATCTTTCTCTCAATGTGCCAGTGCCCAGGAAGCTTCCAAAAAGACACTTGATCATAAGATTCGCCTAATGATGAGTTAAGAGCTTCTAAAACTCCAAGTGGAAGGTAGAAACTCCGAGTGAAGAACTGAAGAACAACTGGAGTTGAAGAGGACAACAAGTCACACATCAAGCTGACTTATCTTCACTCCAAAACTCTATATAAGGATCTCATCCCATGGGATCTGGAAAGGAGGCCGGAATTTAGTGCAAAGAATTGTTGTTGGTTTGCAGTTGAGAGTATTGGGTGATTGCTTGAGGGAGGTGAAGAAGAGATTTCTCTCCGTCGGGAAGGTGATGCTGGATTGGACCTCTCATGGTTGTATCACCACCTGAACCTTACTTCCATATATTAATAAAGCTTTTGAGGTTCTTCTATTCGCATGTGTTTCAATGATGTATTGTCTTACTTGCGTATTTGATTTATGCTAATCCTTGAATCAGTTATGCATGCATGCTTCTTGTAGTTTCCTTTTCTTGTCTTTTTTGCAGGATCTCGTGTAGCTGGGCCCGTGAAAAGACTTGGAGCTGGGAGCAAGCGGTAATCAAAGGAGATTGGATCGACCATTTGCGCAAGACATCGGTAAGTAGATCTCTTCCTTTTATCTCTTGCATGTCATAAAGAAGAAACTTTAGATAGTTTTGCTTTCAGCTGTTGCTAAGGAACTGTCACCCTTAGAGTGGGTTAGGGTCATTCTGAGTTGGATACTTTCCCCCACAACAGTATGCATTCCATGCCACTTCACCTTCACCATCATACTTGAATTTCGACAAGAGATAAAAAAAACTCCCTCGTGATGTCCATAGGTTCAGCATAAGACAGACATCATTGAGGGTTGAGTCTAATTATATCCATGACATAAATAAAAAGATTCAAAATAGGATGTAAGGGCTCAGCTTGTCATCTGGCCCTCCCTCTAGCAGTAGAATGTTGATGGTGTTGGACAAACCAACATCTGGGGATCTCCCCAGTATGAATTCCCAACTAGACCTCACACCATTTGGTGTGGGAGTGCCATATGGTACAATGCGATGATTGCCATTATCTTAGAGATATGCCTTAGCTCTTGCTTGTCACCACAAGAGAGTGGTCTGCTTTGTCTTCGAACAATGAGGTTCGTGTGCCTGGTGAGTGGTAGTTTTACTTGTGTCAAGGTTGTTTCACAACAGAGAGAGAGGGTGGGAGTGAGTCTCAGTTCAGATGGGAGGAAGTCCCAACTCTGTCAAAGACACACAACACAACATGACATGAACATCTTCTAAAAAAGTAATCGACACGGATGCGTCAATCACAACACACAAAAGAAGATAGCACATACAACTACTAGTGGCAAGTCCACACGAGTGCAACGATCGTTATAATAGGTTTCGTAAAAGATTATGTCTGAGGTCCTGGAGGTAACCAACGTGGGCAGGACAACATTGACCAATTATACAACACATTTTCATAAATATATGTATTAGAACAGTTGAAAGAGGTCAATTATTTAACAAAGGTTAAAACAACATGTATTACAAGAGTTCGAGACAAATCTTACAAATGGTTACAACACATGTGTGAAAACGTGCTAGCCTGTTAGCATGTTTTTGAATTCAGAGAAATTTCCAAGACACATCGATACACCATACATCACTAACACCATGGGCGGGGTGTTGGAGCCACTACTCACTCCTCAAAGATTTACTTACCATACTTACCATACTAGTGGCAAGTCCGTAAGATTTACATACCATACTTACCATACCAGTGGCATGTCCGCAAGATTTAATTACCATACTTACCCTCAACTTGATCATATATCTGGGGGAATTGGCATGTGATCCTGATCTTTTCCATTACCCCATTCCTTGGTCCTTCTCCTCAACTTCGGGGAAGCGATTTTAGCATGTCACCATTTCCTGTAGTCACTCAGAGGTAGATCTACACAATTTCAATGAACAATGACTACTCATCGAAAATGGTCCTAGGAGGCCCATCTGTGCAGTTTCTACATGCAAGACAAACAAGATAACCTAGAAAACACTACGTAGTTTTCAAGCTCAAGGCATTGTGATGGGACTGGGGTCTTCACATCTCTGCATAATTTCTTAGTGTAGTGCAGGATGGAGCCTCTTTGGGCTGTGGGATTTCAGCACGCAAGGGAGGTTGGTGTCTATGTGCACTATGGGGTTTCAGAAGACAAGGGAGGAAGCTTGATGGTTATAGAAAAAAAGTGCACAGTTTTGGGAAGCTAGATGAGGCTAGTTTGTGTTGTGTGAGATCAGTGAAATGTATGAAAACATTGATAGGACTTGATAGCAATCGCACACGGACACTTAGTGACACAATGCGGACCATCCATAACACATAAGAAATATTTTACTTGATGCAAAAACCTTCATGACGTAAGTGCATGAGATGAGTGTGAAACATGTCTATGTGATGACAATCACTGATACGTAGAAGATTCCCTTAAAGCCAGACAACTTTCCCTTTACATTTCAAAGAACAACCCCTATCCCCAAATATGACAAATGCTACATGAAGATGAGAACATAGACAACTCTTAAGATCAATGATAGGAGCTTCAAATCATAATCTTAACAACACGCGACTAAGGATAATCGATCGCAGGATCTGAGGTGGGCTCTGAAATTTGCATGCGAGACAAAATTTTGGAGGGTGCTTGTAGCCTCTACAACACATGTCTCTTTATATTTATATTTAAATTTAAATTTCTATATCAACATCAATTTCAATTTCTATATGAATTTTCATGTCAATTTCCTTTTAAATTTATCTTTTTTATTTCGTTTTATAACAGATTAATTTCAGTGTATATGTCAATTTCAATTTCATTTTCTATGCCAATTTTAATGTCTATTTTTGTTTCTATTTCAATATCTCTTCAAATTCTATCACATACCTCTTTACTAATAACAATTTATTTTATTTTATTTTTTATCCATTGGTATGAACAACAAGGTATACTATCTTTGGTCACCTACTTCTTATACTATTAAGCATTCCATACTTGAGTTTGGTTTTATGAAAATATTTACAAAAGAATCATAAATTTTACCTCAGATTAAACATGAATTTATGACGTGCTTAGCCTTGCCTCCATACCTTATTCCGTACTTATATATATATATATATATATATATATATATATATATACATATATATATATACCCTCTACCTATTCACAAGTATAAATTTACTCTATGACTTCAAAGAGGCTTGCTATTGTAAATTTATTTTTTATTTTTGTATACCCGTTTTCCTATTTCAAAACTCAAGGTAAAATGGAAAGAAGGTGAATTTTATTAAGTTAACGCATCACTTGATATTATAGTCATCGGAACATATCTTCCATGGAGCGTGTGGTCGTCCAAAATTCTCATATCTTCAAACATGTTAAAAATAAGTATCGGAAATTGATAATTGTATATATATTGTTAAAACCTCATTTTGATGGTTTTTTTATCACCATTAAACATAAATTAGAAACATCCATGCGCTCATACCATATGGAGTATAAAAAGGTACGTTTAGGGACTCAAATGACTAATCCTTTTCCACCAACGCATCAAGCGCCATATGCACATCACATGGGCGTGAAAACCTTGCTTTTCATGGATGACTAGGATGCTTTGAGGCAATCCAGTGGTTTTGAATGTGTGTCTCAAACCCTAAACCCCCTTATCCAACTTTTCCTTTTCCATTTGCTGCGCAACCCATCCTTTCAGCAATGTCAGGTGAACACCAATGAAGGCAAACAACTACCTTGGTTTACCATGTATTTATCTCACATTCCTCACTTTTACAGGTGCATAAGTGGTTAATTGAGGTTTTTATGGCTTGTAAGATTCTCCGTGTATGCCCACCCCATTGTTATTATGCCCATAGAAGTTGGTGGTGTAGTTTGTAATAAAACTCACAGCTTACCCCTTTTAAGTTTCCGTTCCAACCACAACAGCCAGAATGCTCAACATCTGACTCTCCTAGAGAATGTCTACTCGTGCACTCCATGTGGGGTGTGTTTAATCTATATTTTTTTTCTTTCTCTAATTCGTAGAATTTTGTTTTCTCATTGATACTCCCATCTTGAAAAATGAGGTTCTATTTTTTACTTGATATAGGGGAGGAGCGCATTAGGACTTGGAGTGGCCTCTATTTTCTGGCTTTTCTGCTTCACGCATGGCCAAGCAAGTTTATGGGTTGTTTCGATGCTCAATCCATCATTTCCTCTATTAGGTATTGCTATATTATGCCCACCTTACTTTATATTTTTCTTGTCCCTTTAATGTAGATTTATTTTTTTTTGGTATTTTATTCTGTAATAGTATGCTTATTTGGCATTCTTCTTTTGCCCCTCCTCAGATGCAAGGAAAAAACCTCTGCGACAACTCATGTTACAGGTAGGCATTTATATTCACTCAATTTGAGCTTGTAGTTGATGTTGAAACCTTTTATATCTCTGGCAACCTATCTCACTTATTATTTATAGTTTATTTCCTGTTTGTTGTTCCTTCCACAGGTATAGATACTGTCTTCACGCTTGGCTTGTTTACCTCATTCCACCTTAGAAGGAGGTTCATCGACTACAAACGATTCCCACTGCTATAGGTTGGCTCAACACATCTATTCTAGTGAAGGGTTTTATGAGAACTTCTCATATGGGGAATTTCTCTGGTTTATACCGGATGTTACATGTCCTCAAGTCGTGCCTATTGTCCACTTACCAAAATTCTTCTTAGGGATCCTAGTGAAGGGACAATTGTATAATTTTACAATTAGAATTTATACACTTGGGGGAATTTGATTTGTTTTGATATAATATATTTTATCATGATTTCTTCTATCCAACATACACTGTTTTATTTAATTTCTCGTCATGTAGTGGTTACTCTCGCGTTAGTTACTATAGTTTTTCTTTATGGAAAACATAGTGGGACTAAGAATGAGGTGTTAATCTCGTGTGAAGCCTATAAACATAGTTAAGTTTATTAAAAATCGATTACCTTCTGCTTTAATATGTATCCAATTGCAACATTGTTTTTTCATGTCTTCCATTTACAAAGTTTATTTAATTCCTGCGCTACCGGACATATATTAAGCATATTATTTGATTTAGATGTTGACTTGCATCATCTGTTGAGGTTGACAAATACTCAAAGATATTCTTCAGAATATACCAGTTGAATGTTTATTTATATGTGCATTTAATGCTTTTGGTATCAAAAAAGTTGTTTAGCGACAGAGTGTTTATCTGTCCCTAGTTAGCGTGCATCACTCTGTTTATCTTATTTCTGAACTAGAATTTGACTTCTTCATGTAATAACAGAGAAAAACATTGTACAGTTCTATTTCTTTTCTAAGCATACATTTGGCAAAAGAATCTCTATATACCTTGGTTACCATAATATATTAATGGTGTTAAGTTATTGAATTGATTGAAATATTTAGATCTAATCTCTATTTCGGGTCAGATTTTCGCCTTATGGTGACTTGATTTCGGATACTATTACTCATCCTCTGATATAGATTTTGTTAGTCCTCTCTCGTTATTTATATTTGGATTAGAGTGAATTACTATTGGTCATGTCTTCTAGTCTGCATATTTTTCGCCGATGATTCCCTACAGTCACCATAGCCATAACTAACTATATATATATATATATATTTTGAAGGCTCGCCATTTCCACTTTCTAAGGAAGCGAAACAGCTCGATTATGAATTTTCCGCTACTTGTATACTGAGGTTAAAAATTTTAACCTTCATCGGGGTGATTTACATGGGTCATTTAGCCTCATAAGTCCGAGGTCAAAACCTTTTGCCTTTGTTTGGGTTAAGTGAAACTGTAATAGCTTTCTGCCATGGTTATCTACAAATGTAGGTTGCCCTTAGGCACCTAACTTCCAGACAAGGTTAAACTTCTAAATTAAAACCTCATTGGGATAAACTTATTTCCCTCACCTTCTAAATCATGATATAGAATTTACTCTTAGGAAGAACTAAATTGTTTTAGTATTTGCCTACATTGCCTATATATATATATATAGAGGGAATCACTAGATTATACAACCTCTACATATGTAGTAAATTTATATGTATAACAATACCAACAATATATTTAACATAAGATAATACAATGGAAACATTTCTAATTCCCATGAGCCCCTCCCCAACACGATGCAAAACCTATGCATAGAATCTTCATGTATACCCCGTCTACATCTCATTTAGGTTGCTACTAATCAGAACTGTAACTATTTCCACAACCCATAAAGTAACTAAATTTTAAACTGTAAACAAACAGAATCATTCGTATAACATAATGAATAAAATAAAAACAATTAATTTTAAAAAAACCAACAAGGAACTCTAACAATAAACTAACAAGATTTGCTTGGGATGAACAAATTTCCACCCAACCATGACCCTTCACCACTCATTCCCCCCGAGCTGAGATCTCATTACCCCTGAACCAACAACCTCTTGTTATTATAGACAAGGTATTTTATTCGTTGCTTCCCTAGAAGACTTTTCCTTTGCAGTGTCTCACTTTCTAGGGTCTTCCAACCCAATAGTCTAGGATTTTTCTTATATTTCAAAAAATTTATCTTCCCTTTTTCTGTTAAAACTCACCTTTTCTTCTCGTGACACTTTATTTACCCTTACATTGTTTCCTTTCTACACTGAGTAATTTAATATATATTTTTCTCCAATCATATTAAATTTCATGAAGTAACCCTAGGGATTTTTAGGAATAATTGGGGGAAGTTTGTCTTGATCTTATCTATACACATTAGTTTCTAGCTTTGGGTAATGATCTATTTAACTCAACTGTTTCCTTCCCAAGTAAATCTCTAGTTTTGTTTTTTACAATTTATTTATTACATCACCACACTTTATTTCAATTTGAGTTCACTATGGGTTTCTAGCCATCACAACTAAAAATAGTTCAATCTAAACAAAGAATATTTACATAGAAATAGAGGTGTATCACATTTTCCCCCCTCTTGAAAATAACATCGTCCTTGGTGTGTGCTACTCATCTACCTCATTCTTGAACAATGTTGGTTAGGTTTCTTTCATAGTATCCTCTCGCTCCCAAGTTGTCTCCTTAGGTGTAAAGTGCCTCCACTACACTTTAAACCAAGCAACAAATTGATTTTGGAGCACGATCTCTTTTCATTCCAGGATGAAGAGTGGCTCTGAAAGGAAATCTCCTTTAGGTTCTACTTGTATAAAGTTCTAATCAACTACATGAGAGTCATCATGGATATACTTTTTTAGCAAGGATACATGAAAAACGTTATGAACTAAAATAGGACTAGGTAGAGCTATCTGATATGCTACTCAACCAAATCGGTTCAAGATTTCAAAAGGCCCACAGAACCATGGTGCCAACTTTTGATAAGTCCCGTTGAGAGTAATTTTCCTGGGTTTTACTCGTAAGTAGACATGGTCTCCAATGTTAAATTATTTATGAATTGTCTTCCTGTCTTCATTACTTTTTTGCATGTCTTATGTTGTTTTGATATTGTGTCTAATATTTCGCACCACCTGCCCCATTTCTTTTAATGCATCTAGTCCCAATATTAATCGATCCTCCTGTTGACCCCAGTTGAGTGGCGTATGCCATTTTATTCCATACAAAGCTTGAAAATGACTCATTTTAAAGGAAGCTTGGTATCTTTTGTTATAGGAAAATTATGCTAAATGCAGAAAATCCTCCCACTTAGTAGGCCTATCCATGACATGAATTCGTAGCATATCCTCTAGGATATGATTTACCCTTTCTATCTATCCATCCATTTGAGGATGATTTGAAATACTAATATTTAATTGAGTCCCCATGCCCCCAAACAAAGATTTCCTAAATTTGGAGGTAAATTTAGCATCTTTGTCTGACACTATAATTTTTACTACACCATGCAGTTGAAATATTTCCTTCATGACAATATTGACAGTATGAGCAGTTCCAAAAGTAGATTGCATTGATATAAAATTTGATTCCTTAGTCAAGGTGTCGACCACCACCACGATCAAATCATGTTGGTACTTTGTTCTTGATAATCCTGTAATAAAATCCATTGAAATCACCTCCCACTTCCTTTCAGGAATGAGCAATGGATTTAGCAATCCCATGGGATGTTGGTGTTCCACCTTTACTTGTTGACATTCTATGCATTTTTCTAAATATTCTACCACATCACTCCATACATGGCCAAAGCAAATTTTTCCTTAATGTTGTTATCGTCTTTTGGTATCTCGGATGACTAACATATGGTTTCTTGTGGTATTCATCCAGTATCATTTGTTTTAACCCAACCAGATTGGGAATGTACAATCTGTTTTAGTAGGTTAATAGTTTTTCAGCATTTTCAACATATCCCATAATTTTTATTTTATTTATTTATTTTTTCTATAATTTATACTGAATTTGCTAATACTAAGGATCTTGTTGTAGTGCATTTTTAACATTTACCCTAAATCTGGACTAGTACTGCTCACAGAACTTCCTCTGAAATCATGGGAATGTCTACTTAGGGCATCTGAGATCTTGTTCTCCTTTCCTTTTATGTGTCTTATATCATATTCAAACTCACTAAGGAAATCTGGCTACCTTTCTTGTCTAGCAGTTTAATTAGGTTGGAAAAGAAATATTTCAAACTAATGTGATTTGTCACAGAAATGAACTTATTTCCTAATAGATAGTGTCTCCATATTTCTAGAGTGTTTATCACTACTGTCGTCTCTATATCATATACAAAATAATCATTTTCATGTGTTTTGAGCATTGTGGACTCATAGGCTATTACTGCATTTTCTTGCATAAGCACACCCCCTAGTCCTTCCAAACAGGCATCACTATAGACAGTGAATTCCTTATTTGGGTATGCAACTTTTAATATAGGGGTTGTTGTCAGTAATTTTTCTAACTTGTCAAAACTTTATTGGCATTTGGTTGTATATTCAAACTTTATTCCCTTTTCCTGCAAGTAGGTAATGGTATAAGGTAATTTTTTAAAACACTATATAAACCTTCGATAGTATCCAGTAATTCCCACAAATGAATAAACTACTCACACACCCTTATGTGTGGGCCAATTCATAATTTCCCTAACCATTTTTGGGTCAACAAATAGTCCTTCATTGGAAATTATGTGCCCTAAATATTGTATTCTCTTTTTGTAAAACTCACATTTGTTGAGTTTTGCATAAAGATGATGTTCTCTTAATGTTTGTAACACGAGTATGAGATGTTCTTTGTTCTCTTCTTCATCTTTAGAGTGCACTAAGATGTCATCTATGAATACTAACACAAACCTATTAAGATATTTGTAAACTTCTCTAATCATTAGACACAGGAAGGTTGTTGGTGCATTAGTGAGACCAAAGGGTAACACTACAAACTCATAGTGACCATCTCTACTTCTAAAAGCTATCTTGTGACTATATTCATATTTTATGTGTAGTTAATCGTAACCAATCCTTAAATCAATTTTTGAGAATACAATTTCTCCCCTTGCTTCATCAAATACATCATCAATTTTATTCTTGATTGTTAACTTATTTAATTGTCTGCAGTTGATGCACATTCTAAATGTGCAATCCTTTTTCTTGACAAATAGTACAGGTCCCCCCAATCATGAGACACTAGGTCTAATGTAACCCTTATCTAGTAGTTCTTGTAACTGAATTTTGATCTCTAATAACTCTAGTATGCTCATTAGTTAAGGGTCTCTATACACATGGATAGCACCTGGTACTACATCAATAGATAAAATCTATATCTCTATGAGGAGGTAACTTGGGGATTTCCTCTGGAAAAACATCTTGAAACTCTCTTATAACAGGTAGGGTCCCTAAATTTCCTTTTTCTGTTAGCTGTTCATTTACTTCCACATGCACTAGGTATAATTGACATCCTTTCCTTGCATTCCTTTTTAACTGTAAGGCTGATATTTATCGGACTGATATTGGTTTTGGTTTTCCTCTAATTAATTTGAGTTGTCCATTTTGATCCACACAACTCACTATTTTCTCCAAACAGTTTATGACAGCTCCCTGTTTCTCTAACCAATTCATGCCAATTAATATATCATAAGATCCTAAGGGAAGAATGTTTAAATCCACTTCTATGGGGTAACCATTTAATTCCATGTGACATTGTCTTATTTTATAAGTTACCTTTCATTTGGGACCAGTTTCTTACTATACCAACCATGAATTCCAAAATTTTCTGATTGTAATTTACATTTTTCCAAGATTTGGGGGCTATTGTAACTCAAACTAGCCCTGGGATTAATTAAAATAAGAACAAATTGGTTTAAAATATTACCTTCCTTCTCAATCATAGCAGACTGATGCTTAGCTTGTCAGTCTTCTAGAGCTACATTCATTCTGGGAATACTTATGGTAAGATCATTCATAGTTGTCACTTCATGGATTTCTTGAATATTTTTAATTGACCGCGGATTATGCAGATAATCCCTTAATAGATGTGGTTCACCACAACCTCATCACTTTAGCAGTTCTCTTTCTTTTCCCACTATGCTCTTTTTCTTGTTCAGTTCCATGGGCTTTGATCCTGTGTGAGACCGAATAGGCCGATTTACTCTTCCCTTATTGAATTTCTTCCTTGGATGATCCTTTCCAAAAATTTTAAGATAAGGAGATTTCTATCTTTTTATATTCATCATAGATTTAGCTTTATCCTTACTTTTCCATGGTGTTGAACCTTCACTTCTATTTTTGAATTGCTGGTAACAAAATCTAGCTTTTCTTACTTTAGCTTTCTCCTCTTTAATATATGGTACATACCATAATAAATTTGTAAACTTTTCTACAAACTCATCCATAGTTAGTTGCACCAACCTTAACTCATGGAATTTATTAGCACGATCACTAGAATATCATTCAGTCAAGTACTGAGACTTAATACATTTCAGAAATTTCTCCAAGGAAATTGTCTTCTTTTCCAACAGATGTACACTTTTAGCCTCTTCCCATGAGAGAATAGCTTTTCCCTGCAGCTAGTAAATAGCTAGTCGGCTCTTCAAATTACTCTCATATTCATATACCTAAAAATATTTGATCATGTTAAGAATCTAGGCTTCCACATCTACCTCTTTTTACCCATCAAAAGTTGGCGGTTTGATTTTTCTAAACTCTCCCTGTAACTCCATTTTCCTCTTTTTTATGTGATTTTTTATATGACTTATCTTATTCCTATTGAAAAATGGCAACAAGAAATTGCTAAAAATAGAAGTGCTAAAAATAATACTGCTAAAAATAGCAGTTTGGCCATCAGTGCTGGATTGGGCAATAGGGAATGAAAAATGGAATTGCTAAAAATAGAAGTTCTATTTTTAATAGTTCAAGTTGGATTCCTATTTTTAGACAGTCTTTGGCCTAAAATAGGAAGTATATTTCAAATTTAGTCTTACCAACAGTTTGAATATTAATTAATTAATTCTCCATGAGTTAATTAGTTAAGGAAAATCAAACATGAAGTCTTTGTGAGAAGATGCAATAATTTCTCCACTGATCGGGGAATGTGTCCTTGATTTGCTCCACTGATTGACGAATTAAGGATGAGTTCTATATTGAGAGGATCAGTTGACTTAGTTTAACTTAGTCAAGTTCAGTTAGATTAATCTAACAAGTTGTTAAATTAATGAGATACAGTTTGTTTATTCTTGCATGCATGTGACAACTGCTATTTTTAGATAACTGAGTATTCTCTCATGGATAACTGATGTATGTCAATTTAGACAGAGACCTAGTTGAGATAAAATGAGGGACAGTGTACTATCAGATGCTAGGATCTTTCTTATGAATATTCCTTGCATGCAGGAGGAACTTGAGTCCTTAAGGGTTGCATAGTTAGACCTGAGGTTGACAGCAGATATGATTGGGGCCAATTCTCACATGTTATGTAATTGGACCCCAATCAAAGTTGTGCAAGGAAATAGGGGATTGGAGGACTTGTGGCTTATATATTGAGGCCTAGGTAGTCTATGATCTACATTATTAGAGTTTAGAGAGTGCATGATAGCTTTTGAGCTGATTCTTTTTGTATGTTGTTTAGGATTTCCACTTGATTGATAATACAATGTTGGGGTTTTATATTGGTGATTTCCCCAGTGATATATTCTGTGTTATGTGTGATTGGTTCCTTCTTATCAGTTATATGTGTTCATGCTTGATGTTGCTCATTTTCAATTAAGCTTCCGCAAAGTTTATGGTAGATATAGATCTAGTATTACGCTTTAGTACATTGCTTATATCAATTTGATCTGCAGGTGAAATTTCTACATGATATCAGTGAGCTAGCTGATTTGTAGAGAAAATTCTACATGGTATCAGAGCACAGGTGATCAAGGAAGAACAATATAGAAGAAGGGAGAGGTTGAAGTTTGAGGTTTCCAAATATTGAATTGAGTTCTTATCACATCTATTTCACTGATGGCGTTCTATGGTTTGAGACTCGAATATGCCCTTGATGGCAGTTCGAATTATATAGCCTAGAAGGATCTCATGGAGGCAGTATTAGAAGATAATGGCCTTAAGGACTTCATTGATCAAGAAGTCTAGAAGTCAACTAATGCTACTCAACTGGTGGAATGGAAGAAGTGTGTGGCTAGAGCTAGGAGAATCCTCTTGGAGGGAGTTCGAGATCACATTGTCTCGAACCTCCATGGGAAGGAGACTCCATTTTCAATGTGGAAAACATTGAAATATCTTTATCAGAATAGCAGTGATCAGAAGAAGCTGACACTAAAGGGAAAACTTCAAAAGATCAAGTGTGAAAGTGGGGACACGATATCTATGTATCTGAACAAGCTCACCTCATGCAGGGATGAGCTTACCGTGACATCTAATAATGACATGTTGAATCTAGCACTCCTTGGCCTTCCTAAGAGCTGGCACAAATACCAGGACTCAATTAATGGAAGGGTAAAACTGCCAGATTGGGAACGACTATGGTCAGATTTGATGCAGGAGGACATCAGACAGAGCACCAGAGATGGTTCTTCATCCATGGAGGATGAAGAGAAATGTGCCTTAGTGAGTAAGGCGAAGAAGGGGAAGGAGAAGGTTACTCTTTTTGAATCCAGTTCCTCCCATGGTGGGAAGAAGTTTGACAAATCGAAAGTGCGATGCTTTTGTTGTCATGAGGTGGGCCATTTCATTACAAATTATCCACTGAGGAAATCCATGAAGGGATTCAGGGAAGGATTTGGAGGTGAGGCACTTGCTTAAGAGTTCGATTTGGATTTCAAACTCTTCACATGCATGGTTTCATCCATGGTGGGAAGTGGTTGGTTTCTTGATAGTGGAGCTTCTTTCCACATGATCGACGACAAGAGTTTATTCAGTACTTTGGAGGAGAAAGATCTCTGGATACTCACAGCAATGGGTAATAATGAAAAGTATAGTGTCTCAGGTGTAGGCATGGTTATTTTTCAGAGGGAGGATGGAGCTCACTTTATGTAGACCGATGTCAAGTCTGTACCAGGACTGAAGAGAAACTCGGTGTCGATCGCGATGCTAGAATATAGAGGATATGATGTAGTCTTCTGTAAGGGAAAGGTTTTCCTTAGACACATGATCACTAGACAAGTGAAGTTGATTGGTTCACAGGTCAAGAACCTCTATGCTCTTGAGGTTCAAGATGCATGCAAAGCCTTGAGTAGCAAGGAAACTGATGGAGACTTGGTGCTTGAGAGGGAGAGTATATTACCTTTCCACATGCAGTGCCAGAAGAAGTCTCAGATGATTGTGGAGGAGCCATGATTGGTGCAGCAGCTTCAGGAGGTTGTGGAGTAGCCACAACAGGGGAAGCTGAGTGGAGATCGAGTAGAGACATATACTGATGCAGAGACCTCCAGTAGGGGGAAACTTCGAGCTAGGTAGGAAGAGGTATCACATGCAGCCATACCTCTAGGTAGGAGGTGGGGCGATGTAGATTTATCGTTCCAACGAGGAGGGTTAGGATCCTTGAGGTACCCAACCTCTTGGATGAGACCTTGCTATGGGAGCCCCGATGTGGAGTAGAAGGAATTGACTGATTGGATACAGATAGATGCAGATGGAGTGGCAAAGAGAGCTACAGTGCAGGGAATCCCAAGACAGTGCAGAGCATGCAGGCTGCAGCAATGCGAGAGGCAGAAGTGTGTTGCACAGTGCAGGGTAGCACAAAGAAGCGTGAAATGGTGCGCGATGCATGGAGATGTTGTAGTAGCACAAAGGTTAGAGACGGAGCACTTATCAACAATAGGTAGAGCTTCAACATTAGAGTATGCTTCTAGCCCAACAGAGAGGTCAGTTGGGAGTTTTTTTGTTTCAAGAGTTGCTGGAGCAACCACACTTGGTAGATTTGTTGCATGTAGAACATTCCAGAGGTACAGGATAAGGTTCGAGAGGAAGCCTTTCTTGTTGAGAGGGAGTGTTGAAAAATGGCAGCAAGAAATTGCTAAAAATAGAAGTGCTAAAAATAGCACTGCTAAAAATAGAAGTTTGGGCATCAGTGCTGGATTGGGAAATAGGGAATGAAAAATGGAAGTGCTAAAAATAGAAGTTCTATTTTTAGCAGTTTAAGTTGGATTCATATTTTTAGACAGTCCCTGGTCTAAAATAGGAAGTAAAATTCGAATTTGGTCTTACCAGCAGTTTGAATATTAATTAATTAATTCTCAATGAGTTAATTAGTTAAGGAAAATCAAACTTGAAGCTTTTGTTAGAACATGCAATAATTTCTCCACTGATTGGGGAATGTGTCCTTGATTTGCTCCACTAATTGAGGAATAAAGGATGAGTTCTATATTTAGAGGATTAGTTGATTTAGTTTAACTTAGTCAAGTTTAGTTAGATTAATTTAACAAGTTGTTAAATCAATGAGATACTGTTTGTTGATGATTACATGCATGTGACAACTATTATTTTCAGATAACTGAGTATTCTCTCATGGATAACTGATGCATGTCAGTTCAGATAGAGACCCAGTTGAGGTCAAATGAGGGATAGTGTACTATCATATGCTAGGATCTTCCTTGTGAATTTTCCTTGCATGCAGGAGGAAGTTAAGTCCTCAAGGATTCCATAGTTGGACCTGAGGTTGACGGCAGGTATGATTGGGGCCAATTCTCACATGTTATGTAATTGGACCCTAATAAAAATTGCTCAAGGAAATAGGGGATTGGAGGACTTGTGGCCTATATATTGAGGGCTGGGTAGTATATGATCTACATCATCAAAGTAAAGAGACAACATGAGAGCTCTTGAGCTGATCCTTTTTGTATGCTTTTGAGGATTTCCACTTGATTGATAATACAGTGTTGGGGTTTTATGTTGGTACTTTCCCCAGTGATATATTCTATGTTCTCTGTGATTGATTCCTTCTTATAAGTTATATCTGTCCATGCTTGATGTTTCTCATGTTCAATTAATCTTCCGCAAAGTTTATGGTAGATTTAGATCTAGTATTATGATTTA
Organism: Pinus tabuliformis; assembly: GCA_031772625.1. NCBI lineage: Eukaryota > Viridiplantae > Streptophyta > Pinopsida > Pinales > Pinaceae > Pinus > Pinus tabuliformis. The sequence goes on along the minus strand of CM062819.1, from coordinate 1,660,353,386 downwards.
GTACATTGCATATATCAGTTTGATTTGTAGGTGAAATTTCCACGTGATATCAGTGAGCTAGCTAATTTGTAGAGAAGATTCTACAATTCCCCTACACTTTAAGACTTCTCTAGTTTTGTTTCCACCTCTTTACTTTTCAACCCTTCTGGTTCTATCCTTTTGTGGGTGGACTTCTCAGTGAACTCCCTTATCATTCATTCCTTCTCTTTACAAGCCCTGAACAAATGTTGATTGTCGTTGCTAAGATGAGTCGGTTCTTATTGCAAGCTTCTAATAAAATCCATAAACTGAGAGTTTAGTGGAGTTTTCCTTTCTCGCAATTCAACATATAACTCATCACCACCTATTATGGATGTCGTAGATTTCTCTTCCATCTGTAACAGTCTGCTTCGCTTATGTACCTTATAAGACAATACAACCTGCTATCAGTATTTTCATAATAATATTTCTACACATATTTTTCTTGAGTGTGATGGTCCATTGTAGGCCCAATGCTAAAACCATACTCTGATACCACCTGTCACATACCTCTTTACTACTAGTTTTTTTTTTTTTATCCGTTAGTATTAAGAGCAAGGTATATTGTCTTTGGTCGCTTACTTGTTATATTATTAAGCATTACATACTTGAGTCTTTTTTTTTATGAAAATATTTACAAAAGAATCATAATGTTTACCTCATATTAAACATTAATTTATGATGTTCTTACCCTTTCCTTCATACCTTGTTCATGACTCTCTCTCTATATATGTATAACTTATACCTTACCACTAGTATAAATTTCTAGTATGAATTTAAGGAGGCTTCCTATTGTAAATTTATTTTTTATTTTTGGTATACCCATTTTCCTATTACATAACTCAAGGTTAAATAGAAATGATGTGACTCTTATTAACTTAAAATATTAGTTGATATTATAGTCATTAGACCATATGTTCCATGGAGCGCATGGTCATCCAAATTTCTCATTTACCATCAAACATCTTAAAAATGTAAGTCTGGGAAATTGATAATTGTATATATATATTGTTAAAAACCTCATTATGATGGTTTATTTATAACCACTTAACATAAATTAAAAATATCCATGCGCGAATACCAAATGGTGTAGAAAAATATATGCCTGGGGAGTCAAATGACTAATCCTTTAGAACTAACACATCAAGCACCAGATGCACATCACATGGGGTTGCAGACCTTATTTTTCATGGATGGATAGGATGCTTCGAGGAAATCCAATGGTTTTCCACCCATCTCTCAAACCCTAAACCCCATTATCCAACTATTACTTTGTCATCTGTTGCATAATCCTCTAAGCAATGTTTGATGAACACCAAAGAAGGTGAACAATTGCCCTAGTTTACCATGTATTCGTGTCACATTCCTTGCTTTTGCAAGTGCATAACTAGTTGATTGAGGGTTTATGTCTTGTAAGCTTCTCTGTTTATGCACACCCCACTGTTATTATTCCCATAGAACATGGCAATGTGGTTTGTATAAAACTCACAACTTATAAGGTCTACTCATGCTGTAGAGGTAGGGTGTGTTTAATCTATATTTTTTTCTTGCTAGGATTCACACAAACTTGCAGAGGCTTCTATTTTGTGGGTTTTTTGCTTCACACATGGCTAAGCGCTTTTATGGGTTCTTTTGGCACTCATTCCATCAGTTCCGCTATGAGGTATTGATAACTTATGCCCACATTACTTTATATTTTTCTTCGCCCTTTAATTTAGATTTTTTTCTAGATTTTTTTCTGTAATAGTACTCTCATTAGGTGTTCTTCTTTTGACCCCTTAGATGGAAGGGAAAAAACTTTGTGACAACTCATGTTACATGTAGGCCTTTACATTCACTTAATTTAAGCTTGTAGATGAAGTTGAAACCTTTTATATCTTCGTCAACCTATCTCACTTATGATTAATAGTTTATTTCTTGTTTATTGTTCCTTCCACATGTATGGAGACCACCTTCACACCTGGCTTGTTTACCTCATTCCTCCTTAGAAGGAGGTTCATTGACTAACAACACTTCACACTACTACAAATCATTTTTCCAAGTCTATTCTAGTGAAGGGTTTTATGTAACTTTTCAAAGGCAATTTTTTCTCTAGTTTATACCAGTTGTTACATGGATTTAAGTCTTGCCTATTGTCCATTTACCAAAATGATTCCTAGGGCTCTATTGTGCTATACAACAACCCCTCCATTTTTATTATGCATAATACAAATGGGGAACCTTATAAAAATTGAATGTTTCGCCATTTTTGAATAAAATGCCAACTCTCAAAAAATTGTTACTTTTTAAAGAGCCCATTTTTAATCTAACTTAAAACATATTAAATTCCTCATCAGAAATCACAATTTGCATAATTCCTTGGTAAAAAAGTTAAGAACATTCAAAAAATACCGATATGCGACTTGTGATTGAACTTTACATTCGACATCCTGATCGCATATTGCACATCAGAGGATATTATGGAAAGAGCTTAATTGTTGTCTATCAAAACTCTGATATAACGATATCCTGATATTGCAATCTTGCGATATCTCATATCGCATATCGCAAGATCCATCAACAAATTTTCATTTGCGCTATATCTTAAATATATGATATGATGGATTTGACAAATGTTTAATAGAGTTTTTAAGTTGGACACGAGTTAGGTCAGAATGATTTAATACAATTAACATCCCTATGCATGAGATAATGGTGTTCACTATGGTTGATTAATGTTGAACCCACTCTCAAATCTTTTCTTACAAAGTTCGGTCATTTCATCAAATCTTTTATTTTACGTGACAATTAATTGATTTTTTTTTAATAGGAACTCTGCTCAAGCAATGTCCATTCGAAAGGTGATGCAGAAGAATACCAAGCAATCTATCTCAAAAAATGAAAGCACAGGTATGTCATCCATTTTTACAGATGTAGTATGCATAGCAGATGGAGGTGTCACTGCATGGCAGACTATCTATACTATGCTGGAGAATGAAAACCCTGAAGTAACAAATATTCGACCAACTGCTGATAGTATAGAACCGTCATGAGCACAGTTCAGAGATGTTGCATGCTCTTTCCTTCACCGAATAGCAGCAAGGGGCTCTTTCCATACACATATATGATAAGATGGGTACTAGAGAATACATAAATGGAAGACAAACTTATCAAGACAGTTAAAAACATAGTCTTTAGTTCTTTAGAGCGGAAGATTTGCAACAAATGTACAAGCTACCTGAAGCCTAGGACATTTACAACAAATAGTTTGTTGCAAAGTTCTTAAAGGAAAATGAAGACCCATTTCAAATGATACAGGAATGGAGGAGAAGAGACAATAAATTCAAACAAGATAAAGCAAGTATGTACCCCATTGTTTCCTTAGCCAAACCTTATAATTTCATAGCCTCTATGCTATGCAGGTTGTATGGTCTCCCTAATAATACTAAGTTCTCAATCAATTAGGTTCCTTTAATTGATTCTTGTGTTAATTCTCACATTATGAATTGGGCAAGCATTGTATCTCAGAATTTGGAGAACCAATTACTAAATATTGTCAAACCAGCGCTACCTCCTCTAGAGTAGTTCCCCAATTCTTCATGTCTGCATATGTCTTCGATTTTATTTGTTTTTGTTCTCATTTTCCAACCATGGGTTGGAAATCAACTACCAATGATCCTACTCCTATCTTCCTTAGTTATAAGCAAATGTGGGAACAATACTTTATTCCATGTTTTCGCCAATTATGCCAAGGAGTTGTTCTTCCCTTACATTAGTTATCTTTCAAGAGAAGATGTGTAAGGTTCAAAAAAGAAGCTATCACAGACCTCCAAGCAATCATAAGGTATTTTCCTTAAGAATCCTTCTCTTATATCAGGATATTTGGTAGCCAAGATTTTCCACATGTCCTCCCTATGTATGTCTCGGATAAACTACTAGCAAGGAAAGTAGCATATCAAACAGTAGGAGATGGCCTCACAAAAACATTGAGGGAAATGAAGAAACCCCTATGGCAAAAGTTTCCCCTTCAATGTGGATCTTTTACCCTTGTTAATTATGATGATGCATATAAAGAGTATCAGAATTTGCAGTTATTAAAGACCCCAACTCTACCATCAAGGTCTTTTGATGCACAACAAGTAGCAAACAAATTCACCCTTTTAGTTAAGATCAGAAATGTAACTCATACAGTAGATGAGTTTGAATATTTACTAGAACCAATCAAGAACATTGAGTAGATTCTGAATGTGGTCAAGACAAAGTTAAATCTAGAGAAATTGAGAAGATTGTAGGATTTTAGAGAACATATATTAGAATAATATCCACAAGAATTTTGGATTATTAATCATAGAATTGAAACCAACTCTCATGAGCACACTAAGCCACACGCATCATGAGATCAGGAAATGGAAACAAATGAATTAGAAAAGTTGTGGGATGCATTCAATGACAAACTACAGGATACCCCTAAGGTATCATCAACACAAGAACCCACAGGATTTCAGACCCCACCAGGGAAAGTAGTAACATTGACCACTAAAGGTCCAAAAGTAAGTTTCGAAGATACAAAGGTAATTCCTGCAGACCCAACTACTAAAATTTTCTTGAATGTGACAGATATCCCTCCTCTAGACGTGTTTTACAACCCTCTTCATAAATTTCTTGTAAAAAGATAGAGGAAGAGGAGGAGAATCGAAACTCCTTCAAAACATGAATTTATGGATGTCTTATGGAAGGAAACACAAATAAATCTGACTGAACATTTGACTAGGCTATCTCAATTTGTAGGAGCCTATGCTACAGCAACAATCGATAAAGAAACCAAAGTATCTATTTTGATTAAAGAAAAAGATGACCAGATCACATTATTAGAGAAACAATTAGATGAAGAAAGAGCCAACATGAACCATCAAGTAGAGGAGCAACTTCATAAGCTACAATAGGATATGGAATTACTGAGAATAACTCATGAAAATGACTTATATGCTAAAAACAAACAAATCTAGGAGCTAAAGAGTGACCTATAAAAGTATAAGGATATTCCAACTGCAGAGGAATTCATTAACGAGGCTTTAACGCTGAATACTTTATTGTCAAAGAAAAAACAACACTTCCTCCAACATATATCAAATATCATTCAACATCTGAATACTAGTGAACAATTAACAAACATCATTATTGATCAAAGAATTGAGTTCAATGAACTCATTTGTAAGATCTTTGATTATATTGAATGGCATGATTCAGATGAAGGGAAAAGGTCAAGTCTCCCGAACATCAACAAAAGACATAAGGATATTATATTCATTGGTTGAGATTCACAGGTGAAACAGGTCAAACTAGCAATAGGCAGAGCATCGAGTATTTCAAAAAGAATTATCAAAACAATAAATCACATGTTGCACACATCCAACGTCATAAAGGAGAGTGATCCAAAACACTTCATTATCTTAAAGCATTACACAAGAATTGGAAGAAACAATTGAGGGGCTACCGAAAACTGACTGGGAAGCAGTATGGCAACTTTTGGTCAAACCACACAGTCAAATCATGACCTTGAATTGCTCCATGGATTCACTACAGAGAATGCTGCCACCTTTACATGATGCTATATTTGTAGGGCAGTTGAGAACACAATTGGACATGCCACCGCAAGTGAGGCCAATGTCCAACATTTGTGAGCTGAGAGGCAAAGTTGGAAGCGGTGATTAATCAATGAAGACCTGAGTCATTTCTAAGAAGTTTAATTTTTGGAAAGATGGATAATAGGAACGAGGAAGGTTGCTTGAAACCTCCTCATAGATATTTCGTATAAGTTATTTTTAGTTAATTAAGAATAGTATTATACCATCCTCATACATTTAGAGAAGGGTCTAGAATTTTATTAAGAACATTTACAAAGAATGTGCTATTGTAAATTTGTAGATGCCTTGATGGAATCATGTAACATGGTATTTTCGATAGAAATATCTTTTTGTTGATCATTTTTTGATGCACTATTGTATTCTTTGAGATACTCATTGGTAGACGATTAGTTGTGGCCTACTGTCACTCGTCAAATGAGCAGAATGGTACACATCTGGTACTATTATCATGTTTGCTAAATATTTGTTCTAGCATTAGTGATAAGTTTATCTTTCATGAATTATGTATGAAATCTATCATCTCTATTTGAAGTATCAGTTGGACTATTGTACGATACCATAATAAAGAATGGTCTATTTTATATGTGATCATTGGAATATGCGATATGTTTTTTCACAATTCTTTTGATTAACTGTTTTCTCAAAGGAGGTATCGTACAACATATTAACTATGTATAGTCTACGATTGAACTATATCATCATAGATTACATAGACATATTTTTATATCACATAAAACCAACAATACTTCAAAATTTTGCATCTTAGAATAAAGTTGTGTTAATTTCTAGTTATTCTTTTGCGAATCATTAGAAACAATCCCACAAATCATATAAACCCAAAACACTGGGAAACTGGTCCCATCATATCGAGTCAGAGACACTATCCCAAATGGAAAAGGAGTTTCCTTAAGTTCTGGAGTAGGTGGTTATCCCCCTTGTTGTTGCCATAGATTTCTGAGGCCTCAACATTTTTGGTGCTAGAAGGAGGGCCCCAACTATGAATGGCATTTAAATCTAAATCTCAAACTCAAAGCCATCACAAGTGTCAATCTCCCTTGAAAAATCCTACAACTTCTCGATCACATTCTAAGTCACCTATTTAGAAGTCAGAAGTTGTTGAAACTTTGCCCTCATCTCTCAAAGTATCTTGATAGTTACCTCATTTAGAATAAACTCCAGAATCTCCTGAAGTTTAGTCTTTAGTTCATGAACTAGAACAAATTTCTATTTTTGCTGAGAAGCATACTAAACCAAAAGCTTTTAGGGAATGTGTTACTTCACTATTTAGAGAAACTGGTGTACTAATGCGATCAAAAAGTGATAAACTCGGAATACTTCCTTTTGAGTTTCCAATACATTCACAACGTAAGAAAGCTTATGTGTCTAGATATAAGTCAGATTCGAGTGATGTCACATCAAATTCCCCTCTATTCACTCCCTCATTCACTACACCTCCATTCACATCTTCTCATCTTTCCATTTCTTCTACTCAAGCAATTAGTGCTACCACAACTAGTACTAGTCTAGTTGTAAGCTGTACATCGACACATAATACTTTTGGATCTACTTCTATATCTTCTCAAATCCCAACTCAAGTTATGGCTAATCATCCTTGGACTAATCATGGTGCCATGTTGTTTGCAAAACTACATCCTCTTCCTGGTCATACAGAGAAATGGTTAACCAAATACAATCCAAATGATGGTCTTGCTACTGAAGAACACATCAACAATTTTATGCTCGCCATGAATTTGAATGGATTTGCGCGTGAAGATATTGTAGTAAGATTGTTTCCCTACACTCTTAAAGGATTTGTGGGATCATGGTACTTTTCTCTTCCAATAGGAACTATAATGGACTAGGTAAATTTTGAACAACTATTTCTTGCAAAATGTGGAGATGATAGAACTGTGGCATCTTTAATCAATGCTCTCTCTAACCTGAAAACAAATTCAAGTGAAAGGATCAAAGATTTCAACTCCAGATTTAACAAGTTATTAAACAAAATCCCAGCTGCTTCTAACCCTGTTGTTGATGTACAAATAGAGTGGTACATTTCTTCTTTACATTCTAATATAGCCATTTTTGTAGATAAAGCCAATAAGGCTACTCTTTTAGAAAACATGAAATAAGCCCTGTTTGTAGAAAAGAGAATTCTAGCTTTAGAAAAATGATCTGAGATGGAAAATAGGAAATCCAAAAAAGTGAATTTTAGCCAAGAATAAAAAAGAAATCCCCTAAGGATCCATTCGATCTTGAAGGTCTTCAAAAAGTATTGAAAACTATGTCAAATGATATGATTGAAATAAAGAAACAAGTAGGTGAATCATCAGTTCCTAAGAAAGCATATCGCCCATACAATAGAAGTCCTACTTCACCATATCAGCCCCCGAACGTAATTTCAAGTGTTGAGTTAGATCAAGATGTTAAAGACACCTCAACAACTAAAGAAGAACTGGAACCCGAAGAAGAAGTCGAGTTAAATGGGTTATGGGACTTTATTCTCCCCACCAAAGAAGAAAGAGAGGCTATGCCTGCATCTAGAAGGAGGAAAACATATGTTGACTCAACTATACCAAATTAGAAATAGAAATCTCCCCCCACAAAGGAGAAAGCAATGAATAAGAAATATAAAACTATTCAAATTGATATTATTCCCCTAGATACTTCCAAAACTTTGCTAGTTTTAGATATAGTGGAATACAATATAGCTGAAGACATGAAAAAGACTAAGGAAAACATTTCATTATATGAAATGACCAAACTCAAATAGCAGTATAAAATCTTACTAAGAGAACTCAAGGCAATTCCTATAGCTTCCATACCACCACCGTTCATAGCCCAAGATGACAAAGGTATGGGAAAACCTTTGTCACCTTCAAATAAGGTAAAAACAAATGATCTTGTTTTCATTGGTAATAGATCTAGTTATCACACTCCTCCTTTCCTTTTGACTTATGAAATTTTCAATAAAAATTCTCATAATTGTCTCATCGATTCAGGAGCTTCTTCGAATATCATGCCAAGATCTACGTGCGCGAGACTTAACGTTACCCCCCAAAACTCTGTTGTGCATATAGTTCAATTGGATAGAACAAAAGTCGAGGTTGTTGGAGAAATGTTATCAGTATCAATTAGATTATCATCCAAACCAAAGGTACTACAAGTAATTGATGTCTTAGTGGCAGACATTCCTAAATTTTATGGTCTTATTTTAAGCAGGGATTGGTCTGAGAAACTACATGGATATTTTGAAATCGATTGGTCATGCATGTGGTTAACATATAATGGTAAACCAAATCAAATTAGAGTTGATCGTGAAAAAATTATGAAACATAGAGTCATTGAATGAGAAGGAGCAAATAAGCCTGTAATTTTCACTAATAACATTACTGGAAGTTACTATGTTGAATCATTCCTTGGCTCATTCAATGCCCAATTATCACCTTTCCCAGAAAATACTGATACTTCTCAGGTTGAATTTTTTTCTCAATCAGACACTTCTAAACGAATTAATCTTAGCAATAAAACTTTACATCAATCTTTGTTCTAGACTCTATATTTTGACGGTTCAAAATCAGATGATGGTGCAGGAGCATGTTTCATTTTAATCAATCCACAAGGAGAGAAAAAATGCTAGATTGCGGACTCTAATTTCAATGCACAAATAATACTTTCCAATATGAAGCATTGATACAAGGCCTGTACAAAGTCATTGGATTAAACATTAAATGTTTGCAAGTGTATGGGGACTCTGAAATAATTGTTAAGAAAGTCAGGAACACAATCCATTTTATTTCTTTACACTTGAAACATTATCAAGCATTAACTCAGAGCCTCACTTCTCATTCACTACAATTAATATTTCAACACTCCATAGATTACAAAATGCAAGTGTTGATTTAATTGCCAATCTAGCATGTAAATTGATACCGTCAAAAGAATTTACTCCAGATAGATTTTTGATTGAGTTGATTTTTAGGCCTTCCATTCCCGATAACATAAAAAATTGGAGACTGTTTAATGATGATACAGATATAATCGACTTTCTTTAATCATATGGATCTTATGGAGGTCAAATTGTAGATGAACATGAACATGACTTACAGATTGAAAATAAACAGGATGCAAATCCAATTCCCAAATCTGTAGTCAATATGGAATATCTCTATGATTTAAAAGATAGGTTTAAAAAGACCACGAATTCAAAAACAAAAAGTTCTACTCTTAGATTTGAGTTGATTAATCTTGGTACACCTGATAAACCTCAAAACATAAACCTAGGTTTGGGCTTCACACCTAATGAAAGGATGTCGTTCATTAAATTTATAAGAAAATATAAAAGTATCTTTGCCTGGGATTATTCAGATCTCAAAACATATGATACTTATATAATTCAACATACTATACCCATGATTTCAAATGACAAACCTATCCAAAAAAAACTTAGGAAGATCCACCCAAACTTAGAAAGTCAAATTAAGTCTGAACTCAATAAAATTCTTAAAGCCAAAATCATTTTCCCTGTAAGACATTCAAAATGGGTGTCAAACATGGTTCTTGTGAGAAGAAAGAATGGAGACATTAGGATTTGCATAGAATTTAGAAATTTAAATAAAGCCTGCCAAAAGGATAATTTTACATTACCTAACATAGAACAAATTTTTCAGTCAGTTGCAGGTTCTGAATTGATGTCTTTTCTTGATGGATTTTCAGATTATAATCATATTATTGTTCATCCAGATGATAGATCAAAGACTACATTTAGGACAAAATCGAGAATATATGCATATCAAAAGATGCCATTTGGATTGATTAATGGTGGCGCTACATTTCAACGTGATATGGACATAGCTTTTAGAGTACTAATCAACCATTCAGTGGTAATATATTTAGATGAAATCACTATCTATTCCAGACATAGAAGCAACCATATTAGTCACCTAAAATAAATCTTTGAGAGATGTGAGAAATTCAGCATTTCTTTTAATCCTAAAATATCTTATTTCGCCTTTGCAGAATCTAAATTATTAGGATTCATGGTATCTAATAAAGGAATCTATATCGATCCCGATAGGATTCAAGAAATTGAAAACATTCCCATGCCATATAACAAAAAACTGATGCAATCATTTTTAGGACAAATTAATTTTGTAAAAAGATTTATTCCTCATTTTTCTTAAATCGTCTTAATCTACAGTCAATGATCAGAAAAAATTCAATTTTTAAATGGGGAAAAGACGAGAAAGATTCTTTTGAGTTGATAAAAAAAGCCATCATTAAAGCCCCTTCCTTAACAACTCCTAATTTCCTAAAACCATTTGTATTATACACATTCTCTTCTAATGCTTCTTATGTGGCAATTTTGACACAGCTAAATGATCAGATGTTGAAACACCTATTTCATTCTTTAGCTCTAATTTACAAGGTGTTGAGCTAAATTATTTAGCTGTGGAGAAACAAGCTTTTGCTATATTTAATACTTTAAAACATTCCAAACCTTTCTCCTAAAAACACACACTAAGATAATATTACCTTACGCCGTTGTAAAGCAATTGTTAATCAAACAAGAAGTAGGAGAGAAGAGAGAAAATTGGGTTACTGCACTTCAAGAATATGATGTAGAAATGCATCCTACTAAAATTATTAGACGTTAAGGCTTTTGTAGAATGATAACCAGAGCCTCTCATTTACTGATAAAGGATGATCAATCTAGTGAAGTGCAATTAATTGAGGTAAGAGTCAATGAGTCTTAGTCACAATAAGTTGATATGAAAATTTTCTTGAAAAATGGACATGCTCCATTATATCTCATTTATACAACTAAGCGTGCTCTAAGGATTACAGCAAATCACTATAAATTAATTGATAATGTGTTATTTAGAATAAACTATGATGTTGTATTATTACGATTTTTCGAGAAACCTGAAGCTAAAGAAGTAATGTAGGAATTACACGACAAGCCAGTTGGAGGTCATTTCAGAGGAAATACCACACCACACAAAATTCTGTATGTCGGGAACTATTGGCAAACACTTTTTAAATATGCACATGAATATGCGAGGAAATGCAAAGTATGTCAAACTGCAGCAGGAAGAGAAAGGAAAGTAGCACTCCCGTTGCAACCAGCAAATATACAACAACCATTTGAACAATGGGGTTAGATATTGTTGGTGAAATAACTCCAACCTCCTCCAAATAGCATAAGTATATTCTAACTACAACTAATTATTTTACAATGTGGGTAGGAGCTATCCCATTAAAGGTAGTTAACAGCTAAAACATTACAGATTTCATTGATCAGTTTATAATTACTAGGTTTGGTCTCCCATCAGCTTTAATGTTTGATAATGCATATTACTTTTCCGGAAATGCTACAGTAGAGTTTGCTTTGAAAAGAGGTTTTAAACTGAAATACTCAGCTAACTATTATCCACAAGGTAACGGATTAGTTGAATCTACAAACAAGAACCTCATTAGAACTATCAAACAGACTATAGAGTAAAATCATAAGAACTGGCATAAAGCACTAATATTTTCTCTCTGGGTAGATGGAATCACTGAGAAGGCCTCAATAGGTACTTCTCCATTTGCTTTGGTTTATGGGAAAGAATAAATTCTACCCACAAACATAACAATACCATTTCTTTCTTTATTTCAATTTATTGACGAAAAACCCTCTTCTTCTCTTCAACTTAGACATGGTCAAATCCTTCAATTAGAAGAACAAAGAGAGAAAGGAAACGAAATACATGCTCATCATCAACAGATAGTTAAGGCTTCATTTGATACAACATCCCGCAGCTCAAGAACTTTTGAAATTGGAGATCTTGTTTTGAAGTGGGATAAGGGACATGAGGAAAAAGGTAAACATACCAAATTCGAAAGACTGTGGCTTGGTCCATTTCAAATCATAGAGAAATTAGGCCCATCCACCTTTTTGTTGCAAGACTTGTCAGGTAGGAAAGCCTCTTTACTTGTAAACAAGAAAATTATTAAAAAATATTTTTCTCAAAAGTAAAATTTATTTATTTATTTTCCTTTTTTCCTTTTTTTTTTTTTTCAGTTTTAGGAAGATAAAGATTGAATGTTAACTCTTTTTGTCTATTCAAAATTTTAAATTTCTGATAATTTACTTGATTTTTCTCGCTTCTATAAATAAGAAGAGTAAAAGGATAATTATAGATATGAGATTTAAATAAACCTTATTCCTTTGGAAAACTTTTGAATTTACTAAAGGTATTTAGTTTCTTAAAAGACTTTAGATTTTATAAAGTATAGATGCTTTTGTACCAGTCAAGAAAAGAACTAGTAACTTAGCAAGGGTTCTCTACAAAAATAATTTTACCAACTCTATAATTATCATCCATAACTCTTAAATGAGCCAATGGTTCACCCCATCTGATAAAATTTTCTTTGTCATAGTGTAATTAAAAAATATTCAAAACTTAAAAGATGATGAGTCTCATCATGAGCTTGTTTATCATGATCACAGGAAAATAATTTAAACTGATATTACCAATGATGCATATCATAACAGGGTAATAGCTAATGATTGAAACAATCAAAAGACAAGGGGTCTCATCACGAGCCAGCTTGTTCAGTTTAAATTACAACGAGTGAATGACATTGTTACCATCAGGTTACGAAGCCTTGACAATGGATTTTAAGAATATTTAAAGTGAAAATTATCATAAAAGAGAAACAAGTTCCAAGTGAAAGGAAATTGAAAAAAATTGATTAAATTTTGAAATTAGGAATCAATTTCATATGGGACTATGAATCATTGTTGGTTAAAAGATAACCTTGTTGAGGCTATGAACGCCTGCTAGCAATAGGGGCTCTATCTATTATAAATGAGTAAAAAACTATAAAGCTAATTTTAAGAGAATACCTTCTTTATCTTTATAAATCTAAGTATTGATTGGTAAAAATATTTATGTTTTATGACCTAAAGGGTTGAGTAAGAAAAGAAGTGAGATAGGTGAATACTTTATATTCCATGGAAACACTGTTTAATTTATGAATCATATAAATCTTATTCTTTCACAACTTTTCTTGTTTTGAAAGTTTGAAAAATGTTAAAGAAACTAATCAGAGATAGTTGGTTCTCCCAAGTGAATCACCAATTGTTGTGCTATACAACAACCACCCCATTTTTATTATATATAATACAAATGGGGACCCTTTTAAAAATTGAAATTTTCCCCATTTTTGAATAAAATCCCCACTCTCAGAAAATTGTTACTTTTTAAAGAGCCCTTTTTGAATCTAACTTAAAACATATTAAAGTCCTCATCGCAAATCATAAATCATGTAATTCCTTGGTAACAAAGTTAAGCACGTTCAAAAAATACTGATATTATGGAAAGAGCTTAATTGTTATCTATCAAAACTTCGATATTACGATATCCTAATATTGTGATCTTGCGATTTTGTGATATCGCATATTGCATATCGTAAGATCCATCAACAATGTTCCATTCACGCTATATCTTAAATATCCGATATGATGAATTTGACAAATGTTTAATAGAGATTTCATGTTGGACACAAGTGGTGGGCTCCAGTATTGTAGCAATAATGCTACAACTCCTGGGGCTTCCTATCTCTAATTTTATCAACCCGGTAGTTCGTACAAACTTGGAAGCGACGGTGCTGTATGCACAAGTACTAGCTCTTGTCGCAGCTGTCACTTGGTCAGCTGGCACAAGTCCACTAGGGCTCAAGCCAACTTCTATATGCTCTTAGAAGAAGCTTTCTAAATGATGGACGAAGGCTATCTCAAAGGAAATTAATCTACTTTGCAAAAATGAACTGAAAGCCAACCAAAACATGGAAACCCTAGTAAACCCTAATCTGACTAGCTTAATCTCTATGATGCAATGGTGGGCATGGAAAATTTTAGGGGCTAATCTTCGCCCAGTGGGCTAATTTTCCATGATTTTTCCACAAAATGATTCGCCAATTTCCAATTTTTATAAAAGACAATTCGCCCAGATTTTAGAATATAAAATTATTTTACCTTAAAAATCGCCAACATTATATAGAGGCTACATATATAATCATTATAAATTTGAATAATTTTACAAATATATCAATAAACATTTTATAGTTTGCATATTAGGGATTAGTGAGATTCGCCAATGTTTGAAACTTCAAGAAAATTTTACATCCTTAAAATTTTCCTTGATGGTGGGAGTGCAAATGTCTAAGAATGATGCCATTACCTCTAGTGATATGAAATGCATGAACTTAAACTACTTCCATTGAAAAGAACATTGTTTTTGTATTTTTGCTTAAGTGGTTGGAGTGATTATGATTTTGTTTCTTATTAGGGTTTGGCTGTGCAGAGGTGGTGCGAAGGGAGAGAAAGCTTGGCAAAGGTCAAGAGGGCTAGGAGAGGTTCCAGGGGATCCCTAACATCATTCCATAGGAGTCCACAACGTTTAGATGTTCGACAACCGAGTTTGCAGGCTTCTATAGGATGTCTACAGGGGATCCTACAGGAAACTCGGGATTTCTACAGGAAGTCTGTTAACTTCTACAGGATGTGCTACTGTGGGAGCTTTGGGTGATGGAGGAGTGAAGGAACTGGATGGATGGATGGGTAAGATGAAAGAGGAGCTTGAGATGGCTCAGGGACAGAGATATGAGATGGAGAAAGAGTGGGTAAAGTTGGTTGGTGGATAGAAAGGTGGAAGCAATGAAAGGTCAAGAAGATGGAGCTACGTGAGAAGTAGAAGGGTTGGAAGGCTAACGAGCTGAACAGAGGATGAATAGGTGGCCTTAGGCGTGGTTGAGAAGAAGAAAAACACGATAAAGTGATGCTAAGTAGTGTAAAAGAAACAAATCCTCTATATCTTGCACAAAACCGAGAATTCCATCAACCTATTCTAACTGTGTTATTAAACCAATGAACAGCAATGTAAAGTGTTTAGAAAAATCATGCATGGTGTTGGAACGAAGAAGTATTGCTCAAGAGCAGAGTGCATGGATGGATCTACAATTGGGATGACTGTGTGGCAGCTTGCATGAAAGCATAAGACTGCGTTTTTTTTGGTGGTTGGTACAGCCCACACCCGCAATCTCTAAACAGAGATGGCAGCGAGTGCACTATCAACCTTTTTTGTAGCTCTAATGAATTACAATCCTCCTACTCTAATCTAAGCAACTAAAAGCACTTTAACCATAAACTAATCCTATCAATCACAATAAAGAAATTAAATCATCAGACTGTGTTTTTTCAAATGCATGTCAAATAAGGAAATAAAGTGCTGAAAGGAAACACAAGTAACAACACAAGGAAAAGGAGGTCTATTGCTCTCAGGTTGGGCCCTAACTTGAGAGCTATAGCTCCCTTAAAAACTCAGAATTGAATCCAAAGCTGCCTGCCTTTATTGAATAATCATGAGTCTAACATCATGCCAAAAGTGGCTTACAAAAAGACTAACTGGCTAACCAAATTGACTAACTAAAATGAGGTCTTAAGCCCTCTTATTTATACAATTTGAGGACCCAACAGTCCTCCTAAAAATTAGGGACGCGGCTGCCCAAGACTTGTAGTTAACAGCAGTCCTACTTGACTTGCTTGGCTGCCCTTGTGATGATTGATTCGGTGGCCCTTGAACTCCAAGCTGATGGTGGAGAATGCGAGGTAAGGGCCCATAAATGAAGGGGACACCTTCCTACAAATCCTCTAGCTTGTTCTCCCACGAATTTGGCTGCCAAGTGCTCATTAAGACCTTCAATTTTGTCTCCAAGTTGACCAAAAAGGCTACACAAAGCACCCATTAGACTTGTTGGCATAATGACTAACCAAATTCACTCTATTAACATAAATATAATCAAAAACATGCAATAAACTAATGAGAATGGTGGATTAAGTCAAATTAGGAGGTTGAATGAGCCCAAATAATTGTCCATTTTTGGGGCTCATCATCACCCCCCTACTGAAAGTGTTGCTCATCCTCTGAGCAACCAATCTCTCTCCTCATCTCTGATGGCCCTGGTGGCTTCTTTGGCTAACATCTCGACTGTTTTCTCCTTTGTCTTCCCTCTTTTCGAACTTCCTGTAGAAACAGTTCACTGGCTTCCTGTAGAAACAGTCCTCTGTCTTCCTGTAGAAACAGACAGCACCACTGTATATTGCCAGCTGGGTTGTGGAAGCCTTCATCTTCTCCTCATTTCTGCTCTTCTTCCTCACTGTCTGCTGCTTTCCTTAGTGAATCCTCAGCCTTGTTATGAGTGCACAATTATATGCAATCATACAGAAGAAATGGTGCCCTTGGCATTTGTGTTTTTTTACCACCCCCTGCTTTGGCCTCAACAGCTTGTCCTTTTCCCTCATTCCTCTGCCTGTTCCTTCTGTGGTGGTCTTTCTTGTGTTTGTTACATCATCATTGAGACCCTCACTGTTTCTTCTTTATCATATCCATGAAGTCTACCTGAAGGTTAGATCTCCATGTGTGTCTAGACTGTGATTGCAACCGTGGAATTTTATTCCAAATACCCATTGAGAGATATCAAATTACAGTTCACACTGAGGTATGCAGGCCAATATAAATTGTATGCTGAGATCCTTGATCATAGGACAGATCCTTCAACTTCATCTCTTTGATCTCCATCAAGTGGAGTCCAGCATTGCAAATTCGAACAGTTTTACTGAGTATGCAAGCACTGTTAAGTGCACCAAATCCAGATGACCCTCTTTCTGAAAACATTGCAAAACACTGGAAGACAAATGAAATCTACTTTCTAGTCCAGATCAAGCTTTCGATATTACATCTTTCTCTTTGATCTCGGATGCAAGGAGAGCTGTTGTGCATTGGGGCATTCACAACTATCGATGATGACATGAATAGCTGTTCTTCCATCTCTACGTCTTATTTCTACCTCTAGTGCTGATGTTGGCCATGAACTTGTTGTGAGAACTTGCATGGCCAAAGTAGGCTCTTTGCTGACTTCATTGGACCCTTCTGAAGTTTATCATCAACAAACAAAGAAATATATTCTGGTGACATTGTATCCAAATTAATGAAGAATTCAAATGATCAATTCAAAGCATTTTGGAAAGTTTTATCATTGCTAAATGCCATGCTAATAATTTTGTCATACTTATCAAGAAGGTGTTGCACAAAGTCAACTGAATCTTTCAGCGTCTCTAGAGTTCCATGAGTACTTGTTCATTTTTCACTTTGTTGCACAGGTACTTGTAAAAAAAAATGTCAAAGCACACAGAGAATGCAGCATGCACGGATTTAAGCAGTTGAGAATTGGTGGTCTTTTTGGGATAACAAGAGACACCTTTAGAAGCTGAATTACCTTTTAGATGGTGGTTTACAGTGGAAGAGATCGTTACTAAAACCAATTCTTATCCCAAAGCTTGCAAATATTCAGTTCCATATGATGATGACAGTAGACTGGATGATGGAAGGCTTGGTTATGACTGCACCACAGAAAGTAGCCAAGACAAAAAGATCAGAGTTGCAGCGTCTCAGGGTTGTATGTATTGCATTGGTTGTTGTCAAGAACGTGGAAAAACTAATCAGCGGATGGTGAGAGTCAGCCAAGCAACTTTAATTGAGGCGTGATTCACGTGAGAGAGAGAAGTGGCCAAGTGTACATGGCCTCATGCAACTAGAAGTGTTGTTCCTCACTGTGGTGTAATTATGAACTGTAGTTCTCTGCCTGTAATCACTCACCATTAGTTGCACTGGAGTTCAAACGGCCAACACTTCCTGTTTTCTAAATTTCCACGTGAGTCAACTGTCCACGTGTACTGCGTGACTGCCGGCTGAGTTCTAGAGAAGACAATCAGCTTAACCTTGCTAATTCGTGTCTTAATCCCACCATTCCATTAATTCATGCAGTTTTTAAATTAAATTTATGCAATAGAGGAATGAGTTTCAGTCACATACCTCGAAGTTGAATGGCTGCCGTGAGCTTTTTGCTGCTGCCTGCTCTAATTCTACTGCTGCATGCTTAGTTTTTCTGATTGCATGTGGTTTGGCTGATGATTTTGATTGCTTTTCCTTGTGCAGGTGTCCTCTGGCCGGATCTGAGCTGCATGCAATTGTTTCCACGTTCAGATCTGCACCTTCAAGCTGCTGCCGCTGCATGGTCACAAAACCAGAACTTGTT
Organism: Pinus tabuliformis; assembly: GCA_031772625.1. NCBI lineage: Eukaryota > Viridiplantae > Streptophyta > Pinopsida > Pinales > Pinaceae > Pinus > Pinus tabuliformis. Next base: position 1,660,334,601 of record CM062819.1, on the reverse strand, counting down.
TTCGCCATTGCTCTCAAACGGTAAACCGGATTGATCTGAAACTTGGTGAGCATGTTCCTATCATCATTATGCATCTCCCATAGCAAAATAGTGATCAATGGATGCACGGATTTCGAGAAAAATGGAAAATAGTTGAAGATTTCAGAGATCAATTTCTCGGAAACCGTGCATCGGAATCGGCTGAAACTGCTTGGGTAGGCTACCATCACTCATATGCATATCCCCATGAAACAGGTTTTGAAACGGATGTACGGTTATGCAGAAAATGCAAAAATGGCTGATGGTGATGGAGGCTGATTTCTTGGAAATGGTGCACCGGAATTGGCTGAAGCTGCTCAAGCATGTTTCCATCACCCTTGTACAATTCCCCATAAAACGGTTTGTCAAATGGATGCATGGTTTTCAAGTTATGGCGAAAACAAATTTTGCTCCATGTGTTTTTGCTTCAAGGTACTTTGCATGTGTTTGCATGGAAGGGAAAACTGAGCTTGGGCTGTGATGCAGGTATGGAGATGATGGAGGAGGAGTTGGAAGATTGCATGAGGACTTCTGAACCCTTAAGGAAGCTACAATGTTTGCCAAACCACTTTTTGAAATCCATGTCTAGTTTCCCACAATTTCTACAGGAAGTTCCTGTAGAAGCACAATGAGAAGCACAAGGAGGTGAAAAAATGATGGATAAAGGTAAGGGATGGACACACAAGTGCTTCTAGGCCTAATCAACAGATTCCCACCATTAGATTCACTTTTTAAATTGGATTTGGCTCGTTCAAAGGTTCTACAGGATGTTTCTTGTAGAAATACAGAGCTTCCTGTAGAAGGCACAAGAAAAATTCCTTCGACCTTGATTTGAGTCCTCCTCCTGTCATGAAATGTCCTTCTTGCAACCTGCAATTAGCCAATGGAATTAGTTTTATTTTTCTTTTATTTTTCTTTTTTTTTTGAAAAACAACTAGGGTGCCTCATGGAGGTTTTCACCTTAATTGCCTGCCCTGGGCGCCTCCAAGGAAGGTTTTCACCCAGGGATCTTATTCCATTTTTATTTTCTCTTTTTTCCAACCCATTGACCGCCTCATGGAGGTTTTCAATCAATGAGCCAATCTAAGGCGCCTCCAAGGAGGTTTTCACCTTAGATTTTTATTTTTCTCTTATTTTCATTTTTTTCTCTTTTCTCTTTTTTTTTCCTACCCTACCCTACTTGAAAAACAAAATCATTTTCAAGTATAAGAATACTTCCAATGGAGCCATGTGCACATCGAGATTAGAGACAAAATGATGTGAAGGCTCAAAATGCATGCTTTGACAGGTATCTAGATCTCAGAGACCAAATGATCTGGCGTTGAAGGGATCAAACAGAGCTGAGGAAGAAAGTACTGCTGTAACTTAGTGACCTTCTGAAACCATATCTCAATATAGCTTTGATATCCTTGGTTCTTTTGCTGATCTAGATCATTCTTCATGTCACCTTTTATCATGACCTTCTGATCTTCCTCTTTTTGTTGATCTTTCTCTTGAATACATGGAAGATTTGATGGTAACCATGAGGGAACTCTCTCGATCTCTGATTCTGATCTCTTCTCTTCATCAAGTGCAGCCCATGCTTCTTTGATCTCCTCTTTGGAATCTTCTTTTTCCTTTGGTCCTTCAATAGAATCTTTGTTTTGCAACACTCTTCCTGAGCTTTGGTGAACATCATTGAGCTCAAGAGGAGTCATTTGCACATGTTGTGCCTCAGATTTGCAATTGGGTTGAGATACTCCATTGCATGGCTTTGGAAATAGTACGGGTAGCTGAGTGGAGGTGTGAAATTGAGATGGAGATGGATGGCATTGTGATTGGGTAGGAATTTGGGGTTGCCTTGGTGGAGGAGGAGGCGATGGTTGTGGATGAGCAGGTGGTGGAGGAAAATGAGCGGGATGAGAGTTTTAATGGGGTCTCCACTCCTGATAAGGTGCATTCCACTGAGGTTGTGGCTGAGCATAAGAGTGAAATGAATGAGCAACTGGTTGGGCATAATATGGATCTGTGAAGGAACAAGTAGGAGGTGTGAACCAGGAAGGATGAGTAGGGGGGCCCCAAGAAGGCATGAAAATGGCTTGGTAGGGGTGATAATAGGTCTCAGGTGTCCCTTGAAGTTCCTGCTGATAAGATCTAGGTTCATGCGGCCAACTTTGGTTCATATAATAGAGTGATTCAGTGGCTCCCTTGGCTCTTTGATATGCAGCTTTGATTCTGGGCAAGGAAGGGCACTGATCTGTAGGATGGTATTCTTCACAGATGAAACACACTTCTAGGGAGTGCATTGGACATTCGTTCCTAGGATGCTTTCTAGTGCACCCAGGACAAAAGATGACCAAAGCCCTCTTGGCTTCCTCTTGCTTCTTTTGGATCCGCAAGGTATCTAGTTGCATGGCAAGAAACTGCCTCATATCACTCTTGAAATCTTCTATCTGATCTTCAAATTCGTCTTTGGACAAGGGACTGCTCCCAACATTTCTGCTTGTAGCCATTTGCTCCAGTGGAATGTTTTCTTCTTCTTCTCCCCTAGAGGTTCTTCAGATATGCTTTGATGTCCACCCAGGGGTTCTTCTTAGTCACAGCCATCGAAGAAGAGAGAAGGCTGTGTGAAGCAATGGGGGGTGTTGTGCAAATATTTTTCTAAATTATCTCTACTCCTACAAGGCATGAAATGAAATCTTTTTGGTTGATTTTTGCTTTTTTCTACTTCTACATGCAAAATTGAAATAGATTGAACTGCAACTAACTATCATGCGAAAATGAAAATGCGGAATTGAAATGAAAGCAGGAAAGGACTAATCTATTTTGCTCAAATGAAATTGCAGGAATGAAATGCTAGGCTACGCTTGCAGAATTGAAAGGCTAATCTACGCTTGCAGAAATGAAATTGCGGAATTGAAATGCTAATCTACGCTTGCAAAAATGAAAATGCGGAATTGAAATGCTAATCTACGCTTGCAAGAATGAAATTGCAGAATTGAAATGCTAATCTATGAAAGCAAGAAATGCTAATTTACTTTTGCATAAATGAAATTGCATAATGGAAATGAAATAAACTACTTATCAGAAGGTTGTAGTAGGAAATAGAAGAATAGCAACAATCACCAATACTCTGCCGCTTCCCCGGCAACGGCGCCAAAAAGATGGTGGGCTCCAGTATTGTAGCAATAATGCTACAACTCCTGGGGCTTCCTATCTCTAATTTTATCAACCCGGTAGTTCGTACAAACTTGGAAGCGACGGTGTTGTATGCACAAGTACTAGCTCTTGTCACAGCTGTCACTCGGTCAGCTCGCACAAGTCCGCTAGGGCTCAAGCCAACTTCTATATGCTCTCAGAAGAAGCTTTCTAAATGATGGACGAAGGCTATCTCAAAGGAAATTAATCTACTTTGCAAAAATGAACTGAAAGCCCACCAAAACATGGAAACCCTAGTAAACCCTAATCTGACTAGCTTAATCTCTATGATGCAATGTTGGGAGTGCAAACGTCTAAGAATGATGCCATTACCTCTAGTGATATGAAATGCATGAACTTAAACTACTTCCATTGAAAAGAACATTGTTTTTGTATTTTTTCTTAAGTGGTTGGAGTGATTATGATTTTGTTTCTTATTAGGGTTTGGCTGTGCAGAGGTGGTGCGAAGGGAGAGAAAGCTTGGGAAAGGTCAGGAGGGCTAGGAGAGGTTCCAGGCGATCCCTAACATCATTCCACAGGAGTCCACAACGTTCATATGCTCGGTAACCGAGTTTGCAGGCTTCTACAGGATGTCTGCAGGGGATCCTACAGGAAACTCGGGATTTCTACAGGAAGTCTGTTAACTTCTACAGGATGTGCTACCGTGGGAGCTTTGGGTGATGGAGGAGTGAAGGAACTGGATGGATGGATGCGTAAGATGAAACAGGAGCTTGAGATGGCTCAGGGACAGAGATATGAGATGGAGAAAGAGTGGGTAAAGTTGGTTGGTGGATAGAAAGGTGGAAGCAATGAAAGGTCAAGAAGATGGAGCTACGTGAGAAGTAGAAGGGTTGGAAGGCTAACGAGCTAAACAGAGGATGAATAGGTGGCCTTAGGTGTGGTTGAGAAGAAGAATAACACGATAAAGTGATGCTAAGGAGTGTAAAAGAAACAAATCCTCTATATCTTGCACAAAACCAAGAATTCCATCAACCTATTCTAACTGTGTTATTAAACCAATGAACAGCAATGTAAAGTGTGGAGAAAAATCGTGCATGGTGTTGGAACGAAGAAGTATTGCTCAAGAGCAGAGTGCATGGATGGATCTACAATTGGAATGACTGTGTGGCAGCTTGCATGAAAGCATAAGACTGCGTTTTTTTTGGTGGTTGGTACAGCCCACACCCCCAATCTCTAAACAGAGATGGCAGCGAGTGCACTATCAACCTTTTTTGTAGCTCTAATGAATTACAATCCTCCTACTCTAATCTAAGCAACTAAAAGCACTTTAACCATAAACTAATCCTATCAATCACATTAAAGAAATTAAATCAGCAGACTGTGTTTTTTCAAATGCATGTCAAATAAGGAAATAAAGTGCTGAAAGGAAAGACAAGTAACAACACAAGGAAAAGGAGGTCTATTGCTCTCAGGTTGGGCCCTAACCTGAGAGCTATAGCTCCCTTAAAAACTCAGAATTGAATCCAAAGCTGCTTGCCTTTATTGAATAATCATGAGTCTAACATCATGCCAAAATTGGCTTACAAAAAGACTAACTGGCTAACCAAATTGACTAACTGAAATGAGTTCTTAAGCCCTCTTATTTATACAATCTGAGGACCCAACAGTCCTCCTAAAATTTAGGGACTCGGCTGTCCAAGACTTGTAGTTAACAGCAGTCCTACTTGACTTGCTTGGTTGCCCTTGTGCTGATTGATTCGGTGGCCCTTGAACTCCGAGCTCATGGTGGAGAATTCGAGGTAAGGGCCCATAAATGAAGGGGACACCTTCCTACAAATCCTCTAGCTTGTTCTCCCACGAATTTGGCTGCCAAGTGCTCATTAAGACCTTCAATTTTGTCTCCAAGTTGACCAAAAAGGCTACACAAAGCACCCATTAGACTTGTTGGCATAATGACTAACCAAATTCACTCTATTAACATAAATATAATCAAAAACATGCAATAAACTAATGAGAATGGTGGATTAAGTCAAATTAGGAGGTTGAATGAGCCCAAATAATTGTCCATTTTTGGGGCTCATCAACAATTTAGGTCAGAATGATTTAATACAGTTATCATCCCTATGCATGTAATCATGGTGTTCGTTATGGTTGATTAACGTTGAACCTGCTCCCGGATCTTTTCATACAAAGTTCAGTCATTTCATCAAATTTTTTATTTTACGTGATAATTAATTGTTGTTGGTTTTAATAGGAACTCCACTCAAGTGATGTCAATTCAAAAGGTGATGTAGAAGCATACCAAGCAATCTATCATAGAAACTGAAAGCATAGATATGCTGTCCATTTTTACAGATACAACATGCACTACAAATGGAGGTGCCACTACATGGCAAACTATCTATACTACGCCGGAGAATGAAAACCCTGAAGTAATAGATATTTGACCAACTGCTGACAGTACAGAAACGTGAGGAGTACAATTCAGAGATGTTTCATGCTCTTTCCTTCACCAAATACCAGCAAGGGCTAGGCTCACGCCATACACAAATATGATAAGGATGGTAGTAGAGAATATAGAAATGGAAGACAGACTTATCAAGACAGCTAAAAACACAGTCTTGGATTCTTTCAGAGCTGAATATTTACAACAAATGTAAAAGCTACCCAATGCCTAGGACATTTACAACAAACAGTTTGCTGCAAGGTTTGTAAAGGAAAATGAAGATCTATTTCAAACGATACAGGAATGCAGGAGAAGAGACAATAAATTCAAACAAGATAAAGCGGGTATGTACCCCATTGCTTCTTTAGCCAACCCTTATAATTTCACAACCCCTATACTATGTAGGTTGTATGGTCGCCCTGATTATACTAAGTTCTCAATCAATTGGGTTCATTTAATTGATGCTTGTGTTAATTCTCACATTATGAATTGGGTATCCATTCTGTATGAGAATTTGGCCAAATCGATTACTGAATATTTCCAAACAAGGGATGCCTCCTTTAGATCCATTCCCCAATTCTTCATGTCTGCATATGTCTTCGATGTTATTTATTTTTGCACTCATTTTCCAACCATTGGCTGGAAATAGACTACCAATGATCCAACTCCTATCTTTCTAAGTCATAAGAAAATGTGGGAACAAGATTTTATTCCACATTTTCACCAATTATGCCATGGAGTTGTTCTTCCATTACATTAAATAGTTTTCAACATAAGATGTCTTTGATTTAGAAAAGAAGCTATCATAAACCTCAAAGCAATCGGAAGGTATTTTCTTGAAGAATCATTCTCTTATATTACGATATTTGGTAGCTAAGATTTTCCATGTGTCCTCCCTATGTATGTCTCGGATAAACTCTTGGCAAGGGAAGTAGCATACCAAACAGTACAAGATGGCCTCACAAAATCATTGAGGGAAATGATGAAATCCCTATGGCCAAATTTTCTCCTACAGTGTGGATAATTTACCCTTGTTAATTATGGTCATGCATACAAAGAGTATCGAAATTTGTAGCTATTAAAGCTCCCCATTCTACCATCAAGGTCTTTTGATCCACAACAAGTAGCAAACGAATTCATTCTTTCAGTTAAGATTAGACCTGTAACTCATACAATAGATGACTTTGAATATTTACTAGAATCAACCAAGAACTTTGAGCAGATTTTTAATGTGGTTAAGAAAAGGTTAAATCAAGAGAAATTGAGAAGATTCCAAGAGTTTAGAGAATAGAGATTAGAATACCTTCCACAAGAATTTTGGTTTACTGATCATAGAATTGAAACAAAGTCTCAGGAGTAGACTAAGCGAGGGGCATCATGAGATTATGAAGCAGAATTAGATTGACTAGAAAAGTTGTGGGATACATTTAATGACAAACTACAGGATACCCCTACAGTATCATCAACACAAGAACCCACAGGATGTTAGACCCCACTAGGGAAAATAGCAACAATGACCACTTAAGGTCCAAAAACAAGTTTCCAAGATACAGAGGTAATTCCTGCAGACCCAACTACTGAAATTGTCTTGAATGTAACAAATATCCCTCCTCTAGATGTCCTTTATAGCCCTCTTCATAAAGCTGTTGTAAAAAGAGAGAGGAAGAGGAGGAGAATCACTACTCTTTTAGAACATGAATTTACGGATGTCCTATGGAAGGACACACAAATAAATCCGACCGAACATTTGACTGGGCTATCACAATTTTTTGGAGACTATGCTACAACAACAATCAACAAAGCAACCAAAGTCCCTTTTTTATGAAAGAAAAAGACGATGAGATCAGACTATTACAACGATGTTAAATGAAGAAAGAGCCAGCATGAACCATCAAGCAGAGGAGCAGCTTCATAAGCTACAACAGGATATGGAAATACTGGGAATAAGTCATGAAAATGGCTTATCTACTAAAAACAAACAAAAACTAGCAGCTAAAGAGTGACCTACCAAAGTACAAGGATATTCCTACTGTAGGGGAATTCATTAATGAGGCTTTAACACTGAATACTTTACTCTCAACGAAAAAGGAGCTCTTCCTCCAACATATATCAAATATCATTCCACATCTAAATACTAGCGAACAATTAACAAACATCATTATTGATCAAAGAATTGAGTTCAATGAACTCAATTCTAAGATCTCTGATTATATTGAATGGAAGGATTGAGATGAAGGGAAAAGGTCAAGTCTCCCGAAGATCAATGAAAGACATAAGGATATTCTATTCATTGATTGGGACTCACAGGTGAAACAGTCTGAAATAGTAATAACTAGAGCATCGGGTATTTAGAAAAGCATTATCGAAACAACAAATCACATGTTGCACACATCCAACCTCATAAAGGAGAGTGACTGATCCAAAATAGATTTTGGATAAACTTCTAAGTCTAAAGTGTTCCTCACAGAGGAAAATGAAAGTCCAAGGATGCTCCTAGAAATAGTTTGACTGCGTAGATCTTTTCATTTTGAATCTACTAAAACTTGAATGGGCTAAAACGGACTTTGGATGATGAAATTATCGTAGAAAGAAGATTGCATTTGTCCTTTGGAAAATGAGGCATTTCTTCTAAAAATGGCATAAAACGCCTTACATGCAAAATTGCATATGAAAAGTTAAAAGGGTGGACCAAAAATATTATGTTCCACAGCCTAAACTCTTATCAGATTCGTGAGATGTATTGGATTGGAGCGATGAAGGGATAAAGGCCTGGTAGGAGGACTAGGTGTTTGCAATCATGCGACATTGCGATCACTGATGATCAGATCGGCAAATGAGGTTGGCACAGTCCATATTCAATGGAAAGAACCCCTGGGCCGTAGTGAATGTGAGATGTGATAGCAATTTGCGGCGTTCGATCTTAGCAATCAGATCAGGAATATAGATCAATGGTCCAGATTTAATCGTCGGTTAGGAGATTGGTGATCCCCGATACAAAGGGCCGATGCAATAAAGATATGTGATGTGATATGGACCATCCAATCGGGGATCAGATCAATGGTGTAAATTTAATTGGCGATCGACAATCCTCGATAGTAGGGCCAATCAATTGCGATAGCAATAAGCATTAAAAGGCTGGACCCAACAAGATTATAGACCCCATTCTATAATTTTTTAAGTCTGGGAATTTGAATTTTTCAATGTATCCTCGTGTATTTGCGGTTTTGGCAAATCCACCTATGCGATGCGATATGCGACTAATGGCGGACCTAATAGGGTTTATAAGGGTGATTTAATGGAATTTGATGTTAGGATTTCATGCTCAATAGTGTATTTTGTTGGCATTATGATACATATGTTGTACTTGATGGCAACCCACTCATCTCAGATAATAAATTATATGCAGAGAAAAGTTTATTTCATGTAGAGAAAAGTTCACGCACTTTTATGCAGAAAAAAGTTTATTTCATGTAGAGAAAAGTTCACGCACTTTTATGCAGAGAAAAGTTTATTTCATGTAGAGAAAAAGTTCACGCACTTTCATGCAACGAAAAGCGTGTATATGTTGGAGAACTTACCTTTGGTCCATGGTAGTTAGTCCTTGGTATTTGAACCTATGAGGAAAAGGGCGTATATGTTGGAGAACTTACCTTTGGTCCATGGTAGTTAGTCCTTGGTATTTGAACCTATGGTTTTGGACCATGGTACTTCATCAAAAGTGTTGATCTCACGTACTTTCATGGTTGGTTCATGGTATTAGTCCAACAGTTTTTTGATCCTATGGTTTTGGCCCGTGGTATTGTGAAAGGCCTAAGCCTATATAAAGCAAAGGAGATCACTTGGCTAATTCATCCTTGCAATTGAATATCTTAAGATCTGAAATATTGGGTTATTGTTTTGAAAGTTTGATCTATGAAAGTGAAGTTGAAAGCGAATCTTTGAAGGGTGATCTCTCGAGCGCTGCAGCTGCGGAAGTGCGGAGACGCCACAGAGGTGCCATAGAAGGCGCAGTGCGGAGACGCCACAAAGGCGCCACAGAAGGCGCAGTGCGGAGGTGCCACAGAAGGCACAGTGCGGAGGCGCCACAGAAGGCACAGTGTGGAGACGCCACAGAGGCGCCACAGAAGGCGAGGTGCGGAGGCGTAATAGAAGCCGCAGGTGCGGTGGTCGCGGCGCCACAGAAGGCGCAGGTGCGGAGGTAGTACAGATATCCACAGATCTATACCAGTGAGGTTGCGATCCCTGCTTAAAATTTGTTTTAACTGCCTTTGACTATTCTGCAGGGTTTTGGGTGCATAACTGATGTTTGGTTACTGGTATTGAGTTCAGATAACAGCATGATTAATGACTTATTTTTATGTACTAGATATGGTTGATTACTCTCATAATATCATTGTATATGTATGGATCTGGTGATTGGGTGATTCAGAAGGTTGTTTGATTATGAGCTTCAATGTTGTTGTTGGGTCCAGTATGAAAATTCGATGAAAAGTGGCCTTTCAGATTATGTGTTGTGCTTCAGTGTATCCAGTCCGAAAATTGATAAAATGTGGTACCTGGAGGAGAGAAGATTGTAGGCCAACGCCTATGTATTAGTATCTAAGCTAGTACAAAAGCTAAGGGAGATCTTTGGAGCATTGTAGCAGGTAGCAGCCTGCGTACTAGTAAATGGATCAGCTAGTACAAGAGCAAAGGGGGTTGTAGCTCCCGTACTGGTATAAGACTGCACCAGTACAAATATTGTAAAAGGATTTTCTTATTAAAAAGAAGATTGAGATGACTTGCAGCAGGTGGTTTTTCTCCCGCATTGGGTTTCCACCTTATATCATGGTGTTCATGTGTGTGCCTTATGTGTGATGATCTATTCTCTATTACGGCATCTGTTATTTGATAATATGGTTGATAATGCTCTAATGCACTCATTGAAGATCAATTAACTTAATCATAAGAAGTTGTGGAAGTAGCATATATGAATTTGATTATGGAAATGAAAAAGTTTTATTAATGTGATAATACTGATTCACCCCCCCTCTTAGTATTATTTCCAACATATTTTTCGGAGAATATCTGTGTATTGGAATTTTTGTCCATTTTCAGGTTTTTTCCTCGAAAAAGGCCCTGATCCTTTTGTAACAGCTCCTGATCATTGTGCCATGCTGCAAGCGAGCATTTTGCATACAACGATGCATTTGGGAAAGCACAGAGCCATAGAGTCACCGCGCCAGATGGCCAGTTGAACAAAAAAGGAGAAGAGAAGCCACAGAGCTGCAGAGGGATGATTACACGTAGAGAAACAGTTGGGGAAGCCGCAGAGCCTTAAAAATTCCTCAAGAGAGCGAGAGAGCCTAATTAATGGGGCAGCTAGTGGAAAGCTAATGTGCAGAGCAGCTAAGGGAGTCTTAGAGTTGCTTGGACGTCAAGTGGAAAAACCAGAGAGCTGAAAGTTGTTGAGATAGTCACTTGGAAGTCGGGCAAACTGCTGATAGCTCACAAAGCTGCAGCACCGAGAGCGCATTTGACTGAAGGTTGTTGGAAGGTTGCAAAAGGTCTCTTGGAGGTCGAGTGAACCATTGATGCATGCAGAGGCTGAGAGAGAGAGCTCAGAGAAGCTAGTGCTGAAGAGCAGAACCAGAGCCAGAGCCAGAGCCAAAGGCACGAGCCAAAGCCAGAGCTAGAACGAGAGCCAGAGCTGAGAGCCAGAGCAAGTGCTAGAGCTAGCAAGCCAGAGAGCTTAAGAGCTAGGGATGAGATGGTGTTCTAAGTCCATTGTGTTCTGTGTAAACTAGTGGAGTTGATCGTGAAGGTTGTAAAAGAACTGCTGCCATAATCCTAGAGAGCCTAGTCGAGTTGACTAGAGCTCAAGGAGACATAGCCCAAGAGTTTTGGGTGAACTCCAAATTAATATTGTTGTTATGTGTGTTGTTTTATTGTTGCATCTTGTTGCTATGTGTGTGTTGCTTATTTGCTACTTTACTTACTGCCATATGTACTTTATACCAACATAAGCAAGTGAACTTATAGCACATAGTGGTTTTAAAACAAATATAAGCATACACCTATGTTCAAGAACATTATTAATTCTGCATTGGTTAATCAATAAATCTTGGGAATATATGAGCTTTGGAAGTGGGAGAGGTTCTTGTAAGCTTGACAAGAAGCCTTCAATGCCCCATTTTCAGATTAGTGATCGAAAAACACTTCGTGATCTTAAAGCATTACATGAGAATTGGAAGAATAAGAGTCAGCTACAGAAAGAAACAATTGGGGGCTATCAAAGACCAACTGGGAAGCAATATGACAACTCTTGGTCAAACCACACAGTCAGATCATGACCTTTAATTGCTCCTTGGATTCAATACAGAGAATGCTACAACCTTTACATGATGCTATATTTGCAGGGCAGTTGAGAACACAATTCGAGATGCCACCACAAGTAAGGACAATGTTCGACATTTGTGAGCTGAGAGGCAAAGCTGGCAGCGGTGATTAATCAATGAAGAGCTGAGTCATTTCTATGCAGTTTTATTCTTGGAAAGTTAGATACTAGGAACGAGGAAGGTTTTTTGAAACCTCCTCATAGTTATTTCGTATAAGTTATTTTTTGTTAACTAAGAATAATATTTAAACCCTTCTCATACATTTAGAGAAGGGTCGAGAATTTTATTAAGAACACTTACAAAGAATGCACTATCATAAATTTGTAGATGCCTTGATGGAATCATGGAACATGGTCTTTTCAATCAAATATCTTTTTGTTGATCACTGTTGATGCACTATTGTATTCTTTGAGATACTCATTGGCAGAAGATTTATTGTGGCCTATTGTCACTGGTTAAATGAGTAGAATGGTACACATCTGGTACTATTATCATGTTTGCTAAATCTTTGTTCTAGCATTAATGATAAGTTTATCTTTCGTGAATTATGTATGAAATTTGTCATCTTTGTTTGAAGTATATTTAATTCAATGTTTTGCATCTTAGAATAAAGTTGTGTTGATTTCTAGTTATTCTTTTGCAAATCATTAGAAAAAATCCCACAAATCATATAAACCCAAAACAGTGGGGAACTGGTCCAATCATACCAAGTTGGAGCAACTATTCCAAATGGAAAAGGAGCTGATTTAAGGTCTGGACAGAATGGTTATCCCCGTATTGTTGCCACAAATTTTTACACAAAATTTATACTCTTCAAAGAATTTGTTTTGTTTTCGTATAAGCCATTTGATCATGATTGCTTCTATCTGACATACGTTGTCTTACTTGATTTATCATCGTGTAGTGGTTATCATGGCGTTGGTTATTATAGTTTTGCTATCTGGAAAACGTAGTGGGACTGAGAATGAGGTGTTAATCTGTCGTGAAGCCTATAAAAATAGTTAAGTTTATTACAAATAAATTACCTTGGGGTTTAATATGTATCCACTTCCAACAATTTTTTTTTCATCTTTTCCATTTACAAAGTTTATTTAATTCATGTGTTACAAAAGGCATATTAAGCATATTATTTGATTTAAATGTTGACTTACATTATTGGTTGAGGTTCAGAAATAAGCACATATATTATTAAAAATATAGTAGTTGAACATTTATTTATTTGTGTGTTTAATGAATTTGGTTTCAGAAGAGTTATTTAGCGACGTAGTATTTATCTGTTTCTAGGTAGCATGCACCATTCTTTTTACCTTATTTCAGGATTGGAATTTGACTTCTTCATGTAATAACAGAGAAACAAACTGTATAGATTTATTTCTTTTCTAAGAATACATTTGGCAATGACGTGTCTGTCATGTACCTTTGTTTTACAGGTTTTTTTTTTGTTTCCTATGTTGGTAACACTGACACTATCTTATGTTACTCATTAAGTGTGGTGATAGTCATTGTGTGGATATTTTTTTTCCCATAAACAAGTACACTCCATATTCCTCTATATATCTCACTTGGACAAGATACATGCCCTTATGCGTTGCTTGCATTGTTAAAAAACGCTCACGAGATATGCAAGTTATATTTGATGCCCCTATGTTAATATTTCTTGCCATAAAATAGCTTTGTGGATTATTTTTCTTTGTATTTTAATCATAGTTCAATATATTAGGTTGAACACATACATATCCAAAGTCCTATGGTTCACAACTAAATTACAATGTTAATTTCCAGGCACTATTGAAATTGTATAACTATAACTCCATAGTATTTTTTATTTATTTATCACACGACTTGTTATAAATTTTCCTTCGCACACGTCAAATGATGGGGAAGGTTGTACTCCTTGGACGTTGTATGGGTAATCCGCTCCTACCACACATCCCATACAATGTGTTGATCAGATGGGGTTTCAGTGTGGTTTCAAGATTTCGTTTTCGGTGAACGGTTCAGATGAACCGATGCAATCTAACAGTCGTCACCTGATTCTCAAACCCTAAACCCGTAACACCAATTTCTCCCTGATCATTTTTGTGACAACTCTCCTTTCTTGCTTCCAAGGGTTATCGGAGAAAACTCAATTGTTGTTGCTTTGGTAGAGTTATGCCAATTCCTAACGTAGAGGCACTAGATTGCTACATCTAATACCTCACAGCATTCTCTGTGTCAAATTCTCACAGCGACGCCAGGAGTGTGAGTAGGTGGCACTTGGGATATTTTCCTCTTGACTTCTATAGACATATCTCAGAATCGAGCTCACCCCTCCTACTAAATGGTAAGAATTCATTTGCAATACTCCAACATTGTTTAATATCCTTTTAAAGTTATGGGTTACCTATAGAAATTTGTTCTTTCATTCAAGATAATCATATTAGCGCACAAAATGGTTACTGTAGTCAGTACCCTTACCACTCATATTGTTGTTTCTTTATTTTTCTTTGGAGAGGGTTCCCTCTACGGTTCTCGGCAGGTAAACCCTTTGCCATCTTATTTCGCTTGGCTCGTCCTTAACAATGATCTTAATATTAAATTTATATCAACATATTTTTCTCATTACGCTCCTAGTTTTTCTAGTCTCAGTTCAAGCTACAACTTGCGGTTTATCAGCGAGAAATGGCGTAGGTTCAATGCATGCTGAGGTAATTTGGTATTTGTTCATCAGAAGCGTGCCTGGGTAAGTTTCCTTTACTTTCCCAAGGTAGCACTACTGTCGCAACCCTTGATTATTTGTAGGCCTTACCAGGGAACTAGTGTCTTAAATTATTTTATTAGCTGATTCCATTAGCGTCAGGAAAAAAAGCCAGAATTCGATATGGTCATCTACTCTCAGCGCACTTTCCATATGGCTAGGCAAGCGTAAGAGAGTTTTTTTAGTTCTTTCCTCCGCCATGTATTTTCCTTTTCTAACTTCTCGTGTTGTTATAATTCACTCCTCTACTCTTGAATTTTCTGAAACAATTTCCAAGGAATAATATTCTAATTGTTGGTGTATCCCTCATGTTTTCACTCTTGCCACAAAGAAGCTTCTACGATAATCCTTACTGCAAGTGTTAGTGTTTGAGTTTTTCCTTCCACTAGGGATAGAAATGTTCTCTTTTAGAATGTCTATTAGGGTTTAAGGTCAATTTTTTGTCCTTTCACTATGTCTATCATGCAAAAACTTTGGTCACTGGTTAGTGTGTCTATCATTATTTCCACTCCTTCAATATTTTCATGTCAGGTCACTATCATCACTTAGATGTGCTATCATTGAGCATATCATCAAAATCACTTCAGTCATGTCACCATGGTCTTTCATTCCGCTTAGTACCTCCATTAGGTCATTAGGGTTTCACAATCACCAAACTCTCATTCCATGCATAAAAATCTGGCAAAGGAGGAGTGGTAATAAGCAAGTTTCTTTATTAAATTTGATATCAAATGTAGTTTTATGTTTTCATATGTAATAACTACTTCAAAGTTCTAAGTTTCAAAAGCTACAGTTGAGAGTTCCAAAAAGATTCAATGTTTCAAAAAACGCCATAAAGTGACCAAGTTTCAAATATAAGAGATCATAAAGTGTCAAAGGTCCCAATTTAAGTTTAAAAGGGTAAGAGGAGTTGTTTTTTAACTCGTTTTCACTTTCAAAATTCCAAGTATATCTAACTTATTTCATGCAAGAGGAAAACTTGGTGAAATTTGAGGTTTTTGTCATATTCTAAGTGAAATGCGACCCTTTTGACAAAATGCGACCCTTCTGTGAAAAAATGAGACCCTTTTGACAGGATTAAGACCTTTTTGAAATGAATTGCGACCCTCTTATGGAAGAGTGTCACCCTTCTATGTAGATTGCGACCTTTCTGAGTGGAGCGTGACCTTCTGTCCATAAGTGCGACTCTTTTAAGGAAAGTGCGACCTTTCTAAGCGAGAGTGACCCATAGGGATTCCTTCTTGTTTTTAAGGAGATTTTCAACTTATTCAATCCTCCAAATATCAAGGACTTTTAATTCTTCTGCAAACAATAAATGGGCATCTACCTCATCCTTTCAAAGATTTTTCTCAATGTGAATTGGTTGTTTCAGAGGGTTCTCTCAAGCAAATTCTTAGTGAATAAACCTAGCTTCTATTGATTTACCACTTTCATCTATCACTGAGAAAACCCTAAATTCAAAATATCCTATTATTCCATTTCTCATTTTCCATTGATTTCCTCAAACCCTAGCCTCCCACTAAATTTTCACCTCGAGAAAACTTCCACTTCAGTTTTATCAAAATCATCTAGCTAGTGTTTTACCATTCAAAATATTTAATGGACAGTGAACAAGAGAGTGAAAAGAAAGTGCATAAGGTAGGACATTATTCAAGGTTTGAGCCATCCAACCTTAGAGAAATCAATGCTTGTCCATTTTCCCAGATATGTTTCAGAAATGTTGGTTTTATGAATTTTTGTGAGCAGGTTGTAGAGTTTGGTTCCCATGTACCTTTGACAAGAATATTTGCCCAAAATTTCAACATAGATAGAGTTATCATAGCAGGTATTGAGTTCAGTGTCTTAGCATGTATTATTTCTTTAGCCGCGCGTATTCCAAATCATGGTGAAACCTGGTTCAAAGGCATGGAATTGTCCCTTGATGATTATAATATGTTCCTAAAACCTAATGTCATAAAGACTTCTAAACATGTTTTCCTTTTAGACATTTTCTTAACCAGTATGCCCCTCTAATGAAGCTTCTCATGAAGTATTTTACATGTGAATGTTGATTCTCCATATTATACAGGTATGATGTTAGGTTACTTATGCAGTTCACCTCTACAAGAACACTTAATTTGTGCAATTTTCTATCTAAGAGTGTGGTGAAGATGACTGAAAAATTCACACCAGGGGACAACCTCATATCAAAAATTTGTTTCACCATAGCCTAATAAAGATTGTGGTTATGCATGAGCTCTCACTCAAGCAAATCACTTGGGAAACCGTTTTAGATAAATTAAAGACTACTCCTCTCATTAGTCCCATTGTTTCTCCTAGCAAAAGAACATCATCGGGGCCTAGGTTCACAAGGTCTATGAAGCATGGTTCAACAACCAAGCAGGCGAAGGTTTTGGAGGCACTTAGACCTAAGGTAACCAAGACATATCAAATATGGAACAGGCTTGTGTTTGCTCCACAAATTGTGGAAGGGGCCAAGCCTTCTACCTCAACAGTACATGGATCACATTTACAGGATGAGAAGGCTATCCATCATGACATACAGATAGTGGACATGGAGTCCCAAGATAATCATTAAAAACCTAAAACTAGTTATCAAAGAGAAGGATTCTTAGATCATTGAGGTTTTTGAGAATGTAATAAGAGCCAAATTCATCATTTCCTTCCCTGAGCAATAAAATGTGTAGTTGAAGGTAAAGAAAATGCTTCTAGAAAAATATGTGTTTAAAACTAGTATTCAAGTGGCCAAAGGTAAAGTAGTGCTTGGACATGATGAGAAATATGAACAAGAGAGGTAGGTTTGGAGGAAGATGCCTAGGACAAAGGGTCTCAAAGGAAAAATGCAGAAGGAAAAATACCAAGACCTAGTGAATGGGGATTTGAGTCTTAAAGAAAAAATAACTATGGAGATCAATGAAGACAATGGATATTGGCTCAGGAAAGTAAATAACCTTCTAGAAAAGCTTCTTGACAAAGGTAATAGGGACAATCAGATGTTGAGTCACTTGGTCCATCACTATCAAACAATGAATCAGATTGCACAAATTAGAACCAAGAAATTGAAGGCAAAATTGAAATAGGTAGAGGAAAAGCAATGGAAATCAAGAAAAAGGGGTAAAAGACTGAAATTGGTGACTAAAACATCCATAAATGTTTATCTTATCTTCCATAATAGCAAAGCGGGAAAAGGCACACAAAATCATCGTGCTAAGGTGTGACCCTTTTTCCCTAGACATCTAAATGAGGTTTTTCTACATGGATGGATGAATTGTGATGAGTACATGCCAAATATAATCCTAGTTTTTCACAAAGGATTCCCATTTTTATCAGAAACTAAGGAAACCTCACCTTTTTCATCTCTTTGCCACTAAATCTTGACTAGAACAACGCTTCTAACTAACGTTGTGAGAATACGTTTTTGGAGGCGTTCCCATCCGTCATTTTACAAAATTCAAGATGATCTAGAAATTAGACACATGATGCTAGTTTATCGTTCTTTCATATTTACATTTTGACTTGGGGAAGACACCTAAAAATGGATTCAAACCGGTGTGACCCTTTTGAAAAATTTTGTATTTTGATACATGTTGGTGCGACCCTTTTGTTGACTGGCACAACACTTCTGTTTCTAGTGCATCCCATATGGTCTCGTAACCTCTTCAGTACTGAATGATGGAAAATTTGAGATTTTATGATCTATTAATGTTACTTTAGGTTTATTAGTTTGTTTTTGCCTCACTTGATGAGGAAAATTGTAACTAATGAGGAGATATGATCTCCTAAAATTTAGCCTAAATTTTGGAAACTGTCTCAACTATCCTAGTCTTCAATGAGGGCTCCTCAAAGATAGTTATGATGAGTCCTGAATAGAATTTTTGACCTGATGAGATGTGATATGTTGTATTCTCCTATATAAGGGGGAAGGGAATCATTTTCTAGTGGTTGGACATTTCAGAAGAGAGCCATTATAGCTTGTATTTGACATTTTTGGAAATCGAAAGACAAAGTTTGCATCTATTGTAGTGGGATTCCTGTGGTATGTATTTTAGTAGTGTTTTTTCTTTTGTGATCATAAGTTTAAATGTATGTATCTTTCATTTCCATTTCCATGTTTCATGTGACCTTTTCCTAAGATAATATAATTACTTCATTCATGTAATGCTCTTTCTTGGAGAAGCTTTCACGTTATTGTTCATTTTTCTTCTGATATAAACAAATTCGTGAGATTCGTTCTTGTTTAGAAACCATACTATCTCCCATATACAAAATGAAAACCCTAAAGTGCTAAAGTGTGTGCCTACCATGCCCCATTACATATCTGCAAATCTAATTCTCAAAGCCTAGACCTGGATCCCTCTTACCTAGCTACCTAGCCCCCTCTGACCTAGCTACCTGGATTTTCTCCCTTATCCAACAACAAAACCCTAAGTATTTTAAAACCTACCTGAGCTTAGCTATATAACCTAAAACCATTTATCATCCAGTCATCTCTTCATTATGATCACAGAGACCTCTCTGCTTTGGTAGGGCTAGCTACCAAACTACAAGCTTGGTCTGTGGTTACCTCTGTTGGTTTTATAATTAGGCTAAGACATTATGGGCGATAACATTTTGGCGCCATTGCCAGGGAAACGACTATTATATCATTCCTAGAGTTAGTAAAAATAGTGCTTTCAATACTGGTTCTCTGGGTGACAGATTCTAGTATCCAAAGGAAGGCTAATTTAAGTAATGTCATCAAGTTCAAGTTGTAAAAAGTTTGGCTCCTAAAATATACACAATTTTAAATCTTAAACCAAATCCACCTACTATTGTTGATGATCTATAGAAGTTACTTAAAAAACCCAAAACTCCTATTCCTGAAATTGAACCTAGAAAAATTGGTAAAAACTACATCTCTACCTGATCAAGTATTGAATATTGAAGATATTTATTTTGATATTCAGTTTGAGAAATATTGATTTCAATCGAGATTTGATTCTTCCCTTTCGGAAGTGGTTTTTTATCCTATTAGGTTTGACTCCTACCTTCCTTATGCTAAATCCCTCTTTTCCAAAACTGATCTTGAGTTGTGGTTAAATTTTGAGAAACTTCAAAGCTTAGAAGACCATCTTCAAATCAGTACCGAGAAAGCTTACATCCAATATCACCTTGAAAACCTTTCTACTGCTTCATCTTCTACATCATCTCTAAACACATCAGCTATATCAGCTGTTGTTGTTATTTTACCCCTATCTTTGCTAGTGTCATCATCTCCATCAACAAAGCCTATTGTAATACCTAGACAACCCATTGTAATACATCTTCTTCCTCCTCCAGTAGTCATGGCACAATTTGCTCCTTTAACATTACCTCGTCAACATGCTACTCTACCTCATAACTATGGTCCAAGACTCCCCTTGTTTGATGAAACATCAAATATTACAACTCAGCAACATGTTGACAAACTAATAGATTTTATTGACCTTGAAGAAGTTGATGAGGAGGATGTAAATATGAGAATCATAGGTCAGAGTTTTTCTGGATATGTGAAGAAATGGTTTCACAGTTTGGCAAACAATTCCATCAATAGTTCCGAGTGGTTGATAGAGTTATTCTTTGCCCGGTGGCAAGAGAAGAAATATCCATTACATATTTTAGTTGAGTACAATGCGATGAAAAGAAACGCAAATGAGTCAGTGCAAGATTTTACAACATGGTTCAATCTGGTTTATAATTCCATTCCTAATGACATCAAACTTCCCCCTGGTTTAGCCCTCCTCCACTATCCTAATGCCTTCGATCCAGACATGGCATATCAGCTTAGGGAGAGAGATTGTGCAACCTTGAAAGAGATGCAGCACAATGTCGTAAGTGTGGAAGCCAATTTTCTTATCAGAAAGTCCAAAATCGAATCGAAGAAACCAGAGAAGAAAGTTAGTATTAAGGAAGAGTCTTCTTCTTCTTCCGAGGTAAAAATTGACATTTTGATAAAAAAAACAGAAAGGATGATGGACAGAATGACTATTTCTCATAGAAAAGGGGAGCCTTCGATAAGGAATCATAACTATAGGGGCCAACAACAACCACAGTTCCGAAATAAGTAGAAAGAATAGAAAAATCAGGATCCTCAATGGCAGATCAAAACACCATTTCAGGAAAACTACGCATAAGGCCTAGAAGATGATGAAGAAGAAATTGTTCAGGCTAATCATCTCTTTGAAGAAGATGAATCACTTACCTTTTTTACTGAGGAAGATCAATTTTCTTAGGAATTAATAACACCAAGTGATCAACAACTTGTCCTTTCCAATGATGATTCATGGGAAATGTAGCGCGGAGAATATCAAAGGGGATATCAGGATGCCCTCAATCATTTGCAGAAAAAATACAACTGGAGGACCAGAAATTTCCCCGTCACATTACATCACAAAAGGTAGGATGTTAAGAAAGATTCACTAGATAAAGAAGAAACTCCTGCAAATCAAAATAAAGAAAAAGACATTGTCATTCTGAGTCGGGATAAAAATAATGAACCTTCTACCAGCAATGTGAGGAAGGAAAAGGAGGTTCAAACTGAAAGTAAAAAAAGGAATGTCAAGCCAAAGGATAGCCTAAAAGGAAGGACACTACAGCAAAGAGGTAGACAAAAAAATCCCATTTGTTTAGCTTAGAGAATGAGATTGCCAAATTGAAGGTTTGAATTCCTCTAACTGAACTAGTTCATAATGAAAAGTACAAATTCTAGATTGCTAAGATGTTGACAAGAGATCAAATGTCAGATACTATCAATGTTGTCGATGATGAGCCTGCAATTATATTTGGTCCAGATGTAGAGGGAAGTCCTAAGGATAATTAAGTTCCTCCTTTCTATCTTAGTTTGAAACTGCATGATATTATACTCCATACTGGCATGTTAGATTCCGGTGCCTCACATAAATTGATGCCAAAATATATTATTGATAAACTAGGATTAGATATTACTCGCCCCTAGCATGATTTGTATTCCTTTGTTTCAGGGAGAGTCATATTCCTTCACCTTATCAAATATCTAGTAGTGTCCCTCGACCAAATCCCAGCCAAAAATGTATTGATGGATGTAGTGGTTGCTGGTATACCTCCATAATTTGGCATGTTTCTTTCATGGACTATGGGGGAAACTGAAAGGAACCTTGCAACTTGATTTTTCATATGCTACTATACCAGTATTTGGGCAACTCAGAAAACTATACTGGGAGAAGAAGATGAAATTCATGATTAGTAGCAAAGAAAGACCAAATAATCACCCTATCCATGTTGTACATACCACTCTAGGGTCATTCATTTTGTATAGTGATTTGAATTCAGTTGATGATGATAGTCAAATTGTTCAAATTTCAAAAGTTTCGCATGTCATAAGTAGTGTAGAGAAAGATTTCATTGCAGAAAAATAGGAAAATGATACTAAAAGTTCACAGCCGGAAATTTCATTTGAAGAGATTATTGAATCAGTTCTGGAAGCTCAAATTGTTGATAGAGTAATTTATCCTCCAGAAAATCATAAAGACCAGTCCTCTAAAATTATATTTCCCGATGAAGAAGAAGGTATTTGGACCATGGAGTTTGATGGTGCATTGGGGAAGGAAGTAGATGGAATTGGCATGTGGATTCATGAGCCCTTACATTAGTCATGTAAAATTACTCGAAATGTAAGATCAAGTTCTTATAAATTGGCTTTTGATTGTTCGAATAATGAGGCAGAGTAAGAAGCACTAATTGTTGGCCTTAAAATTTTGAAAAAACTGGGAGTGAAGAGAATTTCAGTTTATGGGGACTCCGAGCTAATAATTAAACAAGTAAAAGGGAGTACCAGGCTAAGAATTCATGGATGCGAGCTTATAGAAATGTTGTCCTTGACATTCTCAAGAATTTTTCAGAGTATATCTTATCTTTGATCCCTAGAACCCAGAATATGATGGTTGATTCTCTTGGTACTGTAGCAAGTACGGTTAAGGTTCCTACTCATTCATGTAAGAAGTATTCAATTCATGTCAAACACCACCCAGCTGTCTGTGACAATATCAGATATTGGCAGATGTTTTGGGACGATGAACAGATCAACAACTTTTTGCATATGGAGGATGAATTTCTGAATTCTCATATTGATGATACATGCGATCAAGATGATGAGGAAATTCAAGCAATAAAGGATTAAATATGGGAGTTGAAGGACAATAACATTCCATGATTTCTTGTACCGTTGGAAGAGGTATTTGATCGTGATGATATTGCTAGAAAGCCCACCATGGTCCCTACAGAAATAGGTGTTTCAGATGTAAACATCGGCACAGTAGATAAGCCCAAGATGGTGAAATTATCAAGGTCTCTATCTCTTGAGATCAAAAGTAAGTATATTGCTTTGTTAATATAATTTTCTAATGTACTGGCTTGGGACTATTCAGATTTGAAGGAGTATGATAGAAACATCATTCAGCACAATATCCCAGTCAAGCCTGATCAAAAGCCATTTCACTAGAAGCCGAGGAGGATTAATCTTAAGTTGTTTCCATCCATAAAAAAAAGAGGTAAATAAGCTTTACAAATTTCGTATTATAGTTCCTATTCAATTTTCTAAATGGATGTCAAATCTTGTCCCATTAAGAAAGAAGAACGGGGAGATTCGCCTTTATATTTATTTGAGAAATCTGAAAAACGTGTCCTTAAAGGACACCTATACCCTACCAAAGATGGACCACGTCCTACAAAGGGTAGCTGGATCTTCCAGAATGTCATTGCTTGATGGATACTTGAGCTACAATCAGATTTTAGTGGATAAGGATGATCAGCTGAAAACAACCTTCACAACACCATGGATTAAAGAATGTAAGCCAAAATGTACACCAAAAATTCCATTTGGATTAAAGAATGTACGACAAAATGTATGCCAAAATTCCATTTGGATTAAAGAATGCAGGAGAAAAATTTCGATGGGCCATGGAAATTTCTTTCACCATCAAAAAGAAATTTTTTCTAGTCATTTACTTAGATGATCTCACAATTTTTTCTAAATCTAGTGTTGAACATTTACGTCATCTAAGAATTGTCTTTTAGAGATGCAGAGAAATTGGCATTTCATTGAATCCTAAAAAGAGTCCTTTCTCCATGGAGGAAGGTAAGCTGCTAGGCCACATAATTTCCAAGGGAGGAATGTGGATGGACCCCGTAAGAGTTGAAGCTATTCAGCAGTTACATTTTCCGAGAAACAAGAAATAAATTGAGTCATTCAATGGGAAAATTAACTTTTTAAGGAGATTCATCCCCAATCTCGCTGAGCATTTCAGAAACATGACAGACATGCTCAAAAAGTACAACGAGGTAAGATGTTCTGAAAATACCAAAAAGTCTTTCAATATAGTCAAATTTTCATTATCTGTTACTCCTAACTTAATTAGTCCCGACTATACTTTAGATTTTATCATATTTTCATTTAACTCGGAACATGGTTTAGCAATAGTCTTGACAGAATACAAGGATCAGAAAAATGAGCAACCCATAGCAGTTTTCAGTCAGATAATAAGGGATGTAGCACCAAAATACAAAATTATTGAGAAGTGGGCTTTGGCTTTGGTAAAAGCACTTAAAGACTTCCGAGTATATATTTTTCATTCTCGTACAATAGCTTATGTTCCATCAACAGCAGTAAAGGAAGTCCTTACACAGACTGATCCAGAAGGTCAGAGAGGAAAATGGATAGCTGCAATGTTAGAATATGATCTTTAAATAAAGCCAACAAAGCTCATTAAAGGACAGGGTTTGGCCAAACTCATGGCTGAATCTAATTTGCATGCGTTAGATATCAATCTGACCACTGTCCTTTCTGAGGAAGAAGCAGAAGATTCACAGGTACATGTATCAAATATGTTCACTTCATCTCCATGGTAGTCCGACATAGTTTATGTATTGCAACATTTAAATCGTCGGGTGGAAGTGCCCAAAGGTAAAAGTAGATCCTTAAAAATGAAGGCCTCAAAATATTGTGATCTTGATGGTGTTTTGTTTTGGAAATATCTGGGTGGTGTATTATTGAATTGCCTTGTTCAAAATGAAGCTAAGGATGCAATGATTGATTTCAACAAAGGAGATTGTGTTAGCCACCTCTTTTGGAAAACCACAACCAACAAAATCTTGAAGGCTAGGTTTTCTTGGCCTACTCTTTTTGCAGATGTGTATAGAACAGTAATGAGCTGCCATGAGTGCCATATTTTTCAAGGGAAAAGAAAACTTTCGCCATTGACATTGTATCCAGTTTCGCTCTCGGCTCCATTTTGGCAGTGGGGTTTTTATTTTGTTGGAGTAATACATCCTTCATCATTTTCACATCACAAGTAGATTCCGACAGCCACAAGCTACTTTACGAAATGGATTGAAGAAATTCCAACCAGGCAAGCTACTGATTCTGTGTCATTCAGTTTATTGAAACTAATATCTTGTCTAGGTTTGGCTGCCCATAGAAAATAATTACTAACAGTGATGCTTCTTTCAAGTCCAAGAAGATGATGGAGTTCTGTGAAAAGTACCATATTACGTTGGGGCATTTCACTGCTTATTACCCACAAGGGAATGGGCTGGCTAAATCCTCTAACAAATCTTTGATCCACATCATTAAGAATGTTCTGGATGTCAATAAAAAGAACTGGCACAAAAAGCTCATTAATGCTTTATGGGTGGACAGAGTCAGTACTAAAAAATCGATAAGAATGTCTCCCTTCTAGTTCGTGTATGGGGTTGATACTATTTTTCCTTCATCGCTTACTGTCTCCGTCATGAAACTTCTGCAGGAAGTGAGCAACGAATCTAATGATGTGCAGTGGAGGATAAGTCAAATGATCCATTTACATCAAACTAGGGAAGAAGTATTTCAGAATACTTCCAAACTTCGAGAAAGGATTAAAAATATTTATGATCACAAGACCAAAGAAGGAAACTTCAACATGGGTGATGTGGTTCTTAGTTGAGATGAATGGAATGAAGAGAGGGCCAAACATGGAAAATTTGAAAAGATATGGAAGGGACCCTACATAATCTCAGCCTTCAGGAGCAAGAACGCTAATGTGTTGGAAGAGATGGATGGCCTAAGTTATTCGGGAAGAGAAATCAATGATAGGCTTCTCAAGCACTACTACATCTGAAAAATTTCTAGAGATTTTCATGATCATTGTATATACTAGTTTACATTTCATGTCAGAGTTTGTAGTGGTTATGTTAGGAGTTTGAAGCCCGACTAGAAGGGCATAAGACTTCTTGATCAACTTCTGGTTTAAAGTTTCACTTTTCTTTGTTTATTATTTGTAAAAGTTATTGAGTCTTCATATTCATGTTAGGTTTTGCATTTTGACTCCATGCATAATGAATAAGGCTACTAGGTCTACGGTGTTCTTAACACCTCCAATGGAGCTTCCGTTCCTAGCTGGAGCCAATGTTGGTGTGAGCTAGTTTTTCCTTCCACCAGTGATCAAATGTTCTCTTTTAGAATGTCCATTAGGGTTTAAGGCCAAATTTTTGTCATTTCTCTAGGTCCACCATGCAAAAACTTTGGTCAATGGTTAGTGTGTCTAGGATTATTTCCACTCCTTCAATATTTCCATGTCCGGTCACTACCATCACTCAGTTAGAGGTGCTATCATTGAACATATCATCATCATCACTTCATTCATGTCACCATGGTCTTCATTCCACTCAGTACCTCCATTAGGTCATTAGGGTTTCACAATCACCAAACTCTCATTTCATGCATAAAAATCTGGCAGAGGAGGAGTGGTAATAAGCAAGTTTCTTTAATAAATTTGATATCAAATGTAATTTTGTGTTTTCATATGTAATAACTACTTCAAAGTTGTAAGTTTCAAAAGCTGTAATTCAGAGTTCAAAAAAGGCCATAAAGTGACCATGTTCCAAATATTAGAGATCATAAAGTGTCAAAGGTCCCAATTTAAGTTTAAAAGGGTAAGAGGAGGTGTTTTTTAACTCATTTTCAGTTTCAAAATTCTAAGCATATCTCAGTTATTATCATGCAGGAACAAAACTTGGTGAAAATTGAGGGTTTGTTGTATTCTAAGTGAAAAGTGATCCTTCTATGCAAAAATGTAACCCTTTTGATAGAATTTTGACCCTTATGAAGTGAATTGCGACCCTTTTGTGGAGGAGTGTGACCCTTCTATGTAGATTGTGACTTTTCTAAGTGAAGCGCGATCCTTATGTCCAGAAGTGTGACTCTTTTAAGGGAAGCGCGACCTTTCTAAGCAAGAGCAACCCACGGGGATTTCTTCTTATTTTTAAGGAGATTTTCAAATTCTTCAAACCTCCAAAGATAATTCAAGGACTCTTAAAGCTTCTGCAAGCAGTAAGTGGGCATTTACACTATCCTTTCAAAGATTTTTCTCATTGTGAATTGATTATTTCTTATGGTTCTCTCCAACAATTTCTTGGTGAATAAACCTAGCTTCTACTAATTTACCACTATCATTTATCATCTAAAAAACACTAAATTTAAAATCTCCTATCATTCCACCACTCATTTGCGATTGATTTCATAAAACCCTAGCCTCCCACTACAATTTCACCTTGAGAAAACTTCCACTTCAGTTTTATTAACATCATCTAGCTAGTGTTTTACCATTCAACAAATTTAATGGAGAGTGAACAAGAGAGTGAAAATAAAGTGCACAAGGGAGGACATCATTCAAGGTTTGAGCCATCCAACTTGAGAGAAATCAATTCTTCTCCATTTTCCCAGAAATGTTTCAGAAATGTTGGTTGTATGAAGTTTTGTGAGTAGGTTGCAGAGTTTGGTTCCCATGTCCCTTTGACAAACATCTTTGCCCAAAATTTCAACATAGATAAAGTTGTCATAAGAGGTATTGAGTTCAGTGTCTAACAAGGTATTATTTCTACAGCCACATGTGTTCCAAATCATGGTGAAACCTAGTTCAAAGGCATGGAATCGTCCCTTGATGATTATAAGATGTTCCTAAAACCTAATGCCAAAGAGACTTCTGAACATTTTTTTCCTTTTAGACATTTGCTTAACAAGTATGCCCCTCTAATGAAGCTTATCATGAAGTATTTTACACGTGAAGGAAAATTCTCTAGATTATACAGGTATCATGTTAGGTTACTTATGGATTTCACCTCTACAAGAATACTTAATTTGTGCAATTTTTTGTTTAAGAGTGTGGTGAAGATGACTGAAAAATTCACACCATGGGACGACCTCATGCCACAAATTTGTTTCACCATAGACTGATCAAGATTGTGGTTATGCATTGGATCTCGGTCAAGAAAATCACTTGGGAAACCATTTTGCATAAATTAATGACTACTCCTGTCATTAGTCCCATTGTTTCTCCTAGCAAAAGAACATCATCACGACCTAGATTCACAAGGTCTATGAACCATGGTTCAACAAGAAATTGGGAAAAGGTTTTAGAGGCAGTTAAACATAAGGTAACCAAGACATATCAAAGAGGTAGCATGCTTTTGTTTTTTCCATAGATTGTGGAAGGGGCGAATCCTTCTACATCAACACAACAAGGATCACATTTGTAGGATGAGGAGGTTATCCATCGTGACATATAGATAATGAACTTGGAGTCCCATGATGATCATCAAAACGTAAAACTAGTTATCAGAGAGAAGGATTCTTAAATCATGGAGCTTTTTCACAATGTAGAAAGAGCCAAATTCATCATTTCCTTCCTTGAGCAAGAAAATGAGCAGCTGAAGGCAAACAAGCTACTTCTAGAAAAAGATTTGTTTAAAACTAGTATGCAAGTGTCAAAAGGTAAGGAAATGCTGGGAAATGATGAGAAATGTGAGCAAGAGATGTATGTTGGGAGGAGGAGGCCTAGGACAAAGGGTCTCAAACGAAAATTACAGAAGGAAAAAGACCAAAACCTACTGAATGAGTATTTGAGTCTTGAAGACAAAATATCTGTGGAGATCCACGAAGATAAGGAATATTGGCTCAGCAAAATAAATGACCATCTAGAGAATCTTCTTGATAGAGCTAATAGGTACAATTAGATGTTGAGGCACATGGGCAATCACTATCAAATAAGGAATCAGATTGCAGAAATCAAAATCAAGAAACTGAAGGTGAAACTGAAAGAGGTTCAGGACAAGCCAAGGGAATCAAGAAAAAGGGATAAAAGAGTGAAATTGGTGACTAAAATATCCAATAATGTTTAGCCTATCTTCCATATTAGCCAAGGAACAAATTTTGAAAGTTTTGGAGAAATTTGAAATTTTTGGAAATTTTGAAGGAAAAGGCACACAGAAGCACTGCGCTGAAGCATGACCTTTTTCCTTATACATCCAAATGAGGTTTTTTCTACGTGGATGGATGCAATATGATGATTACATGCCAAATATAATCCTATTTTTTCATCAAGGGTTCCTATTTTGATGTGAAACTCATTAATCCTCACCTTTTTCATCTCTCTGCCACTAAATTTGGAATGGCGCGATGCTTCTGAGTAAGGTTGGGAGAATGAGTTTTTGGATTCCTTTCCATGGGTTATTTTCAAAACTTAAAGATGATCAGGAAACTAGAGAGAAAAATATAGTTCATCATTCTATCATATTTTTATTTTGACTTGGGGAAGATACCTAAAAACGGCTTGAAACAGGTGAGCCTTCTTCAAAATTTCCTATTTTGGTGCATGATGGTGCAACCTTTTCACTCACTGGCATGATCCTTCTATTTCTGGTGCGACTCGACTGGTCTAGTAACCTCTTGAGTACAGAATGATGGAAAATTTAAGATTTTATGGTCTATTAATGTTACTTTAGGTTTCTTAGTTGGTTTTGGCCTCACTTTATTAGGAAAACTATAATTAATGAGGAGATATGCTCTCCCAAACATTACCCTAAATTGTGGAAATTGTCTCAACTATCTAGTTTTCAGTGAGGACTGACCAAAGCCAGTTATGATGAGCATTAGATATAGTTTTAAACCTGATGAGATGTCATATGTTATATTTTTCTATATAATATGGAAGGGAATCATTTTCCAGGGGTTGGACATTTGAGGAGAGAGCCATTGTAGCCTGTATTTGAAATTTTTGGAAATCAAAACACAAAGTGTGCAACTATTTTAGTGGGATTCTTGTGGTATGCGTTTTGACAATGTTCTTTCTTCTCTAATCATAAGCTTAAATGTATTTTATCTTTGATTTCCATTTCCATGTTTCATCTTCTTGTTCCCTAAGATAATAAACATAATTCATTCACATAATGCTCTATTTTGGAGAAGCTTTCACATTATTGTTCATTTTTTTTGTTGATATAAATGAATTCAAGAGATTCATGCACATTCAGAAACCCTACCTATCTCCCATATACACAATGACAACACTAAAGTGCTAAAGTGTGTGCATACCTTGCCTCATTACACTGCAAATCTTATTCTCAAAGCCTAAAAAGTAGCTCCTGACCTAGCTACCTTGCTTTTCTCCTTTACACAACAAAAAAACCCTAAATATTTCAAAATGTACCCAGGATTAGCTATCTAGCCTAAAATCTTTTGTCATCTAGTCATCTCTTGGTTGTGATTCCATCGAGAGAGCCCTCTCTGGTTTGGTAGGCTAGCTACCAAACTGCAAGCTTAGTTTGTGGCTACCTCCGTGGAATTCCTCATCGTTCTTGGACATTTTGGGGGATAGCAACACGTACTTTATTTATTCATTATTTTATAACTTGTAATTAAACTTGCATATTTAATTTCCTTTGTATCCCTCAATCAATTTCCCTTGCTTACAGTGCAATTGTGTATTTTGTGTGGTGTTGCAAGTACAGGTAGGAAGGCCATCTCCTTGCTCACCTACCCACACTTTGTCAAATAAAATTCCTTGACTAATAAACTTTGCCTTGTTCGAGGTCAGTTCATTCCATCCACTCTAGTAATGGGTTTTATGAACACTTTTCAAAGAGAAATGTTCCTAGGGTCATGTTTGTTATTATATCACTGAAAGTCATACCTACTGCTCACATGCAATTATATTTCCTAACTCTCTCAAGGATGTAATAGTCATATAAATTTAATGTACAACTTTATTTAATAC
This sequence comes from Pinus tabuliformis, assembly GCA_031772625.1. Lineage (NCBI taxonomy): Eukaryota > Viridiplantae > Streptophyta > Pinopsida > Pinales > Pinaceae > Pinus > Pinus tabuliformis. Next base: position 1,660,303,806 of record CM062819.1, on the reverse strand, counting down.
CCTAGAGGTTATTTATTACATATAACCACTTATTCATGCTTACTTATATTTGTCTCGTTGTTCCTTTAATTTCTAGATCTTATAAATGTATCTTTGTTCCATTAATTTCTAGTTTTTATGAATGTATCTCTATCACTGGTCGTTCCCTGATTTTCTGGAAAATGAACACATTTAATTTGAAAAGTCACAATGTTATCTCAACGTAAAGCTTGTACACATAGTAAAATTATAAAAGTTTGCATCTTACTACTGTAAGATGTGTTCGGTACGGCTACTTATCTGCGCATCTATCTTTTAGATTCATTATCTATTTTTGTTTCTGTCTAACCAACTTGACTATAGCAATCAAACATTCTAGTTAACTCATGCATCTGATTAGTAATGACCCTGTTTCTTAACATTATTCATGAGTAAATGTGTCCTTAATCATGTCCTTAATGGACTTAGTCTCTAGATGTGTTTGTACTGCATGTTATATAAATATAAATCTAGAACCAGCTAGTTAGGCTTTTGCGTTTATTTATAGCAACAGAAAACCATTGTATATGTTCCTCTTCATTCTTAATGTAGTTACACCATTGTGTCATGTAACTATCACAGTGATATGAAGGCACTTAAGTTATTTAGAACAACTTGTGACTAAAACCATATCTGGGTTTAATTGTCAACTATTTATATCTAAGGGTTTTTCTTACTGGTTCAATACCAGTTTTTATTTTGTTTTTAATTCGTGAAGTTTCCTTCAACCATCACGACTTAAGTACTGGTCCCAAATGTTATTATTTACAACCGAATCGGAATCAGGCCCACGCTAGGATGCATTTCTCTAGTGATAGAGTACAAAAGCACTAATTCACTTATTTACTAGGACATTTTCTTTAAACCATCTAGCCCCATATGTAGTAGTTATGCACTCATAACTCAAGCTAAGGTAAAGAAACTTTAACTAGATTTCCTCGTGACTGTATAAGAATTCACTGTCCCCGCCAGTGCCAGCCTCCATAGAGACATGTTTTCTACAATTTAGTATTAAATTTAATAATTTAAACTCCCTTTGTGCTCACTCATCGGCTGATGATATAGACTTTATCCAATGACTAAAATAATTATATTTCTTTTTTCAATTGACAACAATATTACTTGTATATAAAAATACATCAGTTTAAGGCCATGTCTATATACCAAAATAAAAATAAAAATTATGTTATGAATAACAGGAACGACCAACAAATATGACTTGAGACATTTATAAGGAGTCATTCTAGTTCCCTCCAGCTTTTCCTCCAGCTTTTCAATTAGGTATAAATGTAATACTTCTAAATCTTATATATGATTTATCTAATTTTCTTTCCAAACTTTAACCAATATATATAACGAATTTCCTAATTCACCATACGCCATATTTTTCATATAATATTAAGTAGAATAGCTACAGTACCAAACAACATAATGAATGGAAAACAGAACATTTTAAATGACCAGCAATCAGAACTCTAACGTCCAACCATGAACCTTCACCATAATCTCTTGCCCAAGCTAAGATTTCCTTATCCCCAAAATCAACAACCTATTTTGATTATAGCTATATTTTTATGCCTTTCCTCCCTAGCATACTTCCCTTAGTGGTGTCTTGCTTTCTAGGGTCTACTAGCCCAATGGCATAGGGGTTTTTCCTATTATTCAAAAAAGCATGTTCCCTTTTTCATTAAAGCCTGCATTTTTCTGGCATGATGCTTTATTCACCTTTTCTGGGTGTTCTTTCTACACTTATTGATTTAATAGATTCTTTTTCTCAATCATATTAAATCACATCACACAACCCTTAAGGAAATTTTAGGAGTAATTACGAGAAGTTTATCCTAATATTATCTCTCCACCTTATTTTCCAAATTTGGGTAAGGATCTCATTAATTCAAGTTCTTTCCCAAGTAATTATCCATTTTATCTTTATTATTCAATTTTATTTATTACATAACGATGCTTTATTTCAAATTAAGTTCGCTATGGCTCTCTAGCCATCACACTAGAAATAGTTCATTCCAAATAAAGAATATTTAAATGAACATAGAGGGGAATTACTTCTTACCCACTCTAAAAATTTGACACCATCCTCAGTGTTTGTTACTCAACTGCCTCACTTTTAAACAAATCTAGTTAATCTTCTTTCATCGTATCCTCTCGTTCCCAAGTAGCCTCCTCATTTGTAAAGCTTTTCCACTACACCTTAATCCAAGAGAAGGCTCAATTCTAGAGCACAGTCTCTTTCCAATCCAGGGTACGGAGTGGCTTTGATAGAAAGTCTCCTTCGGGATCTACTTGTATCAAGTTCCAATGAATTACATGAGAGTTATTATGGATATACTTTTTTAATAATGATTCATGAAAAAGATTATGAACTTTAATATGAGTGGGTAGAGCTAGCTAATATGCCATTGGACAAACTCTGTTTAGCATTCCAAAAGGTTGGTATAAATGTGGTTCCAACATTGGAAAACTCTTAGTTCTAAGAGTACTTTTCCTCGGTTTTACTCATAAGTGCAGGTGATATCCAATGCTAAATTCTTTACGAGTCCTCTTCCTATTGGCACAACGTTTTCACATTTCTTGTGCTCTTTTGATCTTTTGTCTAATCTTTCACACTATCTATTCCATTTCTTGCAAATCTTTAGGTCCCAACATTAATCTATCTTCCAATTTACCCCAACTGACTGGCGTGTTACACTTCTTTCCATACAAAGCTTCGAAAGCACCCATTTTGATATAAGGTTAATAGTTATTGTTATAGGGAAATTCTGCTAAGGGAAAAAATTCCTCCCACTTAGTAGGTCTATCCATGACATACATGCATAACATATCTTCTAGAATTTGATTTGACTTTTTGGTACGTCCATAAATTTGTGGATGATATGCAGTACTAAATTTTAATTAAGTCCCCATGCCTCAAAAAAGAGTTTTCCAAAACTTGGAGGTAAATTTAGAATCTCTATTAGACACTAAAATTTTTGGTATACCGTGCAATTTAAATACTTCATTCATGAAAATGTTGGCAGTTTGAGTGGTTCCAAAAGTATAATGTACTGGTATAAAATTTGTGGCTTTAGTCAAGGTTTCAACAACTACCATGATGGTGTCATGTTGGTGGTTTGTTCTATGTAACCTTGTTATAAAATCCATTGAAATTGCCTCACACTTAGATTCAGGAAAGCGTAATGAATTTAGTACTCCACTAGGATGTTGGTGTTCCACCTTTAGTTGTTGACATTCTATGCATTTGGCTAGATATTTCTTAACATCACTCTTCATACCTGGCCAAAAAAAGTTTTTCCTTAATGTTGTTATCATTTTTTTGTATCCTGGATGACCAACATATGGTTTCTTGCAGTATGAATCCAATATACTTTGTTTTAGCATGCCCACATTGGGAATGTACAATCTGTTTTGGCAAGTTAATAGTCTTTTTTCTAAATTTTTAGCATATCCCATAAATTCGTTTTGCTGTAGTTTCTGCTAAATTCCTTGATATTAAGGATCTTGTTGTAATGCACCTTTAATCTATTCCCCAAAATATATACAAGTGCTTCTCACCAAGCTCCCTATCAAAGCATGGGCATGTCTTCTTGGAGCATCTGTGATCTTATTTTATTTTCCTTTTATATGTTTTATTTCAAATTCAAACTTGCTAAGGAAATCTGACCACCTTGCTTGTCTAGCATATAAGTTAGGTTGGCTTAAGAAATATTTCAAACATATGTGCTTTTTCACCAAAATGAACTTCTTTCTCAATAAATAGTGCCTCCACATTTTTAGGGTGTGTATCACTGCCGCCAATTCTAAATCATATACAACATAATTTTGTTCGTGTTTTTTAATCTTTCTAGATTCATAGGCTATTACTGCATTTGCTTGCATAAACACACCCCAAATTCCTTCCAAAGAGACATCATTACACACGTAAATTCCTTATTTGGGTCTGCAATTTTTAATATAGGGGTTGTTGTTAATAGTTGTTTTAACTTGTTAAAACTTTATTGACATTTGGTTGTACATTCAACCTTTATTCCTTTTTTCTGGAAGTAGGTAATAGGATAAGGGAATTTTGAGAAACCTTCTACAAATATTCGATAGTATATTACAATTCCCATAAATGAAGGAACTACTGACACATCTTTGGGTGTAGGCCAAACCATAATTTCCCTAACCTTTTTAGGTTCCACAAATAGTCCTTCCTTGGAATAATGTGGCCTATATTATGCTTTGGTAGAACTCACATTTGCTAAGTTCTTGGTAAATTTGATGTCCTCTTAATGTCTGTAACACTAATCTGATATGTTCTTGGTGCTCTTCTTCGTTTTTAGAGTACACTATTATGCCATCTATGAATACTAATACAAATTTGTCAAGATATTTGTGAAGCACGTTGTTCATTATACATATGAATTTTTTTTTGTGTTAGTGAGAAAAAAAGGTAACACTACAAACTCATAGCGTCCATATCTAGTTATAAAAGTTATCTTGTGAATATCTTCATCTTTTAACCACAGCTGATGATAACCAATCCTGAAATAAATTTTTGAAAAGACGGTTTCCTCCCTTACTTGATCAATAGGTCATCAATTGGTGTATAAAATATTTATTCTTGATAGTTAACTTGTTTAGCTACCAATAATTCATGCACATTCTAAATGTACCATCCTTTTACTTAACAAATAGTACAACCCCCCCCATGGTGACAGACTAGGTCCAGTAGAGCCCTAATCTAACAGTTCATGTAGCTACATTTTTAGCTCTATTAATTATAGTATACTCATTATATATGGGGCTTTAGACATGCGGGTAGCACTTGGTACTAAATTGATAGAGAAATCGATATCTCTATGAGGAGGTAACTTGGGGATTTCCTTTGGAATAACATCTTCAAACTCTCTTATAAATCTATGAGATCTTCATCTACATCCACATGCACTAGATATACTTGACATCCTTTCCTTGCATTCCTTTTTAACTAAAAAATTGAGATTTTCTAGACTAATATTGGTTTTTCTTTTCCTCTAATCTATTTAGGTTAGCCATTTTGATCCAAACAACTCATTGTTTTCTCAAAACAGCGTGTGACAGCTCCCAGTTTTTCTAACCAATTCATGTTGATTAACATATCATATGATCTTAAAGGAAGAATCTTCAAATTCACTTCTGTGGAGTAACCATTCACTTCCACATGACACTATCTTATTTGATGAGTTACATTTTATATGGTACCGGTTGCTAATTGTACCAACCATGAATTCTAGAATTTCATCAATTGCAATTTACATTTTTCGACAATTTTGGGGCTAATATAAGTTAAACTAGCCCTGGGATCAATTAAAAAGGAAACATATTGGTTTAGAATAATACCTTCAATATAAATCATAATTTCTTAATGCTCAACCTACCTATATTCTAATGTTGCACTAATTCCAAGAATATTTTTGGCCACATCATTTAAAGTGGTTTCTCCATGGACTTCTTGAATATTGTCGATTGATCTCAGATTATGCAGACAATCTATTAACAGATGTGGTTCACCAAAAATCAACACCTCAGTGGTTCTGTTTCCTTGCCCCATATTCTCCTTTTATTATTTAATTCAATGGGATTTGACCCCATGTGAGACTGAGTCAACTGATTTAAAACTCCCTTGTTGAACTTCTTCCAGTGATGCTCCTTTCCAAAAATTTCAAGGTAGGGAGATTTTTGTCATTTATGTTCGTGGCATATTTGTTTTTATCCTTATTTTCCATTATTTGAGCCTTCATTTCTATTTTTGAAATGTTCGTAATATAACCGATCTTTCCTTACTCCTTCATCCATGGACTTAGGATTTTTAAACTCAATCCTCTCTTTCTAACGTGTTGGTAAGCAATTCAACAATATTTGTACTTTTTTTTCTCCTCTTTAATATAGGGCACATACCATAATAAGTTTTTAAAATTTGATACAAACTCATCCATAGTAAGTTTCCCTAACCTTAAATCATGTAATTCCTTATCACGGTCATCATAATATCATTCACTCAGGTACTAACACTTAATTCGCTTGTGAAATTCCTCCCAATAAATTGTCTTCTCTTCCAACATATGTACACTTTTAGCCTCTTCCCACCAAAGAGTAGCTTTTATTTGTAACTCATAAATAGGCAGTTGGGCCTTCAAATTAATTTTTTTCACATATACCTAGAAGTATTTGATCATGTTAAGAAGCGAGGCTTCCACATCTTCTTCTTTTTCCCCATCAAAACAAGGCGGTTTGATTTTCCAAAATTCTCCCTATAACTCCATTTTCTTATTTTTATTTTGTGATATTGAATATGTTTTATCTTATTATTCAGCACTTGCAGAATTTTATGACCTGTTTCCACCTATTTCTATTTCAACCCTTCTTGTTCTGCACATTTATGCCTAGATTTTTGTATCAATTCCCTTATCATTCATTCATGTTCTTCACTAACCCTTAACAAGCATTCATTCCTATTTCTCAGATGAGCTATTTATTGTTGCATGTTTCTTATAATCTCCATAAACTGGGAGTTTGGTAGAGTGTTGCTTACTCCCATATCAACATATAATTCTTTGTCACCTATTATGGTTGGAGGAGATTCCTCTACCATCTTGTAATGGTTTGTTTTACTTATGTACCTTATTAAAAAACACAAACTACTATAGGTATTTTTGTAATAACATTTCTACACAAAACTTTCTTGACTGTGATGCTCTATTGTAGGCCCAGTATTAGAACTAGGGGTCTTATACCACTTGCCATGTATCTTTTTTACAAGAAACTTTATTTTTTTCCTATATTGATAACACTAATTACTATCTTTTGTTACTCATTCACAGTGGTGATAGCCATCTTGTGCATATTTTTTTAATTATAGCATGCTCTCCTTAAGTACCCATAAACAAGTACACTCCCTATTCCTCTATATATCTCACTTGGACAACATACATTCCCTTATTTGTTACTTGCATTATTAAAAAAAGCTCACTAGATTTGCAATCTATTTAGGATGTCCCTATGTTAATATCGCTTGCCTTATAATACCTCTATGAATTATTTTGATTTGAATTTTAATCATCATTCAATATATTAGGTTGGGCACGTACATATCCAAATTCCTATGGTTCACAATTAAATTACAATGTTAATTTCCAGCCACTATTGAAATTTTTCTTTTCATTGTATAACTATAACTCCATAGTCTTTTTTATTCATTTATGAAATGCCCTGTTATAAATTTTCATTCACACACATGTCAAATGATGGCGAAGGTGGTATTCCTAGGGTGTTGTATGGCTAATCCTCTCCTACCATGCATCCCCTACCACGTGTTGATCACATGGGGTTTCAGGTCTTGGTTTTTGATGAATAGTTTAGATGAATCGATCGAATCGAATGGTTGTCACGTGATTATCAAACCCTAAATCTGAAATTCCAATTTATCCTTGGTCATTTGTGTGATAAATCTCCTTTGTCCCTGCCAAGGGTTATCTGAGAAAACTCAAATTTTGTTGCCTTGGTGGAGTTATGCCAATTCCTAATGTAGAGGCACCAGATTGCTACATCTGATACCTCATAACATTCTCAGTCTCAAAATCTCATAGCGGTTTCATGAGGGTGAGGTGTAGGTGGTGCTTGAGTTTTTTTCCTCTTGACTCCTGTAGCCATCTCTAAGAGTCAAACTCACCCCATCTATTAAATGGTAAGACTTCGTTTACAATACTTCGGCTTTATTCAATCTCCTTATAAATTTTTAGGTTACCTATAAAAATTTGTTCCTTCATTCCAGATAATCATATTAGTGCATATACGGGTTACTGTAGTTGTTAGTTTTTCATCGGGCTACGTTGTTCTTTGATTTGATAATTAAATTTCTTCATTAACACATTAAGTTCACCCCATATGCAACTATGTAGAAAGAACAATATCATCATGCTCAAGGCAACGAAACATAAAGGAACAATAAAGGAACAATAGAAGAAAAGTGTGCCCACATAGAGACCTATATTCGTGAGAGACCAGGGAAAAGCCTACCACAGGGAAAACACTTGAAAATTCTTCTTCTTCCTAGGTCATCATCAAATGATTCAGAAAAAGAGAGTACAATTATCCATATATTTATCTATGCAAAAAAAGAACTAGAACATACATAACGTGACCTTAAAGATACTTATACTTAAAGACCCTGATTCTCAGGATTGTAATGCATTGTTACTAATTGTAATCAACTCCTGAATATGGTTTCCACTGAGTGGAATCTTTGAAGTACTAATAATTCATCTTTCGATCTCACATGCATTCAGAAATAATGTCTGTGAGCGTCTAAGATATATTTGGACCCTCTATGAAGAACTAGATGACTGCATCTAGGACTGATCTGGACGCTCCGAAGATAATTTCATGCGGGCATCTCGGGTCGAGTTGTACTATGAAAACCCTAGCCTCCTAGATGCTCCCTTAGAAACCCTATGCAAGCATCTCACTTTTCGGACGCTCTCTTGACCATACTATGTGAGCATCTAGTGACGAAAAGCCTTTGTTATGTGTGAGCATCCCAGACTGAGAAATGCTAGACAAGTGCGAGCATCTGGGATTGAGAAACCCTATACATGTCGTAGTTTTGACCTTGTATTTTTAGACCCTTTGCGTGAGCTTTCCTCCATCATACTTGTGCGAATCAAATAGTAGAAGAGAGAAGAGATTGCTTAATGATTATGTCCATGAGGGTCCACTTGATGTTAAGGCTGGCCTGTCTAATTATACATGTGCTTAGGGCTGACCTAATGAAATATACATCAGAAAATAAATAAATTCGAAAACTAAATTTTGCTTGTCCCAATAAGGTGACCTTTGGGTTGATTTTTGTCCTCTTAAAAATAAGAATCTATTGAAATTATTATCTTCATTATATGAGTTGTCCAAAGCAGAATTTGATCATAGTTGCATCATTTTAAAACTCTCTCTCAACTAGGGAGAATTCCACATGCCAATATTTATCCATCGATCCATATGAAATTCTAGTATCTTGTCATATCATCATTGATCATATATGTCATGTAGTCATCATTCCATTACCATCTCAAGTGTCTCATTATCACAATCATCAATGTGCATCTCTTTCTTATTCCTTTTTATGTCTTGAATGTTTATGCTCGTATGTTCAACATGCTCAAATCTAAAACAATAAGAATTTATTGCTAGGTAGGAGCTTAAGCTAGAACCCTCTATTCCTCGGGCTACTTCTCGAAATCTCTCCCACCACACTACTATCCATAATATCATAATAAATCATTGTTAAAGGGAATATAATCAAGGAGAACATCTCAACTTGTAACCACATCGGGAGCACATTGGGACTCAAAATATCATGGGGGAGCTATACATATACAACCTCATATCAATAAATAGGATATCTAAACACATAGGGGAGAGAATATCGACCCTAGGATCACATCATAGAGCTCAATCTCAACCTAAAACTACATACAGTTATCTCAACCCATCCTATTTACTACTGATCTTCCCATCGATCACCTTGAATAGTCATGTGGTAGAACATCTACATCATAATTGAATTGGGTTATACACCCCAAGTACACTCTCAACTCGTTAGCCAAAATAGGAGTGGCATTCCTTGTTGGGTTGTGTTATATTCTTTCCACAACTAGCCTACATAGTCCATGAGTGGGTTAGAGGGGGGCTAGATGCCCCCTTTTTTTGCACCAATTGCGCAATGGGGGGATCATATGGGGGGTGATAACCCTGGGGAAATTTTTTGGACCCTATATTAGGTTGGGTAGAACCACATATGGTTTTGTGCATGGTTTTCGCACATGGTTTTGGACGAGATGGTTTTTGGTCCATGGTATTGGATGCTTCGGCATGTATAGATATGTATTGTAACATTTGAAGGAAGATAATGAAAAATAAAGATAGTAGTCTCAGTTTTTGGATCTGGGGGAAATCTCTACGTATATGTGTTTTATGTGTTATTCTCTCGCATTGTTTATTTTCTGTGTTTTAAAATTCATATGCAGATAATTTCTGTATGGGGTTAAAACCCACATTCCTGGCAAGCCCTGCTTGTGGGTATGATGCCAACTGGGGTATACTCTGCAAAGGCTAGACAGGGGATCAAAATTCTCTGACCCTATAAAGATAGGGGAGAAACATCTCTAACCGTATGGGTAATAGATAGGGGTAATACCCTATTTTCCATAGTTACATCAACCCCAAGAGCCCTCTATCTCAATTCCTCACCCTGGGAGCTTAGACAAGAAGGAATAGTTGGCTCAGTGTCCTCGATCAACGCTTCTCTCATCATACTCAAATATGTTATCTTATTGAATCAATAGTAGTTGTTTCATATTCATAAAAGACATGAAATCAAATATCATCTTAGATCGTAATTGATCATATAAATCAAAAAATGATACCATAATCATCCTCCCTCTCAAGGAGGTGTCATCTCAAGCCTTAGATTGTCTCAAACAGCTGCATTGTCTGAAGATATGGAAGTATCTGAGTCCCAACTATATATGGGTTTCTCTGTCATTGTAATGTATTGATTTCATATTTAGATCCTGATCAGATGGATCTCTAAGGAACTTCTACATCCTACCTCGTAGCTAGCCATGCTAACAACATCATACTCAATCTTGGTCAAGTGTAAAGATATGGATGTATCATCAATAATATCATGGCATATCTCATATTAAGTCATCACTCATAATTTCGCATGAAAAATAATATTTATTAACAAAAATACATCCCTGCAGTCGCATATCATAGGATAAATATCTCAGCCTAAAAAATAGAACATCTCATGTAAATATTTCTAAGGATGCTCGATGGCAACTCTATGTGGATGAAGCGACTCAATCATGAATTTATTCACGTTCTATGCACATCAAGTATATATCTTTGTGTGTGTGAGAGACAGAGAATGGATGTTCAAATATGGAACATCAATGCTTCAATCAATTGTCAATTGCCAAGTTAAGTTTAACATCTCCTAATTCAATTAGAGTATCCAAGGATTTGCATTTACATTATTCAAAAACATTTTTCAAGAGCCTTGCAATATAAAATTTCATTCCCAAATTTCAAAAATTGATTCATCATGCCATGATACATCATTTATAACTTCATAAGCTATCTCCCTCTTACTTACTTCATCAGAGGATCTTCGCTTGTCAAGAGTAGACCATCAATATGTAAAACAAAAAGCATAATCAAAATCAAAGGCATACCTTGGAACTCATCATCCTGACTTCACCAGATAAATGTAAAATATGGACATATTTGGATTGGGAATATTTCTTCATGCAATGCTCTCTGCAAGCATAATGCCTTTCTAAGCCAACATAATCAGCCTTACAAAAATCAATGTTTTATGAACAATGTCAGATCATCAAATTTTAAAAGCCAGATGAAATTCATCAATATCGCAATATCAATTCTTTCGACCAGGTGACATGGAGAGCTCATATCAAGTCTTGAATTCATTTATTATCATGGAGGCAAGTTTTTCATCTATCATGCAATACCAATCCAGACTTCATCAAGTCATTCTGATAATCATAATAAATTTCATTTATGTCACTAGATACAAAGGCATATTCAAGTTTCATCTTCATAATGAACCACAACTATCAATACTTCAACCATTTTGCTAGGAACAAGGAGGACAATACAAAACCATTTCTCTGAATACTTACAGAAGTCATTGTAGGTTACTATGCCCAAATAACATTGATATCATGAAAATTCAATAATTGTCAAATCAAATCATTAGTCATTACATCAAGTCCAAATTCTCTACAATAGAGATATCTATAGTCCAAAACATATCTCAATCATCAATTCAAAGTTATAAGTCATTGTCAAGCATAATGTCAAAACCTCGAGCATTGATCATCTATATCAAGAAACCAAATCATGCCAAAGTCTTGTAACACAAACTTCAAACATAATGACATATTTATATGTATGTCTTGGTCACCTATAAACACACGTTTAGTCTTCATGTTCATATTATGGAAAACATTCAAACTTTTCCCACTTTTAGATGTTACTGTTATCTGCAACACATCTATAGTACTAAAATATTTGAGATGAACATCTAATTTCATGCATAATACTTAATTTTTATGTCATCAACAATTTAACCCAAGAACTTCATAAGTCACATTATAGTGGCCGAAAATGTGAGAGATACCTTGATTTAGAGTTCAGACAACTTCAAAAACTTCGGATGATGGTCAACTCTAGTCAAACCCCTAGACACTCCCTTTAGGTTATCAAGGGAGCATCTTTAGCTTCCTCGACACTACCTTGGCCTTATCATGTGTACGTCGAGGGATGAAATCTCCAAGTTTTGTACATGCATCTAGATAAGAAACCGTAATTTTGTACAAGATTCAGATCTATGACTTGCTGCAGTTCAATAATGTCAAATGCGCATAAAGCATACTTCAATAATATAGAATGAAAATAGTAATAGGAGTAATAATATTGATAAGATATTCTCCCTCTAGCTGGGAGTCTACTTCATTCATCTTCATTCATGTCACCAACCCATATCTACTAGTGTCATGCGGTAGCAGATCTGTAAGATCAAAAACATGTATCTATCACGACCGTCAACATCATGTCGTCAATCTTTCATTAAGGGTTATATTTGAAAGATTAGGGAAGCAAATAGATGTGACACCATATCTAAAAGATTATGAGCACCATAACACTTTCTATCGAGTCACTCCATCAAGTTAGGGAATTCAATTTTGCCATATGCCATGACCTTAGGTAGTGAGAGATCTAGAATATAAATATCATAGTTATACCTCTATCATCATGGATACTATGCTTATCATTATCAATAGGATCAAGTTAGGTAATTCAATAAAACTTTACCAAAAGAACAGGAGTGTAAATATGTCTATCCATTTTCTTTCAGCATGCTTATCACACACATTATCAATAGTATCATGTATAAGAATTATTTCGCTAAGCTTCTACATGAAATCCATCATGTCTTATGCACGTCACGTATCAATAGTATCATCTACTAGAGTCAAGGTGCTAGCCTTCTTTATAGGATGAAGATATCCAACATATAGATGTTAGTCAAACATCAAGTATATCAATGTATCGACATTAGATAACCTCATAGAATTCAAGAGGATAAAAAAATTTCAACACAAGGTGCATCATTTCATCAGAGTAAATGTAGATCCGAGTCACTTTCATATGCTTGTATGAGCCATTAAATAAATATATATTCTCATCGTACCTTTTGGTTTACCAAGCCATCAATGTTACAACTAAAATACAACATATCATGCGTACCTTATCTATCACCCTTTTATTGGAAATAGGCAGCTTGTAGCACTTTGTCATTTTTTCATATCGTGCCTCTTAACCTTTTCCAACTCTAGCCATCCTTCCTACATTTAAAATGATCCTTAAGAAGGATCCACTCATCATATTTCATCTAGGAGGTTAGAAATATCCATATACTCAAATACATATGCACGAAATATAAACAATAAACACAATAATCATATCCATAAGTCTAAACAAAAGTAAGAGGCATTATAAGTCAAGAAATACTTATCTTCAATTAGAGGTGATCATATCCCTCTAGAACCAACCATCATCATTCATAGTCCACATAACATTGTTACCATTAATCAACCAACCAGGCCTATTAGGGATTATCCCATCTAGGGCTTCATCAAATATTTTCCAAGTGATTGAGCCTCCTCACATTGACCATGCTATATCTCATATCTTTTCCATAAACGAGGGCTTTCTTTCCGACCCTAACATCATAAAATCCATCAAACCCTAATAATGAAGTTTTCTAGGTTTTTTTCAAACCCTAGAATTCTTTTAGGTATCCACCATCCTCTTCTTGGTTCCATAAATGGTGTCATAATCAAGGTGATATCCATAGATTTTATTTAGTCCAACTATGATACCATGTTAATTTTTCAGAGGGCTACATTGTTATTTTCTTTGATAATTGCATTTATTCATTAACACAATAAGTTCACCCCATAGCGTTAAAACATTATTCATATTTACATTATTATTCATTAGCATATGCAACTCTGTCGAAAGAGAAATATCATCATCATCAATGCAACAGAACATAAAGGAACAATAGAAGAAAATCATGCACACATAGAGACATTAGGATTGGTCAGAGACCAGGGAAAAACCAACTACGATGAAAACCCTTGCAAATTCTTCTTCTTCTTAGATCGTCATCAAATGATTCAGAAAAATAGAGTACAATGATTCATATGTTTATCTATGCAAAAAAAACAACTAAAACATCCATAACATGACCTTAAACATACTTATACTCAAAGACCCTGATTTTGAGGATTGTAATGCACTGTTACTAACTGTAGTCAACTGTGCAATATGGTTGTCACTGAGTGAAACCTTCAGAATAATGATACTTCATCTTTTGGTCCTGAATGCATGCAGAGATGTTGTGTGAGTGTTTAAGACAGATCTAGATACTCTATGGAGAACTTGATGAGTGCATATGGGATAGATCTGTACGCTCCTAGGAAAACTGCATGTGGGCTTCTACGGTCCAAGTGCACCGTGGGAAACCTTCTGGATGCTCCCTTAGACACCTTGTGCGAGTGTCTCAGACTACTCAGGCGCTCTCTTTACCATACTATGTGAGTGTCTAGGGATGAGAAGCCTTAGTTATGTGTGAATTTGACAGACTCTGAACTATTAGAGATGTTCCAACTTCGACCCTATAGTTTCAGATCCTTTGTGCAAGCTTTCCTCCATGAGACGTGTGCGAACCAAACAATAGAGGGGAGAAGATAGTTCTTGATGATTATGTCCAAATGATTTTGAGGTCTCTTATATATATAGGCTTCCATGAGGGTCCACTTGATGTTGAGGTTGACCTATCTAGTTGTATATGTGCTTAGGGATGACCTAATCCGATATACATGAGAAAATAAATAAATTTGAAACCAACTTCTACTTATCCAAATAAGGTGATGTCTAGGTTGATTTTGGTCCTCTCAAAAAGAGGAATCTATTGTAATTATTATCTTTATAATATGAATTGTCCAAAGTGGAACTTGACCATGGTCTCATAATTTTAGTAGTATTCAATACCCTTATCGCTTAGATTTTTGTTTCTTGGTTTTTCTTTAGAGGAGGTTCCCTCTATGGTTTGCAAGAGATAAACCCCTTCTATATTATTTAACTTGGCTCATCCTTAAAATATCTCTTAATATTAAAGATATACCAATATGTTTTTTTCGTTCCACTCCTATTTATTCTAGTTTTATTCTAAGGTAGCGCTTGGGGTTTGTCAGGGAAAAATGGCTCAAGTTCGATGTGTGCTCACGTACTTTGGTCTTCGTTGCTCATAAGTGTGCCTAGGTAAGTTCTATTTGCTTTCCCACAATAGCACTACTATTGTAACCCCTATTTATTTGTAGGCCTTAGCAGGGAACCAATGATGTAATTTCTTGTATTGTCTAGTTCCATTGGCATCAGGGAAAAAAACCTAGAATTCAATATGGTCGTTAACTCTTAGCTCACTTTTCGTATGGCTAGGAAAGCGTATGAGAGTTATTTCAGTTCTTTTCTCTGCCAGGTATTATCATTTTCTACCTTCTCGTTTTGTTCTAATTCCCTCCTCTATTGTTGAATTTTCTGACATAGTTTCCCAGCAATAGTATTCTAATTGTTGGTGTATCCTTGGTGATCTCACTCAAGCTACGAAGGAAGCTTCTTCGATAATCCTTATTATAGGTAATTTTTTATTCATTTATTTTATAACTTGTAATTAAAATTGCATATTTATTTTCCTTTGTCTTCGTCAATCAACATCTCTTGCTTACACTTCAGTTCCATCTGGTGGATGATTGTTTTTATTAACACTTTTCAGATAGAAATGTTCTCGGGATTATGTTTGTTATTATATGACTGAAATTCATACCTACTACTCAGATGCAATTATACATCCTAGCTCTTCGAAGGATGTAATGTACAATTTTATTCAATAGCATAGAGGTTATTTATTACATATAACGACTTATGCATGCTTACTTCTATTCATCCCCCTCTTCCTTTAAGTTCTAGATCTTATAAATGTATCTATGTTCCATTAATTTCTAGTCTTTATGGATGTATCTCTACCATTGTTGGTTTTCTAATTTTTCTGGAAAATAAACAAATCTAATTTTCAAAGTCACAGTCTTATCTCAGATTAAAACCCGTATGCATAGTAAGTTTATAAATGTGTGCATCTTACCGCATTAAGTTGTGTTCGGTACTAGTAGTTATTTGCTCATCCATATTTCAGATTTCATTATATGTTTTTTTTCTTCTTTCTAACCAACTTGAATATAGCAATCGAGCATTCTAGTTAAGTCATGCATATGAGTAGTAATGAGAAACATGTCTGTTAAGATTATTCATGAGAAAATTTGACCTTAATCATGCCCTTAATGGACCTAGTCTCTAGATGTGTTTGTACTGCAGAATTGATATACATAAATCTACAGCTAGTTCGTTAGGCATTTGCGTTCATTTATAGTAACATAAAACTATTGTGTATGTTCCACTTTCTTTTGAACATGGTTACACAATTGTGGCATGTAACTAGCACAGTGATATGAAGGAACTTAAGTTATTTAGAACAACCTCTAACTAAAATCAGATTTGGGTTTAATTGTGAACTATTGGTATCTGAGTTTTTCTCACTAGTTCAGTACTCATTTTTATTTTGTTTTTAATAGGTGAAGTTTCCTCCGTCCATCACGACTTAAGTCCTGGTCCCGGCTACTATTATTTACCAAGGAATCAGGACCATTCTAGGATGCATTTTCTCCCTTGCCAACCTATAGAATCACCAATTGACTTCTTTACTGGACGTTTTGTTTAAACCGGTGAGCCTCATAAGCAGTAGTTATGCACTCATAACTCAAACTCCGCTAAGGAAACTTTAACCAGATTTCCTCGTGATTGTCTAAGAATTCACTGCCCCCCTAGGTTTCAACCTCCATACAGACTTGTTTTCTAAATTACAGGATTAAATTTAATAATTTAAACTCCCTTTATGCTCACGCATTAGATGAGGATACAAACTTTATCCAATGACCAAACTAGATTTTTTTTTTTCTCCTTTCAATCGAAAATAATATTACTTGTATATAAAAAGACATCACTTTAAGTCTTGTCTATATACCCAAAAGAAAAAAAAAAGAGAGAGGCTTGTTTGCTATGAATATCTGAACTGAACAATAAATATGACCCGAGACATTTCTAAGGAGTCATTTCAAGTTCCCTCCCAACTTTTCAATTAGATATAGACACAATACTTCAGAATCTTATACAGAATATATCTAATTTCATTTCAAAACTTTTACCAATATATATAACAAATTGCATAATTGACCATAAGGCAGATTTTCCATACATTATTAAGTAGAATGGCTACAATACGAAACAAAATAATCAATGACAAGCAAAGTTCTTTAAATGACCAGCTGTCAGAAATCCAACCGTAATACCATTTGGAACTCCTTGTGAATAGTTCTCCACGAAGCCATGAACCTTCATCATCAACTCTCCCCCAAGTTGAGATCTACTTACGAATCAACAAGTTCTTGTGATTTTAGACAAGGTATTTTTATGCCTTGCTTTCCACTTTCTAGGGTCTCCGAGTAGATGGACCACTAAATTAGACATAAATTAAGGCCCATGTCTCTAAATTAGACATAAATTAAGCCTCATGCCTCTAAATTAAACATAAATTAAGGTCTATGACCAATTAAAGCCCATGCCTCTAAATTAAACATAAATTAAGGCCTATGACCATCCTTCAACACATTAAACCTCTCTTTTTGCATTAGATAATTTATTTTTAACTTTGATATATTCATTAGGAAGGTTTATGAATAATTGCATATTTGTGCCTAATATTATTTATTTTTGTGAAATATTCGGGAGATTATGATATTTTTGTGAAATATTTGGGAGATTATGAAAATTTGGAGGAGGAGATAATTTAGGGACTTGCTCCCTACTACAATAGGATCAATATTAAATAATAAATCAAAAAGATATTATGGAATTGTGGCATAGATTGTGGAACTCCAATGATTGAGAAAATGTAGGAATGTGTTCCGTGCCATTTAATGCACATTCCTAGTATTGGGAACTAGATCCACCATCCCAGTATTGGGAACTAAATCTACCAATCAAGGGCTTTTGATGGGGAAATATTCATCCTTTCATGGGCAATGATTCCTAATCATTTTTTATAAGTACCAAGTCGAATTTGCCTCTAGACATAGATTTTCATTAGTGATCTTGTGGAGAGAACTCGTATTTCTACAGCTCCATTGTATTTTCTTGTAGGGATATAATTGTATTAATAAAAACGATGAAGATTGGTGTTATGTTCAACTTCTAAATATTGTTATCCTCTATAGGTCTATGAGTTTCCTTGGGCATGACCATCCCAGAAGCCTTAGATCACTTTTGTATCATTTTGTTTTCTTCTTTTCACTTCTTATTCACATGCATCTATTGTTCTTTTTTCTTTCTATTTATGCATTTAGTATTAGTGATTTCTTGTTGTAGGATTGGCTTAAATGGTTAATTTAAGTTCTTTTATAGAATCACAAACATCATTTCATCCTTGGAAAATATTTGGAAGGTCATAGTAATCATTGAGCTACTTGGAACTCCTTTGTGGCAAAGAACAATAAATTTATGCTATTTTTAGAGCATGATAATGAGCTTCAATAGATTTGGTTCTACTTGCATTAGATTAAAAAAACATTCTAGTTCATAACAAGAATCAACCCATTGCATTTACACTTGATTAGGTTAGCAATTTTATAGATTTACTAGCTCACTAGTTCTCGAATTTCTTGATTTTCGACTAGTAATTTTATGCTATTTTTTAGCATGGGTTAACAAAGGTCTTATTGAGTTATTCCACTTATAATGGAGACTTAAAACATCATAGTAAATAACAGAAATTATCCCATCCAATTTGGATTTGATTTTCTTCATCATTCAATAAATTATAACTTCATGTAGTAACTGTGTAACATCGTGTAGACATCGTGTAGAAAAACGTGATGTGGCCTGTTTTGAGTCCAAATTGAGAAAAATCATCACTAGAAGCCAAGATTAGCCCCATATTTTCCCTCCAAGCTATATGAATCATTTTACTTCTTTTCCTCCACACCTGTCTCCCTTGCCAAAGAACCAAGCAAAATTAGCATTTACATTTTTCAAGAAAAACCATAAAAAGAAAAAAGTTATTTTATAATTATCCATGCACACATTGGTTAGCACTCTCTATATCATATTTCATGCTCAGTTATCTTAAATTATCACATGTGATAAATAGGGTTAGGTTTGGTTTCTTTTACATTCAGTTCGTGATTTTTATGCAATTAAAATAGGTTTCCTTATTTGTACTTTATTTCTTGTAATAGGTTAAGGTTTCCATTTTGAGTGTTTTATTTTTTGCAATTAGTTTAGGATTTGATTTTAGTACATACACTCCATTACATCGTGACAACAAAGGAATGACACATTATATGTTGCACATATAGTTATGATACCTCTTAATTTTTTACGAACTTCGAGTTGATAATTAAAAGTTGGTAGCCTTGGGAGTTGCAGCATTCTTATTGCAATACTGAAACTCATCACTTTTTGGTGTCATTGTCATGGAGGCGTCAAAGTATGTATTGTTTTCTTCCCTAGTTGATTCATTTCTTTTTACTTTTTGCAAAAAACAAAAAATAATTGCATTAGGCATATTCCATTTCAAAAAAAGAAAATTGCATTACATCAGTGTTTTCATTCAATCATAATAACAAATGAAAATATCCAATGCCAAACGAACCCCCATTTCATTACGTGGTGTAGTAAGAGCCACATCACCATTCACTTTTGCAGTTAGAAGAAAATGACAAATAATGTAGAGGAAATGGATGGAAATGATGATAATGAGGAAGAATCTCTTGGATTTCCCATTCAAGATATTGATGGTAGTATGCACATGAAGAACACTCCCCCATCCTTTCTTCCAAAATTTCATGGTCTACTGTGATAGGATCCAAAAACGTTTCTCTTTGAATTTGAAATTATTTGTAAATATTATGGTTACATATTAAACGCTCAAAAACTAAGATTGTTTCTAGCAATATTGAAGGATATATCTCTTAAATGGTTCATGAGTTTAGGGATTAATTCAACAAGATCAGGGAGTAAGATGCAAAAGATATTTCTAGAAAAATATAAAGATCGTTATCTTAATGAAGAAATCTTTACAATGAATCAAAAAGAAGATGAGAGTCTAGATGATCTAATAGAGAGGTTCATGTATAATGTTAAGAAGAAAAAACTACGTCATTTAGGATCTCACACACTCAAAACCCTCTTACTTAGAACAATTAGGGATAAGTGGATTGATCTCCTTGATCTCATGAGTAAAGGTGATGTATACCAATTATCATTTGAAGAAATTTATGAGACATACAAACAAATATCAAGAGGAATGGAAAGAGTAGGTAAATTAGGATCAAGATCAGTAAGTAAAGCTAAACTTGGAAATTTGTTTGACGATTTTAAAACAGAAATTATTAGCAATCTAACCAAACAAGTAGAAATATAAAGAATGAAATATGAAGTAAAAGAGGATGTTGATATTTGGGTTGTCCATACAGAGTCACATGATCTTAAATATGTTCATCATTACCGGGGTTGAAGGTAGTTTACCAAGAGGACAATGGAGCAAGTCAATTTCCAATGCAGCTATGTTATGTAGCCACAAGAGGACCATGGTAACCTAGTTAACCTAGTATGATGCAAGAGGCTAATTCACAATCTCAACATTATGCATATCCACTTTAAACTGATTGGAACACACCCTTTCCTTGGCAACATTGGCCATCTCAACCCCAAAACCAATCTTAGCAACAAGGTTGGCAAGGAACTTATGGGAGCCATCCACAATATCCTCAATATATTCCTCAATATCCTTCATAACCATCTCCATGTTATCCCTACGATAAAATTCCACCAAACTAAAATTCCAACCACATCCATCTCAAATATCCACTCTCACTCAACTACTTATACCACCATTTCCAAAGCCACACATTGAAGCAGCCCAACTCACTTACAACACTGAGGTACAACACTTCCAAACATATCCTCTTGAGCTAAATGGTATTCACCATAACTCAGGAAGAGTATTGCAAAAAAGAGATTCTTGATATCATTAAAGGACCACATCCAGATGAAGAATATTCAAATGAGAATACCACAGAATAATGGGTTTCACCTAATGAAGAGTAGACATCAAAATCAAACATTGATAAATCTCCTTCATGGTTACCATCAAATCCTCCATATATTCAAGAGAACAAATAAGAAAAATGAGGAATATTCTAAGGTCATGGTAGAAGAAGACATGAAGAATGATCGAGATAAGCAATCGAACCAAGGGCATGAAAGTTATATTGAGATTTGGTTCTAGATGGTCACTAAGTTGCAGCAACACTCTCTTCTTCAATCATTCTTGATATCATCAAAGTCAAAGCATTTGATCACTGAAATTCATGTACATGTCAAAACATACATTTAAAGCCTACACATCAGTTTTTTTTGTCATCTTTATGTGCACATGGCTCCATTAGAATTATTCTTATATTTTAAAGTTATTTTGTTTTTCAATTATGGTAGGCTAGAAAAAAAATGAAAAATAAGAGAAAAATAAAAATCTCAGGTGAAAACCTCCTTTGAGGCACCTGAGATTGGCTCATTGATTGAAAACCTCCATGAGCCAGTCAATGGGTTGGAAAAACGAGAAAAAAAGATTAAAAGAAAAAAAACATCCTAGGTGAGAACTTCCTTTGAGGGCCTAGGCAGACCTACTAGTTGAAAACCTCCTTGAGGGGACTAACATGCCTAGAAAAAAAAACAAAAGAGAAGAAATAATAAATCTTTTCCCGATATGTCTCTTTCATGAATGCATGTACTAAAAGCAACAAAAACAAGTTAGTACCAAAAGAAAAAAATGGTCAAGCCTAGATAAAAGAAGTCAAATTTTGACTTTCTCCTCCTTTTCTCAAATTATCCAACAGGACCAAGGCCATGCCAATTCATCACCATCATCTATTTCCACCATCCACTCATCATTCCCAAGCTTCTACCACTTATTTTCCTTGTCCCAAAATACTACAGGAAGGCTCTGTTTTACTACAGGAAACAAAAATATATAGAGTAAAAATTTATTTTTTCCACAACTTGAAAACCATGCATCCATTAGCCAAGTTGTTTCATGGGAAGATGCATATGGACGATGGTAACATCCTCAAGAAGTTTTAACAAATCCCAGTACATGGTTTCCAAGAAATCGGCCTCCATCACCTATAACCATTTTTTAATTTTCTTGACATTTGTGAATCTATTTAAAAACAAGTTTCATGAGGAGATGGATATGGATGATGGTAACATGCCCAAGCAATTTCAGCAAATTCTAGTGCATGGTTTCCATGAAATCAGCCTCCATCACCTTCTTCCATTTTCAGTTTTTCATGAGATTCATGCATCCATTGATCAATTTCTTTTATGGGAAAGTGCATAGTGATGATGGAAACATGATTAGAAATTTTTAGGTCAATCCATTTTACCATTTTTGAGATATGGACAAAACAAGTTTACTGCAAGAGGTTGTCCTGAATTACTACAGGATCTCTACAGGAAGGCCGAGAAGAAGCTACAATATGCAATGTGATGGAGAAATCGATCAAAGAGTCAAGTATTCTTTACAGAAGATTGATATAGGTCCCCCAACACTTGCATGCCAACATCAACTCTGCAGCAACATGCATGTCTCTTCAACAACCATGAGGCAGGTACAACTATGAAATATTCTTGATCTCTTATCTTGATCATATTATAGTTATAAATTTGTTGTCAATGCATAAGATATGAGGTTTTATAAGATAAGGATGGGTCAGCAGTATCAACTGCCTTCAACAAGTTAATTGCTACTCACCCCTTCGCTCATGCAATGTTCAAAAGCCAAATTATGAAGGGTGATGATTTCAAGGAAAGAGGATAGTAGTTAAAAGAAGAAATTTTTGCAAAGGCCAAGTCACCAAAGCACTCCAAGCCCTCCATCCACTTCATGTTCACTATATATCAATCATTCATCTATCCCATTTCATAACTTCAAGAACAAACCTTACACTTTGTCTCACCTTGAAAAGTTCTTGAAAAAACAAACAAAGCATCCTCTGCATTTTCACAAGCCTACATCATTTCTTATCACTCCTACATAGTTAGAAGACTCTTAAGAAAGAAGGAATAATTGCTACAGGAAGGCAGAATGCTGCTATGAGGAAGAAAGGAACAAATTGTGTTAAAGCCCAAAATGGCAGTGCCTAAGAGAGATCTAATCAAAATAGAGAACTCCAAGGCCATTAGGCAATCACTTAGGCCACAAAATAGAAGAAGAAGCCAACCAAAAGAAATAAGGCATACACCATCAAAATAGAACTCAAACTGCACTGATGAAAATAGGCTTTCCAAGAGGTCTCCAATCTCTTTCTAGCTTTTGTCCAAGGCCTAAAAATGGGAGAAAGGCATGGGAATCAAGTTAAGGGCCTTCCCTTACCTCAAGCTATCATTTATTCTCAAAACTAGTTTCATGTAGTTTTAACAGGGTTTCCTGTAGGTTTCCTATAGTTTTGAGAGGAATTACTATATGATGTCCTAGTTCTCATCTAAATGGATTTTAAAGGTTTTAGAGTTGTCCAAAAGGTGCAAAAAGGTAGTAGAAGGTTGATAAGGATGTGGAAGACCTTGCCAAACTAAAAAATATTTAAGAACCTATCTTAACTAAGGGGAAGAAAGCAAGGTAATGGTCTCAAGAAACAATGATTTTTTTACGCACAAATAGATTTTTTAGTTTGTCCTTGCAGAACTTACACCAAAGATTCTTAAGAGAAAGGACTGAGGGGTGCTCAAGAGAGAGGCCATCAGGGCCATGAATGGGGCACAACAAGGTCACTAAGTTTCTCATAGGATGAGCAACACTTTCAGTAGGGGGTATGATGGGCCTCTAAATTAGACATAAATTAAGGCTCGTGCCTCTAAATTAAACTTAAATTAAGGCCTATGACCATCCTTCAGCACATTAACCCTCTCTTTTTGCATTAGATATATTTTTAACGTTAATATATTCATTAGGAATATTTATGAATAATTGCATATTTGTGACTAATATTATTTAATTTTCTGGAATATTATGAGAATAATGGGCATATTATGAAGATTTGGAGGAGGAGATAATTTAGGGACTCGCTCCCTACTACAAGAGGATCAATATTAAATAATAAATCAACAAGATATTATGGAATTATGGCACAGATTGCGGAACTCCAATGATTGAGAAAATATAGGAAAGTATTCCCTACCATTTATTGCAGATTGTTAGTATTGTGAACTAGATCCACTAATCAAGATACTTTGGTGGGGAAAGCCTCTTCCTTTCATGGGGAATCATTCCTAATCATTGCGAGGAGGTAATTGTATTGATAAAAATAATGAAGATTGGTGTCATGTTTAGCTTCTAAATCTTGTTCTCCTCCATAGGTCTCTAAGTTTCCTTTGGCTTAGTCATCCCAAGAGCCTTAGAGCCCTTTTGTATCTTTTTCATTTCTTCTTTTCACCTCTTATTCACATTCATCTCTTCTTCTTGTTTTTTTCTATTTCTACATTTAGTATTAATGATTTCTTATTGTAGGATAATTTTAAATAGTTAATGTAAGTTCTTTTGCTAGATCACAAGCATCATTTCATCCTTGGAAAAGATTTGGAAGGTCATAGTAATCATTTAGCTACTTGGATTAGTTTTCTTATCCCCAAATTTAGATTTTTGGAACTCTTTTATGGCAAAGATTAATAAATTAATGCTCTTTCTTAGAGCATGCTACCAAGCTTCAATTGAGTTGGTTCCACTTGAATTATATCAAAAAAGAATTCTAGTTCATAAGAAAAAATTTCCTTGTTGCATTTTAACCTGATTAGGTTATTCATTTTATAGATTTACTAGCTCACTAGTTTTGGAATTTCTAGATTTTCGACTGGTAATTTTCTGATATTTTTTAGCATGGGTTAATCAAGGTCCTTTTGAGTGATTCCACCTGAAATGAAGACCTAAGACATCTTAGTGAATAAAAAAATTTGTCCCATCCAATTTTGATTTGATTTTTTTTGTCATTCAAATAATTATAACTTTGTGTAGTAAATCTGTAACATCCTATAGACATACTGTTGGAAAACTTGTAGTGGCCTGTTTTGAGTCCGAATTGAGAAAAGCCATCACTAGAAGCCACGATTAGGCCCCTGCCCACCCTACAAACCATATGAACCATTGTACTCATTTTCCTCGACATCTGTCTCCGTTGCCAATGAACCATGAAAGATTAGCATTTACATTTTTCAAGAAGAAAGATAAAAACGAAAATGTTATTTTATATTTATTCATGCACACAACAATTAGCACTCTCTAGAACATATTTCCTGTTTAATTAGTTTAAATAATCACATGTGATAAATAGGGTTAAGTTAAGTTTATTTCACATTCAGTTCATGATCTTTATGCAATTATAATAGGCTTCTTTCCTTATACTTTATTTTTTGCAATAGGTTAAGGTTTCCATTTCGAGCATTTCATTTTCTACAATTAGTTCAAGATTTTATTTCAATACATGCACTCCATTACATTATGACGGCAAAGGAAAGGTACATTGTATGTTTCACATATAGTGTCGATACCTTTTCAGTTTGTAGTAACCCCTGGTTGATAATTAAAAGTCGGTAGCCTTGGGAGTTGCAGCATTCTTGTTGCAATACCGAGGCTCATAACCATCTCAATGACCTAGGTTGTTTTCCTATTTTTCATAAAAGTATCTTGCCCTTTTGGTTAAATCTCGCCTTTTTCTCCCACAACAATTTATTCACCCTTTCTCATTGTTCTTTCCACACTGAGTGATTTAATAGACTTTTTTCTCCCAATCATATTAAATCACATCAAAAAACCCCTAGGGAATCTTTAGGAGTAATTAAGGGAAGTTTATCTTAATCTTATCTATCCACCTTAGTTTCTAAATTTGGGTGAGGATATCATTAACTCAAGTTCTTTCCCAAGTAATTATCTAGTTTATCTTTATTATTCACTTTTATTTATTACATCACCATGTTGTATTTCCAATTAAGTTCACTATGGATTTCTAGCCATCACGCTAGAAATAGTTCCTTCCATATGAAGAATATTTAAATGAACATAGAGAGGTATTACAGTCTCTATATACCTTGGTTACCATAATACATGAATGGTGTTAAGTTATTGAATTGATTGAATGATTCATATCTAATCTCTATTTTCGTTCAGATTTTCACTTAATGGTGACTTGATTTCAGATATTGTTACTCATCTCGTGATATAGAGTCTGTTAGTCCTCTATTGATCTTTTATATTCAAATTAGAGTGAACCACTACTAGCCTTGTATTCTAGTCTGCATCTTTTTCGTTTTATAGTTTCAATGTCAATGATTCTCTTCATTCACAATAACTATATAAATATATTGGCATCTGAGGTTTTTTCTTACTAGTTCTATACAATTTTTTATTTATTTTTTAATAGGTGAAGATTCCTCCAGCCATCATGACTTAATTACTGGTCCCATCTATTATTATTTATCAAGGAATCAAGACCATGCTAAGATGTATTTTATCCCATGCTCACCTAAAGAAGCACCAATTGACTTCTCTACTAGGACGTTTTCTTTAAACAAGTGAGCCTCATATGTAGTAGTTAGCCACCAATAACTCAAACTTAGCTAAGAAAACTTTAACCAGATGTCCTCGTGATTGTCTAAGAATTCACTATCCCCCTAGGTTCCATCCTCCCTACAAACTTGTTTTCTGCAATTCCAGGATTAAATTTAATTATTTAAAATCCCTTTACACTCTCGCATTAGAAGAGGATACAAACTTTATCCAACGACTAAACTAGTTATTTTTTTTTCAATCGACAACAATATTACTTATGTATAAAAAGACATTAGTTTCAGTCTGTGTGTATCTACAGAAAAAAAAAAATTATTCTATGAATAACTGAACTGATTAATAAATATGACCTTAGACATTTCTAAGGAATCTTTTCTAGTTCCCTCCAACTTTTCAATTAGATACAGAAACAATAATTCTAAGGGTTATAGATAATATATCTAATTTTATTTCAAAACTTTTACCAATATATATATATATATATATATATATATATATATAACAAATTGCATAATTAACCATATCCGACATTTTCCATATAATATTAAGTAGAACAGCTATAACACCAAGCAAATAATCAATGACAAACTGAATTTATTAAATGGCTAGCAAGCATAACTCCAACCGTACTATCAATTGGAACTCCTTGGGATGAAAAATTCTTCACCCAACCATGGACTTCTAACATAGGATCTCCCCGAAGCTCAGATCTCCTTACACCTAGAGTCAACCATGTATGTGATTCTAGAAAATGTATTTTTATGCCTTGCTTACCTAGTAGACTTTCTTTAGCAGCGTCGCACTTTCTAGGGTCTACCAGGACAATGACCTTGGTATTTTTCCTATTTTTCAAAAAAGTATCTTGCCTTTCTAGTTAAATCCCACCTTTTCCTCTCGCAATGTTTTATTCACCATTCTCAGCGTTTTTTCCACACTGAGTGATTTAATAGATTTTTTTCTCCCAATTGGTGAGCTCCAGTATTGCATCAATGATGTTGCAACTCCTGGGAGTCCCTACTTTACTTTTATGAGCCCAATAGTTCGTAACAGACTTGGAAGCAACGATGCTATATGCACAAATACTAGCTCTTACTGCAGGCTATCACTTGATCATCTGGCACAAGTTCGCTAGGAGATTAAGCCAACTTCTATGACTTCTTAGAAGAAGCTTTTAATTGTGATGGATGGAATCTAACTCAAAAGAGGCTAGTCTACTTGTAGAAAGAATGATGAAAGCTAAAAGGAAATGCAAACCCTAGCAAACCCTATTTTTACCGACTAACCGTACTTGTGCAAGAAAAAAGATGTACAACTACTGAAACGGATGCCATGTACTATTTCAGAGGTAAAATACATGTGTTTAAGCTACTTATGAAGAAAAATATGGAAAAACCATCTTTTTTTATTCTTGAGCAATTTTATACAGAATTATTATATATCTGTTTTGACTATTTTTGATTGTGCAGAGGTTTATTGGTGAAAAGAAATGGAGTGGGTGTTTGGAGGGGGTTAGGAAGGTGTCGATAGGACCTAAGGGGTCCCGAGAACCCTTCTGGAGATTTCCACTGTGCTCAAATCTCAAAAAATCACTCACGTTGTCTTCTACATGAGGTTGCAGGGGATTTACAGGAAATTCTACAGGAAGTTCTACAGGAACAAGCCGAAAATGGTTTTTAGAGGAATGATGGTGGAAAAACAATGGGGAAGTGGAAATGAAGGATTGATAAGAATGTTAAGAGGTGTAGGACCTGGTAAATGAAGCTAATGAGCGATGAATATGGTTGGATTTTTTCAAGGATGGAGAAAGCAATGCTGTACAAAAATGTAGAAATTAGGGCAAGTTTGTAAAGTGTGGCGAATGAAGGGAATAAATCTTGAGTTAGTAGCTGGAACAAGCTGTATGATGCAGGAAGGGTAGGTAGGAATGTATTATACGTGCTCTACACACTACTTCCCAAAACTGATTAAGAAAACATTGAAAAAAAAGAGATCTATCTATTTTCACCTAATCTGCCCTTAAAAACCAAAAATATGATGAACATAAGATTATATACAGAAAATCATGCAAGAGATCTATGGAGACTCAGCAAGAACATATCTAAACATGAAAACACAACTGATATCAACTTTTCCAATTCAAAATCTAGCACTAGCAATTGCATTTAGAAGGCAAAAATAGTGTTTTTGTGGCAGCAAGTGTACCTTGGTCTCAATTCATGGCCCCAAAGAGGGAGAAATGAGATCAAGGACTGCTTGGTGGCATTTTTGTGGATCCTTTCTATTACCAAACTTTGAAATCATCCTGAAGCATGAACATCTATCTAAATCATCAAAAACAACCTAAGTAATGAAGCAAGATTTTACCCTAAATAGAAGAAATTATTCTAGGAATACAAGAAAAACACATAATATTACAAAAAGGAGGTACTGAAACTTTGGTTGGGCCTAACCCCAAGAGCTACAACCTCCTAAGAAAGCTCAGATCTAGTGGAAAGCTGGATTCATCTTCATTGATAAAAAAAATAATAGTTACATCACAAACTGTCTACAAGAAGAAGCTCGAAAATGTGCTGATTACAGAGCTGCGCTAGAGTGTGAAAATGGACTAACAAAATGAATAAAATACCTAGCCTTGAAGCCTTCCTACTTACGCCAATGAACTCCCCCAATAGTCATCCTTAACTTTAGGAGCTTGGCTGCCCAAAACTGCAGTCAATCAACCACTTCACTAGACCTGCTCGGCTGCCCTTGAAATCATCTTCGGTGGGTTGTAGAACTCCGAGCTAATGGTGTAGAACTCGAGGAAGGGGTCATTTAGTGTAGTAGACACCCCTCCTACAAATCCTCAGCCTTGTCTCCTCGTACTTGGCTGCCAATCTAGTCATAAATGCCTGATCTTGGTCCAAAAATATCCAAAAATCTGCAATAAGCAAGTATTAGACCTTGTGGTAAAGTGACTATTCCCATTCACACAATTAACATAAGTACATTCAAAAGCATGCATAAAACTATGGATAATGGTGGATTAAATGAGAATAATAGGAAAAATGAGCCCATATAGTTACCCATTTATGGGGCTCATCATCACACCCCTACTGAATGCATTGCTCATCCTCTGAGCAACTAATCCAGTTCATCATTTTTGATTGCTTTGACTGCCTCTCTGACATCCCAAGCCTCTGAGGTGACGTCCTCTTCCCTATCATGAAATCGTGTGTTTCTGTCTACCTCCTTCCATTGTCTTTGCTCCTCTTCTTCCTTCACCCCTTCTAACAGCCCTAGCAGTAGTGGAGGGCTAAACTTAAGGCCAATCGATTTGGCTTTCAATTTTTGCATTGATTGTTTGTATAGGGGTACTCTTCTTTTGGCCTCCCTCATTCTGGTTAGGGAGTGGTATTCTCTTATTTTCAGATTATGGGACAAGGTGTTCCATCTCCTTGTGCAAGCATGAATGCAATTATCACCAAACAGTCTTTCCATGTCATCAAAGTGACCGATGGCTTGAGTCTGCCTTTCAACATAGTCAGGTGCGATGTGAGGGTTGTCTACAAGGTACCGATGGGAATATATAAGAGTTGAGGAATCTTCTGGTTCTTCCCTGATCATAAGTGGCTCATTTAGTTCCCTAGCCATAATCTACTGAATCTCTACTCCCTTCTTTTCCTCATGGCTTAACCAATAAGCCATGGCCATAAGTTACAGATCTCCTAATATAGTGTTTGGGTCCCTTAGATTCAAGTTAGGAAGCGCCAAGTTATGTAAATAGAATTCTACTAACTTGGCCTTATCTTCAGCGGAGCTACTGTCACACAATTGCAGAAACTGATTGTAATTCTGAAATGGAGTGGTTCCCCTTTGGGTCAATGTGTTAATTGGAAATTGCAACCATTGGTATTTAATATATAATGCATAAGATTTAGGAGGTTTCCTACATTGTAAGGCTTCTATTGCCCAACTGGCCATGTGGGCCATTTGGGCTTCTTTGTCTTGCAACTGTTGTTTTAAAACTTGTATTTCTTTTGCTGCCTGAGACTCCTGTTCTTGCAGCAATTTTGTTAGCATCTCCACATTAGCTTGTAGCTTTCCCTCTTTTTGTTGTTTCTCAGTTGTTTCCTTGTCTACCGGAGGTCCTTCTTGATGTTGTTTTCCTCCCAAAATGGAAAACCTATCTTCCATATGGACTTCCTATAACTGCTTTTTGAGTAGCTCATTCTCCTCCCGTAGCTGGGCTCTTTTGCAGCTTTCTATGTGCCTAACCATGGCCAATTATCCCCTTAATTCTTTTAACTTATCCTCCATGTGACCTATGTCCTCAACTCCCTTAGATTTGGCGATTTTCATCAATGTGTGTGTTCTGATCGTCTCTTTCTCTAATTCGAAAAATAATGGTACAACACATTTCTGTGGGATGATTTTCCCACCCTCTAATAGATTGTAATATGAGCCCAAATAAGGTTGAGGGGTAGGTTCAAGTATTTCTTCAGTTTTTCTCTCCCCTTGTGATTGTTTAGCTACCTTCTCCTCGAATTTCTCAGTCTCTTTTAACCTGGCTAGAGTTTCCTGTAGAGATGTTGCAGCTTCCTGTAGAATTGCCTTTGAATCCATCAACTTAATTTTCTCTTTCCTTGTAGAGGTTTTTGGGCTTCCTCTTTCATAGGTCATAGGTGATGGATATCTTGGAAGGATACTCTTCCTTCATTTTAGTGGGTGAGTCCTCAATGACAATCGGTTCCCTGGACGGTGGGCCGATGGCTGAGGTTTGCCTACTTTGATCCTTGTGCTTTTTCTGGCTTTAAAGTACATGGAGGTCTGCCATTTTTCTTTTTCCTTTTTCTCTTGTAGGTGTGCTTAATGCAGCAAGCACAGTTACTGCCTCCCTTACCAACATTTCAGGGGATTTCTCTATCAACTATTCTTTTTCTTCACTTCGTGTAGAAATATCTATGCCTCCTGTTTCTTCTTATGTCCCTGGTATCTCCAGCTGTGTCTCTTCTTTCTCTTGCTGAGTGCCTACCTTGGCTGTGGTAGCCTTCTTTTGGGCCTTCTTAGCCTTTTTATTTCCAATCTTTGTCTTTTTTCCTTTCTCCATTTCTGTTTTTTTCTCCTTTTTTGTCTTAGGTTTAGCAGTCTTGTCAAATTCATCTTTTTCCTTTTGTTCTTCCTTTGTTTTTCCCTTTTCTTGAGTGTCCTATACTCCCTCATCAATGTTCTTTTCAATTCTTCAGTTTGCTCCCCCTCATCACTACTAGATGGGCTGATGTTCTTAGCCAAATTTCTGATGTTATCATCACTAGACATATTTCTGAAGATTTCCCAAGCTATGGGGACAGTATAGGTGTGTAAAACATCTTCCACCAACAATTTGATGAGTCCATGGTCGGCTAACTAATCTGGGACTCCTGCATTTATTTTTGTACCACATTCAATTAAAGACTAAAGGAGGAAATATGGGATGCTCAGTTTCTTAGCTGGTAGCAAGTCCATCCCATACCTCAATTCATGTAGCAACCTGAAATAATAACCATAAATGATGCTAAACCTCCCTTCACATGTGTTATACTTCATGATTTGATAACTAACTTCACTCCATAGAAGAGGAAAGCATGTCCTTCTAACCCTATTTTTGTCTTCTACAGGATGCTACTCAGGCAGAAAAAATGTTTTCTTAGCCACTTGTCCCAATGATTTCTCCTCTTTTCTCCAAGGGAGCCCCAATGGTAAACTAGTGATTTTACTAATGAAATTAGGGGTAAGTTCTAGGGTCAAACCCCTAAAACTAACTGTGGCATGTGTCTTCGAATGTGGTCTTAGGGACATCAAAAACTCTTCGGTCACCTCCTCATCATAATGTTGAATTCTGTCAAGGAAGGATATCCAGTTTTCCCCAGTGAAAACGTCCACCACCTCAGGGTTCTCATACAATTTGCTAGAGTTTAAGGGTTCTTTCCTCATGAATCCTCTTGGCATGGTGTTGAGTTTGTGTTTTAAACAACAAAGAAAATGCTCTCATGGGAAAAAAAACAAAGTCAATCACTGAAACAGACGATAGTTGAATTCTGTTTTTTTCTGAGATCAAAGAAGGAATTTCTCATGTGCTCCTTACATCATCAAAAGGAAATAATTCCCCTGTTTGGAGATTGTTGTCACCCAGAATTTGACTACATGTTTATGAGAAGATTTTTTTTTTTTATAGAACAGAGCATAAGGACATAGGGTCTTTTCCCAACACATAGATAGATATGTAAATTTGGGTTTCTTTCACAGACACAGGCTGGCCTCTACTGATGCATGTATCTTCCTTACAGGAGAAATTGAAAAATGATGAGGAGATTTCAAATGCAGAAAAAAACTAGGTAACCTCAGTGAAATATGCAAGTAGACTTTTACTCTTGTTTTCAATCTAATGCCATGTTCAATTCACTACCTTGCATAAACTAATCATGCACAGAGAAGTTTTCCCAAGCCTACCTTGTTTTGAGCTTGAAATTCAGCAAAAATTCGGGGTTTTCTTTCTGCAGAGCTTTTCTCTACTTTTCCTGTAGAACCCTTCCTGTAGAATTCACCTGGCTCCTATAGAATGAAATTGTTCTTCCTGTAGAGTCTAATAGGGAGGATATTTTCGAAAAACAGGCAGAAATCTGGCGGAGCACAACTGGTTAGCTGCTCTAGAAGTGGTAGATGCGTACTCCAGTCGATAACATCGTGAGTGCAGAATGAAAAAAGGGTGATGAATGGCTTAACTGAGCTATGTTTTATCTGCAGGCATGATTCATGCTGAGGTGATGAGGTGGCGAAGCTGGACCGTTGATCTTATGTCATGGCCATAATTTTTCTTGTTACCATCTGACTGCCATCACCTCCCTTACTCCCATTATCTGTTGCCACCACTACTAGTCCCGGTTATTCTTCGTGAATGGACATTCCACACGTGTTGGTTGCATATCTTATCAGTAGTTTTGAATTTGATAGGAGCTCATTAGGATTCCACTAGGACGTGTAACTGACCAAGGGTGGCCAGTTAATTGGCCACCAATTCCATTCAAATCAAACCATTCCCATAGTAACACAACCTTGAAATATAATTCATGTAATTTCAGAATAGGTTTAGTCACTTACCTGTGCAATCGCAGCCGTGTTATGCACATTTTGGATTTTGGAACCCATTTCTTCATTGTTGTTGTTGAATTCATTCTACATGCTCAACCTTGGATGGTTGCTAATGTTTACACATCCCAGTAGAGCTCCATGCATGGTTCGTATGATGCACCTTGCAGTCCCTGGCTCTGTAGTATGTGTTTCAGAGGGATCAGCTGCTATAGGAATCCTGTAGGATTTCCTGTAGTTGCTTCTCCTTCTAAGATTCAAGCTAAAATGAGTAGGGCTACAACTGCTAATGAGGGTCTCTGCTAGCAAGGAATCTTAGATGGAGGGTAGCAAGTATGGTGAGTGGAAAAAATTGTTGTTATGATTTGTCATTAAAATTTGTTTGCAGCATGAAAAATAGGATTTTTGTGTGACTGTGCAGGGACATGAAAACGAGTGGAATGGAGGTGTACATAGATGGAAAAGGATGACATATGGTGAGGGATGGAGGCAGGGAGGTTTATAGGCCCCATAGATAGATCTAAAACCCTTGGGTCCTCTTCTGAGACAAATTTTGGCTTGTCTATCGTTTCTATAGGATCCTCCTGTAGAAGATACAGAGCTTCCTATAGGATGTGGAATTTTAGATCAAATGAGACCAAATCTTGGGAAAAGGTAACGATTATGGAGGAATGAATTGTGAGGGATGCATGCATCCTGGTCATGTCCTTTGTCTTTGACTTGTGTGATTCTCCCAAAACCTATAATGACCTTCCTACAACCTGCAATTTATTCAATAGAAATTAAATTTATTTTTCATTTTTCATTTTTCTCTTCTTTCTGAGACAGTTGGGGTGCCTTCAAGAGGTATTCACCCTCATTTTCTTCCCTGGGCAC
Source organism: Pinus tabuliformis (assembly GCA_031772625.1). Lineage (NCBI taxonomy): Eukaryota > Viridiplantae > Streptophyta > Pinopsida > Pinales > Pinaceae > Pinus > Pinus tabuliformis. The sequence continues at coordinate 1,660,268,897 of CM062819.1, read as the reverse complement.
CTCCAAGAGCTTTTCACCCAAGGATCTTTTATTCTTTTTTCTTTTTTTCTATGTTTTTTCTGTTTTTTGTTTTTTTCTTTCTCTTCTTTTTTTTTGTTTTTTCCTCATGACGTAGGTGGAGTGGAGACAGGGACTTGCTCCATTACAAATACTGGTTTTCTAAGAGTTTCAAGGAACTCCTTCTTGGAAAGGGGCTTCTTGTAGATTTTCAATCTATGCCCATTGACGAGGATGGGGCTGGCCTCTTCATCAATGGTCTAAATAAGGATTGAACCATTGCAATTACATGTTTCCACTATATATGGTCCCAACCATCTTGTCCTCAGCTTGCCCTTGAAATCCTTGTACCTTAAATCATATAACAGTGCCCAATCCCCTGGCTGAAATTGCATTTCATTGAGGTGTTGGTCATGCCAAATGTTTCTTTGAATTTGGATTACCTCTGAGTGGAGAAGGGTCTTCATTCTTTGTTCATCTAATCCATTGAGGTGAGGCAATCTTTCCTGTTGTGCATGGCTAAGATCCAGGTCTCGCTGAACTGCCAACCTCAACGTGTTATATTCAAATTCTATAGACAGCAAAACCTTCTTCCCGTATACCAGATCATAGGGTGTGAAACCTGTTGTAGTTTTCCAAGTAGTGTTATAGGCCCAGGTGGCCTCAACCAAGTGATTTGCCCAATCTTTTCTATTGTTTCTCACTACCTTAGTCAAAACCCCTTCCAAAGCTCTCTTAGTAACTTCCACCTATCCATTTTCTTGCGGATGATAAGGGTGCAAGTTCTGTGCTTAATCTTGTGATGAGTGAGCAGCTCTTCGATCAGGTTTGAGGTAAACTGACTTCCTTGATCTTTGACTATTTCGCTTAGGTAGCCAAACTTGTAGAAGATGTTTTCCCTCAAAAACTCAGCTACTTTTTTTTATGTTGCTACTTTGATTGCCTTTGTTTCTGCCCACTTTGTTAGGTAATCTGTGAACACAATGATGTAGGACTTTTGTCTTGAAGGAGGGTTGATAAGACCCACAAAGTCCGTGCCCCACTTCTGAAATGGCTCGAAAGTAACTTGAGGCTGTAAGGGCATTTCATCCTTTAGAGTAGGTTTCCCCATCCTTTCACATCTATCACATTGGCTGATGTATCTCATGATATCTTGATGAAGAGTGGGCCAATAGTATCCTGCCTATAGAATTTTGAAGGTGGTTCTCTTTGCTGCAAAGTGGCCTATATAGTGCCCATCATGACAGGTTAGGAGGATGTCAAAAACTTCCTCCTCCCTGACACATCACCTCAAAATCTAATCTTGGCCAAGCTTAAAAATATTGTCCCCAATCCAAGTGAATGGGGCACTTTTCGTCACTATCTTGCTCTTCTCTTTTGAGGACAGGTATGGCAGAAGCTGTGCTGAAACCTAATAATTTGCTATATTATCAAACCATGGAGAGAGTATTGAAATAGAAAATAGGTGTTCATCTAGCATTTGATCATCCACCATCCCTTCTTCACCCACAGGAAAATCTACTCTAGATAGAAAATCAACAAAAACATTTTCCTTTCCTTGCTCGTCAACAATGGTCAAATCAAGTTACTGTAATAAAAGTAACCATCTAATGATACGAGTGTTTACATCAGGTTTGTTCATCAAATACCTGATTGCAGCATGATTAGTATGCATGAATGTTTGATAGTTGGTGATGTAGTTTCTGAACTTGTTTAGGCAATGGACTACAGCCAAGAGCTCTTTCTCAATTACAATATAGTTTAGCTTTGCCTTGGACAAGTTTTTACTAATGAAATATATGGAATATGGTAGCTTCTCCTCAAATTGTCCTAAGGCTGCTCTTATGGCTTTGTTTGAGGCATCTGTGTGAGTGTGGAAAGGTAGGGCCCAACTTGGACCTCTCAAGATTGGGGTAGTTATCAACTTACCTTTCAAATCATCTAGAGCCTCTTGACAATTGTAAATCCATATGAACTCAAGATCTTTTCCCAAAAGACAAAACAATGGAGAGGCTAGCTTACTGAAATCTTTAATTAATTTTCTATAATATCCTGCTAATCCTAGAAAGCTCCGAACATCTCTTACCTTTTGAGAAGGTGGGACCCTTTGGATGATAGCAATCTTGTTGGGATTCACCTGTAAACCTTGCTGAGAAATTGTATGACCTAGCACGATACCCTCAGTCATTAGGAATTCAAATTTATCAGGACTGAGGGATAGTTTCATCTCAATACACTTGGCTAAAACTTTCCTCAGGTTAGTCAGAGCTTCTTGGAAGTTAGAACCATAAGAGGTAAAGTCATCCATATAGATTTCAACTGAATCATGAACCAACTCAACAAATATACTCAGTACTGCTCTTTGTATAGTGGCAGGTGCATTGCATAACCCAAAGAGAAGGACCCAATAGGCAAAGGTACCCCATGGACAAGTGAAAGTGGTCTTATCTTGGTCTTCTGGGCTGATTTGGATCTGATTGTACCTGCTAAACCCATCTAGGAAGGAAAAGAACTTCTTCCCTACCAGGCCATCTAACACTTGATCTATGAAAGGCAAAGGGAAATGGTCCTTCTTCGTGGCTTCGTTAAGTTCTCAATAATCTACACAGATTCTCCACTTCCCATTTTTCTTAGGCACAAGCATCAAAGGAGAAACCCACTCAATGTCAGAGATGGAGTAGATGAATCCTACATCCAACAACTTTTGCAATTCTTCTTTGACAATATCCTTAAGCGTTGGATTCATCCTCCTTTGAGGATGCCTGACTGGTTTACAATCCTCTTTAATGTAGATGTGATGGGTACAGACTGAAGGATGGACTCCTTTGATCTCCTTATAGCTCCAAGAAAAAGCATCCAAATGGTTGTTCAATAAGCTACACAGCTCTTTCTCCTAAGGGGTGGATAGGGATGAGTTGATCTTCAAGGTTCTTTCAGGGCCAAATTCCACATTCTTAACTCAGAGAGAGGTCAGATCAACCACACGAAGATCAACTAAAGCACTTGCTTGGGTTTCTTCCACCAACTCTTGCAATGGCAGCACACTGGGGGTCGATTTTGAATAAAATTCTCAGTAAGATCATCCTCGGTTTGAGAACCTCCCCTGGTGGCTTCCTCTGTGCACAATGGAGCAAAATAGACTTCACCTTCATCTTCCTCCTCCAACCGAAGAGGTAAGTCATGTTCTAGTAGAGGTTGGGTAGGAGGATATAGGACTAGCTGTTTGGACATATGCCCATTCTTGATGGTCATGTTCCCAGCTCGACAACTAATGTAAGCATCTGTAGTAGCTAGCCAAGGCCTTCCCAAGATGAGGGGATACCCAGTGAGTTTTTCCTTTGGCTGAAGGACCAAGAATTCAGCAGGGTACTCCTAGGAATCAATGGAGACCATGACATCTTCCATAATCCCCTCCAGTGTCACAGTGGAGCGGTCTCCCAACTGCAATATTATTGAGTTCTTTCTTAGGGAACTCTAAAGGTTGAGTTTGAGCATAGTGTCCCTGGTCATTATGTTAATGGCAGCCCCTAGATCAATCGAAGTGTGGGAGATTATGATGTCATTTATGTGGACATTGACTACAAGACTCCCAGGGTCTAGATATTTTGGAAAGCTTATCTATCCCAATATCAAGTCAGATAGTTGTCCTATGACATTGATAGTTAGGGCATCTCTCTTGTGCCTGCCTAGATGCCTGGAACACTTCTATTTGATCAACTTATTGTAGATTGGTACATCTTTTATGGCATGGAGAAGTGGTATTTTCACACATAACTATTTAGGTTCTCCCAAAAGTTCAATTTCTTCTGGGTTTGGTTGTGTTGTTCCAGTGAGTCTCTCAGGAAAGGGATCAATGGCTTTGTGTTCACTTTCCTATTTCTCTTCCTCATCCTCCTGAGGAGGATCTTGGCTATTTGGGAGGACCTTCCCAGATCATAGGTTGATCTACTGAGTCTCCACATCATAGGTAGGGCATGTGGTTTCTCCAGTGTATACCTATTGGGCCTATCTCTTATTGGGGTTCGGGTTCATTTGAGTAGGTATCTGGGGTTGTCCTGGAGGAGGATGAGTTAATGGTTGTGGTTGAGTAGGTGGTGGAGGAAAAAGATTAGGAGGAGAGTTGTATTGTGGCCTCCACCACAAATGAGGTGCATTCCACTAAGGTTGTCGCTGAGTGTGAGAATGAAACGGGTTAGCAGTTGGTTGAGTATGGTATTGAGGAGAGTATAACCAAGGAGGGGGTGTGTTCCAGGAGGATGCGCAGGGGGACCCCAAGAAGGCATGGAAGTGGCTTGATTAGGGTTGTAATAAGTCTGGGATGTCCCTTGCATTCCCTACTCGTAAGGTTTGGGTCCATGTGGCCTTCTTTGGTTCATGAAGTAGAGTGGTTCAATGGCTCCTTCAGCCCCTTGGTACATAGCTTTAAATCTCGGTAAGGAAGGGCATTAATTTGTAGCATGGTCTTCTTTAGAAACAAAACAAACTTCTACAGAGTGCAATGGGCATTCGTTCCTAGGATGCTTTCTGGTGCACCTAGAAAAAGGTGGCCAAAGCCCTCTCTACTTCCTCCTGATTCTTTTGGATTCCTAAGGTATCCATTTGCATGGCAATGGTCTGTCTCAACTCGCTTTTGAAATCTTCCATTTGATTTGCAAACCCATTTTTAAGGAATGAACTAGATAAGGGGGTACTGGCTAAGAGTTGACTTCCCCTACCTCTCTTTTTGGCTGCCCTAGAATGGTTTCTAAATACAGGCTTTATGTCATCATAAGGTAGCTGGTATATGTCTCCCCCGGCCAGCAAATGGAGGGTACCTAGAAGGTCTTCAGGGACTCCTCTGAGCAGAACCAACTTAAGAGATTCAGGGTTAAGTGTGCACCTGGCCCTCTTATAGCTAATTTGAAGCCTCTCTTCATAGTCCTTTAAAGATTCATCACTTCCCATGGTCATTCAGAAGATTTCTTCCTTTGTATCCTTTGACCTACAGTAGTCCGAGTATTTTTTATTAAAGTCTTGTTGCATTTGTGCCCAAGTTTTGATACTATTTCTAGATAGCCCCATGAACCAGCGAAGTGCTGCATCCATGAGGGTAGAAGGAAAGGGTTTCAACTTTTGATCATCTTCTGCATAGTCATAAGTTTGACAAAGGACAACAAACTCAAACGAGAAGGTATCAGGGTCTTTAGTAGTCAATCCATGGAAGTGAGGTAAGGATAATAGACTGATCTTTTTCATTTTTGTGTCCCCATCAGTCTCTCGGATGGGAAAGGTACCTTCTACTCTTTCCCCATTCCCTCTATCATTTTTGTTTTCATCCATGGTCTCAGGAGGAATGGTTTCTTGCTCTTCTTCTGTTATAGGATCTTCGTATATCTTTGGAGGTTCACCTATAGGTTCTTCAGGATCACTACCACCAAAGAAGATAGAGGGGTAACTCAGTGATGTGGTGGGTGTGTTGGGTAGGAATTTTCCTAAATTGTCTCTGCTCCTACGAGTCATGAAATGGAATCTCTTTTTTGGGTGATTTTTGCTGTTTTTTTTGCTGCTTGTACCTGCAAAAACTGAAATATATTGAACTGCAACTAACTAAAATTTATCTTGCTGAAATGGAAATGTAGAATTGAAATGAAAGCAAGAAAGGACTAATCTATTTTGCTGAATTGAAATTGCAGAACTGAAATGAAAGTAGGAAATACTAATCTACACTTGCTGAAATGAAATTGCAGAATTGAAATGAAAGCAGGAAATGTCTAATCTACGCTTGCTGAATTGAAATTACAGAATTGAAATGAAAGTAGGAAATGTCTAATCTACGCTTGCTAAATTGAAATTGCAGAATTGAAATGAAAGTAGAAAATGTCTAATCTACACTTGCTGAATTGAAAGGAAGCAACTCCTCTACTCTTGCTGAAATAAACTACTTAGCAGAATGTTTGCAGTAGAAAATAGAAGAAAAGCAGTAATCACAAAATACTCTGATGCTTCCCCGGAAACGGTGCAAAAAATATGGTGAGCTCCTATATTGCAGCAATGATGTTGCAACTCCTAGGACTCCCTACTTTACTTTTATCAACCCGGTAGTTCGTAACAAACTTGGAAGCGATGGTGCTATATGCACAAGTACTAGTTCTTACTACAGGCTGTCACTTGATCAGCTGGCACAAGTTTTCTAGGAGCTTAAGCTAACTTCTATGAGTTCTTAGAAGAAGCGTTTAACTATGATGGATGGAAGCTAACTCAAAAGAGACTAGTCTACTTGCAGAAAAAGTGATTAAAAATGAAAGGAAATGAAAATCGTAGAAAACCCTAGTTTTACAGACTAACACTACTTGTGCAAGAGAAGAGATGTAAAACTACTGAAACGGATGCCATGGACTATTGCAGAGGTAAAATGCATGTGATTAAGCTACTTCTGAAGGAAAATATGGAAAAATCATCTTTATGTATTCTTGAGCAATTTTATACAGAATTATTATGCATGTGTTTTGACTATTTTTGACTTTGCAGACGTTTATTGGCGAAATGAAATGGAGTGGGTGTTTGCAAGGGGCTAGAAAGGTGTGGAGAGGACCTAATGGGTCCCTAGCACCCTTATGGATATTTCCACCACACTCAGACCTCAAAACATTATTCGCATTGTCTTCTATAGTAGGCTGCAGGGGATCTACATGAAATGGGACAGGAATTTCTACAGGAACAGGTTGAAAGTGGTTTTTAGAGGATTGATGGTGGAAAAATGATGGGGATGTGGAAATTAAGGATGGATAAGGATGCTAAGAGGTGTAGGACGTAGTAAATGAAGCTAAGGAGTGATGAAGATGGTTGGATTTGTTCAAGGATGGAGAAAGAAATGTTGCACAAAAATGTAGAAATTAGGGAAAGTTGGGAAAGTGTGGAAAATGAAGGGAAGAAATATTGAGTTAGGGATTGGAATAGGTTTTATGGTGAAGGAAGGGTATATAGGAATGTATTACAGGTGCTCTGCACACTACTTCCCAAAACTAATCAAGCAAAGACTGAAAAAGAAGATATCTATCTATTTTGACCTAATCTGCCCTTAAAAACCAGAAATATGATGAAAAGAAGTTTATAGACATAAAATCATGCAAGAGAGCTATGGAAACTAAGCAAGAACAGATCTAAACATGAAAACACAACTGATATCAACATTTTCAATTCAAAATCTAGCACTAGCAATTGCATTTAGAAGGAAAAAACAGTGTTTTTGTGGTAGCAAGTGTACCTTGGTCTCAATTCATGGTCCCAAAGAGGGATAAATGAGACCAAGGACTGCTTGCTGGCATTTTTGTGGATCTTTTGTATTACCAAACTTTCAAATCAACCTGAAACATGAACAATTATCTAAATCATCAAAAACAACGTAAGTAATGAAGTAGGATTTTACCCTAAATAACAGAAATTATTCTAGGAATGCAAGAAAAACACATAAAAATAGACAAAGGAGGTATTGGAACATTGGTTGGGCCCAACCCCAAGAGGTACAGCCTCCTAAGAAAGCTCAGAGCTGGTGCAAAGCTGGATTCATCTTTATTGATCAGAAAAATAATAGTTACATCACAAACTGTCCGCAAGAAGAAGCTTGAAAATGTGTTGACTACAGAGCTACACTAAAGTGCAAAAATGGACTAACAAAATGACTAAATTACCAAGGATTGAAGCCTTCCTACTTATTCCAACGAGGACCCCCAATAGTCCTCCATAAATTTAGGAGCTTGGTTGCCCAAAACTGCAATCAATCAGCCACTTCACTAGGCCTGCTCGGCTGTCCTTGAAATTATCTTTGGTACACTACTACACCAAGGGCACTTTTGAGAAAAAAATTTAAGACAAAAGAAATATTTTGTCTCAAAAACTCATTTTTTATTTTAGTTATTTTACATTAAAAATTAATATCAATTAACTTTTCTTAAATATAGACTTTAAGACAAAAATAGGTTGAGACAAAAATATTCTAAGACAAAACTTTATATTTAAGACAAAAATAGTTTAAGACAAAAGTAGTTTGAGACAAAAATATTTTAAGACAAAACTTTATATTTTAAAGAAAAATAATTTAGGATGAAAATATTTTGAGACAAAACTTTATATTTAAAACAAAAGTAGTTTGAGAAAAAAATTTAAAGACAAAACTTTATATTTAAGAAAAAATACTTTAAGAAAAAATTATTTTAAGACAAAAACAATTTAAGAAAAAATTATTTTAAGACAAAACTTTATATTTAAGACAAAAGAATTTCGAGACAAAAATATTTTAAGACAAAACTTTATATTTAATACAATGACCACTTTAGATCAAATCTATGTTTACTACGATATTTTTCTTCAAATGAAAGTGGAGGAAAGTGCTGAATTTTAGGGTGATCTGCGTGCGCATTCTAAATTGGAACTCCCGCGCCCCTGCTTCCTCGGCCCCTGCAGCCCTCTGCAGGCCCCCTGCCTAGTAGCCCCTACTGCTGGGCTCTCAATCCTTCTCGGCATCCCCACAATCAGGCTCTGCCTCGCTCCTCCGACCAGTGATCTTGTTGGCACAACGTCCACGTCTGGGTTTTGAGATCGCAGAGGAGCATAGCCGCCGCAATGAGTGCACCTGGGGGTGGGGAGGCTTCTCCCACCCCACCAATCTCTTCAGAAGATTTCTCTCGCAGAAAGGGAAGAAACATTTGATTCCAGAAGTCCCGAAATTCATCAAAAAATTGGAGGAAATTCCTGAGATCACCCTGCCAGAAGACCAACGGATAAAAATCACCCTAGCCCTCACTGATTGAGGTTTGGTTGGATAATTTATGGGATGTTGGCTCTCTACAAAAATAATAGATGACTGGATCCAATGCAACTAGAGGCCCCAACTGGAAAGCAATGTGATCTGTTATGTTGTTGGAAGAGGGTATTTCATTTTCTAGTTCACCTCCAAAGAAGATCAAGAATTGAATTTCAGAAACGGTCCATATTTTATGGGAAATTAGGGTCTGTATCTTAATAATTGGACCCCCAACTTCAATCCCCAAATTGATACCCCTAAAGATGTCCCAGTCTGGGTCCGGCTTCCCAATCTTCTGATCCATTGCTGGAGCTATCACACCTTGTAGAAGATTGGAAATGACCTAGGCCATTTCTTTGAAAAAGCAGATAACAAGGGCCAATATACATGCGTAAGAATCTATGTGGAAGTTGGACTACCCGAAGCGGTAAAACTTACAGTTAGAGAATGACATCACTATCAAAAATTGGATTACGAACAACTACCTTTCAAATGCAGAACCTGTCACAAACATGGACACTTCCAATGAAATTTCCCAAAAGATCCAACCAGGGACGAAGTGGACGAAGAAGGATGGAAAGAAATCAAAAAGGGCAAGGCAGTCCCAAAACCAACTAAGAAGAAAAATTCAGGGCCATTGGTGAAGCTTTAGCCTAAACCAAAAGCCAAAGAAGTTCCAAAAGAGGGTTCTTCCTCTGCGGTAAAGACAGCTACCATTGGAACCCAAGAGGAACCAAAAGACCCGTCGAAGAAAGTGAAAAAGTAGAGGCAAAGTCAACTCTTCCTCCATCAGAGGATGAGCAAGGGGAAAAGGAGAAAATGAGTAGTGCATCAGTCTGGGCTTCGATTCTGAGGGAGATTCAGAAGATGGTGTCTCAGATTCAGACAACTTGCAAGTCACTCCTATCTGGTTGGCCAGGGGTTGAAAGTCCAAGGAGAAACAGAGAGAGGAACAAACTTATCTAGATGTTCTCCAAGGCTCTTAGAGAACACTCAAAGGAATGATGAATACCATATCTAGGCGCAAGCATGGTTAGGCTCCAAAAGGAGCCACAACCTTCCGCGCCAATGAATAATGAAATACGTCTCATGGGATTGCAGAGGGTTAGGCAACAGGTTGAAAGAAGAAGCTCTGAAAGACATTGTAAGGATGTACTCGCCTGAAATCCTTCTGATCTAGGAGACAAAACTGGAGGACCTTCTACTCCTCCAAGCAAGCAAATAATTATGTCATAAAGGCCAAGGGAGAGCGGTTAGTGCTAGAGATGCCTCTGAAGGGATTGCCTCCTTTTGGGACAGCTCCAAATATTATTTGATTCGTGAAGAATGTTGCCCCCATTGGCTACTCACTAAGCTTCTCCATAAAGAATCTAGCCACCAAGTAAGTATGTTCAATCTTTATGCTCCAGTCTTACCATCTGAGGAAAAAATTTGTTCGGACTCACTCCAGTCCTATCTTTTCTTAGACAGCCCAGAAAATATTATTATTGTAGGTGATCTGAATGTTATGCTAGCTGTAGAAGAGAAAAAGGGGGGCTGGCTGGTCAAGGACCCAGCTAGAGAATGGGTTGAAGACCTCATTTTAGATTGGGAATTGGAGGATATCAAGCCCACATCTGGGAAATTCACCCAGTCAAACAAAAAGATAGGCCCCGGCCACATTTTTGCTCATCTGGATAGGTTTCTAGTCCAATCCTCCTTCTTGACTTGTGGTCTAATGGCCACCTGTAAAATTCTGCTGAGCTACACCCCTGACCATAAACCCATTCTGCTTGAGCTCTCCTTGGATGGAAATCTTGGCCCCATTCCCTTTAGATTCAGTTCTCTATGGATTCATCAAGAAGGATTCTAGGAGGTGGTCTCTGAGGCCTGGAACCGGCAAGTTCATGAAGGATCCCCTCTCTTTGTGTGGAAAGAAAAAATGAGAGGACTTAAAAGGGAGCCCAAGGAGTGAGCTAAAAGAAAGGAGATGCATGATAGTTTAGCAGGCCATCAATTAACAATGGAGAATTCTGATGTAACTCAAATCCTTCTTCAAAAAGAAGTAGAGATGCAAAAATATCTCCATAGAGCAAGTAGGGATGAAGAAGAGTTCTAGAGACAGAAGTCCAGAAATCTTTGGTTACAAGCCAAAGGCAAAAATACAAGCTACTTCCATTAGCAAGCTGAAGCACACAAGCACTTCAAAATAGTAAATGAAATTCACTATCAAAACACTGTGGCTAAAGATTCTGAAGGAATAAAGTGAGCAGCCCACTCCTTCGTCAAATATCTTTACTCTACCCCAGAAGACCCTCCTATCGATTCTCAAGCCTATTTGATTGATCTTATTCCTCACAATGTTCAAGATTATGACAATATTATGTTGACTTCTCCGATCAATATGAATGAGATTAAAGAAGCTTTGGATTGCATGGATCTCGATAAAGCCCCGAGACTTGATGGGTTCACTGCAAGGTTCTACCTGACTTGCTGGCCTACAATTAAAAAAGACCTTCTGAGAATGGTCCATAAATCTCAGACCTGCACCAAGATTAGAGGCAGTACCAACTCGGCCTTCCTTGCCTTTATTCTGAAAATACAAAGGCGCCACCAATTTCAGCAGATTCAGGCCCATCTCTTTATGTAATACAAGTTATAAGCTAATTACAAAAATAATATCCAACCATATTAAGAAAATTCTGTTGGTCATCATCCCTGAAAACCAAGGAGGATTCATAAAAAGGAGAAAGATTCTTGACAATATTGTGCTAGTGCAAGAAACAATTCATTCAAGCTATCGTCGAAAAGAGAAAGACATGGTGATTAAGCTCGATTTGAAAAATGCCTTGGATAGGGTGAGACATGATTTCCTGTTTTCTATGATGGAGAAATTTGGCTTCTCAAAAGTTCTCATAACATGGGTGAAAGCCTGCATTGCCTCCCCTTGGATAGTACCTCTAGTTAATGGTCGTTTAACGGAATTTTTCTTGGCATCGACGGGGCTAAGATAAGGTTTCCCTTTGTCCTTGCTTCTTTACACCATTCAAGCTTCGGTGCTCAGCTTCCAGTTAGACTACTGTCAACCGATGCAAACTCTGCTAGGCCTAAGAATTTCTCACAATTTTAAAGACATAAATCATGCCTAGTTTGCTGATGATACATTATTGCTTGGAGGAGCTAGCATAAATTCTGCTAGAACCTTCAAGAAGGAGCTGGACATTTATAAGGAGGTTTTAGGCAGCAAGATTAACTATCTAAAAAGCACGATATATGGCTAGAATTGCTCGATCAAATATTTGACAGACACAGCAAGGCTATTAGAAATGGAAAGAACCCTGACCTGGGAGTCATTTAAGTATCTTGGGATCCCAATCTTAAAATAAAATTGTAAGGTAGCTCACCAGATGCGACTGCTAGACAAGCTAAAACTCAGAATATAAGCTTGGGGAGCCTCATGGTTGAATAATGTTGGGAAGGTAATCCTTATTGTTATAGACAATTTTGTGCCTTGCAGCATCAGGCATGAATTGTCAATAATCCAAGGGATCCAAAGTCCCTAAACATGATGTTCCTACCCCTAGAGGAACAAGGTCAGCAAACCAACAGCTCTCAGATCAGTTCTCCACCTGAAAACACTCAAAAACAAGCAATCCTGAAATCAAAGCAGGTGCTCCACTAGGCTTCTGCACTGAAACTCAACTCCTCCATGGTGTACCTGCGTTGCAAAGTAGGTAGAACAAAGGCCACCTACGCTGAGTGAGATGGGACAAGTGGCACACTGAGTCATTGCTCTGGAATCTTCCAAAAATGACACTTGGATCAGGGATTTCGCCTTGTGATGAGTCAGAGGCTCTGTTTCTCCAAGTGGAAGCAAAGTTCTCCAAATGGACTCAAGAACTGAAGATCAACTGAAGAGAGAGAGGACACAAGGCAGCTACACATCAGTTGCAAGCTGACTCATCCTTTCTCAACTCATCTATATATTGAGCTCTCTCCTATGGGCTCAAGGGGGCTGGAATTTTGTGCAAAGTAATGATATGCTGTTGGTTTCACTACAAAGCTATTGGGTGATTGCTTGAAGGAGGTGAAGAGGAGAAATTCTTTCTGTTGGGAGGTGTTGCTGGATTGGGGACTTCAATGGTTGTAACTCTCTCAGAACTTTACTTCTTCATTAATAAAAGCTATTGAGGTTCTTCTATATGCACTTGTTTCAGTGATATATTGTGATAATTGTATATTTGATTTATGCTAATCCTTGAATCAGTTATGATTGCATGCTTCTTGTAGTTTCCTTCTTTGTTATTTTGCAGGATCTCATTGTAGCTGGGCCAGCAAAAGAGCAAGGAGCTGGGAGCAAGCAGCCAAAGAGAAGAGTTTGGATTCGACATTAAGCGCAAGGCAATGGTTAGTGCATTTCCTCATTCTCTCTTGCTTTCGTAAAGAAGTAAACCTTAAGTAGTTTTCTTTACAGTTGTTGTTGAGGTACTATCACCCTTAGAGTGGGATAGGGTCATCCGAGTCGGATACTTTTCCCTACAACAAACTGGCGACTCCGCTGGGGATCGTATCTGTTTGATTGTTTGTAGTATTCTGCTATTCATTTCCTGAACAAAAGAGTACCAAATCGAAAAGCTTTTGACTATATCAAAAGCGAAGTAGAGGGCAGCTACTCTAGCTCATTTTTGAGCAGGTTCATGATTTGAAGAGTTGATCTACAAGGATCCTTGTAAGCTCTTAGTGATAGCTTTTCACCCTCCTTGTCATCCCTTAGTGTGTGCTTGACTGATTGCTTCTGATTTGAGAAAAAACTGTGCATTTTTTAGAAAATTGTGACCCGGAAACGGAGAAAACGTAACTTTCGTTTTCCAAAGCAGGTAGTACACAAGCTACCTGCTTTGCAATGCAGGTCCCGAAGGGGCTACCTGCGCTGAGAGCCAGACTGGCTGTGCAGCACCTGCGTTGGCCCAATTTTGCCTTGTGCAGTTGGGGTTTCCTCCCTTTTCTTGATCTGTTTTCACTATAGTTTTTGCAGCCAGTTGTCATTCTTGCACCTATTCTGAAACCAACCTTACTTGCCATCATTCTGCCTCTGTTATATAACGAAATTGTACTTGTTCTTTTGTATTTCTTACGTCATTTACAATTTCCCATAACGAAAGTGAACTAGTCTCGCTTTGGCCTCTTAGATCTGAACCTGTGTTAGGCATTTTTGCTGGTCTAAAGAGTTAGCTTGTTTGCTGTCCATAGCTGATTAGTCTTTTTACTTTCGTCATTATGGTTTGATTTCATGTATTTCCAGTGATTAAACAAGTAAATCTTAAGGTGTCTTTTGATTTTGGACAAACTTGTTTGTTTTCGCTTTAAATCGAAATCAAAGTTAAATAACAACTTTCTTTTTGTAATACATCAACATTAAGAAAGGGAAAAGAAAATACATGCATTGTGCATTTTGCATTTGACTGTTTGCATGCTGATTTAGGAAATTTTGCATTAGTGTGTGCTCTATGATCTGTGCGAAAAGATTTTCCTTTCTTCTCCTCAGTAGTTAAGATTTTCAAAGTTGAAAGATTGAAAAGTTTGCTTCTCATCTTAGACTGCATTCAGGAATTTGTTACATACATCTCGTGGTGATCCTTAAAGGCAAACTTCTAAGCAAGATCAACATTAAAATAAATTCAATTTACATAACAACGCTTTATAACATAACGCAAACACATAGAGGTCTAGGTAGAGACGTGTTCCGGCGTCGTTAAACATAGTGACTGTCGATCTCTACGAAGGTGGGTGATTCCTCCTGAGAGTTGGTGGCACTAATACGGACTTGTGCTCCCACGTACCGTCGCGTATATATTGGGAGACCCCTATAGGAACAAAGCCTTTATCCATAGGAAGCCGTGTCGGCCGCCCTACTGATCGCGATGCAGTGAACACAACATTCACGAAGATCGACCACCCGTACCATAAAACATATTCTGTGGTTTCGCGAAAAGTTTGGCACACCCTCTGCCTAGAACTCCAGAGCAGTTTCTTTTGGCCTTTTTCAAACTCTATAACTGAAAAAGTCCATCCGAGCATTTGTCACTTCGGGCTCGTTAAAACATCGAAGGGGACTAGAGTCATCTTTAGCTTTTTCTCGACTCTTTAAACATGAAAAAGCAAAGTTGTGCCTAAAGCGTCGTTAATAAAATTTATTTTAAACGGAACATAATCACCTCTTATTCCCGCGTTGATCTTTCAGTTGAAAAGTATGGAGCCCACCAACCAAGGAAGTCACCTTGGTGGAAGTCCCAGTCCCTTCTCCTCTTGGGGAGATGTAGGTGCGCCCCATATGGCCACATTGTCACTTCCAGGATTGACAATTGGCCTACCTGTATGGCTCTTTTCAACTAATGTAGTTCAGACCACCACAAATCCTGAGCAGTCGAATCAACAGTCAGACCAGTCTAGAGCTGCCCACCAGCCTTCCACTTCTTACAATTTTTCCTCTGATCCTTCATCTTCACAGGGTAGAGCCGGCAAAAGTCAGCCTCCCATGGAGAAGAAGGAAAAGAAGAAGAGAGAAAAGAAGCAGAAGGGGCCTATGGCGAAGGCGACTGGGGGCAAGCAAAAGACATCTGACAAAAATCCACACACTGCACCAACCGGGCCTAAATCGCCATGTGTCATTTGCAAAGGGACCCACTTCCACCGTGATTGTCCTTGTATTCCCTGGATACTAAGGGACTGGTCCCCCAGGTTGCACAATCCAGTAGCATCAACCTCTGGTAGTCATGTTGATTGCAGTCCGTCAACTAGCGAGAGTGAAGGACGAAAAGGGAGACCAAGATCACCCTGCATGCTGTGTGAAGGCGATCACGCCATCCACCGTTGTCCATTCTTAGATGAGGCAAAGAGAGTTTTGGAAGATCGTCCGGTTTCACCGTTACGACTTCCTCCTGGATACCAAAAACTCGCGCCAAGTCCCTCGATAGTTGAAAATCTAGCTGGCCCGCTCAAGTGGTCAGCTGAAGTGTCAGTCATTGAGAATGAACCTACTGAATCCAGACCAGACGAAAGTCTAAAGGTCGAAACGGCAGTTGACCCGGTTCTTCCTTCAGAGGTTTCATCCTCAAATGACTACGTCATTGAAGACCCATCTTCAAATGACACCCTCACTGAAGAGGATAAGGATGACACCGTCCATATTCTTTTCATCAACACAGACTCTGATGAGCATCAGGGCAATGCGCCCATTCCTTTATCGCAGGAAGGAACATCGTCAGGGTCGTATCCGGCCGTGTATTCGGTCCCACCACCAAGCAACCTAGTTGTATCCTTTGATTGGAATCAACTAGGCAGACCCCGGTTACCAGCCAGTATCCCATTCAGAATCATTGTCCAAATCTACAGAATGGTGATGGCTGGAACTATCATTGATGAAGGGGCATCTGTGAGTATCCTTTCCTCTATTGCTTGGAAAGCACTGGGTTCCCCGGCGCTTTTACCTGAGATGAGAAATCTATCAGGTTTTGATAAAGGAACCAGTCGCTCGTTAGGGATTCTCCCCAATGTTCCCATTACATTGAGGGGGAAGACAGTTCATATGAACGTCATGGTCGTCCAGGGACCCTTGGTTTATAACTTACTCCTTGGACGAGACTATATATATTGCATGGAGGCGATAGTGTCCTCACTCTTCAGAGTTATGTGTTTTCCGCACGAAGGAAGAATGGTCAAGCTCGTAGACCAACTTTCATTTCCAGGATCACGCATCGCAAATAGTCAAATACCATCCCTTAACGGTTTATTCGCTCAAGGAATGCCTCCACCCCCGGTTCTACTTCCCGATGAATGCGAGTGATTCGGAAAGATGTAACTGGGACCCAGGGGGCATGCACCCTAGCTTGCCTTGGGCAGAGGAAACCTTGGGTATAAAGTTAATTTCCGCAGAAGAATGGGACTAGTCCGTACCCCGTCCGAAGGAAGGAAGAGAGGGTTGTTCTAGGATAAAGTTCTTTTATCAAAGTTATGTGAGTGAGATAATCAGCTTCTCGCTCCCCTTGTCTAGGTAAGTAGGATACCGAGGAAGGGGACCATTTGCGGCAGCAAGTAGCCACCATCTTTGAAGGCAAGCCTCACCCATCAAAACATATGTTTTGAAGGATAAGTAGGGGCAGCCTCCAAAGAAAGAGATGAAATTGCTGCAACAAGTGGTCACCATCTTTAGTAACCTAATGATAGACATCGCCGGAAAAAGAAGAGTTTAGTTTGCGACAGCAAATAAAACCATTTTTCGGATAATAAGTAAGAGGTCGATCCTAGAAATTATACTTTATACCTGGGGGCATGCGAACCTTTTGGAGCGCAAGTGCGGGACGACTATTTATTTTTTAAATTTTTAGGTCCTCCCTTTAAACCTGTAGGTCTAACCCGTTAAACTCGTAGGATTAGCCGTTTCCAGCTTATATAAAGAAAGGATGTGGGGCAAAAGTTAAAACTTGCCAAATTGGAGTAACTAGTGAGGTATAGCTCCTTAAATATGACTACCTCACCTGAGGCGTTCCTTGTATTAAGACTGGTATATTCGAGCAGTTTTAGCACACAGTTCATGCTCGTTAAAAAATAAACACAAGATCCGAGCAGTTTTAGCACATAGTTCATGCTCGTTAAAAAATAAACATAAGTTGTGAGCAATCTTCCCCTAGAGTTCAAGCTCACTCAGAAAAAATGAACCGGTAAATAACCTTGGTAAATGTAACCTTTGACAGCCATATTAAAGCCCTTGGTCGTGTTCTTGCAGTCTCACCTCCATCCATTCATTTGGCCAATCGTTCATCTCCATATGATTGTTTACCCATTTTGAGGAACAGCTGCGAAGAGTGATTTCACTAAGCCATCCTTGTGACACTGCCGTGATTGGAATATTCCAACCTGTACCTAGAATCTGCTGCTGCCCTGTTCATCACTCGTTCCTCGAAAGACGAGTCGTCTTTAAGCTCTTTTCACTGACTCGTAAAATATGAAAAGATTGCCGAGTCTTGGACTTCCAGCTCGTTAAAGCGACCGGAAAGCTATCCTTCCTCTAGATTTTAATCTTTTTGGACCTGAGGGATTATTGCACAAAAAGATCGAGCGCTTGTTTTGTTCGGCTCGTTAAAGCAATCGAAAATTCATCCCTTCTGTATTGTTTTACACTTTTTCGGACTTAAAGGATTAGATGACGAAAAAGGAATTTTGGAGTTGACTTTATGTACCTTTTCAGACTCTCTAAAAATGAAAAGGACCGAGTTATCCTTGTCGTTAGACTCGTTAAATTCATTAAATAGCGACAAACTTGTCTTTAGACGAGAACGAGTTTCCCTATCACTAGGCTCGTTAAAACATAGCGATGGGCTTGCCCGAAGGGCAGGTTATAGAACAAGCATATGTTATCCTCCTCAAGCTTGACAAAAATAAAGAGGTACTGGTCAGCGATGACTGGGGAAAAATTGGGAGAACCTCACAGCTTTAATGGTAGCAAGTCGCTCTTGAACATGAAATTTTGTCCTCCGTATCACATCGGGTTGGGTTGTTTCATTCACCGATCTCATCACCATGGTCCTCGCCACACCATCCACATTTGGGGTAATGCTACCGATCCATCACATCAGTGTCATTATATGTTCAAGAGATGTTTTTCTGCAAAGAGTCAACCGTGTCCCATCCACTGCCATACATTGTCCTTCATCCATTTCATGATCACCACCCTGAATCATACATCACAGTTTGTTTTCACCTCATCACAATCATTAGCTCCGTTCCGTGTCACTGATGTGGGATTCATTAAGGCCCTCCTTTGACAGATCGCTCCTTGTCGACATCAGCTCATTATCCAAGGAGTTGATCTAGGAACAACCCCTTCAGTACTTTGAAGCTTGCATGCCTCAATGGCAAGTTTCTCACTTCCGGCGACAGGTATACATCAATGACCTTCGACCAGAAGATTTTGCATGGTGGTCAACGCCAAGTCCTTTATTCCCACCATGTGAATTGTACTGCCGTACCTTGAGGGTCATCATCCTTATCGGTGATTCCTCTCGCGCTTGTTAACGGTTTACATCATTGACCGGTAATCAAGCGATGTCTTTCCATGTTCGACTTCAAGAAATTCTCACATGGATCGACTTGTACAACGAGTGAAGATCGGAAGAGATTGAAGACCCCGGATCTAGTTTCATCCATCTGGGCTGCGATATATATTCAGGATATAAAGACATTTGATGTGTACATCATTGCAGCAGATGATCATCCTTCTCAAAGGATGATAATTTCAGCAGAGAATTATCAGTCTACCATCAGACGATCGTCTGTTCTATGTACCAAAATGAATTTATAAAGCTGAGCATGGGAATGCCCGCCTCAGCTAGATCATGAAAAAGTATGAAAAATAATGTATTGTATTGTATCTTATTACAGGACACTTCTCAGCAGATTGAATGAACTTCGGATCCTCCTAATAAAGCATTTCACCCGATAAATGACCTCATACTTTAGGGGGCATCTGTTATAGACAATTTTGTGCCTTGCAGCATCAGGCATGAATTGTCAATAATCCAAGGGATCCAAAGTCCCTAAACATGATGTTCCTACCCCTAGAGGAACAAGGTCAGCAAACCAACAGCTCTCAGATCAGTTTTCCACCTGAAAACACTCAAAAACAAGCAATCCTGAAATCAAAGCAAGTGCTCCACTAAGCTTCTGCGCTGAAACTCAACTCCTCCATGGTGTACCTGCGTTGCAAAGCAGGTAGAAAAAAGGCCACCTGCGCTGAGCGAGATGGGACAAGTGGCACACTGAGTCATTGCTCTAGAATCTTCCAAAAATGACACTTGGATTAGGGATTTCGCCTTGTGATGAGTCAGAGGCTCTGTTTCTCCAAATGGAAGCAAAGTTCTCCAAGTGGACTCAAGAACTGAAGATCAACTGAAGAGAGAGAGGACACAAGGCAGCTACACATCAGTTGCAAGCTGACTCATCCTTTCTCAATTCATCTATATATTGAGCTCTCTCCTATGGGCTCAAGGGGGCTGGAATTTTGTGCAAAGTAATGATATGCTGTTGGTTTCACTACAGAGCTATTGGGTGATTGCTTGAAGGAGGTGAAGAGGAGAAATTATTTCTGCTGGGAGGTGTTGCTGGATTGGGGCCTTGAATGGTTGTAACTCTCTCAGAACTTTACTTCTTCATTAATAAAAGCTATTGAGGTTCTTCTATATGCACTTGTTTCAGTGATATATTGTGATAATTGTATATTTGATTTATGCTAATCCTTGAATCAGTTATGATTGCATGCTTCTTGTAGTTTCCTTCTTTGTTATTTTGCAGGATCTCATTGTAGCTGGGCCAGCAAAAGAGCAAGGAGCTGGGAGCAAGCAGCCAAAGAGAAGAGTTTGGATTCGACATTAAGAGCAAGGCAATGGTTAGTGCATTTCCTCATTCTCTCTTGCTTTCGTAAAGAAGTAAACCTTAAGTAGTTTTCTTTACAGTTGTTGCTGAGGTACTATCAACCTTAGAATGGGATAGGGTCATCCGAGTCGGATACTTTTCCCTACAACACTTATGAAATATGTTCTCATAAGTCTCCCAGTTTATGAGAACTCCATTCTACTAGCCCCCAAAAACCTTTATTAGTAAAGTGGATGGTCTCCTAAAAATATTTCTGTGGGAGGGAGGGAAAATTAATTAAAGAAGGCTCCATTTAGTTAATTGTGACACTATTAAGAAGCCATTCTTGGAAGGAGGTCTCCAAATGCGGGATTTGGCAGCCCAAAATCTTGCTCTAGGCTCTAAGCTCCTTTGGAACAATGTTTCTGGGAATCCTAGTTGGAGGAAGAGAGTTTTGTGGAAAAAATATTTTCATGGGCAGCGTTTGAGGTGCTTGGACCAGCCTCATAGAATTTCCAAAGGATCACCAGTTTTCAAATTCTGTCTCACAACTTTGAAACTTTTTATTCATAAGCTTTATTGGATCCTAGGTGATGGAAAAAAAATAAAAATTTGGGAAGATTCGATTCTTGGAGATCATCCCTTGAGTCATATGGCATAACTGGAAAATATCATAGCTTGGGTTCAAGCCAGCAATTTGGAAACTGTTTGGGACATCTCCAATTGGACAAGTGATGCAGAAAGTCTATGGGATGGTTGGAATTTGGGGGAGATCCCTCACTGGCTAGATGGTGAAGCCAATTTATTGGTGGATTTGCTCCAAGGAAAATCTCCATTAAAGGCCTCTTCTAAGGACAAAAGAGGGTGGGGTTCTCTTTAAGGCTCTTACTCAGCAAGAGAAGGTTACGAAAGTATGATGGTTGTCCCTAGCATCCTCCCAGAGCCAACTCAATGGAAATTTATTTGGCCTTTTCCTACTCTCCCAAAAATTGACTTCTTTTGTTGGACTCTGGTGCATAAAAGTATCCTCACTAGAGATAACCTGAGGAAGCGTGGAATGGAAGGTCCCTCCAGGTGCCCTCTTTGTGCATCAGATGAAGAAATGGCTAACCACCTGTTCTTATTGTGCCCCTTTTCTCAAGAAGTTTGGAAGGGTGTCCTAATGTTAGAACGTGACAAAATAGATCTTCCAGGAAATATTCAGGACCTGCTAAGAAACTAGACCAATTTATCCCCATTCTGTCTCTCCAAAAAAAGCCTTCTTAAGACTCGCTGGATGTGGATCCCCAAATTCACATGCTGGAAACTGTGGTTGGAGAGGAACAAAAAAATATTTAGGGAGGAGAGTTGTAACCCGATCAGAATTATCACTAAGATCAAAGCTCTGTTGGGGTAGGCCTTAGAAACCAAACCCACCATAACAAATGGCATGATTCTGACTAGTGAGGAATATCAATGGTTAAAAGAGCTTGTTCCAAATCATGAGAATAGATCCATTCCTCCTGATAAAGCCCCCTATCATTGGGAAATTCGTCTGGAATAACAGGAATTCATCAAATGGAGATTTTCTTTGGATGATCACTGCCTATTCTTCGATGGGGCTTCTAAAGGTAACCTAGGAAAGGTGGGTGGCGGGGGAGTTATCTTACACCCAGGTGGCTCAACTGAGCTGTGCTTTGCTTAGGGTCTGGGGCATGAAACAAACAACAGAGGAAAGGCTCTTGCTCTGTGGCAAGGTCTAAATCTGGTTATCAAGAGGAATCTCCTCTCCATCTCAGTCTTTGGAGACTCCAGACTAATTATACAGGCTATGAACTCTCAAAGGATCCCTTCTCAGGTGCAGTTAGCCCCCATCCTGAAAACAATCTTACTACTGTTGCCCAAGTTCCACAAAATCTCCTTATATCATGTTATGAGGAAGTTAAACTCACAGGTGGACTTGGCAATGAACCTAGGCTCTCTCAGGGGCAGGAGATCTCTGTTAGTAAATGACGTTGAATCAGATTGCAACATTCCTTAATTTTGGAATTGTCTGGGCCTCTGTTCCTTTGAGAATTTCGCTAATTCAGGCTCTCCGGACTTTGGGACCAAACCGTTTTGAGCAGGCTACTGTTAGGAAATGCAAACTCATCCACAAGGGAAAATTCAGAATGCAACCGTGGCATTTTCGATCTCTGTCCGTCGTTGGAACTCACTACTGCATTTGGGTAGGTGATGTGGAGTTCACGAGGGCCTCTTGAAGGCAAACTTACCGCTCTTGGCATTCTTGAAAACTATATAGCACTCCGCCAGACATTTCAAAAAGAAAACGTAGTGACTCTTGGGATGATCTGGCACTTCGGCGCGTTGGATCTCCTCTCTGCAAGCTAGGAAGAAGAGCTACGTCATGGAAAGCAAAAGAAACGGAATTTCAAGGCACCATTTTGAAACAAAATCAAGTTCTTTTTCAACCCTCTATCTGCATTCACAGTGTAACTCATTCAACGGACTATTCAAAAGAAAAATCGTCTTTCCCCGCTGAATGTAACAAGGAAATATAGGGTTTCAGTGTTAAAATCCTCGGCAGCTGATTTGCTGAATTTTAAATAAAAAATAACCATTTATGTCAAAAAAAAAGAAAATGGAGATCGGAGTGTTTAGGGTTTGACATTGCTCTACAACTCGCAGACCTTCACAGACTACACCATTCTTCTATTAACTTTCAGCCATAAGGAAGCTACAGCACAATAAGGAACAACTATCGTGCAATGGAATCCCCTCAAGGGGAGGACATGATGCCTCCCCCCACTGATACAAAAAACGGCCTGCGACAGACTGAAAACGTCAAGATGGACCATCCAGAAGATATAGCAATAGAGAATGAAAATATGCCAACGAATAACAACACAAATGAAGAACCATGAGTGATGTCAAAAACCTGCTAGCGGGTAGCAGTTGCCAGACCCAAAATCGAGCTCCCAAGTCAGCGCATCAACACTCAGATCCAGTTTTTGAGGGATCATGCTTTGATAGGAAAGTTCATAGGCCTTTGGCCAATGGAGAAAGACTTGCAAGACTAGATCGTAGCCAAATGGAAGCCAAAATGGCATATAACACTGCAGTTAAGGCGTAAGGGCTTCTTTACTGCCATTTTCAATTGTCTGGAGGATGAAAACAGGGTCTTGGATGGAGGACCATATTTCTTCAACGCAGCAGGGCTGTACCTAAGAGGATGGATCGAATGCTTTAACCTGAACAAAGAATATTTGAGCTGGGCCTCGATGTGGTTGCGCCTTTATTCTCTCCCTCTGGACTATTGGGACGGAGACTCTTTGCGAGACATTAGGAATGGCTTAGGCGAATTCATCAAAGTGGCAGAGGAGACAAAGCTGAAGCGATACAGCTCCTATGTGCGGATCTATGTATACATGCACCTTATCAAAGCTCTCCTGGACACGGTAAGCCTCTACCATGATGATTATGAATGGTTACAAAAAATAGACTACGAGCATGTACCATTTCACTATTGAAAATGCCATGCCCTGGGCCATTTATTCTGAAACTGTCCCTCCAATATGAAATCCATGACAACCCCTTCAATGGACAAATCTGACCCAGATGGGTTCACAAAAGTTCCCAATCTCAAAAAGACCCATAAAATGCCCTCTACCTCTGTCAAAAAACCTGTCACCAGCACTTCCTTGCCTTCAACAAGCAACTTTTTTGAAATCTTACTCCAACTGAAGGTTCATATTTTAGATAATCAGAAACAACCTGAAGACATTCCTAGGACTTTTGCTCATTCTTCTCCATCAAGCTCAAAGAAAGCCCTCACTTCTAAGAAACCCGCAGACACCAAAACGCCCTCTCCCGGTAACATGCAGAAAAGGACTGCTCAAGTTATGGAGGTAGATAGCACTCAGATGCAGCTCACGATTGTAGATGATACAGAGGCAAAGCAGGAAATAGTACAGCACATGGAAGAGGAACCAGAGAGCTTCGACACCAGAGATCTAGATATACTGGGAATTGAACAGGCTTGCGAGAAAAAGGAATATGACAAAATTCTCGAGCGATAGCTAGAGAACTTAGAAGTAATTCTCTCAAGAGCATAGAAGAAAAGATCATTAGGCATCCAAACTGGTAGTCAGTGGGATGGAAGCAATATCTTCAAAGACAGCAAGAAATGAGGATGAAAAACCAACTTTAGAGAACCATCCGCATAGGGGAGATGCTGGTGGAATCTGGAAGATACTCCAAGCTCACCAAATACTATAATCCCCTTCCCAATCATGAATCATGAAGCTCATATCATGGAACATCAGAGGGCTCAACAGCCGAGGGAAGGGACGATTAATAAAGAACATGCTATAACAAGAAAAACGTCAAATTCTCTTCTTGCAGGAGACCAAGTGTAATTCCACAACATTGGATCAGATCCTTGCCAAAGCGTGGCGAGGAAGTAAAGAAGTGGCAGTGGAATCCATGCGAGCCTTAGGAGGGATAGCCATCATTTGGGATGATAGAGCTATAACACTTACCAACATACATGCTAGTAAGCACTTTATTCAGGCCAACTTTCATTTAACAGGGACAAATGTTCATGGACACTTAACTAATGTCTACTTCCCCCAGGAGGCAACAAAAAAAGTAAACACACTGAACACCCTAACTCAGATCAACTCAGAAAGATCCCACCCACTTTGGATCATAGGAGGGGACTTCAACATGATTACAATATTGGGGGAAAAAAGAGAGGATGGATCAAGTTGGACTGTGAAAGCACGCACTTCAAAAACTACATTCATAAGAATAGGCTTATAGATATGGATTTCAAGAATGGCATTTATACTTGGAACAACAAGCGTGAAGATGCCCACCAAATTGCATCTCGGTTAGATAGATTCCTGATCTCTGATAATGCAATACATCTTGGCAGGGATCTCTTCACCTCTATATTGCCACTCTCTGGATCGGACCATTTTCCTATTAGGCTTCACTCGCAAAGACTGGGAGACAATGTTCGTAGGCCATTTCGCTTTGAAGCCTTTTGGCTAAATCACCTCGATTTTCATAACCTGATAACAGAGACATGGAGAAATTTCACACCACCAGAAGGCACAAAAATATAGAAGCTCTAATGTTGACCTTTTGATCACGCATGAGATTTTGAACCAGAGCTCCAGTGCCCCTACAACCTCACCTCTTGCCGCCTTCTGTAGGCCTCCCACCTGGTAGCTCCTACTGCTGGGCCTCCAGTCTTCCTCCTCGGCACCCCTGCAGTCGGGCTCTACCCTCCTCTTTCGGGCAGTGTTGCGACTGGCTCCCATCTGGCCCTTCCATGGCTGGGATCAACCCCTCCCAGATGCAAGATAATGAAGACCAGGCTGAGATTTTTGCCTCTCTCATTTCTGAAAATGCTACCATTTGAAACAAACCCACATCTTCAAAGTTCATAAAGAAACTGGCTGACATCCCAGAAATCTCCCTTCCCCCTAGTCTCCCAAGGAAGGCAACGATCTCTCTATTAGAGAGAGGTTTGGTTGGGAAATTTACTGGCATGTGGCCCTCTCCCGGAGCTGTACAGTGCTATCACTCAGGTTGTTCCCCAAAAGTTGTAAGAAAAGGGAATACGGCCAAGGTAACCACAAACCAATCTTTTAGATGCAGGTTCTAGCCAATCTGCACCCAGAGAGGGCTGTCTCTTTATAATTTAGCTTTTTTTAAGGTATATTAGGCTAGCTATGAAGTACAAGGGTTTGTTTGATTTTTGGATGGTGACATTCAATAAAACAGGAGTGTAAGTCTGAGAAGTTCAGTCCATTGGGCTAATGGAGTCTATGAGGATGAACTACTAGATATGATTTCTTTGACAGAGGGTGGTACTACAGAGTAAGGTAATCAATCATGGAACAATTTATAAGCTAGAATCAGATGGGATGGAGTCAGTGGGTGAAGGGAAACTAAGAATCCTTCATCATGTAGATAGAGGGAAAGTGGATGATTATTGCTAGGGAGTAGTTAAGAATTCCTTAGCTATATTCAAGGTGTGAGAACTAGGGGAAACAGGAGCAGTTAAGAATTTCGGCTTATGCTAATTCTGAAGAAAACATGAAAAATAACAGAGATTGAACACAGAGTGCAATCAAACAAGTTTCGAGTTATTTTTTTCCCTGTTATTGAGATTATGAACATAGAGGATATATAAAATGCAGACACTGTAAGACATGAGTTAGAAAGACTTATTGATCCATGAAATAATTCAAGAATTCTGTAACATGGTACTCTGCCATCAATTCCACACCCAACGAGTCCAACAACAATGGATTCCAATAGCTTTTGTATTCAAAAGGTTTTCAGAGTTACAGCGCAGTCTAGGAAATGTATCACCAACCCCTAATACTTCACTTGGGGACGTATTTGTACAAAAGTGTTTACAAAATATCTCAAAGAGATAATATCTAGTAATAACTTCTTCTACCTACTTTACAGGAGAAGTAAATGATCTTGAAAACAGGGAGAAATAAATGAAGAAGTAAATGTTGTTGTGTTGGCTGCTCAATTGGTGAGATGTGTTGAGTGTAAGCTCGGTGAGTCGGCTGGTGGCTACATCCATTGATATTCCGTGCTGCTGCCCAGCTTCCTCGGGTGTATTTAATTTTGATTTGATACATTGCTAGCCCACATAACTCTCATCTGTTTCCTCCCTCCATTTTATGGTATTTGTTGTATCTTGGGTAGAACAAAATTTGAAACGTGCCTATAGGATTTCCAACATGCTTTGCCACCACTTCTCTTCTCGTAACTGATATCTTTGCAGCTTTCTCAAAGTCTCATCTATGTCCGTGTACCTATAGAAGCTAGGCTGGACTAAAAAAAGATGTTTCGCTTCATTCTCAATATAAAATAGATTTTCCAAGATGTTATAGATAGTTTGGCCAGATGGAAAGGCCTTCTCTGTTGAAGTACTTAATGATGCATTTAGTTGATCAGCAGCATGTTTATTCAACCTGTGTGTGTACTCAGTTTGTCTCAACAGGCGTTCATTTCTTCCCACCAGACTTTGCAAGCCCCTTTCATGCAAAATTGCAACTCTTTCTAAAAAAGAATTTACCTCCACTTACATGTCCTGGCTCTTCCTCTCCAAATTCTTAATCAGGGTTCTCATGGTCAGAACTTTTTTGATTGTTAGATTGGTGCCTGTCCTATCTCTGATGTCTAATTCTGCTAGTTCTTTGTTGGTTTTAGTGTTCAAAAACTATATTAACCTGTTGGCCTATTCGGGCATATGTCCCAATAAATTTCTGACCTTTTGAATCTCTACCTCGACTGCTGCTATCAAGTCAATCTGCTCATATATAATCGTAATAGATCTCCATACATTACAAATGGATTGATTTATGTTAGCCCACAAAATGCCTTTGATTTCTCCCAGAGGCTTATCTAAAGAAAGGTCCTTTTCCAATGCTTTTACCTTGTTCTCTAATGCTTTCACCTCTCTTGTCTTTTCTGCCACAGTCATTTTAGATTTGTCATAACTTATTTCTAACTTAGCCAACCTTTCTTTGGTTTCTTTCAATTCTGATACTTGGAGTTTTAATTCCTCCATGGCTTTTATTAACTCCTCTGTGGTCATGATAGTGCTGCTGCCTATTGCTGTTGTTGTTGCTGAAGTACCTGCTGCTGATGCTGGGCCAGTGGGAGGCACTGCTATTGTAACTGTGGGAGGAGCAGTTGTGACTATTGGAGCTATTTGAGATGGCTGGGAGTTTGACTCTCCCTGCTTATCTTGTAGTGCTTTCTCCAAGGCCTACTCTGTCTCGCTTAATCTTTGATTCATTCTCATGAGCAAGTCCATCATGTCCTCCTCTGCTTTTTGTTGTACAACCTCTATAGTTTGTGGATGCATGGTAGTGGGCAGCTTCAACTGTTTCCTGAGGGTAGCAATGTCCTCTTCCTTCTTCTTAATCAATGCTTTTATTCCTTTGACATCCTTAGGATCATGTCCCAACTCAATGATAATATCCTCCAAGGACTTTATCCTGTTGTCCTTGGCTAAAGAAGATGCCTTCTCCAAATCTAGTTGGGAAGATGTGTTGTTCAATGAGTTCTGCAATTTGTGAGCCAACATTTCCTGATATGCCAATGTGGAGTAGACCATCTCTCTAGTTTTCTTGTGCAACCCAATCTGGTCCATAGGATGAATGTCTTTGGCAAGGGCCTCCAGATTTGTTTTAATGTAGTCAACCATTGACTATGGCTGTTGCACTTTAGGCTTAAAGTGGCTCAAGATTATTTTACCTTCCTTAATGTCATATGCAGAAATTAAAATTTGCTAGTTGGCAGGGGTCATTTTGAGAAATTGATTATAAAGTTGCAGCCTCAATGGGTCATTCTGGGTCTTGATATCCCTGAATGTTCTTTTGATATCAGAACCTTGTTTTCTTTGTGGCCTTGTGGAGGAAACTTCCACACTATGCTTCCTTTCCAATTCCTACCTATGAGAGCTGGTGGATGTTTCTATTAGTGGGTAGATCTGTGGGCTGGTTTCCCTCTCTCCTCTTGGGCTTTCTATGGTTTCCTCAATAATTTCCTCTTCCGGTAGAGGATTTATTCTTTGCCTTTTTGCCCCTGGTTGCTCTGCTGGTCCACTTACAGGTGTGGCCTCTTCTTTGTCTCTCTTTCTGCCCTTTTCCTCATTTAGAGGAGTCTGTAATGCTGGTATCTCTGGTGCTTTGGTCTGGATAGGAAGAATTTGCCCTTGGCCCTGTTCCTTTGATGCTGCTGGTTGATCTGTCATTATGTGCTGATCTGTATCCAGCACTTCTTTGCCCTTATATGTCCCTGCAGCTGGTGTAGTGCTTTCTTGTGTAGGTTGTTGAGAAGTTCCAGCAATGGATGTGCCCACTTTGGTTTGCTGAGGCAGTTTGAAATACACCTATCCAAAACAGTCTAGGTCAAGGGTCTTCTCAAGATTTTTCATAGCTTGTTCTATCTTTTCTTCCTCAGTGAGTTCAATTAATGTGCCTTCTACCCACTCATCTTGACTAGTAAATTGCTATATTTCATGGATCCTACAATGTTTATAGGATGATAGCCTATTTTTTACTTTTCTTTTAGTGATAAAGCCATTTGGGTCATAGGGTACCCACCAAAATCTCCTCTTTAATTTAAGTTGATCTCCAAATATCTTGTCAGCGTCTTGCCATTCTTCCTTTTTGTTAATGATAAAAGGGCCTAGCTAGTTTCTTATTTTCAGCTGGTATTTTTTCTTTGCACTGTAAAAGTGAGTCAAATTTGAATTGATAAATTGCCTGAAATACTCTAGAGCAAACAGTCTCATAGGCACATATTTGGGTAGATTATAAGGGCACAGCTCACAGCCATATATTCTTAATTCAGTGTGATTCTGGTAGAAGTACCAGTCACCTATTTTGTAGTTTTTAGAGAACTGTAAAATTTTCTGCATATCACCAGAGAGTCTAGGAGGAGGAGTTCTCATGAGTAAAAAGGAGACTGGATATATAAACAAATCAATGAATTCACAGTAACTGTCAGGAGAGTTATGGACTTCATGGAAGACTGAGGTCCAAAAGATCACAGACCTCCTTTCTCCTTTAGAATCCAATTTTCTGATGGGAAACTAAAAACTGTCTGTTTGATAGCATAAGAATAGATGATATATACAACATGTGTACTTAAAGACTCCTCTATCTAGATTCAAAAGTTGGTCATGGATCTTGTTGGAAATGAAAGTAGCATAGTCATATTTGACAACAGGAGTTTGTCCTGGAATAAACACGAACAACAAAGCTAAGATGTTCTCATCAACATATTCACTTGTCCTAAATCCTACGACATAAGATATCATATCAATAATGAATCTTCCAGCTTCATTGAACCAGGCATGTTGAAAGGGAGGTGGCTCTTTGGACTAACAGTCTGGTCTCATGAATGTTTGAGCAATGTGGGTTATCTCTGAGTTTTCTATTTTAGAGCCCTGCTCAAGAAATAATCCCATAGAAAGAGGAGCCAGAGGCTAAATGGGTTTGAATTGTAACATCTCATTTATGGACTGAGGAGATATATAAAAGAGAACAGTTCCATATGGAGTCATGACTGCTCTTTGTACAGGTTCATAATTGGCACAGCATAAGCGGATTATATCAGGGAAAAAATTGGCTGAGGGTAGGTAGTACTTGGGATGATTGGATTCCCATATCCCATATAAATCAGAGTTACTTCTGTTACTGTTTCTAATTTCACAAAATGCTTGGAGGTGGTTTTTGTAACTAGTTAAGTACTGTATTTGGAAATCCCTATCAAACAAGGGCAACCACTCTAGCTGTTTGTGAGGTGCATTGAGGGGAGCAATTGTTTGGTCAATTTAGTGTTGTCTAAATTGCTATCATAAATTGTCAACCCGGGGCTCGTAAGCTGATGATGTGAAGTGTACAATATATACTTAAGCGGCCTTTTCTAGTTCTTTTTGTCATTTTTAGTTCATGTGTGACTTATCTTCCTAATGTGATGTGATGAAGTTATAAACAAGTGAGTGAATGTGTGTGTATGTGGCGATTTCTAATTTCTTCTTGAAATTTAAAGAGAAAACTTGAAAAATAACTTGGAATGAAATTAAAGCTTCAAATGAAAGTAAAGCATCAAACAAAAAGACCAATGGCAGTAGTCCAATACCTCTACTGCTGATAAGGATGAAAATGACATCTACATTAACTCAATTGAAAGTAAGAACACTACTCTAAATCCTCTATTGAATCTAAAGCAATGCAAAGATTAAGTGACAAATCACACTACTTAATTCTCCCTTAACATTCTGCCTTTAGCTAAATTGATCATGTGAAAAAGAGTTAGGAGTGAATTAGCAATATGAGTCCAAAACTAAATAAACCAAGCTGCAATTAAATGATATTTTGGTCCCACGAAAGTTAGTGAATTATGATAAAGAGAACCATCAAGAGATTAGCAACTTGACAAAACCTGATAAAGTAAACTAAGCAATGAAACTAATGCAAGTCAAGGTAAAAATCAGCAGTTTAGATAAGACAACTTCAAATGCCACTAGTGATAAAAAGAAGGAAAAACACACTATCCCGGGCTCCTAACACACCTGCAAGAACAAACTGATCAGTTCTGAAAAATGCTGGGAATGTAAAGGCATAATTCAAACTGTACAATATTATACATGTCAAAAGAAATGAAAATTGCAGAAATCAAACTGTACATTAGTATACATGTGAAAATGAAGACATAAAGAAGTGCAGGAAAATGAAATTAAAAACTACTGTACATAGGTTGTGGCAGACAGGGGCCCTCCATCTACTGAACCAGTTAAAAATCAGCTACACGGATAGGAGCAAAACAGTCTTCTTGATATTAAATCAGCATGTCACAAAATACAAAAGTGTAAACACTGTCTAAAACAGTCTTTGAAACACAGTTTTATAAACAAAATGATTACAGCCAAAAAATAAACTTGAAGACTAACTATTAAGCGTATGCAAATGCTTTATTTATAGCAGCAGAGACAAACTGTCTTTTGCATAAACTAAGCTAACAACCAGCTAACTAATTAACTGTGCAAAAGACACGCAGCAGCACCGTGCAATGTTTGAGGAAACGGTCATCGTGGATGATAAATACATGGTTAGATTCTTGTCCCCTGCCGTCTTCGTGGCTCGAAGAATATGCCAGCTGTGGTTACGTGCTTCACCTGCTCACGCAGAGCCGTGCCACCGCTTGGAACCTTGCCGTTTGACCGTGGTTACATCTGCGTTGACTGGGGGTATATATGAGCGAGTTGGCTTAGCTGATAGCACACGAACCATGTACACAGTCATACCAACTTGCCCATGTGGCCCTTTCCTTTGGAGGACACGTGGAACATAGCAAACAAGAAAATGGCTGCGGAATCTCTGATCGGCTGCGGAATTGGAGATCGGCTGCGGAAACGCTGTATTAGCTGCGGAATTGCAGCACTTGTACCAAAATTCTAAACCAATAGTCAATCATTAGCACAATCAACAAATCATGTTAAAAAGACATATAATGCAATGAATTGAACAAGTTGATGGAGGAAATGATGAAAAAAGAGTGAAGTGAATAGGGAAAAGCTGTTGGGAGGATAGGTAAATGAGTGCAGGTTTGAGGCTCAACATACCCCCACTGTGAGGGTGTTGCATGTCCTCATGCAACCAAAACTTTGTCATAATCTTTCAGTCCATATGTTCAGATGCCTCTGCCAAGACATCCAACCTTCTCCTTTTCCTCCTTGTTGTCAAATTTGCTCTTGGTTTCCTAACCAAGCACCTGAATTTCAAGTT
Source organism: Pinus tabuliformis (assembly GCA_031772625.1). Lineage (NCBI taxonomy): Eukaryota > Viridiplantae > Streptophyta > Pinopsida > Pinales > Pinaceae > Pinus > Pinus tabuliformis. Next base: position 1,660,236,416 of record CM062819.1, on the reverse strand, counting down.
AACCAAGGCCCTGCTCAATTTCTTGCATTTCCTCTTCAATTTCCTGTTCTTTCTTTGCCAAAGACCCAAATGAAGCATTGTGTTGTCGTGGACCATTTTGTCCACTTTGCTCTGTTCTCTCAATGCCTCGTTTTCCTGTTTGATATGGCGATTCAGGACTTCTAGCTCAAATATTTCTTGCTTCAGAGATTGAACCTGTTGTTCAAGGGGCAAGACAGTGCTAGGACCGGCAGCAGATTGCTCTAATGTTTCCAAATAATCATATGCCTCCTGCTGGTCAGGGTCAATGTCAGGTGTTTGTCTTGGCCTAAATTCAAATCCTTGAAAACTGCTTTCTCTCTCTTGCTGGAAAGGACTTTCCTCTCTTGGAGGACTTAGCTCAATATTTAGCTGAATTGGAGTCTTATCAGGTGTGCCCAAATCAATGAAATGGGATTGTTTCTCTTTAGTCACACTCTTCTTCTCTATAAGTCTACTTCTTCTTCTCACTTGCATGCTAGTACTCTTTGGCTGACTGTTTTGTTTTTCTTTTTGTTTCTTTTTGGAGAGGGCAGTAGCATGGAGTTGAGCAAGTCTATCAGCTAGTGTTTGGGATTCTTCTTCAATTGAGGGCTCAGGTGAAGGGTATGACTCTTGCACAATGGCTTTCCATTTATCCCTCTTTTGTCTCTTAGTTCTGCCTCCCTTTTTCTTTTCCTCTTGAACAATTTCTTGGACAGTTTCTTGAACAGTTTCTTCAGCAGTTTCTTGGGCAGTTTCCTCAAATTCTACATCAGTTTCTTGGGCGGTGACTTCTCTCCCTCCTCTCCTACTTCTCTTGGGTATCCTAGGAGAGCTGCTAGAGGCTTCGGCTATCTCTTGAAAATGGTTTCTAACTAGAAACTTCTCCCATGTATCATTTTTAGTTTTCAGCTGCTCCTCAATTAAAATTCTAATGTGTCCATGATGAGACAAGTGGGGTTCAATGTTTCCCATGTGTTTCTGAATAGTTTCACTCATCTTCTTTAGACTAGCTAACAAGAAATAAGGTAGGTTGATAGCATGGTCATTCATAAAGTGCATCATGATTCTTGCATGGTATACATACATGACACCGAAGCGGCCTTCACATGTTAAATGTTTTTTAATAAGCAACAGTAATGAAGTCCACTCTTCCTTAATGACACGTACAGGGATTCCCTTAGTAAAAATGAAGGTATCCATACCTCGATTCTTGAGTATATTTTTCCACTCTTGATATTCAACTTTTCTGTTTTTGAACCAGCGTTCTCCTTTTTGAGGCAAATCAGTTGCTGTGGCCAAGGTGCTCCCTGTTATGGTGAACTGCAGGTCTCCTACCTCCACAGTATTTCCATTAAATGACTGGGCAAATGCCTTTGTCACCTCTTTATTGTACCCTTTAAACTTCTGGATGAACTTCAACCATTTGTCTTTTTGCAGTGCTTCCTTTATCTGTGGGTAACCCTCTAAAAATTTCGAACCCTCCGGTTCTGCTCTTTAGAATTTTCCCATTTCAGTTATCAGTTCACTTGCAGCTCTGACAGTGGTGTTTGAACGCTGGAGGAGAAAGCTTCATGGGAAAACAGTGCTCAACAGTGGGAATTATGGCTATAACAGAGTGGTCGTGATGCAATGAACTGTAAGGTGCAGGACTGGTGATCGGGGTTTTGAGTGGAGCGGTGAGGAAAATAAAACAGAGAGGTTCACGGTAAAACGAGAATGGTGTATGGAAACGAGAGTGAAAACGGTGGAGTGAGGGAGTCGATAACAATACGAAGATGAGGTTATGCATGCGAGAAGTGGAGTTATGAGTAGAGGATACAACGGCCAAATCCCTGAACGTCGGGTGGCTGCGTACACTTGGCTACGGAAATGATCATTTGGAGAGCCGTAGTACACCAGTACACGTCACTGAGGTACGAGTAGTTAATGGAAGAGCAGTTCGTATTAAGTTCGAATCAATAGTAATTAGGGACCGTTAGGAAGGTGGTGAGGTGGATTACGCAGAATCATGGACGAGGAGTGGGCGAGGATCTTGTCAATCATTACATTAAGTGCCTCCTACCATGATTTGAAAACCATACATAAATGATATCAAACTGTTGGTTAAAAATTTGGAACATACCTTCATGCATTTGCATTTGATCCCTTTGTTGATTATGGTGGCTAACCTTTGATTTGTTGCTGACCTTGTAGGTGCTATGTATCCTTGCTACTCTTTGATGATGATACCTCTAACTATAAATTTTCCTTTTTGAAAACAGAATTGCTTTGATTGCAGAGACAGAGTGTATGAGCTGCGGAAACTCTGTAACAGCTGCGGAAACTGCAATCAACACTTTTCTGCTTGCACAAAGATGATTAGAACAAACTTAACTGAATGGAATAGTCCTAAGAGGGACTTTATTGGTGGAAATGAGATAGAATGAATGATCTGGAAGAAAAATGAAGTGGAATGAAGATGATGAGATGGATGAAATGGCGGATGGGATGGACAAAATGGCGGATGAAATGGAAAGAGAAAGAGAGAGATTTTTTTTTTGGAAAATATAAAGTGTCAGGTGACCCTGATTTTCACTTTATATTTTCTGCATAAGACTGCCAATCCAAGATTGGTTTTCAGGCTTATACAAGAGACCTTCTCTCTCTTTTTTTTTTTTTTTTCTTTTTTTTTCTTTTAATTGAAAGAAACAAAGACTAGGCTGATGGAGGAGAAGAATTCTTCTCCACCAGCCTCATTGCAGAATCTTCTTGGAACAATTTAACAAATTCCTCCTTTGAGAGTGGCTTGTGGTAGACTTTCAATCGGTGGCCATTAACAATGAGAGGAGTTTGAAACTCATCAATGGTCTTCACTCGAACTGCTCCATTGTTAAAGACTTTATCAATCTCATATGGCCCAAGCCAATGAGTTTGAAATTTTCCTTTGAAGTCCTTAAATTTGGAATCAAACAATAGTGCCCAATCTCCCTTCTGAAACTTTCTTTCTTTGATGTGTCGATCATGCCACTTAGTTCTTTGGTGCTGAACTAGATCGGTCCTTAGAATTTCATCTTGTCTTATTTCATATAGCTCATTTAGCTAGTCCATTCTGTGTTTTTGGGCTTCTGATAGGCTCATCCCCAATTGAACTGCCATCTTGAAGGTCTTGATTTGGAACTCAATGGGGAGCAGGACTTCTTTCCCATAAACAAGTTCATAGGGAGAATGTCCTGTTGTGTTCTTCCATGTAGTTCTATAGGCCCATAAGGCTTCAGGAACCCTTTCTGCCCAATCTCTTCTGTGAAGATGAATAGTCTTGGTGATGATGCTTTCAAGAACTTTATTTGTAGATTCCACTTGACCATTTGCTTGCGGATGGTATGGAGTAGATGTTCTGTGCTTGATTTTGTATTCCTCCATCAGCTTCTCCATCAATTTAGATGTAAATTGACTTCCCTGATCTGTCACAATTTCTCTTGGGACACCAAAACGAGTAAAAATATCCTCAAAAAGAAATTGAACAACTGAATTTTCAGTGGCATAAGGCAATGCCTTGGCTTCCACTCACTTAGTAACATAATCAGTGCAAACCAATATATACTTCTTTTGCTTAGATGGTGGATTAATAGGTCCAACGAAATCTAGAGCCCATTTCTCAAAGGGTTTGATGCATACCTGTGGCTGTAATGGCATTTCATTTGAAGGAGTTGGTCTCCCAACTCTCTGGCAGTTGTCACACCTTCTAACATATTGCTTTGTATCTTTAAAGAGAGAAGGCCAATAATATCCTAAAGAAAGGATTTTATAGGCCGTTCTCTTGTCAGCAAAGTGTCCGCCGCACGGTTCATCATGACATGCCTTAAGGATGTCAGGCATTTCATCCTCCCGAACACATCTTCTGATCATACAATCTGGCCCTGTTTTGAACAATTCATTAGAGATCCAAGAATAATGTGAACTCTCCTGAATGATTTTCCTTTTCTCATTAGGAAATAAGTGTGGAGGTAGCTTCCCTGTAACTAAATAGTTAGCAATATCTGCATACCAAGGAGTTTTGGTAGTTACTACAAACAAGTATTCATCTGGAAACTTATCCTCTACAGGAGAATCTTCGTTAGTGTTTTGGATTCTAGACAAGAAATCAGCTACTGTGTTTTGTTTCCCTGGTCTATCTAACACAGTAATGTTGAATTCTTGTAAAAGTAAAAGCCATCTTGTAACTCTTCCACTAGTAACAGGTTTGTTCATGAGATATCTAATTGCATAGTGATCAGTATGGACAAAAGTTTCATAGCTGGATATATAATGTCTAAACTTGTTGATTTCATGAACAACGGCTAAGAATTCTTTTTCAGTCACAATGTAATTTAACTCAGTGGGAGTCAAATTTTTACTGGTGTAATAAATGGCATAAGGGACCAAATCCTTTTGTCCCAAGACAGCTCCTAGAGCTGTATCTAAAGCATTAGTAGAAATGTGGAAAGGGAGTTTCCAATTTGGCCCTCTCAAAATGGGTGCTTCAGATATTCTAGTCTTTACAGTTTCAAATGCAGACTGACATTCCGGATCCCATTTGAATTCACAGTCTTTGGTAAGTAATTTGAAGAGAGGAGATGCTATCTTGGTGAAGTTTTCAATAAATATTCTATAATATCCAGTAAACCCAAGAAAACTTCTAACATCTTTCTGGCAATTTGGAACAGGTAACTTGGAGATGACTTCAACTTTGGATCTATCAACTTTAATTCCATCTCCTGAAATATGATGTCCTAAAACAATCCCTTCAGTAAACATCATAAAACATTTTTCATGACTTAATGAAAGATTTGTTTCTTTACATCTAATTGAGACTTTTTCCAAATTTTCTAATGCTTCTTCAAATGTGTTACCATAAACTGTGAAATGATCCATGTAGACCTCTACACAATCATGAATTAGATCTGAAAAGATTCCTAGTACAACCCTTTGAAATGTAGCGGGTGCATTGCATAATCCAAAAGGAAGTACTCGGTAAGCAAAAGTTCCCCATGGACAAGTAAATGTGGTTTTGTCCTGATCTTCAGGTGCTGCCTGAATTTGATTGTAACCACTAAAACCATCCAAAAATGAGAAAAACTTTTCACCTTCTAAAGTATCTAATACTTGATCAATAAAGGGCAAAGGAAATTGATCCTTTAAGTTTGCTTTGTTCAATTCCCTATAATCAATGTAAGCCCTCCATTTACCATTCTTTTTAGGTACTATAACCAAGGGAGAAACCCATCGGCTATCTGAAATGGGGTAAATGAAGTTTACATTGAGTAACTTCTGGAGCTCTTCTTTCACTATCTCCCTAAGGTTTGGATTCATCCTTCTTTGAGGTTGTCCGATTGGTCTACTGTTTTCCTCAATGTAGATGTGATGAATGCAAGTCTTAGGGTCAATACCTTTCATGTCGGTATACTCCCATGCGAAAGCAGTAGAATGTCTTTGCAAGACTTTGGTTAGCTCTTCCTGTTGGGATTTTTCCAAGTTTTTGTTAATGTTTAATGTTTTTCCTGGAAAGATCTCAATGGCAGAACTACCAAATTCTTCCATAGAGAAAAGAGACATTTGTCTAGATGATAGACACTCTATGTCAGAATCCAACTGAAATTGTGTAGAGTCATATTCTGAAGATGGTTCAAAATTTTCTAATGTGTTCAGAATTTGACTATCTTCACTAATCTCAGAAATGGTAAAGACAGGTTGTATAGTATCTTCATCATCAACCCACTCATTATCTCCTATTTCTGTAATTGCTTTTGCTGGAGGATACAGATTGAACTTCTTTGTTGAATTGCCATCAGAAATATACATATCCCCAGACCTACAACTTATGAAAGCATCAGCTGTGGCTAGCCAAGGTCTTCCTAAAATAAGAGGATGTCCTCCTAGATTGTTCTTGGGAGTTAAAATCATAAAATCAACTGGATATTCCCAAGAGTCTAGGGAGACTGGAATGTCTTCCAATACACCATCAGGTTTAATGATTGATCGATCTGCAAGTTGCAGTAAAGTAGGTGTAAAGAGAAGGTTAGGAAGTTTTAACTGGTCCATGGTCTGTCTACTCATAATGTTGATAGCAGCCCCTAAATCAATCAAAGTATTTGGTATTTCTACCCCATTGATATGTGTTTTGACAATTGGACTACCGAGATCTAGATATTTCTGCATGGTAATCTTTCCCATCATGATATCTGCAATTTTTCCTACCAGGTGGATCCTTCTGGTATCCCTTGGTTTCCTTCCCGGTCTTTTAAGGCTCAACTCCTTTATTGTTTTTTCTAGAATGGGAATCTCTTTAATGGCTTGTAACAAGGGAATCTTTATACAAACATTCTTCAATTCATCTAGAAAATTATAGTCAGGCAACCAAATTTGTTTTTCCACTCCTTTGTCAATTTGTAACCTTTCAGGAAAAGGAGGTGTGGCCAAAGATGTAGGTTGTTCAACTATGGGAGTTGTGGGGGTTGATTCTTTTTCTTTTGCTTTTTGAGTGTTTGGGTTTTGAAGAGATGCTTCAGAACCCGTATTGGCTTTAAGAGACTCTTCCTGAGAAATGCTTGGCTGTTGAACATTTATAGAAGGTTGATCTAGGATTCTACCTGATCTGAGTTGTACTTCATTGAGAGGAACAATCATATAGGTAGGGAATGTTTGACCTTCCATCATGTAAGCATTTTGAGGGTTCCTATTATTGGGGTTTGGAAATGGCTGAGAAGGAAGTTGATTTGACTTCTGTTGGGATTGAAGCAAGAGTTGAGAATTTTGATTTTGTGGAGAAGGTTGTTGTTGTTGAGGGAATGGCAATGATAGTTGTTGACTTTGATTCGGAAGTTGTGGAGCTTGCTGGTTTTGAAAATATGGAGGATATTGATAGAATTGAGCAATTCTCCCATAAGGATTTTGCATGCTTTGCATCCATGATTGAAAAGGATTTTGAGGTTAGGGCCAAGGTTGTTGCCAAGGATTCCAATTTGGTTGGGGTTGAAAATTCATAGAGTTGTTAAACCCTTGATTTTGTTGCCCCTACCAAGGTCTCCTTGCAACAAAACAGAGAGATTCAAGTGTATTTGGATCTTCTTGAAAGACTGCTTTGAGCCCAGGGATTGAAGGACAATCCTTGGTCTCATGGTTTTCTGAGCAAATTACACATGTTTCCACAACTTGTGCTTCCAAGGGACATTCCCCTAAAGCATGTGTCTTCCTACATTTCGGGCAAAAGATGGCCAAGGCCTCGGCTTCTGCTTTCTGTTTATTGTGGATCTTAAGGGTGTCTAATTGTTCACTAAGACTCCCTAAGATGTCAGTTTTGAATTCATCAAGCATATTGCCGATCTCAGCCCTACTTACTGATCCAGTTGCAGATTTATTTGCTCTAAGGAGAGAAGGATCTCTAGGCCCTTTTTGAGTTTTTGATTTGCCCCTTGAGAGATGGATACATAGCTCTGCTATATCATTGAGTGAAAGTTGAGATATATCTCCTTTCCCCATCATGTTCAGAATGTCTATCCATTCATCTCTAATGGCTTTTAATAGGAGGGCTTTCAAGGTTTCTTCATCCAAGCTACTCATTTTTTCTCTTTTCAGGTTATATTGAAATCTTTCGAGTAAATCCTCTAAGTTCTCATCTTCTCTTTGTACCATTTTAAATACCTCATCCTTGTGATTGGTAGGCATACAATAGTCTAGGTACCTATCCAAAAATTTCTATTTCATATCATTCCAAGACCTAATGGATTGAGTGAGTAACCCCATGAACCATTTCAAAGCTTGTCCTTTCAATGTGGAAGGGAACAATTTGAGTTTTTCAGTGTCATCCAGATAGTCATAAGTTCGACATACAACTTCAAACTCAAATAAAAATGCTTCAGGGTCCTCAGTTCATAACCCATGGAAGTTTGGGAGGACAGATGGTGATATGTTTTTCATAGTGGCTCGGGAATCCTCATCGACGATAGGAAATCCAAATGAGTTATCCCCATCTCTATTTCCTCCAATGTGACCTCTACCTCCTCCATTGTTTCCTCCTCCTCCTCTTCTACCTCTACCACTACCACCTCCTTCCTCTGTCATAATGGTTTCCCTAGAGACTTCAGAATCTTCTGGTTCTTCTACAAAGGGTGAATGAGGAGGAATTTCTCCCTCTTCTTCAGATGATTCTACTTCTTCAATTACAATTGGTCTTTCTGTAGAAGGAAGGAAAGGATCTCTTTCTGATTCAAATTCAATAGAAGGTGTGGGAGAGTCAATTCTTGCCTCTTGAATTCCAGGAATCCTAGGGCTAGGAGTGTCAGTTGGAGATGAGGGAGGTGTCTCTTGTCTATTCCTTGAAGTAGATGGACTTGTAAAAATCGAACTCTTGGCTCTAGCTAAAAACCTTCCCCTAGAATCTCTAGCTCTATGCATGTCATTTTTTTTTTATTTTTTCTTCAAGTCAGGCTAATAATTCTCTTTCTGATCTTCTAGGTCACTCTAGGTGCAAGAAGAGAGCATACTTAAGAAACTATTAAACCAATAACTTTCTCTTTTCTGATCCTCCAGATCACTCTAGGTGCAAGAGGAGAGCATACTTTGAGAGGTTATCAATTTCCCTTTCTTGAAATTTTCTTAATTTTTTTTTAGAAATTGGCTACCTAATTTCACTTCCCCAGCAACAGCGCCAAAATGTTTGGTCAATTTAGTGTTGTCTAAATTGCTATCATAAATTGTCAACCCGGGGCTCGTAAGCTGATGAAGTGAAGTGTACAATATATACTTAAGCGGCCTTTTCTAGTTCTTTTTGTCGTTTTTAGTTCATGTGTGACTTATCTTCCTAATGTGATGTGATGAAGTTATAAACAAGTGAGTGAATGTGTGTGTATGTGGCGATTTCTAATTGCTTCTTGAAATTTAAAGAGAAAACTTGAAAAATAACTTGGAATGAAATTAAAGCTTCAAATGAAAGTAAAGCATCAAACAAAAAGACCAATCGCACTAGTCCAATACCTCTACTGCTGATAAGGATGAAAATGACATCTACATTAACTCAATTGAAAGCAAGAACACTACTCTAACTCCTCTATTGAATCTAAAGAAATGTAAAGATTAAGTGACAAATCACACTACTTAATTCTCCCTTAACATTCTGCCTTTAGCTAAATTTATCATGTGAAAAAAAGTTAGGAGTGAATTAGAAATATGAGTCCAAAACTAAATAAACCAAGCTGCAATTAAATGATATTTTGGTCCCACGAAAGTTAGTGAATTATGATAAAGAGAACCATCAAGAGATTAGCAACTTGACAAAACCTGATAAAGTAAACTAAGCAATGAAACTAATGCAAGTCAAGGTAAAAATCAGCAGTTTAGATAAGACAACTTCAAATGCCACTAGTGATAAAAATAAGGAAAAACACACTATCCCGGGCTCCTAACACACCTGCAAGAACAAACTGATCAGTTCTGAAAAATGCTGGGAATGTAAAGGCATAATTCAAACTGTACAATATTATACATGCCAAAAGAAATGAAAATTGCAGAAATCAAACTGTACATTAGTATACATGTGAAAATGAAAACATAAATAAGTGCAGGAAAATGAAATTAAAAACTACTGTACATAGGTTGTGGCAGACGGGGGCCCTCCATCTACTCAACCAGTTAAAAATCAGCTACACAGATAGGAGCAAAACAGTCTTCTTGATATTGAATCAGCATGTCACAAAATACAAAAGTGTAAACACTGTATAAAACAGTCTTTGAAACAGAGTTTTATAAACAAAATGATTACAGCTAAAAACTAAACTTGAAGACTAACTACTAAGCGTATGCAAACGCTTTATTTATAGCAGCAGAGACAAACTGTCTTCTGTGTAAACTAAGCTAACAACCAGCTAACTAATTAACTGTGCAAAAGACACGCAGCAGCACCGTGCACTGTTTGAGGAAACGGTCATCGTGGATGATAAATCCATGGTTAGATTCTTGTCCCCTGCCGTCTTCGTGGCTCGAGGAAGATGCCAGCTGTGGTTACGTGCTTCACCTACTCACGCAGAGCCGCGCCACCGCTTGGAACCTTGCCATTTGACCGTGGTTACATCTGCGTTGACCGGGGGTATATATGAGCGAGTTGGCTTAGCTGATAGCACACGAACCATGTACACAGTCATACCAACTTGCCCATGTGGCCCTTTCCTTTGGAGGACACGTGGAACATAGCAAACAAGAAAATGGCTGCGGAATCTCTGATCGGCTGCGGAATTGGAGATCGGCTGCGGAAACGCTGTATTAGCTGCGGAATTGGAGCACTTGTACCAAAATTCTAAACCAATAGTCAATCATTAGCACAGTCAACAAATCATGTTAAAAAGACATATAATGCAATGAATTGAACAAGTTGATGGAGGAAATGATGACAAAAGAGAGAAGTGAGTAGGGAAAAGCTGTTGGGAGGATAGGTAAATGAGTGCAGGTTTGAGGCTCAACAGCAACATTGAGGGCCACCAGAGCTTGCATTGCTCAATTTCCTGTAATTTTCAAATTGGAATTTGGCTTTTTGTAGCAACAGTGGGAAAAACAATAGTTCTGGGGCTTTTCTCTGGGAATTGTAGACCAAAGTCGATTTGATTTTAGTTCACTACGTGAAATCTATAGAGAGAAAAGAAATTTGCAAGGTTTTTGGTAAAAATGGATAAAAGAGCAGTCTTGGCGTACTTGTATGAAAGCTATAGACGGAATTTAGTTTGAAATTTGGCTCTTTGTGTATAATTTATAGAGGAAAACTTTAAAACACTGATTCGGGAGGTGAAATGGGTAAATACCTGCATTTTTGGACACACAAAGGTATGATTTGTAGGTTTGGACAACGAATTGCAGATTGGGATGCCAGATTATTCTGGTTGGGTGGCAGACTAGAGCTCTGGTAGTAGCTTCGATGTAATTTGCATGCACCGGTCTCATGAAAGCAACCAATAGAAATGAATGAGAATGACAATTTCACGGGTTTTTGACAAAGATTGGTTTGGTGGGATTTTGGCGCCTTTTTTCGGATGACGTCAGCATGACGTGGTGATTTGTCATGTAGCGGGTGATGTGGCGATGACATCAGGGATGAGGTGGCGATGACGTCAGCAGGGAGGCAGTGGGGACGGTAAGCGGTTTTGGGCCCACACTGCTTTTGGGCCAAGGTGGTATTGGTGGGGAGGGTAGCGAGCAATGTGGGAGGGCACCACGCATCCCTTGGTACGGCGGGAATACCACCGTTCCCGGGGCAGTAAACATTGGACGCGGAGGGTGCATCGATATCGATCTGGGCCGTTGGATGTGGAGCGCCAGATCCAACGATTGGTAGCAAATGGATTTGGCAGAGGACTTATGACACGGGGACCCACCATTAAATCAAATATTTTTCAGTGACTTCGAGGTTAATTCATTGGTTAGGTTTGCGGGTTTGGTTATTTGATTAACCAGAGATTAAACAAATCCCGATGCTTTACAGTGGAAGGTTGTTAATGAGCTCCAAATGAACCATTAATTCCCAATTTTAAATAGAGTGATAAGGTTTATATGTAAACCGAGGTGGGGGATATTAGTTTTTTGGGGGTTTTTATTATAAATATAATACGGGAGTGGGAATAGGTTTAGGGAGATAAATAGTATAGGTTAGGAGTTTAATATGGATTTTGAAATTGAATGTGCTAAGCATAAAGTTTGACAACTTAGGCAAAAGGGAAAGAGAAAGGATTTTACAAAAGAGTTGTGGCTTTGTGCCTAAGCAAAGTTGTGACTTCACTTAAACTTTTTCATGAAATGGAGTGATCTAGGAGTATTGAGCAGATCCCAATCTCTTTAAGGGGAGGTTAGTAAGTGTTTTTAGGGAGAAAAGTGAGGGGAAGTTAGACATGCTTCATTTGATCTATCACCACATTGTTGCCATGGAACTTATGATAGTAATAAGTTGAATCACCTTTGAAAGACAGAATTACTCATAAGCCTACCGAGCCTATTATACCTAACATTTTTTCTTCCTTTTCCTTGGGTGCATTTAAACTACAAAACCCTTACTCTCTTCTTTTCTTTTAACTACCATCGTATCTAAGTCTGCCCTTATTACTTCCAGGGACTCAGATTTAGCTTTTGAACACCTTTGCTTCTCTACCTAACTACTTATTTGCCAAGCTTGAACTATTTGGATAGATTTTATTCTCTATCTCTAAAACAAGAAATTGAAACATGAACTGGCGAAGATTAAGTTGTTTGGACATCCTTTAATTGTGGCAAAAGTCAACTTACTGCAAATGATGAAATTCTTTGCAAAAACAAAATAGTAGTGCCATTTTGGACTAGCACACTTTCCTGGTATTTTCTTTGGGTTCCATTTCTTTTCTTTCTGACCAATTCATTCTTTTTTCCCTTTGATCTTTCTTTTAGGGCATACCCTCTTTTAATTTTTAAATTTTTTGTTTTTCAAAATATGGAACCTTTTCAGCATGGAAAGGATGAACATATTTGGGATTTCACCAGTCAATCATGAAATATGACACCTATTGCTATAGGACCACAACATACAGAAATGGGTGGAGCGCAACTAGAATGCGGACATCCAAGGAAAAATCGCAATAAGATTTTGTGGAAGGGGTTACTACACATTCCTCTTTGAAACCAAAGAAGACTATAATCTCATTTTCAGAAATGGTCCCTACTTCATGGATTCGAGAGGTCTCTCTCTGAACAGATGGTCCCCTGACCTCGACCGAGAAATGGATATACCTAATGCGGTTCCAGTTTGGGTTCGATTTCCCCATCTCCCTCATCATTGTTGGCAAGATGAATCGGTCAAAGCCATTGGGAATGCTGTTGGAAAATACATAGACAGATGCGAACCAAAGGACAACATGCACGCATGTGCAAGGATCTCCATTGAAGTTGACTTAGGAAAGGGCCTTCCGGAAGCAATCAAGATGAAAGTGGACAAATAGACCCATATTCAGTAGCTGTACTACGAACAAAGCCTGTTCAAATGTAAGGTATACCATGAATATGGTCATTTCGCTAATAGTTGTAGTAAACTAAAAGAAAATGAAATCAATGAAAATGTTGAAGCTAGTGAAGACACATGGGAACAAGTAAAAAAAAAGAAGGCTAACCCCAAACAGTCTGGCCCAAAACCAAAGCCTCCCCCAGAAATCCAAGCTGCATCCTTCTCCTCCCCTCCCATCTCGACTCAGCCATTACCCTCTACATCATACCCCTTCGAATCTTTGGAGGAAGAAGACCCCTCATCCCCCCACTCTCCTCCTGATCCCTAGGAGCCCCCTCTCCCTGGAAGCCAATGCCAACACACTATCGAATCCTCATTGCCTCTCACTATTTCCTCTTAGCCTCTTCTTGATCCTCCCCTCAACAGAATCATCAAAATCTCGTCTAAATATCACGTGGGTTCTAGTGACCACTCCAAGAAACTTGGCCTAGGCAGGAAATCTGCTAAGCAGCACAGGGATGTGAACGCGCAAAAGGACATAGCAATGGGAATGCAGACACCCATAGAAACTTATATCCTAGGGCAGCATGAAAAAAAAGCAATCAAAAAGGACCAAGGGGGGCAAGCACCTCCCCGCATACCGCATCTCCAATGATGAAGATATTATCTTGGAACATCAGGGGACTTGGGCACCCCTCTAAGGTAGCAACCCTAAGGGATCTTATCATTTCTGAGAAGCCAGGAAATATTATGTTACAAGAAACAAAACAAAACCACAAGGAAATGAATAAAGCTATTGAGCAGTAGAGACAATATAGAGGAAGCATTAGTGGGGCAAGAGGAACGTTAGGAGGAATAGTAACAATTTGGAATCAAGGTATATGGAATTGTATTTCGGAAACAATAAATCAACACTGGATCAAAATAAATCTGGAATGTAAAGTAGATCAACAATCCATTATCATCTACAACATCTATGTGTCGAATCACTGCAGAGATAAGGATAGTTGTTGGCGTGATCTAAAAGACAGTCTAGACGCAAAAGAGAACACTAACATTATTCTAGGAGGTGACTTTAATTTAATCCTCCACGCCAATGAGAAAAGGGAAGGCAGCTTTACGGCTAATCCATATAGAATACAATTGGAAAATATCATGCAGGATCATGATCTTATGGATGTCCCTCAAAAAAGCCGTACATACAAATAGAACAACTGCAGGACGGGTGTTGGTAACATCATGGAGTGGCTGGACATAATTCTCATCAATATTACACTTCTAGCTGCTTTCTCCGTCAGATAAGCTAACATTCTAATGTGCTCTGCCTCCGACCACTTCCCAATAACTCTAACGCTGGAAAATCATAGGCCACTTGGGCCCATTCCTTTCAGATAGAGCTCTCTCTAGAATGATATACCAACAGTTGCAGGAATTATTTATAGCTCTTGGATCCAACATGTGGAAGGATCCCAAATAAAACTATAGAAAACAAAACAAGCCATCAAAGAATGGGCTAAAACAAAGTGTCAACAACCAGAGAAGGTGAAAAAATAAATTAAGAACAATTTGGAGTATGCAAAGACCAATAGAGGATAATGGCCTTTCCCAAGAGAACAAACAACAGGAAAATCAACTCTACTTACAGCTATACCGAGTTCACAGAGAAGAGGAAACAAAATGGAGGCTCAAGTCAAGACAATTATGGTTACAAGGGGGTGACAAGGACTCAGTTTCTTTTCACAAGCATACGACAACCAGAAAGATAAGGAATAATGTTAGCTCCATCCTGGATGCAAAAGGTGATAGACAAAGCACTCAGGAAGCCATTCGAGGAGCTACTACAGATCACTATCAGGACCTTCTAACTAAAACAAAGGAAGCAGAGGATTATATAGATTTATTGCGGCATCTCCCAACAGGGATAAGCAGGGAAATGAATGAAATTTTAAGCAAGGAAATAGATGAGGAGGAAATCAGGAGATCAATCTAGACTCTTCAACCTGATAAAGCCCTGGGACCGGATGGCTTTCCCATCTTCTTTTATCGAGCATTCTTGGGAATTATTAAAAATTACTTGACAAAAATGCTCAATTGGATCCAACGAAAAGGCAAAATAGGAGCATATACCAATGCTACTCATCTAGCACTCATCCCCAAAGAAAATAGGCCATCTTCCTTTGCTCGTTTCAGGCCCATATCACTTTGTAACTCCTCCTATAAAATCTTGACAAAAATCATTGCTACCTTCCTAAAGCCTTTGCTCCCTCCTCTCATTTCCAAAAATCAAGGGGGATTCTTAGCCAACAGAAAAATAACTTATTCCATTTTACTTCTGCAAGAAGCCATCCATTCGAGTCAAACCAGAAATGAGAAATGGTTTATCCTCAAGCTTGATCTGGCGAATGCATTTGAGAGAGTGAGACACTCCTTCCTCTTGGCAGCTTTGAAGAATATGGGATTTGATGACCGCTCTCTCAATCTCATTCGAGCCTGCATTTCGGGGCCATGGATCTCCCCTCTTGTAAATAGCAGACCTAGAGAAGTTTTCCAATCCTCCAAAGGCCTCAGACAAGGTTGCCCCCTCTCACCTTATCTCTTCATTCTAATGGCTAAATCCTTCAGCAGAGTGTTGGACTTTAGCCAGAGGGTTGGCTTAATCACAGGAATAAAATTTGGGGACGGGGTCAAGAACATAAATCATTCACAATTATTCGATGACACCCTATAGATTGAAGGGGCCTCCACCACAATAGCCAAGCGCTTCAAATCTTTCCTTGGAAAATACATGAGCTACTATGGTGGAATGGTAAATAATTTGAAAAACTACATATATGGCTAGAACACAATAGTACAGGTGCTTCACAATATCTCCATCATCTTTGAAGTCACATGCAAGTATGATTGGAATCACTTCTCTTACTTGGGCATGACTGTAAGTGCTATACCTTTGAGAGCAGAAGCCTGGGACACAGTAGTCGACAAAATGAAAAGAAAAGTGCAGCAGTGGGGATCTATTTAGCTCAACCCAGCTAGTCACCTCACTCTTCTCAAGTCAAGTATATCTTCTCTCCCCCTATATCATTTTTCTCTTCTTCAAGCTCTGGCCTCCTTCCACAACAAAATGGAAATTATCCTTTGCCAATTCCTATGGCGGGGGGGGGAATGATAAAAAGAATTCAGCTTGATTAATTGGAAGCAGGTGATCGAGTGCCAAGACCAAGGAGGTATTGGAATTAGATCTCCTAAATTTCTCAATTTATCCTTTGGAGGCAAAATTGTCTGGAGACTCATTACTGGATTCCCAGCATGGTGGAAAAAAGTTCTGGAAACTAAATACCTCAATTTTCCTAGACAGCAACTTCTTAATCAAGATATTCCCAATAGAGAATCCTCCAGAATTTGGCAATTATGCAAGAGAGAAATTCCACTAATTGCTCAAAATATTTCAAAAATCCCCAAGGGAGGTGCAAGCATCAATATTGGAGTAGACAGAATCATGGGTCAGCAGCCAATAAAAAGACATGGGGAAGTCCACCCTATCCTTTCATTTTTTGAAAGAACAGACATTCATTACCTGGACTAGATCTCCCAATGGGATCATCACACCCTTCTTTGGTCAGGTTGGGCCTTCCGAACCATACCCAATAGTCTTAACGTAAGTCTTTCTATACTTCAATCCCTTTTTCATAGTATAGCCCCTGTCAGAAAGGACGATCTTGATGTGTTTCGTTGGGACCCATACGGATCCTCTTATACCATCCCAACTACTCACCATTATATTTGCAACATCAGCTACCCCATGCCAAGTTGGCACCACTAGAAGGTGGTTTCGGAATTCGAGGCAATTCCAAAAATCAAGATTTTTCTCTGGACCCTCCTCAAAGGGAAAATCCTCACGGCTGAAAATTTGCAAAAGAGGGGAATTAATGACCACTCTCGTTGTCCTAACTACTTAGCTGCTGAATAATCAATGCATCATTTATCTATTGAATGCCCTTTTGCCATAAACTACTGGAGGAACTTGTCTGATAACAATCGAATCATATCAAACACCCAAAACACCATAGGAGAAATTCTTTACAAATCGAAGAAAAACTACCCCTGGCAGCACAGGAAAAATAACACAGTGAAGCGAGTCTGGGACATTCTTCCCCACAATATGCTATGGCATATTTTGGCTGGCACGAAATCGGAAGGTTTTTAAGGATAAGGACTCAACTGTTAGAATCCTTTGTACCAAGGCAAGGAGTCTTGCTCTTGAGATCATCTCAATTAAGAATTCGAGAAGTATAAATGTCAGTGAACTCCGCATAGAAGAACACATTTTCTTATTGAAAGTATATAATTAGTTATAGGTAAAATACTTGATGGTTATCCATTGCATATCTTTAAAACATCATTTAAAACCAAAAAATTATATTATGTCACCTAAATATTGAGATTCATAATAATACTAAGTTCCATGAAAATTCAAAGATAATTTTTGACATTATCTAATATAATATATGATAGAAAATATAAATATATGACACCCTAAGAAGGAAAAATAGCATGCCGCCAACATTTAGCTTTCAAATCCATCCAATAGGACAAAGGAATTAGGAAATAAATTATTAATTAATACATATGCATACTATTCTAACTGATGGTTTACTAAAAAATCCAGTTACACCAAAATAATATCACAACTTACAAGTTTCTAAATTATATTTCTCCAATGATAATGAAAGCAATGAAATGCCTCTAGTTGCATTAAAGGTATGCATTAAAGGCAAAGAAAGAGGGGAATTGAATATTTGTGCAAAAGAATCTCCTCATATTTAAATGCATCTTGAGAAGCATAAACGGAGAAAAGCTATGCCATAGTACCAATATGATTCAATCCAAATGCATCACATCTTTTACTATGTTTTCTAAAAGGTTGGTAAGATGTGGACATTTTTCAAACATGATGGCATTTTTCATGTGTCAACAACCAATAACAATAGCACATGAAAAAACTTTCAAATGATATATTCAATTTCTTCTTATAGTAGCCATCATCCATGTAATTATTCATGAATGTATTCCACCTTCCATCAATACACAAAGAATATTAAAATTTCATATAAAAAATATACATATACTAAAGGACAACAAAAGTCATATCTATCTATCTATCTATCTATCTATCTATCTATCTATATATATATATATATATATATATATATATATATATATATATATATATATATATATATATATAGATAGATAGATATAGATATAGATATAGATATAGATATATATGTATATGTATATGTATATATATGTATATATATATATACACACACACACACACATAAATTTGGTGAAAAGTAAGAAAACATATAACTTAATAATCCTCACATGTCAAAAAGCCTTCTTCCCTTTGCAACTTGCCAAATCTCATAAATTTGTTCCCATTTCACCTCTGTCGTGTTAGGACCTATTAATGATATATGTATCAATGAATCAAGTTTCTTAATTGATAGTCTTATTATCCTTATATCTTTGGTCATATTTTTCTTAGAGAACCCTCATTCACATGCGACAGTGCTCATTGGTATGACAAGCATTGCTTGCCATAATTTTAGCATATTTGGATACCTAAAGTGCCAATCTTTGTTTGAGAAAATACTTTCCATGCATATTCCATTAAGAATCTTTCTCTATTCAAATAAACCACATCAATAAATTAATATAATTCTCTTTTACAAGTTGTAATATCAAACATTAGTACATTTTCACCTTCATTACATGTTTTATGTTACAAATGTGAAAAAAGTATTTCAAGCCAATGCTTTACACTATTTTCTCTGACATAAATATCTGACGGGTAATGACAAGGACCAAACAAACTTATTGGATTAAAAAGATGAAGATCTGGAAATCTTGAATCAAAACTCTCAATCAATGCTTGGACATAATTTCTTGTAAGTTGTATGCAACTCTGAAGGGAGCCCTCAATGCAAGCTACCATTGGTTGTGACAATTTTTCATCATGGATTGAATATTCCCCTCTTTGTCAACATTTTCAAGGAAACTATCTTTGGAGTCTTTCAAAAATTTAGTAAGATTTAAAACACCTTCTACAAAAGAATTTAGTATACAAAAATATCTTTTAAGAGTATTTAGTGCATGGTTAATAGCTATTCCAAGAAATGTGACATCCCCATTATCTTCTTGAAATTTTTCATTTAGATTATTCAACTCCTTCAAAACATTAGCAAGCATTTTTAAACAAAATTGAATTAAAAAAATCCTTGCCTTATGATACAAATCTTTGCCTCATGATACAATGAATTCCTTATTTCTCTCTTCTACATGCTCAAAATAGAAAGCCATAGAATCCCATGTATTTGAATAACTTGCAAGGATTCTAATTCCATTATCTCTAATAAGGAAATGAGCTTATTATTTCTCTTTGCTAAATTTCCAACCCATGAGCATACCTTGTTTGTTATTTTCTCAACATACAAATACTCAGGTATCTTTTTCAAAGCATATGATGCTACAAGTGCTTCAATATGTGAAATGCAATGAGTGCCAACCAAATTTACTAAATCATTCTTTAGTAGTGTGAAAAATCTATTTTCACATCCAACTAGAGATGAAGCACCATCAGTCGAAACCGCTATTAGTTTCTCATTTTCCAACTACCTTGTTTCCTTTAAATTAACGATGGTATCATATATAGTCTTTCCTTTCCCACTAGGAACAATAATCATTTTCATAAATTGTGTGACTGGAGGGCCCAAACCTTCTAAATCTAGATATGTAGAATACACAACAAGGTGTTGTTCCAAACCATTGTCTATACTTTCATCTAACATTATAGAGAAAAAGGGATTTTCTAACACTTTTCTAGTTTTCACCTCTTCAAGATAATTTGATATAGAGTGAATAAATTTATTAGCTTCTTTTCTATTTATGTAGGAAGAATACTCCACTCAAGAAGGCATATTAGGTGTCTGTAGATGCATTTGAATATGATAAAGATCTTCATAAGTAAAAATTGAAATATCTTTCTTTTCAATAAAATATGCTACCTAAATGGTAGTTCTGACCATTTCCTTATTAGCCTCACTTATAGCCACTCTGTGTTCTTTAATGGGATTTTAAAACCTTTCAGTGTCATACAAATTTCTCTGAGTTGATGTTTGATGAATAATGGATTTTTCATGAGTTCTAACAACATCATATTGAATCGTATTAAATCCATCTCCAATACCCCATGGACCTTGAGCCTTGTATTTCTCACAAATTTTAGACTTCATATGAGTCTTGTGATATTCAACATTGATACTATACACCTGTTGAGGGCCCCGAAATCGGGTCAACAACAAGGAGGATACCCACCCGGTCGGGAACCTGGTTGGCGGCTCCTTGCCCGTTTGGTGTAGCGGGTCCGACTGGGGATAATGGGACCAACTTCCCAATCTAAAAGATGTGTGTGTGTGTGTAGATTTTGATGATGCTAATCTAAAGGTAATTTTAAGCTAATTTAATTCTAGACTCTAAACTGACTCTATGCTACTGTAATCTAACAAAAAACAACACATCTAATCTATATTAACCCGGGGTAAAATTCTTTCATTATGCGAACAAAAAGGATTTCATACAACAACTGGTAATAAAGATCATTCAGCTATCATAAGAACATAAATCAATTAAGATAAACCATTCTGCATAAGAAGTTAGGCAGAACAGTTGTGAACAACATATCGCATAATCAGTTATTCATATGTCAAGCACAAACAAATGACTCCACCATACAAAAGTGCCAAATGGTAACCCACACATTCATACATTAACATATAAACAACTCAGCTGTATATCATCCTAAGAATATGAGCAGAAATTAATCAAGAGATAAAAGTCCCATTTATGACTGATTTCACTCACAAACTTCAAGCAATAATGATTTATCTCTACTTACTTCTAACATCTACTAAGAGTACAGAAGTGCAACATCAGTAGCAGACATTAAAATGTAAACATAAATAAATCTCGATCCATCCATTCATCAAAAACCCCCTCCGAGGGTGCAAAAGTGCATGTTCTGAGGACAAGTTTTTTGACAAATTTCCGGACCCTTCTCCAAATGGCATGAGAAGGGTTAAATACTACTAACTAACTAATCTTAGTTACACAAATTTAGGAAACGGCTTCAAATGACCGCCCTTTTACTAAAACAAATTTATTTCTAAAAATTGAATCTAATTTCTAACCATTTCTGTATCTGCTCCTTAGTGTTGTAAGCAATGCAAGGTTCGCCTGGAAAGAGTTGGTTGGTTGTCTTTTCCTTTTGCTCGAGCGATAAAAGTAGAAATAACAAAAGCTGGCACCTCTTTCTGACAAACTAGAAGATATTTTTGAAAATCTTCCTCTGGCTGGGTGTATTTGCTGTGTGTATACTTAGTATAACCCAGATTTCTTTCAAACTGATTGTGTTGTTGCTATTTCAGTTTCCAGCCATGCGAATGACTCAATGAGTTAGGGATTTCGTTGCCTGAACAATCTTACGTATTGAAAATTGCTTCCGTTCTTTGTTCCAGGCTTTTCTGAAGCATCATCCCTTTTTAGCGTTTTTCTTTTTGCTTTATCCAATCTGAGCTTCAAGATCTTTTGCAAACATGCTACTTTTCTGTGCCTTTGACTCTGAGTCTTGGATAGTCTATTTTCATCAGTGTCTGTGGAGTGATACTCTGGAATCCGCGGCTCTGCTGCATGCGGCATCCATTTGCGAAGGCATCTCCTCTCTGTTCTCCAAGTATTGGCGCTTTCCCATTTTCCTTAGATGTTTCCTGCATATAGATTTATATTAGTTGCTGCCTTACAGTTCACGCAAAGGAAAAGAGAATTCACGAAAAGATTGACATGAAAGCTTTAAGCTCTAACGGATGCATAATCATGACACTCATAATGACTTGACTCTTCGAAAAACGCAACACAATCATCTTTGGATACTTAGGCGTGCGATCATTAATTTCCCTTAAGGTGCGCACTCTATTCTGGGTTTACAAATCATGCCGACGAAACTTTGCGATGAGTGGTTTCTGCGATTCGCATCGCAGCAATTAATAGTCTCATTCGTCGCAGATCGCAAATCGCAAAATTGCAGATTGTAAGATCGCAGATCGTAGATCGCAAGATCGCAATTTTCATTTGCTCATTGTGTGCTGCTTTTGCGACGTTGCGATATGCGACGTCGCATATCGGCCATCGAAGATTCCTTAGATTTTCTTTTAAAGGCGCTTTCAAAATATGTGATGCGATGAATTTCACATCGCTTCTTTGCTGCTTATTTACGCGCGTAGGAAAACGCTTCACTCTCTCTTTCCGATGCGATATAGCTTTTAGGGAGTTAAATACAAAAATTTTGATAAAAATATTTTTGGGATTTTTGTTAAGGGTCCCCCTTTGCTTGATGTTATTGCTAATATCAAACAAAGAAGGGGGTTGTTGGTGACCACAACAATGGTGATTCACTGTGAAGAACCAGTTATCTCTGCTTTTCTATTGACATTTCTACTTCCGAAACAGAAAAATTTTCATATGTCTAAATTTTGTTATGGACAGATAGAGTAGATTACCCCTTATCCTGTCAATGATACTTTATCTCAACCCTTATTTTATTCCAATTGTCTGCTTCCTTAGGCTTAGTTCTTGCATTCATACCAGACACTACTTGGTCCTTTTTTTTTTAAAGATAAAATAAGGTCTTCTCTGCGTACTGGCTTTAAAATACGCTCTTTTGTAGTAGGTAGAGCCTCTGCTGCCCGCAAGCGTCCATAGCCTCGACAGGGTTACCATGTTATCCAGCAATGATCCTTTTTCCTGCTTGAAGTTATTTACAACATTTCAGAGAAAAATCCTTTATGAAACTTTTTCCTTTTTTATTCTCTAAAGAACAGTGTCTTGGTTTGGTGGCCAAATTATGACACAGTCATTCACTTGATTTACACTTTTGCTGAATAAGCTGGCTCATGATGGGACCCCTTGTCTTTTGATTGCAACAATCTTGAGTCGTTGCCCTATTTTGATAGACAGTTTTGGCAAAGTCAGCAAGTTATAATATCTGTGATCATGATAAGCCGGCTCATGATGAGACCTCTTATTCTTTGAGATATAGTGTTTTCTCGAATTTTTTCTCTGAATTCTGCGGTTTCCTTTAGCGGGGAGGAAGTCATTGTTTTTCCTTAAGAAATCTCTAGACGACAATAATACATTTGAAAACAACAGCTTTACAGAGAATATTTATTTTATTATTGATGATACCTTTCATTGTGCTGGCATAAAACAATTTTCTACCAAAGGTTGCTTTCATCAAAGTTTTTTAAGAGGTTGAAACTAATATCATATTCAGGTTAAAGTTAACTCTATTTGTCAATAATAAAAATCAGATTTTCCGAAAAGTTTTGCTATTTGTACAAGTGAAATCAAAATCTGATAGAGAGTTGCTGTGCTCTTTCATGAATCTTTTCCAATGATCATTTACAACCAGTTTTATTTATAAGAAAGAGAAAAAATAAAAGAAAAGAAACTAAAACTATCCTACAAAAATAGAAGAGTGATCTTCTATGGAAAATACATTTTAAGAATCTGTCCATTCACAGGCAAAGAATCTCTTCTACCTGCCAAATCCTGTAACACAAACGTCGATGGGCCTATGACTTCTACAATCTGAAAAGGACCAAGCCACAACTTCTGAAATTTCGTATGTTTGCCCTTTTCTTCATGAGCCTTATCCCATTTCAAAACTAAATCTCCCATCTGAAAGTTCTTTCTGGTTATGATGGCTGAGTCAAAAGAGGATTTTATTAGCGCTTGGTGGTGAGCATGGTTTTTCTTAGCTTGTTCTCAACGTTCTTCTAGTTTGATTATCTCCATTTGTCTCAATTGCAAAGAGGAAGTAGATACTTCATCGATGTGTTGTACTAAAGACAAAGAGGGAATGACTAAGTGAGTTGGAAGAACCACTTCTTTCCCATAAACTAAATTAAAGGGAGAAGTGCCGATTGAAGCTATCTTCGTGATTCTATCTACCCATAAAGCATTTACCAGCGCTTTGTGCCAATTCTTTTGGTTTTGGTCGACTCCTCTTTTGATAATCCTGATTAGTTTTTTGTTTGTTGATTCAGCCAACCCATTACCTTGCGGATAGTAATTGGCAGAATATTTCAGTTTGAACCCTCTTTTTAGTGCAAACTCAGTCATTGCATTTCCAGAAAAGTATGATGCATTATCAAACATTAAGGCCATTGGCAATCCAAACCTAGTGATGATAAATTGATCTATGAATTCAATAACGTTTTTAGAATTAACTGCCTTGAGAGGAACCGCTTCTACCCATTTAGTAAAATAATCTGTTGCCGTGAGGATATATCTATGCTGCTTAGAAGAGTGAGGAACGATCTCACCTATTATGTCCAAGCCCCATTGGTTGAATGGTTGCTCGATGTTAATTGGCTGTAGTGGCATGGACGATTTCCTTTGTTTCCTTGCAGCAGTCTGGCAGATTTGGCATTTCCTTACGTAATTGTATGAATCTTTGAACAGCATGGGCCAATAATATCCTGCACGTAAGATCTTATGCGCAGTAGCTTTTCCAGCATAGTGTCCACCTGCTGGTCCATCGTGGAGTTCCTGCAAAACCTTTTCGGCTTCAATTTTCTCAAGACACCTAAGAAGTACAGAATCATAATTCCTTTTAAACAGAACATCATTTATGAGCTGGTATTGTTTAGCTTTCAACCTCAGAACTCTTTTCTTGGTGTGATCCAAGTGTGATGGAGCATACCCGTTCTTAAGATGATAAATGGTGTCCGCATATAATGATTCTGCGTCGTTTAGGCTTACCTCATACGTGTGTACCTCTTCAGATGAGTTCTCAGGAATTTGCGACGCTCCAGCTAACATCTTGCAGAAGCCTTGACCCCTTACGACGTTTGCTGGTTTGATCTCAAGATCATATTCTTGTAGAGCGGTAATCCAATTTTTTCTCTTTTCGCCGACATCCTTCTGTACCAAAAGGTTTCTTACCACTGGAAACGGTACTACGACTTTGGTATGGGCTTTAAGTAAGAAAGGTCTGAAATATCTGATCGCTTTGAAAACGGCATATGCCTGTTTCTCCACGTCTGAATAATTGAGTTCAGCACCTTATAAGTTCGAGCTAAAGAATGCGATTGGAGCTTCCGCCTTCTCTTGATTTACTTGAGCCAAAATCGCGGCATAAGATTTCTCTGAGGCAAAAGTGTATAAGATGAAAGATTCTGAAAAATTTGGGGTAGCTAAAGATGGAGCGTTGACAATAGCTTGTTTGATCAAGTTGAATGCTTCGTGCTCATCTTGACCCCATTTAAAATTTGAATTCTTTTTTATAATATTTTGTGAGGGAGAAATAATACATGAAAAATCCGGGACAAACCTTTTTACAAAATTGATCTGTCCAAGGAAAGATTGCATGGCCTTTTTGTTATGGGGTATGGATATTTCGGAAATTTCTTTGATTCTGTCAGGTTCAATGTGAATACCAGATTTCGACACTATGAATCCAAGCAATTTCCCTTCACTTAATGCGAAAAAAGATTTCTTTGGGTTAAGTGAAATCCCATACCTTAAGCATATTTGAAAGATTTGTTTCAAATCTTTGAGATGGTCGCTTCGCTTCTTGGAGTACACTGTTATATCATCCAGGTAAATGACTACTGATTTATTGACTAAACCTTTAAACGCGATGTCCATGGCTCTCTTAAAGGTAGCGCTGGCATTGATCAGACCAAATGGCATCTTCCGATATGCTTATGTGCCCCATTTGGTTCGAAATGTGGTTTTCAACTAATCATCGGGATGTACCAGCACTTGATTGTATCCCGAAAATCCATCCAGGAAAGAAATTAATTCTGAGCCCGCTACTGCCTATAGTATTTGCTCCATAGGTGGGAGGGGAAAATTATCTTTCTGACAGGCTTTGTTGAGATTCTGGAAATCAATACAGATTCTAATATCTCTGTTTTTCTTTGGAACAGGCACCATATTGGATACCCATTTGGAGTGTCTGACGGGGAAAATTATTATGGCTCTCAACAATTTATTTAGCTCAGTCTTTATCTGATTTTCTAAGTTGGGGTGGATTTTTCTGAGCTTCTGCTGGACAGGTTTTTCATTGTCAATCATAGGGATAGTGTGTTGAATGATAGAAGTTTTGTATGTTTTCAGCTCATCGTAATTCCACGCAAAAACGTTTTTTTATTGTCTCAAAAGACGGATATATGCTGATTTTTCTTCAGGGGCTAGGCCGTGGCCCAGATTAACGTTTTGCGGCTTCTGATCGGTTCCTAGGTTCACTAACTCATAGTTAAGAGTTGAACTGTAGAGCTTAGAATTGGCAGACCTTTCAAACCGACTTTTCAAATCATATAAATCTTCTAACTTAACCACCGATTTAGGTATAGCATTATCAATGTTATATTGCTGAATTTGGTGATCATGATGGTCTTCGTCAATTATTTGATTTGAGTAGGATCCTTCAGAAGTGAGGAAAATTACAATGTCTGGATCGTCGTTGAATACTCTCCATTTGGTGATGTTGTCAGGGATGGATGGTTTAAAGATTAATTCTATTGAAAACCTAGCGGGACTAAAATCTTCGGAGGGAATAAGTCTAGAGGCTACATTAGCTAACAGGTCTGCGCTCGCATTTTGGAGTCTTGGGATTGATGAAATATTGAATGCTATGAAATGTGAAGTCAGATCTTGTACTAAAGATTGATAGTGCTTCAAATGACTTGACAGGCAATGTATGGTGTTACGTACCTGTTTGACGACAATTTCAGAATCTCCAAAGACTTGAAGATACTTAACATTAAACCCGATTGCTTTGTATAGGCCTTGCACCAAGGCTTCGTACTCCGCTGTATTGTTTGTGCAATCGAACTCAAGTCTGCATGTAAGCATGATCTTGTTCCCATCTGGGTTAATCAGAACGCATCCTGCCCCTGCTCCCTCGTTAGATTTAGAGCCATCAAAATATAATTTCCAAAATAAAGACGTATTTACAGAGTTATCTAAAAAATTAAAACACTTTGAATCATCAGTTTGGGAAAAATTTTCAACTTGGGATACAACTGAATTTTCTAAGGTGAGGTGTGAGCATTGAAATTGTCGAGGAAAGAATCTACCGAGTAATTGCCTATGATACTGCTGTTGTATGCTATTGCTTCGTTCTCTCCTTCCAATTCTGTCACTATGTACTTTTGGTGCAATTCTTGTTCAACCTTTATTTGATTGGGTTTACCGTTGTAGGGTAACCACATGTGCGACCAGTCGGTTGAGAAATATCCGTGGAGTTTCTCGGACCAATCCCTACTAAGAATTAAACCATAGAATTCAAGGATATCAGCTACTAGAATGTCGATAACCTGACATACTTTCAGGTTAGACGACAATCTTATGGTCACCTGGTTAAGTTCACCAATCACTTCGACTTGAGATCGATAAAGTCGAACTATGCGCACTGCGGATTTCTAAGGCTGAACATTCAATTTGGCACATATTGATCTGGGTAGAATATTCGTTGAAGCACCAGAATCAATCAAGCAATTGTGCACGTTTTTATTGAAAATTTCATAAGTGAGAAGAAAAGGAGGAGTATGGGATCTTGACCTTCCTCCAATCAAAGCAATGTCATTCGGATCAATCTTATTGATCATGTTGGTTGGAGGTCTTCCCATGTTGTGGGAAGCTACAGCTGTAGGTAAAGATGTAGTAGGCACGGCATGTAATTCTTTCATCATTATTTTCTGTTGATGTTTCAATTTGCTCAATTCGTAAAGAGTGATATTAGCCCTAGTCTTTTTCATGTCATCGATAATGTTATACTCCATTTCATCTGACACTATCAGTGTTCTTGATGGAGGTGCTTGATCTGATTGGACTGGGCTAAATTGGGTCACTCTAGCAGTTGTTTTCTTTGTTGCGACCTTATCTTTTGTTGTAGGGCTTGCGCCCTTCTGTTTAGGGGTAGTTTGGGGAGGATCAAGTTGATTTTTGCTTCGTGTGCTAACCGTAAATGCTTCTTGATCCTCTTCTTGTGGGAGGATGAAATCCCACATTCCTTGTAGTTCCACAACTTCTTCATCATCGGTTTGTCCTTCAGTGGTATTCTCTTCTTCTTCTTCTTCTTTAGATTCGACGTTTGAGACAGCATTGGGTGGTTTCACCTCCATGGGAAGGTTTCTTCTAAAAAATCTGTAGGGCTTCTTTGAAGAAGTTTCTGCTACTTGTTTTCTTATATCAATCATCTCATTGGACATGGCCTTTAACACCTTTTGTAATCCTTCCATATCGAAAGGATCCTTCGTTTGCTTCTTCTTGGTGTCTTCTTTGAAAGAGATCTTCTTAGATTTGTGTTCTTCTATTGCAGATCTCTTTTCTAGGGCAACTACGCATTTTTCTACTGCTAACGCCTCAGTTAAGTTTTCAACTAAGGTTGTCTTGTTTGCCCTATCTACGAAGATAGCCAAGTTTGATGGTAACGCCGTGATGTACCATTCACATCTTACTTCCTCGCTGGGTTGAGAAGCAACGAGAATTTTGTTGAGGATCTTATTGAACCGTAAATTGAAATATTTAATGGGTTCTCTAGCCTCAGCTTTAAGATTAGATAGGTCATTGATCAATGTCGTTGTTGATCTGTCATCGCCAAACTTGGTGAGGAATTGATTTTGAAAAATGTCCCAACTTGTGATGGACCCGGAAGGTAACGAAAAGTACCATGACCCGGCTGTTCCTTGCATTGTGTAAGGAAAAAGTCGGACGACATCATCTTCGTTAGTAACTCCGTTGAGATTAACAGAAAGCACGAAATTATTGATATGCTCTTCAGCTAGCATGCCTGTTTCTGGATTGAATTTAGGTAGCCACTTCTTAGGATGGGTCGGTATTGGGCTCAGGGGTGGAGGCATTAAAACCGCCCCAGGATTGTTCCATGGAGACTGGGCCATCGTTGAGCCGCTAGTTAATGAGAGTGCAGAAGACGGTCCCTGATGCTGAGAAGATGAAGGTATTATGATCTTTGATGATTGAAGAGGAAGTGTTGTGGAATATGGATGAGTGATTTGGGATGAGGATGTGGGTGGTTGACTTCGCGGTGAGGGTGTTGAAATGGACGAAGTAGATGAAAGAGTCTCTCGGTCAGACTCTGGTGGTGATTTCCTTGCTCTTTTCCTAGTAGGGAGAGGGAGTTCACTTGGTTGAATACCAAATTTTTCACTCTTCAATCTAGTCAGAGGATGAGCAGGATTGTACTGCGAAGTCACGTTGCTGTTAGATTTATCAGACCTATGAGAAAAAATAGAGGATGCTTGGAGTTTACGAATCAAAGTTTGAATTTCAAGGGGTTCAATAATGAGTTGGTCTGAAATATTAGAGTAGGTAGCAGCGGTGGATGCTCGAGCGACTTCTAAATCCCGGTTTAACCGTACTGGAGAAGTCGGAGGAGTTGATGAGGTTGATTTACTCTCAGAATGGCATTTAGATTTTGACTTAGTTTCCATTCATAGTTTGTGCCCTCCTTCTAGCGCCAAATATGTTGAGGGCCCCGAAATCAGGTCAACAACAAGGGGGATACCCACCCGGTCGGGAACCTGGTTGGCGGCTCCTTGCCCGTTTGGTGTAGCGGGTCCGACTGGGGATAATGGGACCAGCTTCCCAATATAAAAGATGTGTGTGTGTGTAGATTTTGATGATGCTAATCTAAAGGTAATTTTAAGCTAATTTAATTCTAGACTCTAAATTGACTCTATGCTACTGTAATCTAACAAAAAACAGCACATCTAATCTATACTAACCTGGGGTAAAATTATTTCATTATGCGATCTAAAAAGATTTCATACAACAACTGGTAATAAAGATCATTCAGCTATCATAAGAACATAAATCAATTAACATAAACCATTCTGCATAAGAAGTTAGGCAGAACAGTTGTGAACAGCATATCGCATAATCAGTTATTCATATGTCAAGCACAAACAAATGACTCCATCGTACAAAAGTGCCAAATGGTAACCCACACATTCATACATTAACATATAAACAACTCAGCTGTATATCACTCTAAGAATATGAGCAGAAATTAATCAAGAGATAAAAGTACCATTTATGACTGATTTCACTCACAAACTTCAAGCAATAATGATTTATCTCTACTTACTTCTAACATCTACTAAGAGTACAGAAGTGCAACATTAGTAGCAGACATTAAAATGTAAACATAAATAAATCTCGATCCATCCATTCATCAAAAACCCCCTCCGAGGGTGCAAAAGTGCATGTTCTGAGGACAAGTTTTTTAACAAATTTCTAGACCCTTCTCCAAATGCCATGAGAAGGGTTAAATACTACTAACTAACTAGTCTTAATTACACAAATTTAGGAAACAGCTTCAAATGACCACCCTTTTACTAAAACAAATTTATTTCTAAAAATTGAATCTAATTTCTAACCGTTTATGTATCTGCTCCTTAGTGCTGTAAGCAATGCAAGGTTCGCCTGGAAAGAGTCGGCTGGTTGTCTTTTCCTTTTGCTCGAGCGATAAAAGTAGAAATAACAAAAATTGGCATCTCTTTCTGACAAACTAGAAGATATTTTTGAAAATCTTCCTCTGGCTGGGTGTATTTGCTGTGTGTATACTTAGTATAACCCAGATTTCTTTCAAACTGATTGTGTTGTTGCTATTTCGGTTTTCGGCCGTGCGAATGACTCAATGAGTTAGGGATTTCGTTGCTTGAACAATCTTACGTATTGAAAATTGCTTCCGTTCTTTGTTCCAGGCTTTTCTGAAGCATCATCCCTTTTTAGCATTTTTCTTTTTGCTTTATCCAATCTGAGCTTCAGGATCTTTTGCAAACATGCTGCTTTTCAGCGCCTTTGACTCTGAGTCTTGGATAGCCTATTTTCATTAGTGTCTATGGAGTGATACTCTGGAATCCGCGGCTCTGCTGCATGCGGCATCCATTTGCGAAGGCATCTCCTCTCTGTTCTCCAAGTATTGGTGCTTTCCCCTTTTCCTTAGATGTTTCCTGCATATAGATTTATATTAGTTGCTGCCTTACAGTTCACGCAAAGGAAAAGAGAATTGACGAAAAGATTGACATGAAAGCTTTAAGTTCTAATGAATGCATAATCATGACACTCATAATGACTTGACTCTTCGAAAAACGCAACACAATCATCTTTGGATACTCAGGCTTGCGATCATTAATTTCCCTTAAGGTGTGCGCTCTATTCTGGGTTTACAGATCATGCCGACGAAACTTTGCGATGAGTGGTTTCTGCGATTCGCATCGCAGCAATTAATAGTCTCATTCGTCGCAGATCGCAAATCGCAAAATCGCAGATTGTAAGATCGCAGATCGCAAATCGCAAGATCACAATTTTCATTTGCTCATTGTGTGCTGCTTTTGCAATGTTGGGATATGTGACGTCGCATATCGGCCGTCGGAGATTCCTTAGATTTTCTTTCAAAGGCACTTTCAAAATATGCGATGCGATGAATTTCGCATCGCTTCTTTGTGGCTTATTTACGCGCATAGGAAAACGCTTGACTCTCTCTTTGCGATGCGATATAGCTTTTAGGGAGTTAAATACAAAAATTTTGATAAAAATATTTTTGGGATTTTTTTTAAGGGTCCCCCTTTGCTTGATGTTATTGCTAATATCAAACAAAGAGGGGGGTTGTTGGTGACCACAACAACACCCAAGGATGTTTTATCATCCACTCTTCTCGAAATTCATGTTTTGAGAAGGCCTTCCTCTTCAAACTACTAGATCCACCATCGTGTCATTCCTTTTTATTTCCAAGAATTTCTATATCAACAAAATACTCTTCATTCATATCTTCATTAGCATCATCATTCAAATGAGGTATATATGGAATATCTTTAACATTATAAGTCTTTGATGTTTTAAAATATACATAAAAAGATTTAGTTGATTTACCCTTCCTTTTTGGAGGCATTTCTACTTAAATAATTTACCTACATGCAAAAAAATTACAATAAATCACAATATCAAATAAAGAGTGAAGGATTGATAGTCATTACATAAGCAAAGATGTCAAGATAATAAGGTGTAATTACTAAAGAATAGCACATTCCACCTTGAAGTGTATATGAATGTGGAATGAATTTTTTTATCTATTTGTAATAGTAGAATCTTATTAGTCACTCAAATTACATTTTGGTAAATTATGATGATAAAATCCCTTCAATAAATATGATATTTATTATGGTTCATTAGATTTCTTTGTTTTGATGAATGCTCCTTAAGAAATTACTAGACACTAACTATAGTACAATGATTACTTACTATAAAATAGACACACTACCTATAGTACAACAGGTAGAGCAATAATAAGTCAATTCAAAAGAGCAACTTCAAACCTTATTTTCATGGAACCTTAACCTATGTAAAATAACATAACATTTTAAAATTCTTATGGAATTTAATATTTTTAAACCTATAAGCAATCAAATTAAGTTAAATATATGTTTTTTATTAATAAATTTAACATAAAAGATTTAAATTAGAATAAATTAAGTATTAAGATAAGTGAAAATAAACTAAATATGTAAAGTTAAATATGTGCTAATTATTAATTATTATTATTAAATTGAGTGTAAATAGTAAAATGGATAGAGAATATATAAATATATAAAATTAGTGTGATTTCAATCATAGTTTTATTATTTTTAATGGTACAATAAAAACAATAAAAGTATTAATGTCACACATCTAACTAATAAGGTAACGTATAGTAAAATAAAATTTGTCTATGTTAATAATAATCCATGAATTACCAATAGCATTATGGTTATTCACTTTCAAAAGAACATGGTGTAATTCGTTAATTTAAAATGCAATGAAATGTTGGACTATGGTTTTTTAGCACATATATAATTTACCATTATACATGACTGTAAGTTCCATAATCCGGCAAGAAACTTCAAATTTATTGGTGTGATTTAATGTATAACCTGATATTTTATTAACCTTCCATAAATGTTTAAGTGCTACGGTGATTATGGTCATACCGCCTCCTTTCAACCTTACATTAATACCCTGGTGGTCATATGCCTAGGGTTATGGTTCGACTGCCAAGGAGCCTCCAGTTGGAATCCTTCCGTGGGAATATGCATCAAATCTATGGTGCAGTTGCCTCTTCCAAATCCGACCATCGTGGTGTTAGATCCTGGTACATTGTGTGCCTTAAGGTGATCTCCCAGGGTTGTCAAGCTGCGAGTGTTAGTCTATCGAGTCCTCAAATGGTTCACTTCTGTCTTTCTCTATTATGGTTCTCTACTTGCTGCTTTACCTCGCGACAATTTGCCTTTGATCAAGCTTCCCACTTTTGGTTTCCTTCGAAATTGGTTATTTTCAGTGGTATAACACGATGTGTGCTGATACATAGTCTCTGTTTTCAAAAAGGGTTTCCAGCTTGGATAGTCTGTTCAGGTAAGCGCATATTCGTTTTAGGTGTTAAACTTAAATAGTTTCTGAGTTTTATAACTTTTCTCTTGTTTTGTCATCACATACTCATCCTCTTTTCTACTTGAATGTCCAACCCTAGTTGGCTATGGTGCGGGTCCTCAGAGTCATGCCGAATTGCGGTTGCGTCTACCAGTTTCTTGGTGCCTTCTACCGGGTATGTGTTTGTTTGTCGAACTAGGCTAGGGATATTAGTTAACATCCATCATCCATGAATTGGACAAAATACTATCCCTGTAATGCATTTTTAAAAGGTTTATATGGCCTAAGGTTGAGGGTTTTGTTATAACAACTGAGAGGGACTGGGCCGAACTCAGAGGAATAATTCCTCGTTTTCAGACTTTTGGTTTTGGTTATGAAATTGCAGTCTTGTTGCCAAGAATGCGCTTGTGTTAAGTTATGCTTCTGTTTTTCTTATATACGAGATCTCCTTCCTATTTATTGAGCATATTTTCTCTCAGAAGAGGGTATCTAGAGCATTATACATGTTTTCAGTAGGATTCCACTACTTAATCTATTGCATATAAAGAAATGGTGTGATTTTGACATTCTTTTGTTTTATGTTGTTTGAGTATTTTGGCAGACCCTATAATTGTTTATAGTTTGGAATATTTACCTTTCGGAAATGCCTGTTATAGCATGCCTTAGATTCTTTATCGATAATTCATATTTGAGCCTGTGGTGTCTTTCTGGGGTTACACCAGTTGCTCGGATTCAGTAATTCTGGTCAACATTATCCAAGGCTCTATGTAAATGTGTTTTCAATTGTCTGAAATCTATATTTCTCCTATTGTTATCATTTTTTCCACTTTCTTTCGTGAATACTTATTTAATGTCTATATTCTTGTTAATTTCTCCTATGAACACTGGTCCATAATTTCTCTATGCAAGAAAGGATTTATATCTATAGTTTCTTTTACTTGCTGGAGAGAATGATAAATACAGGGTTACCTCTTATTCCAAACTTTGTCTTATTGACCCATGGGGTTTTGGATTGACGGTGAATGGGTGCACTGTTAAGGCACTCCTTACGATAGGTCACTGGTTCAAATCCCCCGTGGGTGCTTACCTACCAAAAAAAAATGAAACTTTGTCTTATTGATGATTTTATTCAATGATTCTTTCTGTTCTGGTTTTTCCTTTTAAGCAGTAAAGAATGACTTCCTAATTCTTGTATAGTTCTAACTGTATTATGCTTAGATAGTATTATTCTTGTTAGTACCTGTACTACTTCAAGACAAGTATCACGTGTCTACTGTAATCATTTACTGTATATCAAAGAATAAATATTGCAGAAGTACTTATCTGTTTCAGCTTCTAGATTATGGTCTAAGCCTTCTGAAAAATAAATATTGCAGAAGTACTTATCTGTCTCAGCTTCTAGATTAATGATCTAAGCCTTTTGTCCATTTTGCCTCCCAACCTTGAGACCAGCATATCCTGCTATGTCTTCCCCTCGAGCTACCCTCTTCAGGGTAATCTCTTCAATAAATATTGCAGAAGTACTTATCTGTCTCGGCTTCTAGATTAATGATCTAAGCCTTTTGTCCATTTTTCCTCCCAACCTTGAGACTAGCATATCCTGCTATGTCTTCCCACCGAGCTACCCTCTTCAGGGTAATCTCTTCAAGAAAATCCACTTTCTTGAATTGGTAGTGCTATCTAGCCTTCACCAGACGTAGCCTTGCTTGCACTGTCTGTCCAGTCCAAATGTAGCCTTTCTTGCACTGTCCGTCCTTACAACACAGTCTTTCCTCTTCCTTTTCCAATTCTCTTGTTTTCTTTCTTTTTCCAGAATCTCAGATCCCACATCCTCTTGATCCCTAGAATAAATATTCCCCTTTGAAAGTAGTTAGGGTTATGGTAACCACCCAGCCGAACTATTTGAGAACAACTATTATCCTTTGATAACTCACTTTTACTTTAAGTTAAATTAATTAATTATTGTCACAATTTCAGCAATCCACTTATTCAATAGAAACATAATTGCTCTTTATATAAAACCAAGTTCACCAATATTCAGTTGTCCAAGAAAATGCAGTAAAATAAATATTTACAAGTAAATGGGGACATCACAATTAGCTAATTCATTTTTATTTTTGGAAAAAAATATATAATTTTTTAAATTATTTTATTATATCTTAAAATTATGCGATAGAAATTAACACGCTAATCATAAATATAAAATAGTAAAAGTTTTAAAAAATTTCATATATATACACTCAACCTCTGTCCTACACATAAATATATTTTTGCGTAACATTTTGAAAACCTTAATGATTATGCCTCCCCTAACTTACATTAAGCCTTTGTAAACCAAATCATTTTCTATCTTGCACGTTGGATCATCTCTCCTAGGGCTCTTCTGGGATCATTAAGAACACTTAATTTGTGACATTTACAAACAAGGATATGGTAAAGTAGTTGATTTTAGGGTAACTCTCACGGAGCAATTATATGTCTGTCCTACTTATCAAAAATGATTATTTTGTATTTTGCAAATCCTCATCTACATTTGAAACTCAGGGTTTACAAGATATACTTTAATCCATTACAGAAGGGTGCAAAAATGAATGCTTAAATTCGAATCCCTCCAGTCAAGAATCTTTACTAAAGGCTAGTAGAGCCCATAGTCTTTACTAAAATGGTCATTCTGTCGAGTAGAAAAAAAGTTCAACGTTTCCAAACTACCAATCTGGTTTGGGTCTGTCATCTCGCGTCGTGTCCTCTTTAGCTTCTTGATAATAAAGTTTTATCATTTTCCAGCCTACCAATCTGGTTTGGACCTGTCGTGCCCTCTTTATCTTTTTGATGGAACAATTGTTTTTATTTTAGTGGATTTTAGCTACGCTCTAAAGGGGCGAAGGTTTTTATCCTTTCACCTCTGACCATGATTTATATGGAGTATGTCTTTGGATGACACAGATTTCTATCTAATGCAAGGATTTTTTTTTCAAATCTGGAACAGGTTCTTTCAGCTCAGCCTCAATGAGGCTTATGATTCTCCTTCAGTTTTTTACAACAGTTCTTTGTATTTTCACACATGTTGCTGATCTGTAAATGCACTGTTATCAGTCATACTGCCAGAATGGTTCTGATTTTTGTTTGAAGCAGGAGCTTGGATCTTGTTTTGAATGGTAATAACTCTACCTTTGATATTTTTTACCTTTAATGGAAACAGAAAAATCATGTCTATAATGTACCTTGATGACAGATATAATATATATATTTCTTTCTTTTTTTTTCTGGAAAAAAAAAAAAATTAAACTACCCTGATCAAAGTGATATCAATTTCAAGTTGACCATTCAAAAAATTGTTTGAAAGGAATCATACTAACGAACTATAAATATATTCAAATATTATTCTCCATTTGAATGCTCGACTTTTAAGTATTTAGTATTTGATTCTAAGCATTTGATATTAAGCAGAGTAATGCACAGAAAGATATATATTCAGTAAATAGAACCCAAGGTGCCAATTCGCATTTTCCTTAGAGCCGATCTTGAGTTGGACATGAGTCTGAATGGGAATATGGCTGGAGAGTGTGAGTATCATGGAAGTAGACCACCCAAATCTCCTGTTCTATGGTTGTTTGACGATGAATCCATGCCACCAGCAATATCTCTCATAAGATTCCACTGCATTCTGAACAAGAACTATAAGAAGATTACGATTTTTGTACATACAATTTTGTTCAAACATATGAAGGTCCATGATTCTTATACCTACTAGATGTCATTGTTGAACTAAATATAATGTTATTTTCCACAAATGAATCATTTTTTCCATCAACACTATCAGGTATGAGTGGATTTAGTTCAATGAAACTAAGGAGAGGAAACAAGTAATCGGTGAAGCACTAAGCTAGATATGATCCTTGCATAGGAGAATGAGGAGTTTAAATAAAATAACATTCAAAATAAGAATGAAGTTTTAAATTAAGTTAAACTTTTTTTATTATGAAAATAAAACTATTTTTGTTTCTTTGGTTTTGAAAAATTTGAAGCACTTTTACATTCAAGAGGCTCTAATTTATCAAGATGACTTGTAGTTTATTTTGGCTTAAATTTGGACCATAATGGGTGGTGAAAATCCCCGAGACACCGAGGTGGCAAGCCTACATGGCAGTTGGCCCACGTTCATCTTTTCTCGTGCTCGTATTTGCTTGGGGTTTTAGGTAAGGATTTAATAGGGAAATTAATTCTCATTTGTCCCGAGGTGGTCTTGGTATGTGTGACACAACTCTATCACACAGTCTTTTGTGGTTGAGTTGGTTATGCTTCTGCCGGTTTTGGTTTTGCTCCCTTGCGTTCTTACCTGGATTGTTTTACAAAGAAAGGATGGTGCTCTGCCTCCCACTGTCTTCTGGGTCCTTCTGCGGCTTTGGTCCTCTATTGTTTCTTAATTGTGTGATGGTGTTTCGTTGGACCTGGTGGTTGCTTCTTGCATGGTTTTTTGAGGAGGTTTTGTGCTCTGTGGTCGCCCTGGGTACGCCTTGGCTTCTCTATATTTGTTCATGAATATTTGATTTTACTAGGTTGATGGCACTATTTTTAATTGTTTCAGTGGTTGTATTGTTTTACCAGGCCCTCTGCCCGACTCTCTCGGCAATGGCTTGACAGCTTATACTCAAGGTAATTCCTCTACTCCAGTTTTAATTCTCCGTTTCCTTTTACTTTCACTGACAGCTTTTCTCCTGGTGAGCAGAAAGTGGTCTTGTGGTTCTGTGGCCATGGTTTATGCTCTGTTGGGCCTCATTTTTTGTTAGCTCTCTAGCCGATGGTTGCATTTTTTGATGTCTCAACTTTCCTTGGCTCTCGTGCCATTGGCTATGCTCTGTTGGTCTCAATTTTGTGGCTCGGCTATGGAGCTTGGCCTCCTCTTCAAGTATCCATTGTGGGTATTAATCCTAACCTCGCTTTGTTCTTTATCATGGGTTTATGGTTATGCTGCCTCACTAAATCTCTATTTGTCTATGCAGGTACTCAGCCCTCATCACAGTGGTAGCAAGGGTTTGGTCTT
Source organism: Pinus tabuliformis (assembly GCA_031772625.1). Lineage (NCBI taxonomy): Eukaryota > Viridiplantae > Streptophyta > Pinopsida > Pinales > Pinaceae > Pinus > Pinus tabuliformis. The sequence goes on along the minus strand of CM062819.1, from coordinate 1,660,197,858 downwards.
TGGAGAAAATGTTGGGGTCTTCGTCATCCTAGTCTGACTTTATGCAAACCAGGTAGGGTCCTTCTTGTTTGTGGTGCATAAGAAATGTGAACTAATGCTAGAAACATTGTATCTCACTGTAAACAATATGGATAGATACCTTTCTATTTATATTGCTAGGAAGTGGGAATTACAATTAGTGGGTATCGTTGCGATGTTTATAGCTTGCAAATTTTAAGATACCTGCACTCCTTAGGTAGGATGACTTACTGACATCCATAAGCATGAGTCTAAGGAAACCTTTTGCATATATCTAATTGATAGAATACCTGGTTGGCTATTGAAGATTGACATAAGAGGGATCAATTCATATTTGGTTACAGGCCAATGAATTGATCTGCATCTCAGGATACCAATACACATCCAAAATGATAGTAGCCATGGTAATTATCTCTATTTGATATCTTTCTGTTTCGTTTAATTACAATAGATTTTAAAGATTCAGTGTCAGTGATACATTGATAATGATAATTGGCAGGAGCATACAATATTAAATCGATTGGAATTCAATCTTACCATTCCCACTCCATATGTATTCCTTGTCAGGTTTGTCAAGATAGCTGGTCCTGACAGAGTGTTAAAGTGATGAACTCCACTGTTTCTTTTGTATTGTCAGAATAATATTCTAATGTATTGATCAAATTGACTTTCAAAATGCTTCTGGAAAATTGAGATTTTGGTTCAAATGTCTCTTATTCATTGTATTTCCTCATAATCCTCTCCTTTAATGTTAAAAACTAAAATGTATTATTGCATGGTTCAGATAGAAAATCTATCATTTTACTTGGTTGAGTTGTGTTTGCTTCATTACAAAATTATCAAATACAGTCCATCAATCCTTGTTGTTGCTACTATCTACACTATTCAATGCACTTTGAAGAAGGATCCATGTTGTAGTAAAACACTTGCTCTTCACACAGGCTACTCAAAAGAAGATCTAAAGTAAATCTTCTAGTTGTCAAGGCACCATGCTTTTAATGAGTTTAACCTTGCAAAGGATACTTACTCCTAAATATCTTAGGAATTTCCATGAATTGAGCAATTTGTAGATTATATATCCAAAACCTAGTGGACCTGCTACAACACTAATTTACTAGCAACCTGTCTGAAATTGTATCTAATTCTACATATGCGACAGATTGACAAATGTGCACAGCAAACTGTCTGGGGTGTGTGCACATTCAGTTAACCCTGTACATTGATAAGGAATAACATTTGATTTACTTGTTCCAGGGAATGTACAAACTTCATGGTTGAATTCCACTTAAGTGTAGGAATAAATGAGCTGAGATATGTTCATGAGAAGTATTCAGATCGATGTCATGGCTATGTTGTTGTTTTATGCCTTGCCAACTTACCCAATGATGACAGTTGCACCACCAGCAATGAAGCTGTCATTTGTATTAGTGATAACATCGACACAAGTGCACAAGAAGGGGGATTAGCAAGACCTAGCCAACTGAAAGCCAGGAAAAACACTGTACCACCATTGACTGCAATGCTAACATCTCAAAGTGAGGTCTGTGTCACTCATACTTTTCTTGTTCTTGTTCAACAAATATACACAAACCAAAGATTGCAATGCTAACATCTCAAAGTGAGGTTTGTGTCACTCTCTTATATTTTTCTTGTTCTTGTTCAACAAATATAAACAATCCAAAGAGTATCCATGTCCACTCCAAATTACTAGCAAGTTTTATAACCTTAAGATAGCTTTGTGTTCAGTCATGTTGTAAGTTGGATGAAAATGATTAGTTATCTTGATAGCCTCAAGTTAGTGTTTTGTTTATTTATGATGTAAGTCGGCTGAAAATGATTAATAATCTTGATGAATGTATTTCAGGATGCATTTAGGGATTCCCATCAGGTGCTTCCTACCATTGATGATGGAAACATTGAAAACCAATTGGCAGTTGTTGAATATGTTGAAGATATATAGAAATTCTATAGGGCAATTGAGTTATGTTTCTATGTCAATGATTGCAGTTTATTGTTAGGATGAAGGTACAATTTTATTTTCCTTAACTAAAATTTGAAATTCATGTATGCCCAGGGCGTGAGTTTCGTACCTCCAGATTATATGAGAAACTAGGTTAAAATCAACGCAAAGATGAGGGCAGTCGTGATTGATTGGTTTGTGGAGGTACAACTTTGTTCCTATGCTAGTTCCAACTTCCATTTGCTGTCAAACTTAGATCTAAAAGAGATTTATATGGTCTATCTCTTAGAGCTGACATCAAAATCTTAAAATTTTCAGGTGCATCTGGAATTGGAATTAATGCCAAAGACGTTGTATCTCACTGTGAACATCATTGACAGATACCTTTCTATTCAGAGTATTGCAAGGAAGAATTTGTCATTACTTGCTATCGTTGCAATGTTTATAGCTAGAAAATATGAAGAATTTTGTCCTCCACGTGTAGGATGACTTGCTGACATATGTAAGAAAGGATGTGTATATATCTAATTAAAAGAACACTTTGTTGGCTGTATAAAAGTACCTACACCAGCAATATCTACTCCTACAGAAGATTATGCTTTATGCTGGAATCAACACAAAAATTATATTATAATAGGTAACACAATATTGATAAGAGCTGGTTTATACTTGGCGAAAGGTCAATGACTTCATCTGCATCTTCCTAAATGAATGCACGTTAGAACAGATAGTGGCCATGGTAATTAGCTCTAACTGATAATTCTTTGTCATTGATTGCAACATAGTCTCCAAACAGTCAGATTGACTGATCAATTGATAATAACGCTTCACAGGAGTCTATGATATTAAAATAATTGAACTTCAAGCTTACAGTTACCACTCCATATGTATTCCTCCTCAAGTTTCTAAAGGCATCTAATTCCAACAAAGTGGTAAAGTTTTGAATGACACCCCTTTTTATATTGTTGAAAGCATCCTGTGTGGCATTGATCAAATCTACTTTTGAAAATGCCTCAGAAAATCTAGCATTCATGTTTTAGGTTACTTTTCCTCATTGTATTCCTAATAATACCCTATTGTACTGACAAGTCGTACTATCTATTATTAAAATGGAAAATCTGGCATTCTTCTTGGTTGAAATATGTTTGATTCAGTAAATATGAGCAAGTACAGTCCATCAATGCTTGTTGCAGCTGCTGTCTACACTTCTCGATGCACTTTGAGGAAGGATCCATGTTGGAACAAAACACTTACCCTTCATACAGGCTACTCTGAAGCAAACCTGAAGTAAGCCTTAAAATTTTTAAAGCATCATGCTTTTAGTGATTTTACCCTTCTAAAGAAATCCTACTCCTAGACATTTTAGATTTCTTCATCAATTACAAACAGGCATTGTTGATCAGCGACGACCAAAACATTGTGTCTTGATAAACTATGTGTTGGAACTCAACTACCAACACACTGTCTGAAATGAATATTTATCTAATACTAACATGCATACTAAGCGTCTGGAGGCGTATGCACATTTTGTTAACTCTGTACATTGAGGTAATAACATTTATGTGCATTGTTCCAGGGAATGTGCGTATTTCATGGTTGATTTTCACCTAAATGTGGGAGGAAATAAGCTGAGAGTTGTTCATAAGAAGTATTCAGATCCATTTTTTGGCTATGTTGCTTTTTTAAGCCCTACCAATTTATCTGCTAAAGACAATTGCAGTTCCAACAACTGATGAATATGTGCACCAGATTTACTTTTGGAGTCTAATTGAAGGTGGCCTATATGTTCTAAAATGAAGCTCTGTTGCATATATTTTGTCTTGTTCAACCTGCAAACTAAATATGTGGCCAAAAATTTATGTTACGCTCATGATTCCTCTTTGCAGATATCAAGGGGCTAGCACGGATTCTACATCGATGAGTAATGCAAAAAACACACACGTGAAAATATGCAAGAAGGATGAAAACCTCGAGAATGGAAGGATTTTAAATGGGATCCATCCCAGTACAGTTTTGGAGGGAAAAACAATAAGGATGAAAGGAGGGTCATTGACAAGCAGCAACGGGAACCACCAAAAACCTCTCGAATACGTAAACTCCATTCCAGAACCGTTCTGTGATAAGAATGAAGATAGAAAGACTAGCCAAGAAAACTAGCCCTCAAGGCATTGCGTTGCAGAACGAGGAGATCTTCTCCTACAATGGGGCCAAAACAAGAGGCCTCATGGTTATAGAGCAGAATATAGAAGCGTGGTTTAAGAATCTTCTATTCAGGCTAAGAAAATTATTCGGATCGATAGACATAAGGGAAGGTATGACCAGTAGACATTCAAAATGATTTTATTTTATTTTTTAAATAATTTTTTATATTGTCTCTAGAGAGACAATAGTTTGCATTATGGACATTTATTTTTTTTAAATAATTTTTTATATTGTCTCTAGAGAGACAATAGTTTGAATTATGGACATTTATTTTTTTTTTAAATAATTTTTTATATTGTCTCTAAACAGATAATAGTTTGAATTATGGAATTGTCTCTAAAAAGAAGAAAATGTAATTGTCTCTAAAGGGACACAAATGATGTTGTCTCTAGAGAGACAAATGAAATTGTCTCTAGAGAGACAAATCAAATTGTCTCTTAATAGACAATAATTCTTGTCTTTATAGAGACAATAATAATATGTGTTCTATATTGTCTTTATAGAGAGAAAATTTTGAGACATTATATTTTGAGACACCCGCTTAGAGACAATATTTAAGAAAATACACAAGTTTCTTTTGGTCTTAAGTTAAGACAATTGACTCAAATATTGTCTTAAATATTGTCTTAAAACCCCCCTACATGTAGTATTGGTGGGTTGTAGAACTCTGAGCTGATGGTGGAGAACTCGAGGAAGTGGTCATTTAGTGCATTAGACACCCCTCCCGCAAATCCTCGGCCTTGTCTCCTCGTATTTGGCTACCAATCTACTCATAAATGCCTGATCTTGATCCAAAAATGTCCAAAACTCTGTAATAAGCACATATTAGACCTTGTGGTAAAGTGACTATTCCCATTCACACAATTAACATAAACATATTCAAAAGAATCCATAAAACTTTGGAGAATGGTTGATTAAATGATAATAATAGGCAAAATGAGCCCATATAGTTACCCATTTCCGGGGCTCATCACCAATCATATTAAATAACATCAAAAAACCCCTAGGCAATTTTTAGGAGTAAATAGGGGAAGCTTATCTTAATATTATCTATCCATCTTAGTTTCCATATTTGGGTAAGGATTTCATTAACTCATGTTATTTCCCAAGTAATTATCGAGTTTATCTTTATTATTCACTTTTATTTATTACAAGACCATGTTGTATTTCAAATTAAGTTCAATATTGCTTTCTGGCCATCATGCTAGAAATAGCTCATTCCAAACATAGAATGTTTACAGGAACACAAAGGGGTATTACAGTCTCTATATACCTTGGTTACCATAATACATGAATGGTGTTCAGTTATCAAATTTATTGAATGATTTAGATATAATCTCTATTTTGGGTGAGATTTTCAATTAGTGGTGACTTGACTTCAGATATTGTTACTGATCTCTTGATATAGAGTCCACTAGTCCTCTTTATATATTTATGTTCATATTAGAGAGAATTACTATGAGTCATGTCTTCTAGTCTACGAATTTTTAGTTTTATAGTTTCAATGTCGATGATTCCCTACAATCACCCTAACTATCTATCTATATATATATATATATATATATGACTTTCTATTGCAACTCGATTATGGATTTTCTGCTACTTATATACTAAGGTTAAAAGTTCTTACCCATAATCAAGAAATTTACATGGATCAATCAACCACATAAGCCGGAGGATCAAAATATTTTCCTCTCTCTCAGTTAAGGTAAACTATAACATGTTTCTGCGATGATTATCTAGACATTCATGTTTCCCTTAGGCACCCAACTACCAGACAAGTTTAAACTTCGAAATTAAAAACTCATTAGGATAAACCTATTTCCCTCACCTACCAAATATTGATATGGAATTTATTCTTAGGCATAACTAAATTATTTTAGAAGTCGCCTACATTTCCTGTAAGTATATAGAGAATCACCATATTATACAACCTCTGCATACGTATTAAATTTATATGTATAACAACACCAACAATAAATTCTGTTGAAAATGCAATAAGATGATGAAGCTTAGTGGAAAGGAGTCACCTTCACTAAGTGGGCCCGCACACTATTTTTGGCGCAAAGTCCATTTTTAGACTATGTCTATTTTTAGACATATGGATCATGGTCTATGAGTTGCAGGATGTTGTTTATGGATGATTGGTCATGTTGGGAAAAGTTGATGGACTTCTATTTTTGGTTCATAGCGGAGTGATCAGAGTCTATTTTTAGACTGCCAGGCTAAAAATAGAAACAGTGAAATATTATTAGCCCTTAGTAATATTTGGAATCTAAACATTATCTTATTCTCTTGGAGCACTTCAGTTCGAGCTACGGATGTGGCACATGCAGCTGACAGAAGGAATCATGTGGTTTCTTATGCGTTAGTTGAGCTATTGCATGGAGGACTTCAGTTAGAACTCATGCATGTGAGCTCTGTGGAGTTGGATGTGGAGTTGATGGAGTTGTGCTCAGTTTGACTTCGTTGAACTAGTTGTATTTAGTCTAACTAAAGAATACACTAGTGATGAGTTGTGTGAATTGATTGTTAATTAATTCACTAATTATTAACTCATAAAGAAACTAAAGAATACATCAGTTAACTCAGTGCATGGATAGGTCAATAGAGATAGGTGTTAGAGGTAAGTGAAAGGGTGAGTTGTGACTATCAGTTGTGTATGAGATTTTGCACATGCAGGGATTGAGTTATGCCAATGAGGACTCTGCAGTTTGGGCCAATACCAAGGAATTATAGCATGTGCTAACATGATTTTGGATCAGCCAAGGTAAATAGGAGTTTGGATCAGCCATTTTCATTCATTCTCATGCAGGATTGTGCAGTGGAGGCAGACAAAGCAGTAGAGGAGATTTGAACATGTGACTTGTTCAGATCTGAGCCAGTTTTGTGTGTAACAGGTGGAGATAGTATTGAGTATTTGTGAGGAGTATTGTACTATGTATTGTTACATGTTCTCAATCATTATAATATATAGATAGTGTGGGGTTTTCAGCTGTATGCTTTCCCCAGGTTACATATTGTGTTAATGTGTTCATGTGATGGATGTTTCATTGTTTTTAATGCTGCAAGATTGATGATCAATGTAGAGGAGGTTATGTATTATGCATGTATTCCGCAATAGTGTATAATCGGGATAATCTCTGTGAATAAGTGTTTCATTATTCAAAATTTCTACAAATTCAACATAAGACGATACCATGTAAACATTTCTAATTCCAATGAGCACTTCCCTAAGAGGATGAAAAACCTGTGCATAAAATCTTCATGTATACCATGTCTAAATCTCATTTAGCGTGCTACTAATCATAAATGTAACTATTTACACAACCCACTAAGTAACAAAATTTTCAACTATAAAAAGACAAAATGACTTTCGTATAACATAATGAATAAGATAAAAATAATTACTTAAAGAAAACAAAGAAATCTAACCGTAAACCAACTATGTCTTCTTGGGATGAACAACCTTCCAGCCAAGCATGAACCTTCACCACTAGTTCCGCCCAAGCCGAGATTTGATTACCCCTGAATCAACAACCTATTGTGATTCTAGACAAGGTATTTTTATGCCTTGCTTCCCTAGCATACTTTTCCTTAGAAATGTCTCGTTTTCTAGGGTTTTCCAACGTAATAGCCTATTGTTTTTCTTACATTTCAAAAAAAGTGTCATTTCATTTTTTATTAAAGCCCGTTGTTTCCTCCGATAACCGTTTATTCACCCTTACTTAGTTTCCTTTCTACACTGAATGATTTAATAGACTTTTTTCTCCAATCATATTAAATCTCATCAAGCAATCCTTAGGGATTTTAAGGAATAATTTGAGGGAAGTTTGTCTTGATCTTCTTTGTCCACATTAGTTTCTGGATATGGGTAATGATATCTTTAATTCAAGTGTTTCTTTCCAAAGTAAATCTCTAGTTGTTTTTACAATTTATTTATTACATCATGATACTTTATTTCAAAATGATCTCACTATGGTTTTCTAGTCATCACAACTAAAAATGGTTCAATGTAAACAAAGAACATCTACATAGAAACATAGAGATGTTACATTCTAATGTATTGATTTCACTCTACATATCAATTTCTAAATTTTTTCATATCCAAATAATTACAAAAGTACACTAAAATCAAATTTTAGATTTGTTGGATAGCATTCCCATGTCTATATTTTTATTATCAACGAAACAAATGATATTTTTCAGTGTTAATTTACTAAAAATAATTCATGGGATTTGACATGATTATGGATTTGAAAGGTTTTTTTCCTCCTTTTCTCTCTTTGTATGTGTGTGCTGGACAACTAATCCTTAAGGGTTTGTGTGGATGTTGAACAATCAAAGGGAGTCCAAGGGACCACTTGGAATATGAAACCAAGGGTCACTCCTACATATTATAAATCTATATAATGTCAATAATAGATGTACTCTCATGCTTATCATTCATACTCTATTGCTGCCATTTATGTGTTTAACATGGTATCAGAGCGGGTACCCTCCTAACCTGCTCAATCATGTGTGAGCCACTAGTTTTATGGCACTAGTGTGCATTTTAGCTCTACCATCTATTATTTTGTTGTAATTCTCAGCCTAGCGTGGAAAACGCTCCTCCTCACTTTGCACCTACTCTATTGCTCTGAATTTTTCCTGAAACCCTTGGTGCCCCTCAGAACTATATTTCTTAGTATGTTATTCCTATGCATGCATTGTTGCGTCATGTCAGATAACAATTCCCTCCTTTGAAACAGTCTATCGGCCAACCCATGATCGACATCTATAAGTGAAAGATATTGAAAAATGTTTTTAAAGGAGTTCATTAGTCTTGAGATGGATATAATGTCACCCACATGCATTTCAGTCTAGTTTGTGGTAGCCAATATTCATATTTGATATTCCTTCCCTCCACTCTTCCATTCTCAGAGTAGGTTAGCCTCGCGCAGCGTAGTTTGACATTCTTGCATGGTCATTTTCTGTATGTGTAAGAGTAGTTTCTCTTTAGTCCACCATCCATCTCAACTCACGTTGAAAGGATAAAAGACAAGGTCAAATGTTGCTTGAACTGTGGTGGATATTTGGATTTCCCTCCTCTTCAAAGAGAGATGGAGCGTTGAGGAGTCCTGCAACAACTCGTCACATGCGGTCTGGTCCATGTTTCATGTGATATCAGTGCCTCATTTTTGAATCTGTAGATTATGCCTACTTAACCTACATCCATAACTTGTCTCTACCAACTTGTAGCTACTTATTGTACCCTGTTGTACAAAAGTCCACTTCATGTGAACAACATAGGGATTCTGCAGTTGAACAAAACAATGAAAGAGTTGAGCATTCTCCTCAAGCACCACATGTAACATGGAATTTTTCCATTAATATTTATTTGCAGCCCCTGAGAACTCTTCCATGATCTCCATCTCTGCCCCCTTTCCCAGCACTACCACTAGGTAGGAATTCAAAACACAGAGTGACTTTGAATCCCCTCCCTCGAGGCCATGGATGGAGGAGACTTTTTTTCATTGCTCAATGGGATTGAAAGCCATGAATTTGGAGCTTTCGTCGTCCTTGAGGTTTGCAAGCTCGAGAGGCCACTGCATGTTGTGTATTATTCGCAGAAGGGAGGAAACACTCCCCATGAAGACTCTGTGTGGCAAGCCAGCTGTATGCAAGTGGGAGGTGGACAACAGGTTGTCAATTAACAGAATCATGTAACCTCCAGGTCTGCCATCCTCTAAACCCTGTTTCTCCTCACTGGCTCCAAGACTTGAATATTTGACTGTTTCTCCTCACTGGCTCCAAGACCTGAATATTTGATTGTTTCTCCTCACTGTACAGTGGAAGGTAACAGATAGTTTGTTAGTTGATTGAGGGCATGGAACATAGTGGAGGGAAGTTGAAACGTCTTTCCTGGATGAAGAATACACAATGACAAATCTATCATGCGTAGAGAATGCCTATAATGATAGAGTGGGCACAAATTTGAGATTGAGCCATTACATTCATACTCAAGAGGTAAATTGTCTTTTTCAAAATCTTTACACTGTATTTGAGTGAATTGCACAATAGAGATACTGCAAATTTAGGTGTTGGTAAAGTAACAAATCTGATAAGAGGCAGAAGAAAGGAACATGAAGCGTAGATTTTACAGACTCCTGAGAGTGTCGAGGTCTAAGTGTAGAGCCCAAGAGGATACGATTAACTACTCACTGTGGTAGCTGAGAATATGTTCTCTCTACTCTTCCACATCGTGGAGCACAAAATCCACTTTCAGATCATACGCTACCCTCTTCGCCTACCCATTCAAACTCTCCAACTCTACATAAACTTTATATGTTGACCTCAATCCAGCCGCATCCTATAACCTTTTTCACTCCCCTATCTTCCATCAATTTTCTCACTTTTTCCATCTGTGGGTGGCTCCATAAATTCATAGGGTACAATTCTATAAGGTTTTTTGCTGCGTGTTCTCCTAACTTCATATTTGTACCAGGAAAAGATACCCATATACCAACATTGGGATTAACTAGCATTTTATCAATAAATATTTGTGCCTCCTCAAGTTGCCCAACACGGCTAGAAGGTTTCTTTTGTTGAGCTTGAATTGTTTGGATAATGGATAAAAATAATGATACAATATAATTATTGAATACCCTCATTCATTCCAAAATTCATGATATGGTAAAATTTAGGAAATCCAGTCTTCCCGATATTGCAATATGTCTATAAGATGCACATGAAATGATCAAGTTTCTGCAACTTGAGTCTAAATTCCAGTGAGATGAGTTATAGCAGCATCATAACACACATCAGAATCCAACAAGTGATCAAATCAATAACATTTAGTAAAAATCCCATAAGCGACAAGAAATGGCAGATACAGTTCCCATTTCAGGAGCAGATGTGCAGAAAGATGGAGAAGTTCAGTCTGCACTTCCCAAGGCAATCATTAGAGCTTGGGAAGAGCTTTCCCATAATAAGCACATAATTGGTCTTGGATATGAGAAGGATGTTTCCTTTCACATTCTAGATTACTTAAAGCCCATTTAGTTTTAGAGTGTTTGGATTCATTCATGACATTTCACCTTTTGTTGTTCTAGATTCTACTCATTTTCCACAGCAACAACAACAGAATGTTAAATGACAACATTGTGACCGAGTTGGCCATGTGAAAGATCATTATTTTGATCTTCATCCATGTAAGCACTGTCATAAAATGATTCATTCTTCAAACATATTCTTCAAAAACAAACCTCTTGCAAGAAAAAAGATTCATCTTGGATGGATTGCTTCTTGTCAATGGACTTCAACAACCAAGAAGATTTTTTTCTCATACAACAGGATTTATTTTCGAATATTGAAAACTCTTGCAGTTGCAATATTTTCATCTTCTCACCTTATATCTCATAGGGGGGAAATGATGGTCATCTACAAGCTTCAAAGCCACATCAAGCGAGCCTGAGCCACAACCTGCCATACCAGATTCAGAGTTGTAAGCAAAGACAAAGATGCCCCTGAGAATGCCTTCATTCGGTGATACCTCTTCAAAGAATTGGGGACACTTCCTCTAGCAAAAGACTTCAGCTTCTTTCTTGTTTTGGAAGAGTTCCATCTATTGCATTAAGAATTGCAGAGTTGGTGGTAATCCTTAAACCATTACAGGTCGAGATCTCCCTTTTCAGGTTGAGATTCTGCCTTTTATGTGGGGTGATCCCTCCCTTTCATGGTTGATGGTTTCCCTCTCCAAAACATCAGGAGCACTTCCTCTTGTAGAATATCTCAACTTCTTAATAGATCTGGAAGAGTTCTGGGAACTGCACTGAGCGTTCCAGTGTTGGTGGTCATCCTTAAGCCACCTCCCTTTATACCAACATTTCAGAGAGCACATTCAGTGTAGTGTCACCATGCATTTTTGCACATTTTGTATTACAGATCTCTTCTGTGACTCATACATAACACTCTAGATTAAGGGGGGAAATGTTGGACACCTAATCCTCTAAGGGTTGGTGTAGAAGTTGAACAACCAAAGTGAGTCCAAGGGACCACTTGGAATATGAAACGAAGGGTCACTCCTATGTATTGTAAATGTATATCATGTCAATAATAGATGTGCCTTGATGCTTATCATTTAGACTTTTTTGCTGCCATGTATGTTTTTGACAATGTGGATTGCAATGTTGCTAATATACGTATCCAAATGAACCTTGCAAGAAGATTATTTTCAGAAGACAATGGCATTTTTTTATTCTAATTTCTTTTGTTGGGGTAAAAATTCCATCAAATTGTTTACATATGTAGATGTCACTTATTATTCTTGAGAGTACACTATCAACACACGTACACTAAAGTCAATGCAATGATTATATAGTACACATCAAATTTTAGATGTGTTGATCTTCATGTAAAACATTGAACGAAATCATGTGTGCTTATAATAATTTCTTTTACTAACATGCATATCTATGTCTACATTTTTATTGTAAAGAAACATAAATGCTATTAAACAAATTCTTTCGGTAGAAATCACATGAGAGAATTTTTTTGGCCAACGCGTTTCAAACCAACAAATGTGGTTCATCATCAGGACCAGATGAAGAGGCAAACCATGGCAAAGGTTTAAATAGAGAGCAATGTAGAGACATAATTTCAAGTAATGGCTATATTTGAACAATAATGCTTAAATTATAATATTAATATATTAAAAACAAATATTATTAAGTAATGGTTATATTAAACGACTACTTTTTCAAATATAACATTTAAATTAATTTATTAAAACCAAATATTACTAGTTCTTGAAAAATAGTATTTAAATAATGATATTAGTTTATTAATTTATTAAAATATTAATATGTAATGGCTATATTTTTTTTTTCTCGTTAAAGCTCTACTATTCTATTATATTATGTACAATGAAACATTACATTCAGAAAGACATATTGCCCAAGGCCAACTATGGCGCTGTGGGCATCAGTTTACGACTCAGAGTTAGCCCTCGCAGGGGCGGCTTTACCAAACTTAATCTCTTCCAGCCCATGACAAAATTCAAAACTATAATCAGAACTTGCAATAGCAACCCACGCAGGGGCTTCGAAACAAAAACAGAGATTTTTCCTCGCAGGGGAGACAGAGGACCAGCGATAGCATGATTTCGGATCCTGCTAGCAGGACTATAGCCCACATTGACATATATAAAAACTAGAAAGACCCAAACAAGACAACTTGGCTTATACCCAACGCAGACTGAAATAGAAAACTTATACCGGACCTGAGCAAAAGAGGAGGGTGACGGAGCTTGTGAGGGATGCTATTCCTCAGGCTTCTCCTCGAGGATTCGACACCACCCATAGCCTTCCGGACGACCTTCCCATTCTTTCACTTCAGCCTTTTTGGAGGTTGACGCCTCATTCTCGTGTGGTTGGGTGGTGATCTGCCCACGAACTCCCGCTCGTTCTTCCTCAATAATTTCTGGTTGGTCATCAGGGAGAGATTCCTTGCTGTCTGAACCTCCCTCCTCATCCTGTGAGTCCTCAATGAATAGGACTGAGATATGAGCATTGATGCGGGCATTATTCCTCGAACTGCCAAGAGTGAAAATGGTAGTTCCGAACGCTGGCAATGCGGGCGGCTCAGCACTGGGACTGCCCGAATCCATGAATTGATTAACCTGTATGGGAGTGGCCCCTGATCTTCTATGACAATAACAACAGCAGTAGTGGTGGTGGGATTCTGCAGCAGGGTTGCGTGAAGAGCCTCCACGAGCAGAGCCTCGCCTACTGAGCAGCCTTTGCCTTGGTTTGACCATATTTGCCGTGAAAAGGGTGGCTTGGAGCAGAGCGTCAGAGGGAGATTTAACCAGCTTGAATCGCCCTCCCTCACAGTTGAAACCCCTCTCAGCCGAACCGGGATGAAGTTCAATAGCGTGTAAATAGCACTCAACCTGGAATTCGCACTTGAAGTGTTCCTTGTCGTCGTGATGGCTGTCTGCGACAGCAGGAGCTGAAGCTTGAAGGCGAGGAATGCCCTCAGGAAGAATGCCCTCAAGAGCCTGCACCACACTGACCTTACCTTGCGAATGGGCTTGCAGTACTCCTTTTCCCATCTTAATCCACTCAACATTCTCTCGATAATAGCCCGCCATAACTGCTCTCTGAAACAACAGCTCTTCACGGTATGCGACATTGAATGCAATGAGCTCATGAAACCATTCTTCATTCTTCGGCGGTAGTGGGCAGTGAATGCCATGAATGAACACGAGGCGGCACATGCATGGCATGTGGCCTCTCCCTTGCTGACGTGCTAACACCCGCATCCGGGGAATATGTAATGGATATATTAAATGGCTACTTTTTCAAAAATAATATTTAAATTAATTTATTAAAACCAAATATTACTAGTTTTTGGAAAATAGTATTTAAACTGTGATATTTGTTTATTAATTTATTAAAAACAAATATTAATAATTAACTACTATATTAAACAACTAGTTTTTAAAATAAATAATCAAAGTCAAACTTTAAAGGAGGGGAGTAAAAAATTATAAAAACCAATGAAGACCATAACGGAGACAAGATCATTTGATGAATAAAATAACTAAAGGAAATAAAATAAAATAGATTAAAAATAATTAATGGAAAAATAAATAAAATAAAACTATATATATATATATATATAATAAAAATAAATAAATCAATCAATAACATAAACATATATTGGCATCCTTTTTATAGTATTTGTTGTTGTTTTATTCTTCATTACAGTTTATTCTCTTCATCCTTCATGATTTTTTTTATGTATTTTATCATCCTATTCATTCTTAACTCCTTTTAGTATTTTTGTTATTTGTTTAATGGGCCTCCCCATATTTTATTGTTAATCCCATTTTATTTATTAATTGTTTTGCTTTCGATATATATATATATATATATATATACTTGTGTATATTTTTTTTTATTTCCATTAGTTATTTTGTTTATCAAATGATCTTGTCTCGATTAGGGTCTTCACTCATTTTTATAATTTTTTACTCCCTTCCTTTAAAGTTTGACTTTAACTATTTATTTATTTATTTGTTTTAAAAACTAGGTGTTTAATATAACGATTAGTTATTAATATTTGTTCATTAATAAATTAATAAACTAATATCATAGTTTAAATACTATTTTCCAAAACTAGTAATATTTGGTTTTAATAAAATTAATGAAATGATATCATTGTTTAAATATTTTTTCAAAAACTTGCCATTTAATATAGCTATTACATATTAATATTTTAATAAATTAATTTAAATATCATTTTTTAAAAGCTAGCAATTTAATATAGTCGTTACCTATTAATATTTTTAATAAATTAATGAAATAATATCATTATTTAAATAATTTTTTTCAAAAACTAGCTATTTAATATAATTGTTACTTAATAATATTTTTTTTTAATATATTAATAAATTAATATTATAATTTAAACATTATTGTTCAAATGTAGCCATTACTTGAAATTATGTATCTACATTGCTCTGTATTTAAGCCTTTGCCACGGTCTGCCTCTTCATTTCATCCTCATGATGAACCACACTTGTTGGTTTGAAACCTCTCGGCCAAAAAAAATTCCTCTAATTTGATTTCTACTAAAAGGCTTCGTTTAATTCATTATGGATCACAGAAGTTTGAATACAGAAATAAATGTTATTTTTATATGTTAATAGACTAAATAGCATCATGGACTTGGATATGATTGTGATTGTAAATGGTGCTAATTTTGATTTTCACTCTCTGTATGTGCCAATTTTAGTATTGTTCATGTATGTATCCCTACTAATCCTATTAGTAAATTATGTACAAAAGATAATAGCATTGTTCCTATTCTAATTCCTTCTATCATGATTTAAATACCATCACATTGTTTGAATACATAAATTTCACTTATTCTTCTTCATGGTATTGTATCAATGCAGATAAGCTTAAATCGATGCATTATTTCAAGGAAAGCATCAACCATGGTGAGTAGCCATGGTCACATTGCAGCAAATATTTTTTCTTGGTCCAATGTTACATCGTCACAACCATGGTCATCCATGGCCAAGCATGGTCCAACTTTACATTATGACAAAGATTGTCTCGATATGGAGATCAACCATGATTAACAATTATCCAACATCGCATTGTGACAAAAGTTGTCTCAATATGAAAATCAATCATGGTCAACCATAGTCCAACGTCCAACATCACAGTGTGGCAAGGATTGTGTTAATATGAAAATTAACCGTGGTCAACCATGGTTAGCCATGTTTATTTTAGGGTTTATATTTTTACCTTAAGGTTTATATACATGTTTATAATATCTATCCCTTGGGATTAATATTATTCCCCTGGGTTTATAAGCATTGGGCTTTTAGTATTAATCCCTTGGGTTTATAATATTTATCATAGGGGTTATATAGTTATGTTAATAAATGTATGTTAATCATACGTCTATCGGCATATATCAACTACATTTATTAATGTGGTTTCACATCTAATTCAAATATACATATTGACATATATCAACCACATTAGTAATTATGGTTGTGGTTTATAATATTTGTTTTAGGATTTATGTACTTTATAAGATTAATCCCTTGTGTTTTTAGTATTAATCATTTGGGTTTATTATTCCCTTCAGTTTATAATATCAATCCCTTGGGTTTATTAATATAAGGGTTCATACTTCTAGGCTATAATATTATTCATAGAGTTTATAATATTAATCTTTGGGTTAATATAAAACCATTAGGTTTACAATCATGGTCATCCATGGTCCAATTTCACATTGTCACAAAGATTTTCTCAATATAACTCAATATAAAAAGTCAGTCGTTACCAAATTGTAACAACAATTGTCTCAAACCATGGTCAACCATGTTCCAACGTCCCATTGTGACATAAGTTGTCCCAATATCAAAATCAACCATTGTCAATCATGGTTAATTATGGTTAAGCATGGTCAGTAACCATGGTCACATTGCAACAACGGTCTCTTTGTCCAACCTCAGATTGTCACAACCATGGTCATCCATGGTCAACCATGCTCCAATGTTGCATTGTGACAAAGATTACAAAGCTTACAAAGATTGTCTTAACATTGTCTCTTTGTCCAAAATCACATTGTCACAACTATGGCCATCCACTGTCAACCATGGTCCAATGTTTTATTGTGACAAAGATTGTCTTAATATGGAGATGTTGCATTGTGAAAAAGTGACAAAGATTGTCTTAATATGGAGATCAACCATGGTCTAATGTTGCATTGTGAAAGAGATTGTCTTAATATGGAGATCAACCATGGTCCAATGTTGCATTGTGACAGAGATTGTCTGAATATGGAGATCAACCATGGTCCAATGATGCATTGTGACAAATATTGTCTTAATATGGAGATCAATCATGGTCAACCATGCATTGTGAAAAAATTTGTCTCAATATGAAAATAAATCATGGTCAACCATAGTCCATATTTACTCATACTTAAAGATTTTCTTAATATGGAGGTCAATCCATGGTCCAATGTTGCATTGTGAAAAAGATTGTCTTAATATGAAGATCAACCATGGTCTAATGTTGCATTGTGACAAAGATTGTCTTAATATGGAGATCAACCATGGTCCAATGATGCATTGTGACAAATATTGTCTTAATATGGAGATCAATCATGCTCAACCATGCATTGTGACAAAATGTGTCTCAACATGAAATACTAATATTGATTAATGGGCTTGTACATGTCCTTCATGTACATCAATACTATTGATGTATATGAACCACATTAGTAAATGTTGTTGTGGTTTATAATATTAAAATTGGGTTTATAATATTAATCCATTAGGTTTAATATTATTCCCTTGGGTTTATATTATCAATCCCCTAGTTTATAATAATATTAATCCCAAAGTTTTATAATATTAATCCAAGGGTTTTAAAATTTATTATTCAATTATTTACTAATTGAATTTAGGCTTATGTGATCCATATTATGAGATGTAAGAAAATTTTCGGTAAAAATCACATCATAACATAAAAGCTAGTCTTTCATTGGAATTTAAAAATTTTAAAAATATATTAATTTATTAATTAAATAACTAATTTCCTAACTTCTCTATTTTTGGACCAAATAATAACATGGATCTATGGATTTTTTTACCTTCGTCATGAGGATGAACCACATTAGCTCGTTCGAAACGTGGACCAAAACACATTAGCTCATTCGAAACATGGACCAAATAATATAATAATGTGGATCTATGGATTTTTTCACCTTTGTGCTGAGGATGAACCACATTACCTCGTTTGAGACATGCACCAAAACACAGAAACATTGACCAAAACACATTAGCTCATTCAAAACACAAACTAAGGATGAACCACATTAGCTCATTTGAAACCTGGACCAAAACACATTAGCTCGTTTGAAACTTGGACCAAATAATATAATAACATGGATCTATGGATTTTTTCACCTTTGTCCCGAGGATGAACCACATTAGCTCATTTGAAACATGAACCAAACAAAGAAACCTTGACCAAAAGACATTAGCTCAAAACACATTAGCTCGTTTGAAATGTGGATCAAATAATATAATAACATGGATCTATGGATTTTTTCACCTTTGTCATGAGGATGAACCACATTAAATGGTTGAACCATGAACCAAATAATAACGTGGATCTATGGATTTTTTCACCTTCGTCATGAGGATGAATGAACCACATTAGCTCATTTGAAAGGTAGACCAAAACATGGACCAAATAATACTCATATGATTAATCCGAAATAATTTTTTTTATAATTAAATTAATTAATTGCAATAATAATAATAATAATAATATATTCTCCTCCATTTAATGTAATAGATTGTACTGAAAATGCATCCCTCATACTCAGTTTTAGATTGCCAGCCAAACATTATGCATCATTTTACATTTTAGGCTACTTCAATCTCATTTAATATTGAAATAAAAAAATTATTAGAAAATAACACTTTTCATTTTTAAAACAACTTTATATTACAAAACCTTAAAACTTTAAAACTTTTTATTTTATGCTATTTAGTATTTTAAAATCTGTATGTACATGTAAAAGAGAAAATTAAATCAATATTTAAATCTTAACATTGAACTGAACTAATATTTTAATCACATAATGAATATTTTTATCCTATCATGAATATAAATAATATACCAAATTAAAAAACTTGTTATTTGATATTTTTAGGGCACTTTACAATATATTATTCATTACGTTTCAAACTATAAGCGTCCTATATACATGAAAATTGAACTGACGTAACCATAGAATGAACATTATAAAGATTTAACTAAACTATATTTGACCTAAGTAATAGTCCTACCCACAAGATGAGAAAACAGATAACTTGATAAATCAGAAGATGGAGCTGATCACTTCGCCGCCTGCCAACTGTTCGAGCCATTAAATTAGTTGTTATTAATTTGTAATCTTTTCGTACACGAAGCCTCTTTAAGAAAAACAATCTCTATCTTAGAATACAATCTCTACATTGGAATACATTTGGAGGAAGAAGAAAAAGAATATCTACAATTTATAAACCCTCTTTATAAATTCTGAAATTCTGAAATTCCATGATTTAACGTAGTTCAGCTCCGTCTCCACGCCCGTGGAAGTGGGAAATAAGCCTCCTCGTGAAGAATCGTAGGCAGCTCGATGATGGAGGAAATAACGGGCTTCGACAGGCAGCGCAGAAGAGTTAAGGGATGAGCAATAGTATGAAGATTGATAAGAAAACAAAATCAAACCTTCAGTCGATTCAAGAGTTCCATTTCCAATACGACGGTTAAGTCGCTTGCGCCGAACATGTAACCGACCTTCCCCGTGTCTTGGTCCAGCCAAAACAACTGTTTCTCATCCAGCAGAATACTAATAGTTGATGAAGCCTCATGGATTACAAACCATTCCTGGCCACTTAAGACAAACCCTAGTTGTAGATAAGCTCTAAGACAAAGCATATTCCCCGGATATTAAGTCTTCTTCGTCGTTGATGTAAAAAGTCAAGCAGCCTAGAAGCCGTTGCCGTTGAAATAGAAGCCTTCAGCTAAATATAAATGATGACACTCCCAGAAATGATGAATAATCTAACGGACCACTTCGTGAGTAGATAAATACAAAACAAAATAAAACGTATCCCACCCCTACCTGACTCATGTAGAGTTGAAAATTGTAAATACAAAACCAAAATAGTAATTACAAAAAGGAAAAAATGTATCCCACCTATTCCATGTACTTTTCTAGAGTTGAAAATTGTGAATACAAAACCAAATAAAATGTAGGTTCATACTTAAGCATTGCCCGCATTTTTGACCTTCTACGAAAATGATATGTTTGTTTGAAACCAATAAATGATTTCTGTAAGTGATTGTCCTCCTAAGAGTGCTATAATGTCGTGAATGTTTTGGTTATAAGAACTTCATATATAATCTTCCTTTAATCTTCAACCTGAAATCTATTTCCCAAAATAATTTTCTTAAGCTATGTTTCTTTAGATTTCTATAGGCATCTTTGCTATTCATTGCCATGAATGTTCAAAATTCAAGGTGGAAAACACTTCTATGACCCTCACCGAGGGACTAAATGGTCCAAGAAGAACGGTCAAGCTCACTCCCTAGCGGTGGGCCACAATTTTAGATAGCTACCAATAAAAACAATGTATGACCTATTAGTTTAAGGATACTTTTCTTGAAGGTGACTTTTATAATTTTTTACAACTTTAATACAACAAACTATTCCTTTTATCATAGGACATAGAAATCTGAGCATGCGTTTTATGAGAGCAAGTTAAGAAGCATTAAGTAAATCAACCTTTATAAAAAGACAAGTCTTAGTTATATATCCATGCTTAGACTTAAAAATAAAATACGCAAGGCTATTTTTTCAAAAAGGGAAAATTGTTTGCAAAGTCCCAAAGCCAATGGCAAAAGGTTTTATTTATTAGAGAATTTTTAAATTATATAATTAGCATACTAAAATAAATTAAATAGCGAGTAAATTTCGATAGACATTAATATATAATAAGTATCAAAATACTTACTTTATTATATGTGTTATTTTGGGAAAATGAATAAAATCATAAAATTATCTAAATTATAACACTATTTTAAAACCCCCAATGAGGGTGTGTATGCATTGGTACAAATGGCATGTGATTGGCCATCTCGGCCTGCCTCCCCTCCATGTGCATATTCATGTTGCGACAATGACAAGACCCAATAATTACTCCTCTAGCATGAAACTCCTTCTCAAGTGCTTTGAGGATAAATGTGGACACTCCTACATGATTTGGCTCAACTCCATAATTTGGGAAATTATTTTGGGTGGAAATGAGTTTGATAGTGGTTCGGTATGTGTCTATCGCGCCTCACTGGGGCTCTAGCCTTGGGCGAGGAAGGAAGATGACACTTGCAGTAGCTTGAAGTGGATTAACATGAGTCTCTTAATCTACCCTTGGAACTCTCATATGCCGACAATCATGGTTCAATTTTGCTGCCTTGCTTCTAGTGGAAACAAGGCCTTTTCATCACTCTACCAACTCGTGGCTCCTCTCCCGCTCGAGCGGACCACTGCAGGTCTTTACAGGCATGTGGGTTATTATTTGGCATTTGGTAATTTATGCTCTAAGGTTGCATCTCCCCTTTGGCCCGAAGGACTTTACACTCTTTCGCCCAGCTTTTTATGGTGGGGGTTCTATTCATGTGTGGGCTTCGGGTGGTGTGTCAGAAGAATTTTCCTCCAGCACCTGGGCTAGCTAAACTAGAGCCCCTATCACCGTCCTGGTAGTAATATAGCAATAGTGGCTCACCCGTAGATGTTTCTATGGGTCTTTGGGTCTCGATTATATTTCTTCCTTTGCAACTATTCAACAACTTTCTTTGATGTCTCCCCCTATTGTGATCCACGAGCACCTGTGCACAATAAAATGCCACACTAGTGAGGCTACCCTCATCGCAGGCAGGGGCAACAGGCCTAGGCAGGATGCCCTGTACCACACCATCATTCGTCCTCCACTACATCTTACTGTTAAGAAACAGAGGATGTTGAGGCTCTTTCCCTAGCTAATTTTCCAAGTCACCTAGTAGCTTCTGCCTCTATGGAATCGATTGATGAGCAACTGTGGCACATATAAATTAACATCGACATTCTGTTGGACCACAGGTATTAAGACTACAATGAAATCATTTTGTATCTCACTAACATTCAATATAGCCAGAATACCATTATGGAGGAACTCGAAAACCTCTGGTGGAACCAACATTGCACAAATAATCATCTCCACAACTTAGAGGAAAGGGTGGAACATATTGACTTCCACATTCATGATCGTGTTGGCTACTTTGCAGCTCCCCTTGTAATGGCCCCCCTTCCCCCTTCTTGATTCACTACCATTAGTTCTAGTTTCTTTTTTTGTCTCTCACACTATGCTAAGGCCTGAGAGCCATCCAAAAATAATGTATGTAAATTTTCTATCTTGGTATTCCCAAGTCCCCAATCTCAAAAATTTTGGTCAGGATGATGGAATGGAGGCTGTTGAGATCATTTTTCTGTGTTGTACTATTTTGAACATCTAATGGAAGTCATTTTGAATGAAAAAAAAAAGAAAAAAGAAAATTTATTTAAAATATTATTATTATTAATTATTAAAAAGTTATTTTTAAGTCAAACATACATTTGAAAAACATGGAACAAGATTCTTAATGATGGAAATTTAGCCTCATTTTGTTATGAAGATTCTTAATTGGTAAATAGGCTTTGTTACATGCCCAAGCAACCATAACTTATTTCATATGACACTTGTTCATATCATTATTTTTTTGAGTTAATCAATTTAGTTAAAAGGAAAAAAAATAGTGTATCTATTTCACCTACTCTAACTAATAGAGCAAATGACCTTCTTCGAGGCATTTCTCCTCGTTAATTTTAACCAAAATGTCATACAAATTTTAAAAAACTTGATTTCAGGTTAAATATTCTATAGAATTTGAGTTCCCCAATAGTTATCTAGGGCGCTAAATCTATTTATGAATTCAAAAATGATTTTTAAAAAACAAAAAACCCACAATCTTACTTAAAATTGTATTGCTAAACTATGGAAAAAAGGTCATTTCATTCATATTTTAGATTGCACCTATCTACATTGGAGATAATTCTCAACCTTTGGTTTTTTACTTTGGAAGTCAAATCCTTATCATTCACTTAATAATAATTGAGAATTAAATTATAATTTAGGAAGCCTTATTCAACAATAGACATGCCTATCAGCGTAATTATTTAAAGTTAATTCATGTAATAAAAAATAGAGATTTCTCTCCATGTAGTTGTGCACTTTTTTTCTTTTAATTAAATTGATTAATTAAAAATATCTGATATGAATAAGTGACATACAAAGTGATTTATATTTTTTTGGGCATGTGGTATTGATAAGTCATGGTATTGGCCCATGTTATTTAATATGTCTATTTACAAAATCACTATGGTAAAGTGAGGTTAAATATCCACGATTAAGAGTCTTATTCCATGTCTTTTGAAATTTATATATATTTAATGTATATATTTGTAACAAACCCTCGTTAAAAGTTCATGTAAAAAAACTTAATAAAGGTAAAATAAGAGCACGCGGAAGGAGCACATATTCCAAGCTGAATGTTGGGAAAAATTTCATAGTGGACATCACTTGTTGTGTTTTATGGCTAGCGGGGAATTGGCAAAGGCAATGGCTAAGGCTTTGGAAAGACAAAAATGTATTTTTGGCACATTATTTATGAAAGTAATGGAAATTGGGAGAAAAATAAGGTGAAAGGTCACAAGTTGCATGTGAGGAGGAAAATGAGGGAAAATAGTGGAAAATTGAACAAATTTGAGGCCCCATCAATAAGAAGACCTCAGAGCATCAATTGGTGGCTTTTGTCAGTTCAGTTTTGGAATTAGCGTCAGAGAGGAGAAGAGAACCAAGAGGAGAAAGAAAGTAAGCAAGCAAGGAAAGGAAAGGAAAATCAAGGAAAGGAAAAGAAAAGTAAAGAAGGACAAGGAAAGGAAAGGAACACAACGATCAAGGAGCTTCAATGGGGATACATGCAGTTAACAATTTTCATGTGTGGTTTTCTAGCTGGTTTTAACATGCATGGTATGTGCATGTTGGTATATGGTTCTTTTGTTATCATTGACATGGATTTTGGCAGGATTTGGTAGTGGATATTAGTGTAGCCTTGCCATTTTTGGACAACCATGGTGGGATCAGATGATTCTCGGTTAGTTCATTGGATTTTTGGAAATTTTCAGAATATGATGCAACGTGGTCTTAGGAAAATTATCAAGGGCCAAGGAATCCCTTGACTAGTAATGTGTTATGAAACTAGCTCACAAAAAGATAGAAAAGATGGATGAACACCTTAGAAACAAGCCTCTTCAAGGTGGCAACCTCTTTTACATTACACAAAAGAACAATTCTTAGATGATAGAAATGACAAGACCTTCTTTCTATATATAGGAGTCTAAGGGA
Organism: Pinus tabuliformis; assembly: GCA_031772625.1. Lineage (NCBI taxonomy): Eukaryota > Viridiplantae > Streptophyta > Pinopsida > Pinales > Pinaceae > Pinus > Pinus tabuliformis. Next base: position 1,660,173,127 of record CM062819.1, on the reverse strand, counting down.
TCATAATATAATCAGAGCCGACATAACGATAATAATGTAAGGGCACAATAATAACAATAGTGGGCTTCTATGGGGCACAATAATAAGAATATGGGGACTACATGGGCACAACAATATAATAAGGGGGTTGTACAGTAACAATAAGGGTTTACACTAGTAGTATAGGGACCTAACATGCCCCTCTCCTTCAAAAAGTGTTGTCCTCAATGTTTGAGTAGTTCTTGATGCTTATGTATAAAATTCTTCTCCTCCGATGTTGAATTTTCAGTGGGTAAATTCTTCCCCTTGATGAGATACTCTGAAATTGATCGATTTTGTAGCTGTTGGGTTCTTTTTTGTGCAAGTGCTCTAGGTTCCAATATGATTTTTCCTTCCTCATCAGGTTCTGGCAATATTGTTTGAACTGGGATCCTATGCCAATTTCGAATGAGTGGACACATTTCTTCATCCTTCTTTCGTTCATCCTTGCTTCATTTATCGACTTGGGTTGGATAATAGAAATAGCACAAAACAATGATTCCACATCCTCGTCCTTTCTTAAGAGTGCATTTGCAACAACATTTTGCTTCCCTTTTTTGTAGATGATTTCAAAGTCATAACCCAACATATTTGTGAGCCATTTTTTCGATTCTTATAAACGTAAGATTTGTTCTAAAAAGTATTTAAGACCATCACGGTCCATCTTTACCTTGAAGTGTCTTCCCATTAGGTAAGGCCATCATTTCTTAAGTGTGTGTAGTATTGCCAACATTTCCTTCTCACAAATAGCTTTCTTGAGGGAAATTTGTTTGTATGGATGTAACGATAAAATAACCAATCACCTACATCAAAAATTCTTTCATTGTGATGTTGACCTGCTTGTTGTTTCATTCGATTTTGCACCAAAGTGGCGTTATCCTTTAAAAGTTGGACAACTTGTTGTTGATGTTTGGTGTGATCTTTCACTACTTGAATATTTTTTTGCTTGATATTTCCTTCTATCTTGAGAGTTTCAGGAGTGGTAATTTCTTCCATTGCATTACAAGATATGCTCAGATTCATTTCTTGATGCTCGATGTAATCTGTCACTTCTTGAACTTTTTATCTTATTGAGATGTCCTTCTATCTTGATAGTTTGAGGAATGGTAATTCCCACTATTGCATTACAAGATATGGTTAGATTCATTTCTTCTTTCTTGATGTGGTCTTTCACTTCTTGAACCTTTGTCTGCCTCTATGGGGCACAATAATAAGAATATGGGGACTACATGGGAACAACAATATAATAAGGGGGTTGTACTAATAACAGTAAGGGGTTACACTAGTAGTATAGGGACCTAACATAATAACCAAATACACTGTAAAATCCTGAGGGTGGAGATAGGAAAATTCCTCAAGGAGAGTGAAGAAATTCTAAGGCATCCAAGCTCGATTTATTTTTCTGATCTTCACACTGGTTTAGGTGTGGTCATGGTATGGAGAGCGTGGAGGCGGTTTAACCTTTGGATTCCCTTGGTTGCCTTTCGATGGGTTTATCCAATGAGATCCCACATTTATTCTTGCAATACAACATGGGTGTGATTGGCTGAAAGAAAAATATGGTTTAGATAATCTATGGTGAGGTGGAACATGGAAGTCCTGAACCCAGTTGGTAATTGCCTATGGTTAATAAAAGGCAAGTTCTATTTGTTCTGGTAAGGAAATATAATTGTTAGTATGTGGCTTTAATGGTTGTTCTCTTATCGTTATTGATTTGTTTATATGCTAGTTATAAGAATGGTTTTATGATAGTTCTCAGTCATGGCTCTATTCCTGTTTTTACTTGTAATTGAATAAATAATGAATACAAAACCTAACTAATGTTATGAAATTTAATGTGAGAAGGTAGAGAGCCTTCTTGTTAAACATTAGACAAGTTTTCAGTCCTTTATGTTCAAACTTTCATTCACGACCTGTAGGTTGCATATCTAACAAGTATTTGAGAGAAAGTCAATTCCGGTTGGGGATGGTTAGGTCAATTAATAGTTCCATTTTTGGCTTGACAACATTCTCTTCATGTCTTTTATGAGTTCTAGGAGTTTCATGGATTTATTGGCTGAGGCTTAGCCACAGCCCTGGAAATTAACCTTAATTATTGCAGTCGCTACCACAACACTAGTAGAAAAAGGCCACAATTGCAGTGATGCAGGCCTATTGGAGCGACTGGCAACCCATACTTGCATGGAGGCCTTGGAAAGGGAGCCCCTAAGGCTCTGGGTCATGGAAAATGCGAGTTGTCTCAAGGGTTGGGCAACTAAACAGGTTGAGTTACTCCTAAAGTTCTTGTGTCCGCTGAGGTAAGTCAGTAAAGTGTTGTTGTTTCGACTCCATTTACTTCGAGTCCTCTAGGAGGTTAAGTCATATCATAGTAGCCCATCATCTCATGTTTACCCTAACTAAGACAATAAAAGTGAATAGATATGAAAGGAAGTGACTTTACAATAATATTCCTACTTTATTATTTTCTAATAATAATAATAGTAATAATAATAATAATTTAATCCATCCATATATATATATATATATATATTATAGAAATATAATATTGATTAAAATTGATGTCTATGAATATTTATTAGCCATATCATTTATATAACTATAATAATTTATTATAAATTGAAATTAAATATTAAATAAAAAATATTCGAAAATATATTATATCAAACTTTATATCCCTGGAATTATGTCAATTTTTAATCTTTATGTAAACCTGGGCCATTAAATTAACCTTTTACAAATTACTTATTTTAAACTTAAGAAGTTAAATCATAAAAAAAAAATTATTATAATTAGTTCATTAATAATTATACTTTACTTAATATTTTCTAAATAATTTATAATATATATGTTATTTTAAAATAAATGATCGAAATAGCAATTTGAGTAAAACATAAACCATTGAATCTAACTAACCTACGAAAAAATCAAATTCACTAGTTTTGAAGAAAGGATATCTGATGTATTTCTCATTGTCTTTCTCATTGTCGATAATATGTTAGGTCACTTTATGTTCTTGTATTTATGACAGGATTCCTTTAAACCTAAAGGTTTATTCATTTATGGAAATCATTAGACATTAATTTTAAAAATAATTTCATTATATTCAGAAAAGAGAGTTATATATATATATATATATAAAATAATTAAATTATATAAGTTTATTTTGATATAATAATAATTTAAAATTATTTATTTATATATATATATATATATATATATAACAATGCAAAGACAATTATTTATCGAAATTTATTTATATATTAGAGAAAGATTCTTTGGCGAAAATCACATGGAATAACATTTGTCGATGCGTTTGGAACCAACCAGTGTGGTTCATGGTGAGGACAAGTTATTTTATTTATATATTATAAATTTAAATTATTATTTTAAAAAATATTTTGTATATAAAAATCTGATTTAGTAAATTTACTGTTTAAAACCAAATTTACACCAATTGTGTTTTACAGAGTCAACGTGTTATGCATATAAAAAACTGATTTAGTAAATTTACTGTTTAAAAATAAATTTACACAAATTGTGTCTTACAGAGTCAACATATTATTTGCATAACATTGTATTATTGACACTAACGGAGTTATTTCTTCGTAGAGAGTCGATCACAGTAATTTACACAACAAGAGTTACAAGGTGATATGCCACCGCTTTTTTTATAAGTATAGTTTTTAAATTTATTTGATTAAATTTTCATGTGCGGTACATCGTGAATGGAAATGGTTCTATTATCTAATAAACAAAGAGATTTTATACATAATTTGGTTATCTAGCTTGGTGAGTGATTAGAGGTACAATCCAATATATTTTAATTTAATTTTTTATTTTTCATATTTATATTTTAATTATTTAATAAATTTTACTAAATACTTTGTTAAAAATTAAGATGATATTAAATAAAAGGTAAAGACCTGATTTTAACGCCAAATAATGATTTGTCTCCTAACCAATTATGTTTATCATATACAAATGTAATTTTATATTATAAAAAATTTCCGGGCTTAGTTAAATTTTTATATAAAAATGTCATAGATTTTTTTGGGGTTTAAAATTCGTATGAGCTTAGAATTCTTTTTATATTAAAAATCTGTCAGAAATTTTCTAGGGCTTTCACGCCATTGACAGGGTTACAACACCACAACTACTACCTTGCCATTAGGAGCCCCAATTAGTGCGGCCAGGGCACAGCTCAGGTTGGGTACTTACTCTTGTGGTGGTTAAATAGATCTTTCGTGTATAGAGTAAAAAAAATATACTTTTCTTGAAAACTTACATTTTATACTTGTCATGCTGCCGAATCTTTGTCAAAGTCCTTGAAGTTGAGTTTGGTACCAACGATCCCAAGAAGGAAAACACTATAAAAATGAATACCTTTCCACTAATAACTATTAATGGATACATTCTATAAAACTGAAATCCAAGATATTTAACTGCCTGTCGGGGCATTTCTATTTCCGCTTTTTCTAGAAAGCCAAGAACCAGAGAATGCAGGTTGAATCATAGCATTAGGAAAAATTAATGAACACAGCAAAATATGAAAAATATCTTCCATTAAACATTAAATGATGGAAAAGGAAGAATAAGGTTTCAAAAAGACTCTTGAATAAGCTCGAGTACAACTACAAACTGGACCATTTTAATTCTCATAAATCTTAAGCATCTCCAAGGAATGCTTGTTTTCTTAACATAAAAATAGTCTTCATGGATTGGATACATATTCTAATTTTAAGTAGTTTTTTAAGTAAGAATTACACTAAAGCAATAATATTGGGCATCACATAAAATTATTCAACAAACTGGTCAAATACTCTAATCTGACTAATTTTGTCACAAATTTTCAAGAGGTAACAGGAGGGAATGTAAATAGATTAATATATTGGGTTGATTTATATTGAGACCCAATCAATAATACCTCAACATTATAATTTTAAAGAATAATATGAAATTAGGATGCTCCAGATCTAGATCGAACACTTTCAATTTACTTATAAGTAGATCAACTCACAGAGTGTCTAGTACCAGAATAAGGCAACCTTGAGTAAGATATAATTGCAGTAGGTTACCTAATTTCGTGATCATAACTTGTTGAAACATATCTAGTTACCAAACCGTAGCAAATATTAGACTAGTTGCAACATATATAGATCAATATTGATACACACCATGAGATAATATAGCCCAAGTAGCAACAAAAGCATAGGTATAAGACCATAGCAGTGGGACAGCTAGCAACATTTTGTAGTGTCATACCATTTTAGATGTATATGGGAGGGAGTGGAGAAGGAATTGTAACTTATATTTAGAATTTTATAAAACTAGGAGGAATGCCCTAAAGTTAACATCTTTGTTGTTGATTTGTTCGACACCCGAGTGTAACAACAACTTATATTCCTCGTATGAACGTTAGGATATTTTGATACATAGGAAATAGTTATATATACCTTGGTCTAGTGTAGAGTTAGATAAAGTGTGTTCCATTGCTATGTACTTTTGTAACTTACAATCCGATAGTCACGATATGTTCTAGACATGAAGTGATGTGGAAGTTCATTCTCTCCTCGGCATTACCGACACTTGATTTGTGGCTTAACACCTGATTGGTCCATGATCTCTATTCAAGGAGCATGGAGGGTTATTTGTAGGGTAATCATTCATGAGATAATCTTATGTAAATTTTCATTCTTTTATTAATAGATTTCGTGAAGTGGCTGCGTTGGCTTAGGCCATGGATTGTTTCTCTCTTTGAGGGTTTTAAGCATGTCAAGAATATTGGTATATTGATCTATGATTTGTTCGTGAGCGGTGTCGTTTGGTGTTCTGTTTGAGGAACTTACCTTGTAAATTCCTACATGGTATCAGAGATATTTGACGGCCGCATCCATTGGTGATCCAAATCTGAAGTTGGTAGAACTGCATCCAAGTGTCATTTCCTAGATCTACTATTTCTAACTACTTTCGGGCAAAGAGGACTTATCTATTATGTTAGGAGCATTTGTTCCAGTAAGGAACCCATTTCGTTTCATGTGAAAAGGTCTCTGGTAGCCCTAGCAACGTCATTTTTAAGATCTAGAGATATACAGTGTTTATTTACAGTTTTAGTTATTTTCTCTCTATTTATTTTAGTTTATTTATCTCTTTGCTTTTTATTACTGGATCTATACCTTCCATTTCGGTGTATGCTCTTTTCCGTCGTGCCTTAGTGCGATCTTGGAAAATCAGAAATATTGAGGAAAATTTTTAGTTTCCGGGTAAAGCTAACTTCAAACCATAAGGCTTGTTTTTTTTGTATGTTTGTGTTGGGTTTTGAGGTTTTTGTTTTGTAAGAAAAAAAAGAGCTCTATCAAGCAAGCAAGCACCCTAAAGCTTCAGTGACTTAAATAAAACAAAAGAAAAAACCCCTGCTTCCTCTTTTCCAAAAGTTACGAACCTTTTAAACTAGTTCACTTTGTCCAAAGTTATTTTATGAGAATAGAGGTCTTGGGTTCAAGTCTTTCTTTTTGTTGAGTTAATTTTTCAAAAAGCACATGTAACTTATGTTTGAAAGTAAATATATGTAAAATTCTTCACACTCATTATAAAATGTGAGTCACTTATAATTCTAAAGTCTCTTTATCTTTTATTTAACTTACAATTCAGTGGGAAGCTCATAAAGTACCATTGTAAAAGTGACTTTCACTTATTTATGAAAGTAAGTCAGATAATTTTTTTATAAAGTGAGCTAATTAGATTAAGTTTGGAAATGGGGCGATTTTTTTTTAAATATAACATTATCATTCATTTCCGCACATTCACGCATTTCATTGGCATCTTCAAAAAGCCATAACTTCTTCATCCGAAAGCTGTTTTCTGAGCCGTTGTTTTTTTAATTAGCCTAATTTTTCAAGATCTCTCCATTGGAACACTTAGTTTTAGCATATGCAGCTTCAGTTTCTATTAAAATGGAAATTCTATGCCAAGTTATTCTTGATAGCACCAACTACTTCCAATTGTGGTTCTACATTGTCGATTTACTTAGAAGTAAAAGTCTTTACAGAATAGTCTCAGGACAAGAAACCAAACCTAAAGATGAAGATAAGGTAGCCAAATGGGAAAATAGGCAAGATCAAGCATGTGGGTTGATAGGGATATCTATTTCTCCAAACCTGAGATTCCATATTGCAGAAATTGATACTCCTAATGAAGCAATGAAACAACTCACTAAATTTTTTGGAATTACAAATGAAATTAGATCTCATCAACTCAAAAATGAGTTGCTTACGTTGGACCCCAATAATTTTGTTTCCATTGAAGATTTTTTGTCCAAGTTTAAGACCTTTAGACTTCTCTTGGAAGGTGTTAATGTTAAGAAAGAAGATGGTAGCCTTATTTATTCCATTCTTACTAAGTCGGGACCAACCTACTCTATGTTTGTTTGCACCTTCCATTCTACAAGAGAAGCCTTCATTTCTCAAGGAAAAGACTACAAGTCCCCTTCCTTTGATGCCTTTTGTGATTCTTTAATAAGAGAACAAAAAAAACTCTTACATCTTGGTCTTCTTAATCTTTGAAACTCTGCTAAGAACGTCTTAGCCACCCAAAAGCAACCAAATTCAAAGAATCCTAAGAAGTCGTATCCTAAAAAGAATGGTCCTAAACCAAACAAGGGTCCTAAGCAATTTCAGTCTCAAAATGAAAAATCATTTCAAAAAAATGATAAGGGAAATAAAAATAAAGGGCAGAAAACTGATAGACATTGCCACTTTTGTTATTGAGATGGCCACTTAGAATCCAAATTCTTTAAGAATATGGAAGCCTTGGAAGTAGCAATGAAGAATCATAACATCCATTTGGAGCAGTTTTCAACTTCAACTTCATCTTCAGGAATAGCACTTTCTGCATGTGGTTATTAAGCATCTAGGTTTGGATATGCACTAAATGTATCTTCTTCTTCCCATTCTCATGAGTGGCTCATTGATTCTGCAACTTCTTATCACATGGCCAAAAACAAAGCCATGTTTTCTTCTTTAAATGATTGTAACACCAAAAATATATATGTTGTTGATGATAGATCTCTTAGTGTTGTAGGGAATAGAACTGTTCATATAGAGAATGGTCAATTTAATGATGTATTATGTGGTCCAACCTTATCCTGCAACCTTCTATCTGTATATTAGATAACTCATTCAGGTGAAGGTAAAATCGTTGAATTTTCACCTCACGATGTTGTAATTAAGGACCTAAAAGATCCTAGATAGATTTTTAGCTACTGGCATTGTTGATGATTTTAAAAGGTTGTATAAGTTTAGAAACTTTGGGTCATCAAATATTCCCTCAATATTTGTTGCTCATAATGATGAAGTGAGCAAACTTTGGCATGAGCGATTTGGTCACTTAAACTATTGCTCCCTTCAAAATCCATGTAAAGAAAATATGGTGAAAGGTTTGGAAATGGTATCTTGCAGAGATGGTGTTTTTCTCCACATGTGTACTCGAAAAACATCAGCGGGATAGTTTTGAAAAATGTGCCTCTTGGCACGCCTCATCCCCTTTACAGCTTGTGCATAGTGATTTATGTGGTCCACTTCTAGTTGTTTCATTCACTAGCTACAAGTATTTCTTAGGTATCATTGATGATTTCTTCAGGTGCACTTGGGTATACTTCTTAAAACTCAAGAGTGAAGTATTTAACATGTTCTTGGCCTTTAAGGCCTTTGTTGAAAAACAATCTGGACATCAAATTCTTAAGCTAAGATCTGGTAATGTAGGAGAATATGTTAACAACAAATTCATCAACTTTTGCACTGAGAATGGAATTCAAATGCAACATACTATTCTATATACTCCACAACAAAATTGTGTAGCTGAAAGGAAGAATCGCACCTTGGATGAAATGGCTAATTGTATGCTTCAATCGAAATGACTTAGTCTTAATTTTCTGGAAGAAGCAATTAACTGTGCAAATTACATAGTAAATCACACTCCTACTAAGGTTTTAAAGAATATCACTCCAAGAGAAGCATGGAGCTCAATTAAACTAGATGTAAGTCACTTTTTTGTTTCTGGAAGTGAAGCATGGGCCCATATTCCAGATGAGAAACATAAATCTTTAGAACCTGAGAGTGAAAAATGTATTTTTTTTGGATACGCTGAAGATGTCAAAGGATATGGACTTATTCCACTTAAGTCCAAAAATGTTATCATTAGAAGAGATGTAAGGTTTGCTAAAAGTATATCGGCCTATGAGCCTAGTTCGACAGATGTGCCACTTCTCTCTATCCTTTCTACGTCTGGGAATATTTCTTCTTCAGATGGTGACAATGAGGATGAAAATCCTCCACCAGCTTCTCAGGATACTCCTTCAGCTCCCCAACTTCCAAAATGCGTACGTGCTACTCGGGATGCAACAGGTGCTCTTGTCGGCGATCCTACAGATCAGCGACATACACATTCTCAGTTCGATAGACGTTCTTCTTTACTAGATTAAGCTTCAGCGAATTATGTTCCTGACACCTTTGCAGAAGCTTCAGGCCATCTAGATTAGGATGCAACTATGAATGAAGGATATTGTTCATTATTAACAAATGATACATGGGATCTTGTTCCTCTACCAAAGGTACGAAAAGTTGTTAGATGCAAATGGGTTTATAACCAAGTATGGACCAGATGGAAAAGTTGATAAACATAAAGCTCGTCTTGTTTCTAATGGGAAGTTAATCAGATGGATGTTAAATCTGCCTTCTTGCATGGGGACTTGCATAAAGAAATCTATATGGAACAACCTATTGGCTTTATACAAACAGACTCCAGCCTTGTATGTTGACTTAAGAAATCCCTTTATGGTCTCAAGCAAGCCCCTAGGGCTTGGTATGCCAAAATGGATAACTTTCTTTTAGAAAATTGCTTATGTAGGTGTCATTCTGACAATACTTTCTACAGAAAGAAAGTGGGAAAGTCTCTTATCCTTCTTGTTCTTTATGGTGATGATATTATCCTTACCGGTAGTGATCCCAACCTTATAAGCCATGTGAAATACAACTAGAAAAATAAGTTTGAAATGAGAGACTTAGGACACTTGCATTATTTTCTTAGTCTTCAAGTATTGCAATCCAAGGAAGGTATTTCCCTTTCCCTGTCCAAGTACGCCTGTGATCTTCTACACCATTTTCACATGGAATACTGTAAGCCATCCCCTTCTCCCTTTCAGTCTGGAGGCAAACTTTCAATCACGTGTACTTCCTCTGAAGTTTATGCTACCTTATACCATCAACTTGTAGGAAAAACTTTGTATCTGATCCACACTCGTCTTGACCTTTCCTCAGTAAGGTTGTTCCTCAGTTTATGCAAAACCCATATGAAAGTCATTGGAAAGCATCTAAAATAATACTTCGTTATGTTTGAGGTAGAGTTCTGTTTGGGATTCATTACAGTGTAGAAGCATCTCCTCTATTGGTTGGTATCACTGATTCCAATTGGGTTGGTGACCCTGATGATCGGAAGTCTACTACAAGTTATGTGTTCACTCTTGGTTCAAGAACTATTACATCGGCTTGTAAGAAACAAAGTGCCATTTCTCTTTCTTCAGTAGAAGTAGAGTACCGTGGTGCTGTAGAAGCTAGTAAGGAAGCCATGTGGCTTCATTAGATCGTGTCCGAATTTAGCTTTCAGCAACAGCATCCGACTACACTTTGGTGTGATAATCAAAGTGTAATTCAACTATGCAATGGTCTAGTCCAACATCAAGGCAAAAAACACATTGAATTGCACATGCACTTCATCAGAAAGCTCATTGATGACCACATTATCGAAGTGAAATCTTATTCAACAGATGATCAAGTTGCAGACATCTTTACAAAGTCTCTCATAGAGGCAAAGTTTACTAAACTTCGATTTATGCTTGGAGTTCAGGAAGTTTTCACTGAGGGGGGATAGGATGTAATGCCTCCTTCCTTCTCCTATTGTGTCATATTTGTACATCCTTCAATCCTATCCCAAGTTTTTCTTAAGGGGGAATGTTAGGATATTCCGACACAGAGGAAATAGTTAAGTATAACTTTGTCTAGTGTAGGGTTAGGTAAAGTGTCTTTCTTTACTATGTATTTTTGTAACTTACAATCCAACTGTCATGATATGTTCTAGCCATGAAGTGATTTTACATTTCATTCTCTCCTTAGTATTACCGACACTTGACCTATGGCTCACACCCAATTGGTCCACAATCTCTATTTAAATAGCATATAGTGTCATTTGTAGGGTAACCGTTCATGAGAGAAGCTTATGTAAATTTTCATTCTTTTATTAATAAATTTGTTGAAGTGGTTACGTTGGCTCAAGCCGTGGACTGTTTCCCTCTTTGAGGGTTTTAACCACGTCAAGGATACTGGTGTATTAATCTGTGATATATTTGTGAGTAGTGTCCTTTTGTGTTCTGTCTGAGGAACTTACCATGTAAATTTCTACAATGAATAACAATCTGACTTATAAAATTGCATTGTAATATAAGGTAAACGTCAATCATAACTCTAGTAGCAAGATTCATCAAGAATTATGGTAAAATAAGAATATCATGCAATCGATAAAATTATTCATCAAATTGATGTTATACTCTTAAGTTAAGTATTTCTGTAACAAGATTTAAGGAGATAACTAGATGCATGCAAACATATTCATATATGGGGGCGATTCATACTTCAACCCAATTAATAATAGATTGAGGTATTGACAGAAAAGTATAAATTGGATCCTCCAGATCCAAGAGACAATCTATTTCTTTTATTCGTACTAATAGAAACTTTTTTTTTCTTCTTGAAAAAAAATGCGATAAAAAATATAGAAATGTCCTTGATTTCAAGCTATGATGCCCTTAACAATCCAGAAATATTTGAAATCTATATGCTATAGCACTTACCTCTGTCAAGAATGATGCAATCATTGTAATAAACATCATAACGTGTCAGCCATCGAGTTATTCCATGGCCACCAAATACTAAGAGTTGAGTATCTTTGAGTCGTTAGTGTATGATCTTATTCAATGGAAGCTAATCACTTCTTTATCATTCACCTCACCCAAAAACAGAGCACATGTACATCGCAAGGCACACAAGGGTGTGCCTACCAGAATACCCATGACCAAGGCTAAAGTTTACGGCGATGAGGTTAGTGCTTGTTTAGGATAATAATTGAATTTTGAGGGATCTCTCCGATGATATATACCAATCTATGTTATGGATTTAGCTATCTGCGATCTCGGATAAGACTGAATGCATAAAGCACTAGACCCCAACCTCGAATATTCCAATGATGAGGCTCTCAGCTTTGTTGATTGTGTTTGCTTCTATAGTTGGTGACCTGGAATCAAAAGCAGTGGTTGAAATAGCACTAGTACTGGGACTAGGTCATGATCCATAGCCTATCCGCAAATCATCCATTAGAACACCATAGAATAATAACCGCCATTTGGAGCTTATTCTATTCCAGGACCCGGCAGGTTGACTACTAACTAGAAATCAAATGATAATGGCAAATACATTGACTCATTTGACCGTCCGTTGAATCCCATGTTAATACTCTTATATTGTTTCGAGTTTTTACCATCCCATGGAAGCATCATCACTAACAACATGAGAAAAAGTAGTAGCAAAGTAATAGGTTAGAGGAAAGGCACTATAGGAAAAGGCTAGGGCAATGGGCGATTGGATGGGAAGAAGTCAATCCAATAGCATCTAAAAAGCCATTGACGATGTAAGACCATGACGAATGTTAGCCTCAAGTTATTTTGACAATGTTAGGAGGGGATTAACCCTGACTCCTAACTAGTTGCCTTGATAACGATGAGCTAAGTGTCGTTGCCAATATGTACTATTTAGTCACTCCTATGCATATTATAATGAATAGTTCATCTCCTCTTTTTATTATGTCAGTGATTTTCGACAGAAGCTAATCACTTATTTACAGTTAGCTTGAGCCAAAAATAGAGTGCATGTACACTGCAAAGCACACAAGGTTGTGCATGCCAACACACTGTAAACCAAGGGTAAAGCTTATCGTGGTGCGGTTAGAGCTTGAGTGGGACAATCAGTGAAGTTCGAGGAATATCTCCATCAATTTATTCCAATGCATGTTATGGATTGTTCTATCTGCTCGCCTGATATTTTATTAGACTAAATCCACAATGCACCGAACCCCAACACTGACTAGCTTGAAGTTAGGTCTCTAAGTTTTGTTGATTGTATTTGTGTGAGGATGTATGACCCTGAATAATTTGGGGTCAAGCCTGATTTCCTTTCACAATGTGTTTTAGTGGCTGCAACACCCTCCAACATTTTGGCCTGTACTCAAATTTCAAAGCCTACTATGGATCTTGTGACCCATTGTTCATTACTCACTTATTGGTAAGATGATGATCTCAAGCTCCACTTTTTGATCTTAATAGTTGTTCACGTTTTTATCTTTCTACAGTATGTGTCATCTTTGGGGATGGGGATTATCGCTTGTTATGTAAAGGGGTGCTTTTTTTGTTTCAAGGGGAAATCTCCCTAGCCTCCCTTACCATTCAAAACTATGTAGTGGTTTTGACGAGTCTCCTTAACTCAACTAGAACGCATTACCTTCAGAAACTACACAGTTTTGTCCCTTGGCTGCCCAGTCTGCCTTGCATCCTAAAAATACACAAATGTGTCCTCCCAGGAGTTCATCCCACAACATTGTCTTACATCCTGAAACTGTGCAAATGTGTCTCTCAATGATCACAAGAAGGATGACATTTTAGAGAACTCTTAAGGAGCTAAGGAAGAAGGTAAGGAGTCCAAGGAACCCAATGTATGATAGAAGCTCGAGACTACACAAAGACTTCATCTGACGCACAATCCTTGGAGGGTAGGTATTAAAAACAAAGAACATATTTTGAAATTCAACTCTAATTGTAGCTTGAAGGACTTCTTATTGTTGTCATATCATTCTGTCATCAATGACGTGCCTAGTTGCAAGCACTGAAATTCATTCCATGTGTTTCCTCTATGTGTCTTCCTCTGTTTTTCTTTCTTAACCAACTATCATCATCTTGTTTATAAGGGTTTTTCACAAGTAGAAGGCATTGACTATACTGAAAACTTCTCCCATGTTGCCAAAATGAAATTTGTCCACCTTGTTCTTTCCCTTACTGCCTCTTTCAAATGGGAAGTCAACAAAATATTTGTTAAATCTACCTTCTTGCATGGGGACTTGCATGAAGAAATATATATAGAACAACCTACTAGCTTTATACAAACAAACTCCAGCATTGTATGTTAGCTTAAGAAATCCCTTTATGGTTACAGGCAAGCCCCTCGGGCTTGGTATGACAAAATGGATAGATTTCATTTAGAAACTAGCTTTTTTAGGTGTCATTCTAGCAATACTGTCTACACCAAGAAAGTGGGCAAGTCTCTTATCATTCTCATTCTTTATGTTGATGATCTTATCCTTACTGGTACTGATCCCAACTTTATAAACCATCTGAAGTCTAGCCTTAAAAATAAGTTTGAAATGATAGACTTAGGACACTTACATTGTTTTCTTGGTCTTCACGTCATGCAATCCAAGGAAGGTATTTCCCTTTCCCAGTCCAAGTATGCCTGTGATCTTTTACAACATTTTCACATGGAAGACTGTAAGCCATCTCCTTCTCCCTTTCATCCTGGAGGCAAAATTTCAGTCACATGCACTTCCTCTGAAGTTTATGTTACATTATACCGTCAACTTGTATGAAAACTTTTGTATCTAACCCATACTCGTCCTGACCTTTCCTTCGTTATTGGCCTTATTCCTCAGTTTATGAAAAACCCACATGAAATTCATTGGAAAGCATCTAAAAGAATACTTCATTATGTTCAAGGTACAACTCAGTTTGGGATTGATTACAATGTAGAAGCATCTCCTCTATTGGTTGGTTTCACTGATTCCGATTGGGCTGGTGACACTGATGATTGGAAGTCTATTGCATGTTATGTGTTCACTCTTAGTTCAGGACCTATTACATGGGCTTGCAAGAAACAAAGTGCCATTTCTCTTTCTTCAGTAGAAGTAGAGTATCGTGGTTCTGTAGAAGCTAGTAAGGAAGCCATGCGGCTTCGTTAGATCTTGTCAAAGTTTTTCTTTCAACAGCGACATCCGACTACACTTTGGTGTGATAATCAAAGGGTCATTCAACTATGAAAAGGTCCAGTCCGACATCAGTGCAGCAAACACATTGAACTGCACATGCACTTCATCAAAAGGCTCATTCATGATCATGTTCTTGAAGTGCAACACTGTTCAACAGATCATCAAGTTGCAAACATCTTTAGAAAGGCTCTCATAGAGGTGATGTTTACTAAACTTTGATTTATGGTTGGAGTTCAGGAAGTTGTCACTAAGGGGGTATAGGCTATAATGCCTCCTTCCTCCTACTATTGTGTCATATTTGTACATCCTTCAATCCTATCCCATGTATTTCTTAAGGGGGGATATTAGGATATTCAGACACATAGGAAATAGTTAAGTATAACTTGGTCTATTGTAGAGTTAGGTAAAGTGTGTTTCTTTACTATATACTTTTGCAAATTACAATCCAACAGTCACGATATGTTCTAGACATGAAGTGATCTAATGGTTCATTCTCTCCTTGGTATTACCAACACTTGATCAGTGGCTTAACACCTGATTGGTCCATGATCTCTATTTAAAAACACAGAGGGTCATTTTTAGGGTAATCGTTCACGAGAGAAGCTTATGCAAATTTTCATTCTTTTATTAATAAATTTCTTGAAGTGGCCACGTTGGCTCAAGTCGTGGATTGATTCCCTCTTTGAGGGTTTTAACCATGTCAAGGATATTGGTGTATTAATCTGTGATTTGTTTTTGAGTAGTGTCCTTTAGTGTTCTATCTGAGGAACTTACCCTGTAAATTCCTACAATGAATAATAATCTGACTTCTAAAATTGCACTGTAATATAAGGTAAATGTCAATCATAACTCTAGTAGCAATATTTATGAAGAATTATGTTAAAATAAGAATATCATACACTTGATAAAATTATTCATCAAATTGATGTTATACTCTGAAGTTAACTATTTATGTAACAAGATTTAAGGAGATAGCTAGATTAGTGCAAACATATTCATATATGGGGGCGATTCACACTTTAACCCAATTAATAATAGCTTGAGCTATTGACACAAAAGTATAAATTGTATCCTCCAATCCAAGAGACAATTTATTTCTTTTATTCCCAATAATAGAAATGTTTTTTTCCTTTTGAAAAAAAAATCATAACAAATACAGAAATGTCCATGATTTCACGCTGTGATGCCCTTAACAATCCAAAAATATTTGAAATATATATGTTGTAGCATTTACCTCTATCAAGAATGATGCAATCATTGTAATAAACATCATAATGTGTCAGTCATCATGTCATTCAATGCCACCAAATACTAAGAGTTGAGTATCTTTGAGTCCCTAGTGTATGGTCTTATTCAACGGAAGCTAATCACTTCTTTACCATTCATCTGACCCAAAAACAAAGCACATGTTCATCACAAAAGCACACAAGGATGTGCCTAACAGAATAACTGAGACGAAGGGTAAAGTTTATGGCGATGCAGTTAGTGCTTGAGTAGGATAGTCGGTGAAGTTAGAGACATCTCTCCGACGATATATTCCAATCTGTGTTATGGATTTGGCTATCTGCGATCTCAAATTAGACTGAATCAACAACACACTAGATCCAAACCCCAACTAGTCCAAATTTGGTGCTCTCGGCTTTGTTTACTATGTTTGCTTCTACAGTTGGTGTCCTAGCTTCACAAGCCGTAGTTGAAATAACACTAGTACTGGGACCAAGTAGAGATCCGTAGGCTATATGCAAACCATCCATTAGAACACCCTAGGTGAAGAACCACCATTTGGAGCTTATTCCGTTGCAGGACCAAGCAAGTTGACCACTAACTAGAAATCAAATGATAATTCCAAATACATTGACTCATTTGACTGCCCATTGAAGCCCATGTTAATACTCTTAGATTTTTCTGAGTTTTATACCACCCCATGGAAGCATCCTCACCAACAACATTAGATAAAGTAGTAGCAAAGGAATAGGTTAGAGGAGATGCACTATAGGAAAAGGCTAGGAAAATGGGCGATTGGATGGAAAGAAGTCAATCTAATAGCATATAAAAACCCATTGACAATGTAAGACTGTGACGAATGTCAACCTCAAGTTATTTTGACAATGTTGGGGGGGATTAACCCTAACTCCTGACTAGTTGCCTCGATAATAATGAGTTAAGTTTTGTTGCCTATATGTACTATTTAGTTGCTCCTATGCATAGGATAATGAATAGTTCATCTCCTCTTTTTTTATTCCAGTGCTTGTTGACAGAACCTAATCACTTATTTACAATTAGCCTGACACATAAATAGATTGCATGTACACTACAAAGCACACAAGGGTGTGCATGCTAGTACACCGGAGACTAAGGGTAACTTTTATTGTGGTGTGATTAGAGCTTGAGTGGGACAATCAGTGAAGTTCGAGGGATATCTCTGTCAATCTATTTCAATGTGTGTTATGGATTGTTCTATCTACTCATCTTAGATTTTATTAGACTGAATCCACAATGCATCAAAACCCAACATTGACTAGGTCGAAGTTAGGTCTCTAGATTTTGTTGATTGTGTTTGCATGAGGATGGATGACCCTGAATAATTGGGGGTCAGGCGAGAGTTCTTTTCAGAAGGTGTTGTAGCAGCTCCAACGCCATCCAAAATTTTGGCCTGTACTCAAATTTTAGAGCCTACTATGGATCTTGTTACCAATCATTCGTTATTCACTTATTGGTAAGATGTTGATCTCAAGCTCCCCTTTTTCATCTTAAGAGTCCTTTGTTGGGTTGTGTTATATTCTTTCCATGACTAGCCCATGTAGTTAACTGGGGGTTAGAGGGGGGGAGGTCACAGGGGGTTTGAGGGGTACCCATAACCCTATTCTATGGGGTCTGGGGCAGCACCACAGAAAATTTTGGTTTTGGATCCTATGTTAGGTTGGGAAGACCCACCTACGGTTTTGTGCATGATCTTCGCACATGTTTTTTGGGCACAATGGTTTTTGGTCCATGGTATTGGATGCTTCAACATGTATAAATATGTATTGTAACATTGAAAGGAATATAATGAAAAATCAATCTGGTAGTCCCGGTTTTGCGATCCAGTGGGAAAATCTCTATGTATATGTGTTATGCTCTCGAATTGTTTATTTTTTGTGTTTTAGAATTCGCATGCAGGTAATTTCTCTATGGGGTTAAAACCTACATTTGGTATCAGAGCTGTTTTGGCTTCAAGGGGACACCTTTATTGCTAAGGGGTTTCGCTTTGGCCTGTGGTAGACCCTATTCAGTTCGATATCTACAAGATCAATTTTGGTGGTGAAAGAAGATGGCGAGCAATGGAAAGATAGAGATCGAGAAATTTAATGGTCAGATATTTGAGTTGTGGAAACTCAAGATGGAGGATCTGTTGGTGGATAAAGATCAGTGGATTGCAGTAGATCCGACTACTAAGCCAATGGGAGTGTCTGATGAATAATGGAAGAAGTTGTATTGGATGGAAAAGAGTACAATATGATTGTGTGTCTTAGATTCAGTATTGCTAAATGTATTAGGGAAAGCTAGGGAAAAGGCTTTGTGGGAAAAGTTACGAACTTTGTACCAATCTAAGTCTCTGGTGAATAAACTGTTCCTGCGGAAAAAGTTGTATAACTTGAGGATGAAAGATGGAGACTCGTTGATAGAGCACTTTAGCTCCTTTAATACTGTGGTAAGTCAGGTAGCATCTGTTGATATTAAAATTTCAGATTGAGATAAGTGCATCAGTTTGTTGTGTTCTCTACCAGATTCGTGGGATATTCTGGTTATTGCAATAGGTAGCAATGCAACTCCCTTGATGAAATAGTCTCATCCTAGCTGACAGAGGAGATGAGATGAAAAAATATGGAGAGCCAGATTGGTGATGCCTTGTCTGTACGAGGACAGTCCCCGAATAGAAACAAAAATAAGTCATTGAGTGGGAGATCTAAATCTAGAGGGAGATCTAAATCTCCAAGAAAACCTATAAAGGTGGTGTCCTAGAAATGCGAAAAGGAAGGGCACTACAAAAGGGACTGTAAATCTAAAGCTCCTGACAAAGGAAACAGATTTCATGATGCTCCTTCTGTAGAGGTGAAAACCACCTTAGATGAAGGTGGGGATGTGTACTTAGCTTCTTCAAGTACATATGTAGATCATGAGGCATTGCTGATTGACTCAGGTGCATCCCTTCACTTCACTCCCCATAGAGAGTGGTTCTGCGAGTATGAGAAATATGATGGTGGGAATGTCTTTTTGGGGGATGATAGGAAGGATAGAATTCTTGGTAGTAGAAAAATAAAGTTGAAGTTGCAAGGTGGAAGGGTTAGAATACTTTCAGGTGTTCTGCATATTCCTGCATTGGCCAGAAATTTGATTTCTATAAGCAAGTTGCATGAGGCAGGTGTAAAAATAGTGTTCGAGAAGGATACCTGCAAGATGGTTCACGGAGCACTGGTATTGATGTGGGGAGTTTGGATTAGAACTCTGTACAAGCTGCAAGGTAGGACAATTGTTGATGGGTGCAATAGTTTTGTTGTTCCTGAAAGTGGAGCAGAAAATCTAGTGGTCTCTAGAGAGAAGACCATGTTGTGGCATCAAAGGCTTGGACATATTGGAGAGAAGAGCCTTCGAATACTTCATGGTAAAGGTATGGTAGTGTTGGGTTCCTATACTAATAGGAGTCATAATTATGAATGGTTGAGATTTAAACCTGTAATATGTACATACCTTTGCTTTCTGCAAATGTTTTCCATATTCAAAAAATCAAAAAATTTTAAAAATGTAGAAAGGGTATGCCCTAAAAGAAAAATAAAAGGGGAAAAAGATGAAAAATGAGCCCCAAAAAGAAAATACCATGAAAGTGTGCAAGCCAAAATGCCACTACCATTTACTTTTATGCATAATAATGATTGTGTGCAACTTGTTATTTATGCCACAATCCATGGTAATCAAACAGTTTAATCTTGATTATTCCATGTTTTGAATTTCACGTTGATAGATAGAAAAGAAATATCTGACTAAACAGCGTAATCTTGGCAGATAAGTAGATAGGTAGAGCGAATAAAAGCAGCTCAACTGTGTAATTTGAGCCCTTGGATGTAATAAGGATAGACTTAGATACATTTCTATTGTAAAGGAAGAGAAAATTTTTTGATAAGGGTTTGCCAGCTTAAGTGCACCCTAATAAAGAGTAGAAAAAATGGTAGGATGAGTAGATGGGTAAGTAGTTAGATGGTTGTAGAATTATGATGTATGGTTAGTTAAAAATCATATCATATGCTTTTTTATCAACTTACTAAAGCATGGATGATAATTGAGTAGTTACAACAAGTCAAATGGATAATTTCCCCATTCATTTAACCCTCAATTTACTAATTTCCTACAAGTAAAGACAAAAGTACCTAAAAATTTAAGTTAAAGGGGCTCAGAGCATTTCTCTGACTTCTGGAGGGATCGGACCCTCTGCTCAATAACTTATAGGATCCAAGTACTGAAACCCCCTTACCAACATTCACCCCCTTCATAATTCATTCATTTCATCTAAAAATCCGTTTTCCTAAGGTGAAATCACCATTTTCCTAGGGAAAATAATTAACTCTACATGAAACCCCTTTTTTCCACAAAATACTCACAAAAAGGAATTTAACCTAAGTTATAATCTATAGGCACGAATTGTGTAAATAAATGTTCAACACATTACACTTAGCGCAAAAACCCACTTTCCCCTTTCATTTCATATTAACTTTAATATTCACTATATTTATTTAACTCCCTAAAATAAACACCTTTCCTGTATATTTATTAAATCCCATATGATAATATCCTACCCGAGGTTTGAAATATAAACCTTACATAGTAAATTAATTAAAAGGATTAATTAGCCAATTAGTGACTAGTTAAGAGCCATAACCCTCCACCAAACAAAAAGTGGTTAATTAATCAAACAGTGATTAATTAATAACCTGTTCCACCAATCAAATCGTCCCCAGCGTCATTAACTTTCCTTAAACTGTAGTTGCTATCCTGTTGGGCCCCTACATTAACTCCCCGATCAAATCACACCCTCGACCACCATACGATTTGACCCCTTTAGATCCGATGACTAACGCTCATATTGGGCGGCGTCCGATGTCGAACGTTACCCACATGATGTGAGTGGTTTCACTGTTCACCCCGCCGCTACGTGGCACCGAATGAATGGCATCGGGCTATCTCCCCTCAAAACCGCCCACGACTCATAAGCGGTGTGATGGCCCTTTGAATACTGCTTCCCCGTCACTTCAATAAACTGCTCATCTGCTCATTTAATTAAATTTCACACCATATTTTGAAATTATGCCCATTAAACCTTATAACATGAAAACCTGTGTTTTCATGGTTTTCACCCGTTTCACTGTGTAAACCTATGAAACCCTCCAAGGCCTCCCTCTGCAACACGATTTCACCATTTGTTTTCCATCCAAAACTCTATTGCAACCCCTTTCCCAATCATCCCTGTGCCAGAGAGACATCAAGCACCCTTCATGAAGACTTGTGTTCTCTTAAAATAATATTGAATTTCTTCAGGTTGTCAGACTAAGATCAGATCTTGGATAAACAATTCTGATACTAGTCACAGAACTAGTTTATTCCAAGAATCAACAGAACACCTTATTCAGAACTTGTGCTTAGAGGATGAATAAAATTATACCAGGAAACAAAGAAGAAGGCAACTCAAAGAGCATTAACAGTCAAATAGAATAACTAGACAAAGAATATAGTTACAAGACAAGTAGTGGAAACATGAAATAAAAGGATTTACTATTAAAATAGACAGTAAAAACCTAAAATATACAGTGAAGGTAAAAGGACATAGTAAAGAACAGTCAAAGTGCATTAGGGTTAAAGAGTATCATATTGAAGACCAAGTCAAGTAAATCAGCTAACATGAAGATAAACATCAGGGAAGATAGTTATAGAGCATACAAATTCATGTCAAAGTGAAGACAGATAAAAAAAAAAAGAAAACAAAGTGGTAAAAGTAAAAAGTAAACAGTAAACAGTAAAAGTAAACATGAAGACATTAAGGGTTAAAAAAAGATGAAAACACTTTCACCAGCAACAATGAAGTATATCCAAAGTAAAAGCGAAAAACAGTTAAAAGGAATTTAAGGTTAAAAGATGAAATCAGAGCAGAAATGGTACATTCTTCAGAAATTTCCTGTTTATGTCATAGTTTTGAAGAAACTACTGGGGCCAATCCAAGAAGTATTTTGAAAAATTGGAGGAGTATTTTGTTCCTAATAGGCCAATATACATAAACCTATCTCACTTTGCACACAAGTGGTAGCAAAAGGGAGATAAGTGCATGTCCTCACAACCTAGTTTTCAGTTTGTGCGAAGTCCTGTTTTTGACATCGTGTTGCAGACAATATTGTGAACAGTTGGAGCTGAATTTTGGGAAACTGAAAGAGGTTTATCTCATAAACATTCTTATATACAATAATATCTTTCACTTTTTACATATCAATCAAATATTGAGATATAAAAGTGTATCATTGGACCCTAAGTTTGCAGAATTTATGGGGCAGAATGCACAAACGAAGGATGCAGTAAGTGATTGGGATGCTTCATCATCAATTAAGAGTTGCTACCGAATTCGAATTTTTCTTCTTCATCACCATAAATCCATAAACAGTGCCAAATAGATTCATTAGTTATGAATGTCCTTTATTTAAGTTCTATTATTGTAAAACAATTTGAGATATTTGTAAATCAATCTTGATATTTTTTCAAGATATTTCAGTTTAGAATTAGTATAAATACTTCTTCATTTGAAGTATTTTGGGTGGATTCTTAGACATTTCTATAGACAATTTACTTTTGGAATTGAAGTGCTATTGAACAACTTTTTTATGGTTGGCTGGAACAAAGTAATAAAGAAAAGGACTTTTACAGGATACCTGTGTCAAACGAGAATCAAATAAGTATTCTATATCTTGCGTTTTTACATTTTTTCTCGTTTAATCAGTATTAATATGTGTTTCATATCTGAATGATAAACAAAAATTTATACTTCAAAAATATCTTTACTACATTCTGTCTTCAAATCATTTATTTTTCTTAATGTTTTCTTCTAGACTATTATAAGTAGGGAATTCTGAAATGCTCCCTGCTTTCATAGTTTATCACTGTGACCATTTAAAAAAGAATACTTAATTTATTTTTGTTAATGTTCACCCTCTTTCCCTCGTATTGGACCCTGTTGAAGGATTATTAGTTGCCCTTCCTCCTTGTTCAAGACCATTCCACCCATTCGAAACTATCATTTGTTTTTTGTTTAGCTATCTTGCATTGTGAAACTATCCTTTGTTAAGTCAACCAGATCTAGTTAAGCCATTATCCAGTTGACTCCATAGCCCAATGGCGTGAAATACCTTATTCTATCCATATGCTCCTAAATTCCACCACCAAACAAAATCAAAACCCCCCAAGCTTTCATAACTAGCTTAATATCTCACAAAATAAAGCTAAAACTTAAAGAGAGAGCCCTCTTTGAGTACAAATTAGCTAGATTCTGTACTTAAAAGATTGGTTTGTGGTTACCTCAGAAATTTATTTCTTTAACCTCGAGAAAATTCTGAGTGATAACAGGTAGAAGGTATGAGTAATAGCTCTTTGGATTTTGATTTCTATGAAAATTGTGTATACAAGCAGAATCAGGTGAGTTTCCCCTCTGGTAGTAAGAGGGTGAAACATATATTAGGGCTTGTGCATAGTGAAGTGTTTGGACCTGTGAAGATTCTAGCACTGGGTAAGTCTGTGTACTATGTATCATTTATAGATGACTTCTCAAGGAATACGTGGATATATATCCTTAAGAAGAAATATGAAGTCTTTGATAGGTTTAAAGGATTTAAGGCTCTCATGGAAAATCAGACAGAGAAGAAAATAAAGGTGATGAGGACAAATAATGGTGGAGAGTTTTGTAGCAAAGAATTTAAAAAATTCTGTAAGAAGTGTGCTATAGCAAGGTAGAAAACTACTCCATATACACCTCAACAAAATGGAGTTGCAAAAGGAATGAACAAGACGTTGATGGAAAGGGCAAGAAGCATGCTCAGTGGTGCCGGGTTAGGACAAGAATTCTTGGCAAAGGTAGTGGATACTGCATGTTACCTAGTCAACAAGTCACCTTCATCAGTGTTGGAGGATAACAATCCACAAGAGGTATGGACTGGTAAGAAACCCTCTCTTTCACATCTGAGGGTATTTGGATGTGATGCATATGTGCATGTTCCAAAGGAGAAACAAACCAAGTTGGATAATAAATTTGAATAGTGAATGTTTATTGGGTATAAGGATGGTTTAAAGGGTCATAAGCTTTGGAACCCAGTAACAAGGAAGGTTGCGTACAGCTGAGATGTGGTGTTCAGAGAGGTAAAAGAAGTTATTAAACATGAAGTCATACCAAAGGAACCTGAGAAGATAGAGTTTGAGCTAAAGCTAGAAGAATCAGACTCTATAGTAGAGGAGGAATCAAAAGATGAAGAGCCACAAACTCTGGGTGTGAGAAGATCAGTTCAAGAAAGAAGGTAGCGAGAAAGGTATAATCTATTTGCTTTCTGTTCAAATTTTTCTTTGTCTGTTATTGATTATGATCCCAGAACTATGAAGGAAGTAGTCGATTCATAGGATGGAAAACTCCGGAAAGAGGCCATGGTTGATGAAATGGCATCTTTGCACAAAAATGTGCCTTGGGATTTGGTGGAGTTGCCAGCTAGAAGGAAACCCATTGGCATAAAATGGGTGTTCAAAAAGAAGACAAATGCAGAAGGAAAGGTGGAGAAATAAAAAGCTTAGTTGGTAGCAAAAGGTTATTCCCAGGTGCCGGGAATTGATTTTGGTGATATTTTTTCTCCTATTGCCAAAGTAAATTCTATTAGATTACTTTTATCTATTGTTGCTACTTTTGATTTTGAGGTAGAAAGGATGGATGTGAAGACAACATTTCTTCATGAGGATCTGGAAGAGGGGATCTACATGAAGCAACCTGAAGGTTTTTTGCTGAAGGGTAAGAAAGAACTGGTATGCAATTTAAAGATGTCTCGGTATGGGTTAAAACAATCACCAAGGATGTGGTATCAGAAATTTGATACATTTATATGGGGACTTGGGTTCACCAAAAGTAAAGTAGATCACTGTGTGTATTTTAAATTAATTAGTGACCATGTTATTTATCTAGTCTTGCATGTGGATGATATATTGTTGGTTGGAAAAGAAAAAGAAATTATCTAGGATTTGAAGACCCATTTGTCCTCCAAATTCGACATGGAAGATCTTCGTGTTGCAAACTATATTTTGGGCATGGAAATTAAAAGAGATTGAAAAAATAGGAAGCTCCAGTTAAACCAGAGGAAGTATGTAAAGACAATGTTGCAGAGGTTTAATATGCAGGATAGAAAACTGGTGAAGGTTCCTATTCCTGTAGGTGTGAGGTTATCTGCTGAACAGTGTCCCGAGACACAAGAAGAGGAGGAGGACACGTCTCGTGTTCCATATGCAATTGTAGTCAGTAGCCTAATGTATGTAATAGTCTGTACTAGACCAGACATTGCACATGCAATGGGAGTATTGAGCAGGTTTATGTCAAAACTAGGGAACGAGCATTGGATAGTAGGGAAACATGTTTTCAAGTATTTGTGTGGCGCTAGTGATTATGGTTTACGCTACCAAGGAAGATCAGGATTGGACAAAGTGTTGGATATTCATTGCTTTGTTGATGCAGACTAGGCTGGAGATCTAGATTAGAGAATATCTACAAGTGGTTATGTGTTTAACCTCTTTGGAGGTGCAGTTAGTTGGATGAGTAAGAAACAATCTATAGTGGCACTATCAACTATAGAGGTAGAATACATGGCAGCCACTTGTGCAAGCAAGGAAGCAGTTCAATTGCAAAGATTGTGTTGAAGTATGGGGTTAGTATAGGAAGCTATAAGGATAGACTGTGATAGCCAAAGTGCAATCTTCTTGGCAAAGAACCCCGCATATCATTCAAAGACAAAGCACATTGATGTTCAGTATCACTTTTTGAAGGATATGATAGAAGACAAAAAGGTGTTGCTCGTAAAGGTGGACACTTTGAAGAATAATGCAGATGCATTAATAAAATCTGTGAGCTATGACAAGTTCTCTTGGTGTAGAGAAACATTGGGCATTATAGGGCTGGATAAATGACTAAGCTCTCTTGTGGCCCCCTGTGGAAAGAAAACAACAAGTGGGAGAATGTTGGGTTGTGTTATATTCTTTCCATGACTAGCCCACATAGTTAACCGGGGGTTAGAGTGGAGGAGGTCACAGGGGGTTTCATGGGTACGTGTAACCCCACTCTATGGGGTCTGGGGTAGCGTCCTAGAAAATTTTGGTTTTGTACCCTATGTTGGCTTGGGCAGACCCACCTATGGTTTTGTGCATGATTTTCGCACGTTTTTTGGGAACGATGGTTTTTGGTAGATGGTATTGGACGCGATGGCTTTCGGTCCATGGTATTGTATGCTTCAGCATGTATAAATATGTATTGTAACATTGAAAGGAATATAATGAAAAATCACGCTAGTAGTCTTGGTTTTGGGATCCAGTGGGAAAAACTTTGTGTATATGTGTTTTATGTGTTATGCCCTCACATTGTTTATTTTTTGTGTTTTAGAATTAGTATGCAGGTAATTTCTGTACGGGGTTATTATTCAAGGGGAAATCTCCCTAGCCTCCCTTACAATTCAAAACTACGTAGTGGTGTCGTCGAGTGTCCTTACCTTAGTCGGAACCCATTGACTTCAGAAACTACATAGTTTTGTCCCTTGGCTGTCTAGTCTGCCTTGCATCCTGAAAATGTGCAGATGTGTCCCCCCAGGACTTCATCCCATAACATTGCCTTTCATCCTGAAACTGTGTAGTTTTTCCCATCTACTGCTTAGTCTTCCTTTCCCACTAAAACTATGCAAATGTGTTTCTCAGTGATCACAAGAAGGATGTCATGCTAGAAAATTCTTAAGGAGCTGAGGAAGAAGGTAAGGAGACAAAGGAACCCAATGTATGATAGAAGATCTAGACTTCATAAAGACTCCATCTGACGCACAATCCTTGGAGGGTAAGTATGAAAAAAAAAAGCACATATTTTGAAATTCACCTCTTATTGTAGCTTGAAGGACTTGTTATCACTATCATATCATTTTGTCATCAATGACATGCCTAGTTTCAAGCATTAAATTCATTCCATGTGTTTCCTCTACATGTCTTCCTCCCTTTTTCTCGCTTAACCAACTATCATCTTTTAGCATGTTGATTGATTTCTCATGCTTGCCATCTTATTATGGTGATTTCAAAGGTTTTTCTTTATGTGTTTGGGTTTTCTTATCTATATGAATACCCATCACACTCACACATAAATTTGTAAGCATTGTCGTTGAAGTGTTGTCACGGTCATCCAAAGGTCTATCCCAAGTGTTGCACTTGTCACTTTCATCTCTAGACAGTCCCACAGAGGATCATTCTTTGTTATGTTATCCCGGTGGTCAGTGTTGTCATGTTGTTGAAGTACGCTAAGTGTATGATCATAATGTCAAGCCATCACAGGTTCACTTGCCTCTCACACTTATACATTTTCCTGCAAATCTCTCAATACAATGCAGAGTCTCAACCCTCAGGGGTGCTAGTACGTTATCTGGAACTGCACAATTCTTGATGTTTTCCTCTCACTCAATTCAACTACTCAGTTCCAGAAGTGAGGAACTTGTCTTCCTTCCCAGAACTACGTAGAAACTACCTTGCTCCCTATCTGAACTCTGCACTTCGCAAGAAAATTCATCGAACTTCCTTCTTGATTAATGGAACCCAATATTGACCAAATACTTGAGCCTCCACTACTCCCAGAAATTGCGCAGAGATGTCCTCCCAGTCACCTTCCTTAGCCGAGACTTACTGCTCTAAAAGACTACGTAGAACTATCCTCTAGTCACTCTGTTATCCTACCTTAATTTCCCTCTAGAGACTGGACAGAGGTGTCCCTCAAGTTCCTACATTGCAACTATCAATAGTGTCCTTAATTGCAATTTTTTTCCTCCTAGCGGCCTCTGTGCAGTTTTCCTGGATAGGGAAGACTATACGCTAGAGTCCCTTGTCCAAGCCTAAGATGCACTTTGAGCAGTCTTAGTTACCAGTCCCCCCCCTCCTTGTCACATGGAACTATGTAATGTAGAGTTACTGAGACCTCTTCCTAGCTTGTTATTTGTCTCAGGCCTTGAACATGGAAAAAAATGCATCATGTTAGACTAAAAGGTTTTGGATTTGATGTCATCCTATCATGAGTTAATTTTAGGAACACGTACATTGATAGATCATGGCAAGACGACAAATGGTGTGGAGGAGGGCACATGCTAGAAGACTTACTTGCAGTTGGATGGACAAAAAAAGCAGCAGGCAAATGGAACACATGTACGTAACCATCTTGCAAGACCAAGACCGTCGAAGACCCCACAACATCAAGCCATGTAGAGGAGAAGATAAAGAGCACCCAATACTACATCGATCACTTAGTAGTGTAGCAGGTTGACATGGACACTACAGCGAACCAGTACATGTGAGCAATGTTGTGACAATTTGTGTCATGACTTGTGAAGGCCACATCACCACTATGGGCCATAATTGTTGTAATTGAATCTAATGTAAAACGAAAGTCCAATGGACACACATAAGAAGTTGAAGGGTCATGTTAGTTGAAAATTCAAAGTAAGTTCAACATTCATGAGGGTAGGCCAAGAGTCATAAGGGTCAACCATCACCCTTGGCTGTATATACCCCTCTCATTACATGAGCGAGGACTTTTCACCTTGGCTCTACCCACATAGTCTTGAGAGTAGACACTTTCTTCTTTGAGGAGGTAGGAGTGGCTCCAATGTCCCACTAATGGGAGTAGTGATGCTTGGCATATACATGTGTCAAAGCCTGTTAAGGCCAGCACGTTCATGCATGTTTTGTAGATGTTTATAAGATAATTTTTTAGGCATTTGTAATACATGTTTGTTTCACCTATACTAAGATACATGAACTACTTCATTTGTTTTATTACTTACATTGTTGGAATGTGTTGTATTAGTTATCAACATTGTCTCATCCCTGTCGACTACTCCACGGGATATTAGACATACTACCTTTGTGTATTGGTTATCACTGATTTCACATCCTTGTGGACTACTCCGTGGGGTACTCGACAGACCATCGTTGTTTTCTAGCTAAAACGACTGTCGCATCCATCTAGAATACTCTGTTGGGTGATGTACATGTTGTCCCCTTAACATTGGTTTTAACAACTGTCACATTTGTGTGGACTACTCTGCTAGGTAGTGTATGTTTTGTCACCTTCACTTTAGTTTTAATGACTATCGTATCCACTGTGCAC
Organism: Pinus tabuliformis; assembly: GCA_031772625.1. Classification (NCBI taxonomy): domain Eukaryota; kingdom Viridiplantae; phylum Streptophyta; class Pinopsida; order Pinales; family Pinaceae; genus Pinus; species Pinus tabuliformis. The sequence goes on along the minus strand of CM062819.1, from coordinate 1,660,143,546 downwards.
TATCCGCTAGGTTCTGGAGTGACCTTTATAGTTCATGTGTATCTCTTCCTGGGTGGTATTATTACCTCTCACTTAGAGGCTCACTTTACTCTACCCCTTTAGAGTAAGAGAACTTAGACACGAGTTACATTACGCACTCACTAGGCACACTTACCTTGTTGTTTGAAGATACCAGCACAATGTTGTCATGTGCTGATAGCTAGAGGCAAGGGATATTTATAAGTATATGGAAACTGAGCCTTTATATCAGATGGGAATCCTACACCAAACAGTGTGAGGTCTAGTTGGGACTTCATACCGGGGAGATCCACTGAATGTTGGCAGGTCAAGCACCATCAACATTTATGGCCCTAGAAGGAGGGCCAAACAATAGGTTATGCAAGTTGAGTCTAGTTTCAATCTCTTAATTTTGAAATGCCTCTTCTTGAAATCATATTCTTGGGATGTTTTTATAAAGAGCTTAATTGTACCATCCCTGTGGAACTCATTAATGAGCTATCCGAACATAAGTTTGATGGTGAGGGTGAATCAAATTTTCGTGAACACATATTTCAAGTTATATGCCTCTATTTTGCTAACAAAGTAGAGTTTGAAGATGTCATGGCTAGATTACTCACACTCACATTGAAAGGTCATGTTAAGAAACAATGTCATACATTACTCGTTACTTCTATCCATTCAGTCACTCAGCTTGCCAAGATGTTGTGTAGAACTTTTAAGGTCTAAAGTGGGCATCCTAAGAAAAATGTACAACCAAAATAAAATTTATAATAACAAATAGGATTCAAGATGATGATGTCACCAATGGGGGATGATTCACCATTTTTGGAGTAATAAAGTAAAAATATTAAAAAAATATATAATAATAAAACTGCTTTTTCAACTCGTATTTTTAACTTATCTCTGTAAGACTTTAGTCAAATTTTGAGTGGGATTACTCGTCCGATGCAAAATTTAATTCCTCATCCAAGGAGTACCCATGTTGAATACTTTTGATGGACCGTGCTACATGAAAAATGAGAAATAAATGAAAAACATGATTATAATCATGTTTTTCATGTATTTCTCATTTTTCATGTAGTAGGATCCACCGAAAATATGAAACATGGGTAAACCTTGGATGAGGAATCAATTTTTTCATCCAATGAGTGTTTTTGCTCAAAATTTGATTAAACCCATAGGGAGATAAGTTGAAAATACGAGTTCAAAAAATAGTTTTACTCTTTTCCCTCTGAAATTTGATATAATCTAATCTTATTTTATTACTTCCACTATTGTTTCATAATTTCCTTAGGAAGCCCATTTTAGACCTCAAAATTCCCCTATTGTGCTTTCAATAAGTACAACCACCGAGATGTCCGTAAAAGAATGTATTGTTTAAGAATGGAGCCTTAATGAAATAGTTGAGGACTTTGTTGACTAGTTCCTTCACCTCTGTTGCAAAATTCCTAACCAATTGTTGAACTCAGATTTCGTGAGAGAAGAGTTCCAATTCTTGGTTCATGTTTCCCAATACACTAAACCTCCTAATTTCTCTTCTTGCCCAACTTTTGCAGATCACGAGGCACCTCATATTACAGAGGAGGAGGTCGTCACCCTGTTTCTTCCTTGTTATATATCTAGGGGGGATAATATGGGGTACCAAGGGAGGTACCCAGTGTAATAATGTAATAATGGGATGGGCCATAGTAATAAATAAGGTGGTTAACCCATATCATGTAAGGGACCACAAGTAGTTAATAATAATGTAATGGGCCCATGGTATTAGTTGATGGTATGAGGGAACCATGGTAATGACCCATGGTATTGTATGTATGAGGTCTATATAGAGGCTAGAGACTCCATGTCAAGGAGTGTCAAGGATTATTGTATGAACAAGCATATGGCTTGTGGAGTGCTCTCCTTCCTTAAGGAGTGAATGTATGGTGTTTCCCTACCTTAAGGGTTTGATCAATAAAGAATCATTTCATATTATTTCTAGGTTTATTTGCATTGTCCTATATTTTCATATCAGATCTATAATATTTTCGAGTTAGATCTATAACAAGTGGTGTCAAATCTATAATATTTCTGGGTCAGATCTATAACGAGTGGTATCAGAGCTATAACAAGTGGTATCAAAGCTATAACAAGTGGTATTAGATCTATAATATTTCTGGGTCAGATCTATAACAAGTGGTATCAGAGCTATAATAAGTGGTATCAAAGCACTTTCTTAGGCAAACAGTGGAGAATTTTTTTTATTTTTTGCAGGATTTCGGGGGCGGCGAGTTTGCAGATCAGGTATGTATGTTTTGGTGCAAGATCTACAAAATATAATTGCAGATCTGGATTCTTTGTGAAACAATAGTTGATTTCAACAAGAGAATCAGTTGAATCGGAGTCTGGATGAAGGATATATCACTGATCTAAAAATCAGTGGGGTTGCAGATAATTTTTCAGGGTAGAGAGTTTTCGGCACAGATCTGGATGTACTAGTGCAAGATCTACCAAATATAATGGTAGATCTAGAATCCTTGTGAAAAAATACATAATTTCAAAAAAAAACATCAGTCGAATCGGAGTCTAGATGAGGGAGATATCGCTGATTTAAAATCAGCTCTTTTTACAGAAATTTTGGTGATGGCGGGAGAGTTGCAGCGTAGATCTGAAATTCTAGTGCTTGTATCAAGATTTATATCACATGGGCAGATGCAGAATGATTGTTCCATTTATGAAAACATTTCATAATATGAATTCTAAGCAATATTGACTAAACTGTGACAATTTCAAATTTTCGCCAAGTGAATTTTTTCCAAACCTTCATGGCTTCTAGCAAGGAATTTTTTACAGCGAAAGATAATGGTCCTATTATTGAAGAACACATAAAAGAACAGAAATCATTATCATAAAACAATTGGAAATGGTGGGTAGTGGAGCTATTTAGAGAGGAGGCAGCCACATGGTGGGGATTACTTAACAAAACGAATTGTTACAACCTGCCCGATGAAGAATTTGAAAAATTACTTTTAGAAAGATAGTCTCATGCCAGAAAACAAGATAAGGAGAAACATGTGGGGCTATTTCATACTGGTATATCATTATTGCATGTTCATGGATTGATTCAGAAAGAGAAGATCATTGTTTCTATAAATCCTAGTTGCAAGCATAATTTCATCAATGTTAATTTGGCAAAAAAATTGCAAGTTCCTGCAAAACACATTGAAAACACATAGATGGATGATGAGGATGTTCAAGTGTATAAGGATTTGAAGATTTATATGGATAAGTATGTGTTGCATGGTGATTTTTATACTTCAAAGATGGATAATATGGATGTTGTTTTAGGATATTATTGGATGGAATCTGTGGGTACTATAAATATTAACGTGCAGGATAAATTCCTAAAGCTCTGGTATAAAAAGAAGAAAATTACATTATAGGATATTTCCATCAGTAAACAGGTTGACACATAAGATGTTCAACAGACTAACATATCAGATGATGAGCAGTTGATGGTCGGCAATCAAACACAAACAAAGGTTGAAGCAGAAAAGGTTACAGGAGCTAATACATCAGAGGAGGGCTCAGTAGTGGAAGTAATATTGGAAGAGAAGACACCACAACATAACAGTCAGGCTCCAGTAAGGGGTGAATTAAAGAAAAATCCATCGTGGGTTAAAACTTCAACATATTATCACCCACATCACCCCACAAGACAACCATCAAGATGGCAACCAATTAGCCACACGGACAACAACCCCCGTAGGACAGATAGATACAAGCAAAGATCCACCTACTACACATCAACATAGAAGAGCTACCACGGTCAACTTCCATATCACGCGAGCGAGGCACCAGTGAGACCGAGGGTTCACCTCTCTCTTGGATGGCTAGATGCACGTGCATGGTACCAGTGGACTACTCTTTTGAGTAGATCTTATTATTTGTGTTCTTCCATGTTTCAGGGACGAAACATGCTAAGGGGGGTGGAATGTTATATATCTAGGGGGGATAATATGGGGTACCAAGGGAGGTACCCAAGGTAATAATGTAATAATGGGATGGGCCATAGTAATAAATAAGGTGGTTAACACATATCATGTAAGGGACCACAAGTAGTTAGTAATAATGTAATGGGCCCATGGTATTAGTTGATGGTATGAGGGAACCATGGTAATGACCCATGGTATTGTATGTATGAGGGCTATATAGAGGCTAGAGACTCCATGTCAAGGAGGAGTGTCAAGGATTATTGTATGAACAGGCATATGGCTTGTGGAGTGCTCTCCTTCCTTAAGGAGTGAATGTATGGTGTTGCCTTACCTTAAGGGTTTGATCAATAAAGAATCATTTCATATTATTTCTGGGTCTGATCTATAACAAGTGGTATCAAAGCTATAACATTTCTTGTGCTCATCCCTTTCTAGTCTCGATGTGTGTGCCCCCTCATGGTGATCATGAAGCTGACAAGTCTATGGATCAAGTCTCCAGCTCGTCTTCTCATCCTTCTGCCATTTTCATTGAGGAGTTTCCATAATGGCTCAGGAAGCCTGCAAAAAGGTCTCACTCCTCCATTCCACAAAAGGAAGTCATCGTTCATAACTCAAGTCTCGAATTTGATCTACATCTCTTCCATCCTCTATCATCTACAAGCCATGACTCCTTGTACCATGACGCACTTTATCAATCCGCTTCACCAACTAGTTTCTCACATTCTCTTGATTCTCAAGTTACTGGCTGAAATTTTGATCACGAACAAGGGAGTCAAATTACACAGGCGGAGGAGTAGAAAGGTGAGGACACTATCAATATTCCCCCTCTGTTTCAATATTGTCTGCATCAAAAAATAAGCTTCCATCCTTGAACGATTCTCAATTCACTAATCTAGGTCAAATATCCTCTACTATCAATTCTTTCGATCAACCCCCTGTCTTGGACAATCATCACTCCCATGCTTCCATATGCTATGACAAATGCCCAAGCACATCATGTGATCTTCCATTTTCTCATGAAGGCTCTAACTCAGATCTAGAATGTGCTCCAATTGAACAAGACATCCATATATTGAAACTTCCTCTCCACCTCACTTTCCTTTGTGTCCTACCATTTGTAACGCATGTATATGTGACAGATATGCTCCATGCTCTCTTTCATTTTCATCCAATGAGCTATCTCCTTGATTCACACAAGACAACGAGGTTTCCCATGATAAAATTGAAAATAGGTCTAATCACACTGGACTCTTCCCACCCCTCATCATCTCTTATGTTGCATGAAGACAACTTGTCAAATCAGTTTGCTCATGTGAGCTCATCAATTCATTTATCTTTAGATGTACCATAAAAATCACCTCCTCAATTAAGCAATATGACTGTTGTTGAAACCTATGGTAGAGATGGATGCCATCACGAGAGAAGTTCTAAAATTAGCAACGACAACCACCCTTAAGTGATGCATGATCTGGTTAAAGCTTCAAAATGTGATTCTATAGTTCTAGAAAGCTCCAGGGTGTGCTAGAGAGCTAAGGCACTTCAACAACTATTGATTGCTATGTCAAGAATTCACAACTTTGGTAAGCCCCCCAAACCCAATAAGATTTGGTTTCTCACGCACAGTCATTTATCTACCTGATTCCATTCAGTGTGGATCCACATGTAAGAAATATTTGGTATTCTAAGTTTGATCTTTCAAATTTTCAAAATTTCATGTATGGTCAAATTCATGAATCTATTGCAGTTCATTCATCTTCATGAAAATCTCTTAGGTCAAACTTTGGTTGGGAATGTTCATCTCTCATGAAGTCATGGAATTGTGAAGTTGATCAACTAAAAGACTATCTTTGCCCACAATCATACTTATCAAATTTCCCTCTTCATGGTTAGCTCCTCGACCTTCTGGAAAACCTTGTACTGTAAATATACTTATCATATCTACCTCACAACGAACTTGGTTCCATTGATTATAGAATTTGCAAGATTGTTCACATGTATTTTTCATTGGTCATTGTAAACTGGGAATCCAATGTCTCAATTAGTTCATTCGATCATTGCTTTGTCTTGGGTGACTGTCATTCAACTTATCATTTTCCTATCAGCACATCTTATGACAGTGTCTTGGCACCCTCTGATATTCATGTTTAACATATTTCTCTTCAGACTTCTTTCAAGAAGGTGAGGAACTTCAGTCTTCGCTGATGGCTATGGAAGGTTCACACTATCTCGGCATGACCACTGAGAATGATTAGATCTGTTTTTCTTTACAATATTCCCAACATGATCATGTCTTTCCAATAGAAAATTTATCTTTTTAAATATCACTAGGATTTTGAGACAACCATTATGAATTTTAGGACACAATTGTTAAATGGTTGGAACAATCTTACTTGGCAAGCTTTGTTGTAGGCAACAAGTTTCAATCCTTCCTCGTGCTTGCTAAGATATTTGGTGTAGATAAGGACACACTTGCAAGAGGCTTCCAAGATTTATTGAAAAGCGGTATCCATTAAAGAGGTAAGCATGTGCATTGGGTAAAAGTAGTGGTTGTGACAAGTCCTTTTTCCGATAGGCAGGACCTTCCTTCCCATGTGTAATTTTTTCAAGTTTTTGAATTTTTTGTTGCACATCACTGTTTATCGGTTTTAAGAATTCATATCTTTGTGGATGCAGGTTGGGGATGACTATGAACCTGTAGTTTAGGATAGCAGTAGGATTAGTTGCATCGTAGTTTTCCTTTCGTTGCACTCATCTTGCACATGTTCCTAATAGTTCTTTCTAGTTTCTTTATTCTGGTTTCACATTATTTTCTCTTTAGTCATTTTTTCTCTTCTCCTTTGATTTCGATTTCTTGGTTCTGTATTCTTTATCCTTCCTTGTTCGTTTTCATTTTTTTTCACTATGTGAATAAGTGTTGTGCCCGAACCTATGCCATGTATTCTAAATGTGTATGTGGTTGACGTTGAAAGATTCTTGTGACACTGCAGCCCTTCGCTAGTCTTGTGTCTGACTTCTTGTGTTTGTTTGTAACTTTTGGCCGATGAAGTCTTGAAAGAAAATACAATCCATCCATAAGGAGAACTTTGGTCCAACCATGAACCCGTGTCCAGTATGGGAAACCTCATACCTATACTCAATTTTCTGCTTTGGTGTGTTCAATATTATCCAACTAGTAGAAATGGAGAAGGGAAAAAATCTAAATCAGCAATCTTGAATCAAAAGTCTTTACATATTTCTCTCAAGGAAGAACCTCTCCTACTCTCATTATGTTGAAGTTCCTATTTCGACCCAAAAATAGATAAGCATTGATGCAAAATTCTCCTTCAAAAATAAATAAAGGTGAAATAAGAGAAAGGCTTCTTGCACAGAGAGGTGATGCAAGAAACTCCACCTTCATACTATCCAGGCTCACTGGTAGTGGAGAAATTCTTTTGTTCCCACATGACTCCGTCGGGTTACTGCTCAAGCTTACTAGTAGCGAAGCAACACCAGAGATGAAAAACTATACTCTGAAAAACTTAATCTCGTGAGCTAAACTACCCTTCCCAATTTGAAACACTATGATCTGGCCGAATATTATGTTGTATTCAACGGAGTTGGTACAATGTGAACCATGTCTATCCATGGGGTAAGTAGGAAGTTGAAGTAATATGCACGATGAATCAATACTCCCCGATGGACCAAGGAGTTATATTGAATGAACCAAGACAGAGAATCTAGAATTCAAGCAGGGTGTCGCCAAGTGTTGTAGTGGTTGCAACACCCTCCAAAATTTTGGCCCATACTCAAATTTATGAGCCTATTGTGGATCCTATAATCAATTGTTCCTTAGTCAGTTATTGGTAAGTTGATGTCCCCAAGCTCCCATTTTCAATCTTAAGAATCTTTCACACTTTTATCTTTCTATAGTATGTGTCATCTTTGGGGATGGGGATTATCACTTGTTATGCAAAGGGAAGTTTTTTTTGCTTCAAGGGGAAATCTCCCTAGCCTCCCTTAGCATTCAAAACTTGGGCAGTGGTTCCCTCCAGTGTCTTTCCCTCACTCGGAACCCACTCTCTCTAGAAACTATACAGTTTTTCCCCTAGTTTCCTAGTCTACCTTACATCTTGAATCTATGCAAATGTGTCCTCATAGGACCTCATCCCATAGTAATGCATTGCATCCTGAAACTGAGCAGTTTTTATCCTCAGCTACTCAGTCTTCCTTGACCATTGAAACTACACATGTGTGTCTCTCAGTGATCACAAGAAGGATGACATGCTAGAGGACTCTCAAGGAGATGAGGAAGAAGGTAAGAAGACCAAGGAACCCCAAGGTATGATAGAAAATTGGGACTACATGAAGAGTCCATCTTATGCACGACCCTTGGAGGGTAGGTATGAAAAAAAAACACATCTTTTAAAATACACCTCTTAGTGTAGCTTGAAGGACTCCTTATCATTTTCATATCATTTTTTCTTCAATGACGTGCATAGTTTCAAACACTGAAATTCATTCCATGTGTTTCCTCTACGTTTCTTGCTCCCTTTTTCTTGCTTAACAAACTATCGTCTTTTGGCATGTTGATTTCCTTGTCATTCTTGCGATCTTCTTCTAGTGATTTCAAAGTTTTGTCTTTGTGTGTTTGGGTTGTCTTAGCTATGTGAACACCCATTGCAGACACACGTAAAGTTGTAAGCATTTTTGCGCAAGTGCCGTCACGATCATCCAAAGGTTTATCCCAAGTGTTGCACTTTTGCTTTCATCTCTAGACAATCCAACAAAGGGTCATCCTTTTCTATGTTGTCGCAATGGTTAGTGTTGTCATGCTGTCGAAGTATTTTAAGTGTGTGATCACAACGTCGAGTCATCATAAGTTCACTTGCCTCTCACACAGCCATTTTCCTGAAAATCTCTCGACAAATAAACTTCACCTCCCTGGACCCTGACTTAGCTACACTGTTCAGTCTCAACCCTCAGTGCTGCTTCTTTGCTATCTCAAACTGTGCAGTGCTTGAGGCTGTCCTCCTGGTTAGTTGCACTGTGCAATCCAAGAGGTGAGAAGCCTGTCTTCCTTCCCAGAACTGTGCATAAAATGCCTCACTACCATTCTAAACTACACACTTCGTAAGAAAATTCATCGAGCCTCCTCTCTGCTTACTGGAACCGCACACTGCGCAAAGACCTGAACCTCCAGTGCTCCCAGAAATTATGTAAAGATGTCCTACTAGTGACTTCCCTTGGTGGGGAGTCACTATTCTTCAAAACTGTATAAAACTCTCCTCTGGTCCCCTTTTTGTCTTGCATTATCTTCCCTTTCGAAATTGTGTAGAGGTGTCCCTTAGGTTCCCACTTTCCATCTGCCATAGTTGTCCTTAAATGTGAAATTATGCCTCCTAGTGGCCTCCGTGCACTTTTCCCAAACAATGAAGACTGTGATCTAGAGTTCCTTATCCAAGGTTGAGTTGTGCTCTGCATAGTCTGAGTGACCAGTCCTCCCTCCTTATCACCTAGAACTATACAGTGCACAGTGACTGGGCACTCTTCCCAACCTGTCATCTATCTTAGGCCTGGAGCAGAGAAAACGAGGCATCATGTTATACTAAAAGGTTTTACATTTGATATCATACCGTCAAGAGTGAATTTCAGGAATAGATACACTAATAGATCATGGAGAGACGACAAACAATATGAATAAGAAGAGCACATGGTAGAAGACTTACCTGTAGTTAGACGGATTAAAGAAGAAATAGATGAAAGAAACACATGCACAAAACCATATTGGAAGTCCAAGACCATTGAGGACCCTGTAGAATCAAACCATGCAAGGAAAAAATAAAGCACAACCAAGAGTTCATCCATCACTTAGCAGTGCGGCAACTTGACATGGACAGCTCAGCCAGCCAATATATGTCAGTTGTCTCATGTCAAGTTGTGTCATGAGTTGTCAAGGCCACATCACCACTATGGTCCATCACTATTGTAAATGAATGTAATGTAAAGTGAAAGTCTAATGTATGCACATAAGAAGTTGAAGAATCATGTCAGTTGAAAATTCATAGAAAGTTCAATGATCATAAGGATATTCCAAGAGTCGCAAGGGTCAAGAATCACCCTTGACTATATATACCCCTCCCATTGCATGAGCAAGGAATTTTCATCTTGGCTCCTCCCACATAGCCTTGAGTGTAGATTGTGAGTTTTTTGAGGAACGAGGAGTTACTCCAACATCTCAATATTGGGACTAGTAACGTATGGTGTACATATGTGTCTTAGGACTTTTAGTTAATTTAGAAGCCTGTTAAGGCTAGCATGTTTCATGCATGTTTTGTAAATGTTTGTAGGACTATTGTTTCGACATTTGTAATAAATGTTTGTTTCACCTGTACTAATATAGTTGAACTACTTCGGTTGTTTTAGTACTTATATTGTTGGGAATGTGTTGTATTTCTTATCACCATTGTCTCATACCTATCGAACTATGCTCCGTGGGATACTAGAGAAAACACCTTTGTGTATTGGTTATCACTGTTGTCACATCCTTGTGGACTACTATGGGGGATACTCAACATACCATCTTTGTTTTCTAGCTATAACAACCTTAACATCCATGTGGACTACTCTGTTGGGTGGTGTACATGTTCTCCCCTTCACTTCATTTTTATTGACCATCACATCTGTGTGGACTACTGAACTGGGTGGTGTATGTGTTGTCACCTTCGCTTTGTTTTGCATCCGTTGTGGAAAATTCCCCTGGGTGTTGGATAGACCTTTTTGGTTCGTGTGTGTCTCTTCCTGAGTGCCATTATTACCTCTCACTTAGAGGCTCACTTTATTCTCCCCCTTTGTAGTAAGAGAAACTAGACATGAGTTACATTACGCACTCACTAGGCACACTTACCTTGTTGTTTGAAAATACCATTGTAATGATCTCATGTGCTGATAGCTAGATCCAAGGCATATCTCTAAGTATATGGAAACTAGGCCTTTACATCGGATGGGACTCCTACACCAAACCATGTGAGTTCTAGTTGTAACTTCATACCAAGAATATCCCAAAATGAAGGATGACCTTGTCAGTATCATTATGTGTCACTGTTTGGGAAGGTTCTTTATTCATAACAAGTTGAATGTTTTTCATAGATGCCACTATAGCATGCCCTCTGAAATTAAGGCACCAACACTGCAATTGTTCATGCCATATTTGACATTTATTTCTTAAAGGAAGGGGACCACCTTCACTCTAACCATGGGAACTTCAAATAAGCTATAGCTATTGAACTCCACAAGTTTCTCCATAGCATGTGAAAAATTTGAGGAAAAATAGTACTCTAATGAAAGGGTTAATTTTTAAGGGTTTGGTGAAATTCCACAAGCCTCAATTGTCGAGGCTAGAATGGAGTGAGTTTTACATCACACGTCTTGGTCCCCTTATAACAAATATGTTAAGTTCATATGCAATGTAAGATTTGTTATAATTACTAGAAGGGACTCTTGGAGAGACTTTTTTAGAGTAAAACCTTCTATTAGTTCGACCATATGGCGGTATTGTACCACTGTATGGGGGTTGACTGTCATATATTTCAAACTTGGTACCCAAAAAGTTTGACTTATCAAGTAAAAGAAAAATTAGCATGACCCATAAAAATAAAAAACTAGAATCAATATGCTTGATTTGTTAGATATCTTTAACCTACACAAATATTCACTTCAGAAACACATTCTTCACTTTAAAAATTGATCCTAAACATCCCTATAAAGCAATGTGATTTCACACCTTAATTTTCCAATATATGTAATAATTGTTCGAGAAATTTTATGTACATCCAAAGAAATGATGTAATTTGTGACTGTAGTACATTTGGTTTTCCTGGAAGCAAGGAGAAATTTTCCATTTTCAATAGATAAGGTTGAAAACACCACATCACAGGTTTTTAATAAGAAAAAATTCAATGGAAATTGTAAAAAAAGATCATGTTGATGGTGATGGAAATCTGTCAACCGAGGGTATCTCCCCAATATGAAGTCCCAGTTAGACCTCACATTGTTTGGTGTAGAAGTCCCATCTTGTATAAAGGCCCAATTTCCAAATCCTCAAAGATCTGCCTTGGCTCTAGCTTTCATCACAAGAGAGTGATGCAATGGTATCTTCGAACAACCAGGCGAGTGTGCCTGGTGAGTATGTAACATAACTATGTCAAGGTTCACTTACTACAAAAGGGGGGGAGAAAGGTAAGCCTCCAAGTGAGAGGTAATAGTACCACCCATGAAGAACACACGTGAACTAGAAAGGCATGTCCAAGATCCAAGGGAATAGTCCATAGCGGATGCGACAGTTATTACAACCAATGAAAAGGGAAAGATTTTTCTACCATCAAGCGGAGTATTCCACAATATTTTTGATGGTCATTACAACCGATGAGTAAGGAAATATATGTCTAGTATCTCATGGAATAGTCCACAAGGATGAGAGAGCAATAACAACCATTATGGCATGTTCAAGATAACTATAACAACCGAAATATTTCAACTATCTTAATACATGTGAAAACGAACATGAAATACAAATGCTCATAGAATGGTCTTACAAACATCCATAATTCATGCATGGAAAAGTGCTAGCCTAAAAAGGCTTCTGTAATTAAGAAAAATTTCCAAGACACGTATTTACATTATACATCACTAGCCCTAGTAGTGGGACATTGGAGCCACATCTTGCTCCTCAAAGAACTAATGGATCTCTCTACTGCCTTGCAGGAGGAGGCAAGGTGAAAACTCATTTTCCTATACAACGAGGAGGTATATATAACTAAGGGGTGATGCTTGAACCTTGTGACTCTTTGACTAACCTCATGATAGTTCAACTTCCTATAATTTTCAACTGAAATGACTCTTCATATTCATGTGTGTCCATTGGAATTAACTTTACAATACATTTTATTTACAATAGACATGGCTCATAATAGTGATGTGGCCTTCGACAACTCATGACATGACTTGACATGACACTGTTGACATGGACTAGCTTACAGAGGTGGTAATATCAAGCTGTTGTTGTTGTTGAGTGATAGATTTGTTCTTGGGTGTTCTCTCTCTTCTCCTCCACATAGCTTCAAGATGAAAGTTCTTCAATGATATTTGGTCTTGGGAGGTGGTTGCAAACTTGTGTCCTTTTCTTGCACTCGATAGGTTCATTGTCGGTTCAACTACATGTGAGTCTGTAGGCATGCTTCCTTCCTACTTTTCCATGACTTGAGTGATCCATATTTAAACAGGAATGCAACAAGTTACAGAAATAACCATAAACATAGAGATTCAATGGAAATAATACTTCATTTCATTAATGTAAAATACCAAAATATGCTTACAAACAGAAATGGAAATAAACCAGCTAGGGTGATGGTAGCTTATTTCTGAGAAGTGATGTGGTGGCTACATGCCTATGAACTATGTTAAAATGAGGCTCAAAGGCCTATTTACTATTGAGAAATAATGGAAAACCCTAAACATCCAAAAACCTAACCCTAGAAGATGAAACACCAAACTGTGGGCCACATTTCAGGTAAATTGGTACATCAACTTCCTAAGGTTGTAACTTTGGCATATGATCTTCGTTTGACATGAAGAATAGCTCATTAGAACGATATATCCAAGGACTACAAATTTTAAAATAAAAATGTAGGACAATTGACCCACATTACTCCTAGATTTCCCAAAAAACATCATTTATGGCCTCAAAACGGCTCGAGAAGTTCAGGACCCGAAAAACTGCTAAAAATAATAAATTGTGCTACAATTAAGGAAACTTAAAAACTGAAAGAGGCATTTGTGGGGGTCCATGTGGTATAGGTGGGTGGCCACCAACATCCACCTCGATCAATCCACCCCCCTTAGGATGAAATGGCCCCCATTGCGTTGAGTTCCTCCATCTACTTAACTTGGTCTCTGATGTGTCTAGTAATGGTGGTAAGAATGATAGAGGGAGGTACACATTGAAAACTTGGTGCAATCAAAGGAATGGGGGAATGTTGTGCTCCAAATAATTGTTCCCCACAATATTGGTACTCCTGTAAAGACCATGTCACTTCTCGTACTTGTCATTTTTCAGAATGGAGCTGTGATATATCGGCCCATTGGGTAGAGGTGCTCTAGGAGTCAGATCGAATGAATGCTTGACTGAATAGTGCAATGGTGTCGCTGTGGATGAGGAGAAGATGTTCCTATCTGCTTTCATGACCATATCCCTCTATTGTTGCTACTACTTGGAGGAACCCTTCGCGGGGGTCATGGATGTGGCGACGATCTTCCCCTTACTTTGGGAGTGAACCAGACAAAAAATGAATTTCCTAGTCTAGGAGATGAGCTTGCTGCATTTCTTAGTAGTGATCAAAGAGGTGGTGGTAGGTGGGGCTACCTTCAGTATCTTGTATAATGAATTACAAAAAGAAATAATGATAGTGCAATGCCTTGACTCATACACATCCTGTCACCTCCACAAGTGTGGTTGGTCTAATAATACATCACAAATATCCAGAGGTGCAACATAAAACAATACCTTGTCTGTGAAGGGTTTGGTGCTATTGGGAAACCACTACTGGTGAACTCAGACATCTTGTCCTTGGTGAAACCACTTGATACTGTACAGTTGTAGGTGTGGTGTAGTTAATAGGCCCAAGTGCTTCACGAAATTTGCTAAATTGAGGTTCTTTTGGCTACCACTATTAGCAATGAATTGTAGCAGCGGAACCTTCACCCACATCTGTGAGTAGAAAATATGTTGCCCCTCCTCTGGAACTTCAGGCTCACTTTCTCTAGATCTTGGTTATGGAAATAGTGGCACTGGGCTCCGCATCAGTGATCTACTTCCCTTCGCAATTCCACTTGCCAGGTTTTGATTTAGGGTTAGAAAATTTATTTGATCCTGAAGCCTTCAACTCGACCACCAGCGACTGCTTGGTCTGACACTCACTTGTGTTTTGAGTGGGGCTCTTATGGAACTCACACCACATTCCTATGTCCTTCTTCGACTTCATGGTGTTTTTCTTCGTTTGTGGTTTCAATGGGTTATCTTGGGTTTCCCCATCTTAGCTCTTAGCTCTGTCCTTGGTTCTATGATTTGGGGAAGCCTTTCCGTTGCTTTAGATTCACAAATCGAAAGTCTTGCCTCTTTTGTTTGAACTTCTGCTTCATTTTGACAGTGTATAGGTATGCCATCCTGAGCGAGGAGATGTTCAAGAACTCCATCTCTTCCTAGATGTATCTGTGTGGGCAGCCGCGATATTTGAGTACCAAATGTAGCTCAAAATCCTTGATACCCAGCTATGTGCGGAGGTTATGAGAAATGTTTGTGAACTTCGACACATCTTGGTCCCTTCCCTGCTGTAGCATGGTCTGCTTTATGTATTTGTCCTGATAGCTTTTGATAGGGTAGTACTACTCCTTGATGGCACCCAGAATGAATTCCAAGAGTAGTGAGCCCATACTTTCATCCTTCTACTCATAGTAGGTTTCCCACTAGTCCTTGACGTCGGGGGCTGCTTTGAGAAGAGCGAAAATAATCTTTTCTCGACTGGAAAAATCATGAAGCGAAAAAGAACCCTCTAGTAGATTTAACCATTTATCTACAACATCTATATCTATCTGACCCTCGAATATGGAGATTTCAAAATTAACTTGTACCTTAAACGGTGTGGCATTTCCAGAGTAGCTATTGGAAGCCGATGCATTGCCCCTGGGTAGTCGCTGAAGGATCTGGGCAAAGTTGTCAATCATTGCATTCCTTTGCCACTCGAGGGCTTCTTCGAGTAAGATTTTGATAGGATCTCCTACCCCCTAATCTTTCTTTTCATCCACCATGGGAGGCCGTTAGGGTTTGCAAGGCTAGTCTTACAAAGGTTCAACTAGTTCAAGCCCTAACTCCTTATAGCCATCCTCATTAGGGACATGCAAATAAAAATAGAGAAAAAGTAGATCGCTCTGATAGCACCGATTCGAATTTAAATGGGAATGCAACAAATTACAGAAATAACCATAAACAAAGAGATGAAATGGAAATAATACTTCATTTCATTAATGTAAAATACTGAAATATGCTTACAAATAGAAATGGAAATAAACCAGCTAGGGCGGTAGTAGTTTATCTCTGAGAAGAGATGTGGTGGCTACATGCCTCTGAACTATGTTGCAATGAGGCTCAAGGCCTATTTATTGTTGAGAAACAATGGAGAACCCTAAACACCTAAAAACCTAACCCTAGAAGTTGAAACACCAAACTGTGGGCACCGTTTTGGGTAAATTGGTACATCAACTTCCTGGGGTCGTAACTTTGGCATATGATCTTCGTTTGACACATAGAATAGCTCGTTAGAAAGATCTATCTAAGGACTACAACTTTGGGAAGAGTGACATAAGACCATGAACCCATGTTGCTCCTATATTTCCAAAAAATGTCGTTTAGGGCCTCAAAATGGCTCCGGAAGTTCACAACTCGAAAAACTTCTAAAAATAGTAGATTGTGCTACAATTATGGAAACTGAAAGATTGAAAGAGACAGTTGTGGGGGTCCAAGTGGGATAGGTGGGTGGCCACCAACATGCACCTAGATCATTAAGAGTGTACCTATTCCTGCAATGCACTCATGACGGGAGGATATCAATCTGAAAACTCCCTACTCTAATATGGTGAATTATCATCCATGCACTAAGCTTGGGACAAGTCATAGCTCGGGAGACAAGGCTCATTGACTATGTATTACATAATTCTAGTCGGGAGGGAAAGAGTTTGATCCCTGAGACTATGCAGAGTGCAACGCAAGCTTGATTGAGGAAATTTTGAGTGTAGTCCTCACTAAGGAGAAAAATCGCATAATGGCTAGCAGGAAATAGGATTGCATAGTTTAATTCAGCAATGTCTTATGCAAGGTGAAGCCAAGGGAGGTTAGTTTTTCATGGCTTTCATAGGTAAGGAGGATTGTATAGTAGAGAGGCCTGGAAGTGAAAATTGCACAGTCTTTGAGGACAAAGATCTCTAGCCAAGGGAGGACACTGGGCACACCTCTGTGTAGTTCTAGAGGCCAATGGAGGAAGGGATCTCTATGCACTGTGGGATTCCAATAGGTAAGGGAAAATATTAAGGACTGGAAGTGTGAAATATGCAATTCAAGCTAAACTAGAAGGAATTTTTGTGCAATTACGGGAAAAAAGGAAGATTGTTAAAATTTAAAATTGTCCAGTAAAATGGCCCTAGAGGATAGTAATTATGCACTCCATAGTTCGAGTCAACAAGGTCACATCATTGAGGGCTAAGACAATGTAGTATGAAGCTCAGTCAAGGTCAGGTGAAGATGAGTTGCTCGGTTAGGAATATTTCTTTGGGACTCATGGTGAACTCAAAATATGATCACATAATTGGCATAATTCGATGACATGACAATGATAAACCATCAGAACAACAAGAAAAGCATTACACTGTGAGTGACTATCTTACGACAAGAAATGGAAAGTGTGACAGTTGAGATAGACTTTGTGACAACCGTGACGACACTTATCTGACATCACTCAAGAATTTGTGCATGAGTATGACAAGTGTTTACATGTCTAGGACAACTCGTATACAAAAAGACAAACCTTTGAGATCAACAGAAAGGCTCGAAAACATGGCATAACAACCAAACATGCCAAAAAATGACAATTGATTCAACAAGTGAAAGGGATAAAGACACTTATAGGAAACACATGGAATGAATTTCAATGATTTCAACCATGCATGTCATTGAAGACATAATGATATGAAAATGATTTCAAAAATATGTTATTTGTTCGCATACGTACCCTCCAAAGGGTTATGCATGAAATGGAGTCTTCATGTGGTCCTGATACTCTATCATACCCTGGGTTCATTGTTCTTCTTATCTGATAACCATCTTTTCTTTTCAGCTCCTTGAGTGTCATCTAGCATGTCCTCCTTCTTCATCGTCTTGCCATATCCTGGTAGAATTCCTATATCTGTGATCCATTGATGATAAGATGACATTAGTTTGATAAGCCCCTAGTCTATATACTACACTTTGGTTCATAGACTGGTCCAGAATTGAGCGACATGCCAGGGGATAAGGCCTAATGACTACAATTGTGCAATTAAAGCAGTGAAGGCTCAAGCTTGATCACTGATACTACATAGTGTACAACTCAAGACAGACTAAGGTAAATTTATGCACAATCCTCACAGAGGGAAAGAATTGTGCAGTGGCTACTGGGAGACAAAATTGAGTGGTTTAAGTAGGTAGTTGTTGCTGCGGGATAAGGCCCTAGGAGGACAAATCTATGTAGTTTCAGGAGGAAAGCTGAATTGGGCAGATAAGATGCTTGAGGGAAAAAACTACGCAGTTTCTCAAGATAGTGGGTTCCATTTGAGGGAAGGACATTGGAGGAAGCCACTATGCAATTTTTGATGCCAAGGGAGGCTAGGCTTTCTACAAATTTTGTAGTTCTAACAGGAAAGGGAAAAGCTTGACGGTTTCTAATGTGAAGTGCATAGTTCAGGAAAGCTAGAATACTCTGGAATTCAACTAATTGTGGGATCAGTGGAACCAATGTGAACAACGATAGAACTTTGACTATGATCACACACTTGAAAACTTATTCATAGAATATAGACCATCTAAAACATAAGTAAACATACTTCTCTTAATGTAACAACCTTTGTGGCAACTTACAACAAGTGGGACTCTAATGATAGATTTTGTGAGGATAAAGGCGACACTTGTGCAATAGTGCATGAAACTTTGGAAATGAGTGTGAAACATGTCTATATGATGAGAGCAACCCATTTTCGGAAATATTTCCCCTTGAAGCAAAACAAACTTCTCTTTGCATGACAAGTGATAATCCCCATGGCTGAAGATGACATATACTATATAAAGATAAAAGCATGAACGACTCTTAAGATCGAAGAATGGAGCTTGAAAACATCATCTTACTAATAAGTGACTAGGGAATGATCGATCACATGATCCATGGTAGGCTCCAAAATTCAAGTGTAAGACAAAAAATTTTATTGTGTTACAGCCACTACAACACTAGATGACACACTGGTTGAAATCCAAATTATCTATCTTGGTTCACTTTTAGTGCAGGGCCTTGGTCCTTAAGGGAGTATTGATTCATCATGTAGATTACTCTAGCTTCTCCATTTACCCCATGGGAAGACATGGTCCCCTTTGTATCTTCTCAGTTTGACACAACATAAGATTTAGCTAGATCATAGTGTTTCAAATTGAGAAGGGTAGTTTAACTCACGAGCTTAAAATTTCCATAGTATAGTTGTTCATCTCTGGTGTCGCTCAGCTGCCAGTAGGGATGGACAGTACCCCAACAGAGTCATGCACGAACACAAGCATTTCTCTATTGCCAACAAGCCTAGACAATACCTTGGTGGAGTTTCCTGCTTCACCTCTCTATGTAGGAAGCCTTTCTCTTCTTTCACATTTATTTAAAGAGAATTGTACATCCACCCTTGTTTATTTTGGGATGAAAGATGGATCCAGACTTATTGTGAGTAGGCGAGGTTTTTCCTTTAGATAAGCATATAAATACCTGTGATTTAGGTTTTCTTGTTTATATTTTTCCCTTCTCCATTTCTACTAGTTGACAAACTTGAAAACACCAAAGTAAAAAAACTAAGTATGGACATGAGGTTTTCAGACTTGACATAGCTTCTTGGTTGGACCAAAGCTCTCCCTATGGACAGATCATATTTTTCGTTCAAACTTCATCATCCAAAATATACAACCAACACAAGGAACATGGACAAATGGCTAGCCAAATGTTGAGGTGTCACTAGAATATTTATAGTCCAGCCACACACATAATAGGAAGCCAAAACAGGTCCAGGCACAACACTTATTCGCATGTTGAAAGAAAAATGAAAACTCAACAACGGCGGAAAGTAAGACGAGAAGAAAGAAACACACAAGAAGGAAACTAAACTAGAAGAAAAGAAAAAAAAAATGGGTAAATAAAACATGATTTATAATCAAAATACGGAAATGAAGATAAACTATAGAAACTGAGTGCAAAATGAGTGCAAGAAAGGGAAATCCAACAATGCAGCTAATCCTACTTCTAAGGTAACATCTAGAAGTTTAGGGTTACGTGTAATGAAATTTATAATGAAGCCAGCACAGTCATTCCCAACTTGCATCCACAAATATATGATCAATTAAAACATATATAAAGTGACATGCAATAGAAGATACAAAAGATTAAAAAACTTGCACAAGAAAAGGAGGGTCTTTCCTATGGGCGAAAAGGTGTGTCACACCCAGTGCTATTATCCAATTCACATGCTTACCTTTTTGAGAAATACCATTTTTCTGAAGACGTTAGAATCTTCTTGAGGATATTTCTTCATGTACACCAAGCTCCTTAGCAAGTGCGAGAAAATATTGAAACTTGTTTTTTTCTACGGAGCTTACCGAGTAAGATTATTCCATCCACTCAAATATTGGATTATGAAACTGATGATGGCCCTCTTAAGAACCCCATAACCTTTGAAAAGATGAATTTATGATTTGAGAAGAAAGATAATGATGGGAGCCTTGTAAGGGAAAATAGACCTGATAATTCTCAGTATTCATTCCAATATAGCGAGGACCTACCATAACAACCAGTGAAGGATAGAGTGCCTCACTTGCTTGAAATAAATATGAATAGAGAGATGTTGAACAATGAAGACCAATGGGTGTGAAACAACTATCATTGGATGTGTCAATGGGAAAATAATAAGCTGAACGACAGTCACCAAAGACAAAGATTTGGTTAGATGAGCTGATTGAAGCATCAGATTCCCAGTTTGCAATAAACAAAAAAAACCTAGTTTTAACAATCTTGTGAATGATCTGAACAATAGAACAAAGTCCCTTGTGAGCCAGATATGGCAAAACACATTCCTTCATCTGGTGACAAATCGGACAAGCATCATAGTCATCAAAATAATTTAAAAAGGATGTTAGCACCATGAATGTATGAGAGCAGTTGAGGCATGGTGAATGCATAAGAACTTGATTCGTGTGACAACTTATGCATTCATTATCATTAAGGGATATTTCTAGTGTGATGAGTGCACAATTTTGCAATATAATATTCACAAGAATACCATGGAGTTGACCATTAAGTGATAAATTTGATAAGTATGATTCTTGCAAGCATAGGTAGTCATTGAGATGATCAACTTCACAGTTCCATGACTTTATGAGAGATGGACATTCCTGTCCCAAGTTTTATGTGAGAGATTTGTATGAAGATAAATGAATTTTAATAGATTCTTAAATTTTGTCAAAGGTAAAATCTTGAAAATTTAAAATATCACACTTGGAATACCAAACATTTTTCACGCGGATATCCAAATCGAGTGAAACCATGCAGATAGATGGATTGTGCGGGAGAAACCATATTTGATTGAGTTCGGGAGGCTTACCAGAGTCATGATATCTTGACATAACCATCAATGGAAGTTGAAGTTCCTCAACTCCCTGGCAGGTCTTGAAACTTTCCAAGATTGTAGAATCATGTTTCCAAACTTGAACCAGATCATGCATGGTTTGAGGACAGTTGTTTCTAATTTCAAAACTGCTCATTAGATGGTAGCCATCTCTGTCACAAGTGTCATTAAACTTTTCAACTTCAACAATCTGACTACCCAATTGGAGAGGCTCTTATGATATCACATTCAATGATACATGAATTGGTGAGATATCATGAGAAAGCTGATTTGAAGAGTTTTCTTCATGAAAAAGAAGATATGATGAGGGGTGTGAAGAGTTCTCTATGTTTTTATTGTTTTCAATTTCATCATGGAAAACCTCATTGCCTTATGTCAATCGAGGGGATATCTCATTGATGAATAAATAAAAGAACATGGACCATCTTTGTCGCAAGTGGATCTGTTGTGAATGGTAGGACACAAGGGATAGTGAGGTGAAGTGTAAGTTTTGATATGAACATCTTCTTTGACCAAAGAAGATTCTAGATAGAAATTAAAATTAAAAAATTCTTGAGGCACTGAAAGATCATATGATGTGCTCGGAAATTTGACAGAACATACGAAAATAGAGTTATCATCATTTGGATGATTACTGCCCAAGGCTGGGGGTTGATTGAAAGAATGGATTGTACTGGATTTTCCACTGCGATTAGCGGATTGAGAATCATTCAAGAATGGAAACTCATTATTTTTACATGGAATATTTTGAAAAGAGAGAGGAAAATTTGAAAGTTCCCTCACCTTTCTACTCCTTTAACTATGTAATGTGACTGCCTTGTACTTGATCACAACTTCATAAAGTAGCTTGAGAATCAAGAGAATATGAAGAACTGGCAGGTGAAGAAAATTTATGAAAAGAGTCATGGTACAAAGAGTCCATATGTGAAGAAGATACATGATAACACAAATGTGGATCAATCTTGACATTAGAGTTGTGAATGGTGAAATCCTCTTGCTGAGTGGAGGAGTGAGTCTTCATTGTAGGCTTCATGAGCCATTATCGAATTTCCTTCGTTAAAGCGAGAGAAGAATGAGATAATGGACTGGATATTTGATTCACAAATTTCTGATTTTTACGATCACCACAAGGAGGCACCAACATTGGGACCAAAAAAGGGGGAGCATAGGGAACAAAAGGGATAGTAAGTTCCTCCTCTACAATTTGAGGTTCCCCATGATCCATGAGAGTTGGGGAAGAAGGGAGAACAGGAGGTTGAGGATCATTGTATAAGGAGATATGAACCAAGTGCTCAAACTCTTGTTTTAAGAAATGCGAGTTCAATTTTTTTTAGGAATTTCACAATAGAGGTTAAGGAAACAATCAGGAAAATCCTCAACTTATTCATCAGGCTTGATTCTTAAATGATGATTTTTTTAATAGACATATTGGCGGTTATACTTATTGAAATATTTATATAGAATCTTAATAAGCTGATCAAATGAATGGATAAAATAAATGGGTAATGTATGAAACCACTTGCTAACATGTCCTTCGAATGTGGGGTTTAGTATTCTATACATGACATCTTTGTAACCCATTTTGTGACAAAAACAAAGTTAAATAACTTGAAACAAAGGTTCACAAAAAGTTGATTCACCCTCACCATCGAACATAAATTTGGACATGTCATGAATGACTTCCGCAGCAATGGTACAATTAATCTCTTTAGAAAAAAATCTTAGGATTATGATTTGGGGAAGAGCCATTTCAAATCATAGATTCAAACCAAACTCTACGTGCTTAGCCTATTGTCTGGCCCTCCTTCTAGTGCCTTTCTTGTTGATGGTGATAGAAATCCATTAGCCAAGGGGATCTCCCTAATATGAATTTTCAATTAGACCCCACACCATTTGGTGTAGGAGTCCCATCCAGTATAAAGGATTGGTTTCCAAATCCTCAACGATCCTCATTTGATCTACTTGTCAGCATAGGACAGTGTTGCAATCGTATCTTTGAAAGAAAAGGTGAGTGTTCTTGGTGAGTCTGTAACATAACTGTGTCAAGTTTCTCTTACTAAAAAATGGGGTGAGAAAGGTGAGCCTATAAGTGAGAGGTATTAGTACCACCCAGGAAGAGGCAAACGTGAAACAGAAGGGATTTTCCAACATCCAGTGGAATAGTCCATAACAGATGCGGGAGTTGTTACAACCAATAAATAGGGAAAGATTCGTTTATCATTGAGTTGAGTAGCCCACAACGGATATGATGATCGTTACAATAAATGAGTAAGGCAAGGTATATCTAGTATCTTATGAAATAATCCACAAGGATGAGACAACTGTAATAACCATTACAGTACATTCTCAATAAGATAAGCCCCAAAACAACTGCAAATAGTTCAACTATCTTAGTGCATGTGAAAACGAGCATGAGATACAAATGATCATAGAATATTCTTACAACCATCCATAAGTCATGCGTGGAAAAGTTTTGACCTTAAAAGGGCTTTGTAATTAAACATAACTTCCAAGAGACATATCTACATTATACATCACTAACCCCGGTAGTGGGACATTGAAGCCACTACTTGTTCCTTGAAGAACTAACTGATCTCTATAATGCCTTGCGAAAGGAGCCAAGGTGAAAATTACTTTGCTCATACAATGAGCGGTTATATAAAAATTAGGGGTGATGCTTGACCCTTGTGACTCTTTGACTACCCTCATGAGTGTTCAACTTCCTATGACTTTTAAACTGGCATGAATCTTCATATTCATGTGTGTCCATTGGACATCCACTTTACATTACATTTGATTTACAATATACATTGTTCATAACAGTGATGTGGTGTTTCAAAACTCATGGCATGACTTGACATGACACTACTGACATGGACTGGCTTGCTGAGATTGAAATGTCAAGTTGTTGTTGCTGCTGAGTGATAGATGTGTTGTTAGGTGTTCTCTCTCTTATTCTCTGCATAGATTGATGATGCAGGTTCTTAAATAATATTCGGTATTGGGAGGTGGTTGCAAACTCTTTTTCTTTTATTTCTATTGATAGGTTCACATGTCATTTTAGATATAGGTCAATCTCTAGGCATGCTTCCCTCCTCCATTTCCTTATTCATCATCTGAGTTGAGAGTGTATCTATTCCTGCAATTCACTCATGACAAGATGACATCAATCTAAAAAATCCCTTGTCTAAGATGGTGCATTATCATCCATTGAATGATCTTTGGACAAGTCATAAGTTTGGATATATGGCTTGATGACTACGTATTATGTATTTCCAATTGGCAAAGACAGAGTTTAATCATCGAGACTACGCAGAGTGTAGCTCATGCTTGACTGAGGAAATTTTGAGAATAATCCTCACTGAGGAGAAAAATTGCACAGTTTCTAGTGGGAGACAAGATTCTGCAGTTCAAGTCATTAGTGGTTGGTGCAAGGTGAGGCCAAGAGAGGTTAGTTTAGAGCAATTTTCAAAGGTAATGAATACTGGGCAATAGAGAGGCCTGGAAGCCAAAACTATGCAGTTCTTGAGGATAGTGAGGTTTGGCTAAGAGACAACACTAGGGACACCTCTACATAGTTTTGGGGGCCATGGGAGGTTGGTCTCTCTACGCACTGTGGAATTCCAGTAGGCAAGAGAAAATCTTGAGGACTGAAAGTGTGAAATGCATTGTTCAAGCCAAACTGGAAGGAACTGCTACGCAATTTTGTGAGTCAAGGAAGGTTGCTGAACTTTGGAAATGTGCAGTGCAACTACCCTGGAGGATATTGACTGCGTACTACACAGTTCCAGTCATCAAGATCACATAATTGAGGTCTAAGACTATGTAACGTGCAACTCAGTTGGGGCTAAGTGTGACAGAAAATATGGACTCGTGGTGAACTCAAATTGTGATCACACACTTAGCATACTTCGATGACATGACAACCATAGACCATCATAACAACGTGAAAATCATTACCCTCTGAGTCACTATCTTATGACAAGAAATGACAAGTGCGACACTTGAGATAGGCTTTAGGGCAACTGTGATGACACTTCTAAGACAATGCTCAAGACTCTATGTATGAGTGCAACAAGTGTTTACATGGCTAGGAAAACTTGTATACACAAACACCAACCTTTGAAATCAACAAAAAGGTTCACAAAAATGACATAACAACCAAACATGTAAAAAGACGACAATTGATCCAACAAGGGGAGGAAGACACTTAAAGGAAACACATGGAATGACTTTCAGTGCTTACAATCATGCACATCATTGAAGACATAATGATATGAAAATGATAGGAAGTTGTTCGTGCTACACTAAGAGTTGTGTTTCAAAAGGATGTGCTTTGTTTCCCATACCTACCCTCCATAGGGTTATGCATCAGATGGAGTCTTCATGCAGTCCTGATCTTCTATCACACCCCATGTTCCCTGGTCTTATTATTTGATACCCATATTTTCTCCTCAGATCCTTGAGTGTCATCTAGCATGTCCTCCTTCTTCATCAGCTTCTTCATCATCTTGGAATAACCTGGTAGAATTCTTGTATCTGTAATCTACTCATGACAAGATGACATCAGTCTGATAAACCCCTAGTATAAGATGTTGCACTTGGGTTCATGAACTAGATTGGGGCTAAGTGATAGGCCAGGGGAGAAGGTCCATTAACTATGCAATTATGTACTTCAAGAAGCTAGGGTTCAAGCTTGATTACTGAGATTGCGTAGTGGGCATCTCAAGAAAGACTTAGGGAAATTTCTGCATAGTCCTCAATAAGGAAGTAATTGTGTACTGGCCACTTAGAGACTAAATTTTGTAGTTAAAGCAGGCAGTGGCTACTATGGTATAAGGCCTTGGGAGGAAAGGTTTGTGTAGTTTTAGGAGGAAAGGTGAATTGGACAACTAATACATGAGGGACAAAACTGCACATTTTTTGGAGATAGTGGGTTCTAGTTGAGGGAAGGATACTAGAGAAAGGCATTGCGCAGTTTTGGATGCCAACGAAGGCTAGGATTTCTACACATTGTATAGTGATAGCATGAAAGGGAAAATCTCGAGGGTTGTTGATGTGAAGTGCCTAGTTGAGGAAAGTTGAATGAGGCCAGGTTGCTAGGAATAATCCAGAATTTTGCTAAGTGTGGGACTAGAGGAACAAATGTGAATAGTGATAGAGCTTTGACTATTATCACATAATTGAACACTTAGTGATACAACATATACCATCCAAAACATATGAGAACATACTTCGCTTAATGAAACAACCTTTGTGGCAGCTTATGAAAAGTGTGGCTCTAACGATAGACTTTCTGAGTATAAAGGTGACAGTTGTGCAATAGTGCATGAAACTTTGGGATGACGGAAACCCATTTCCATAAATATTTCCCCTTGAAGTAAAGAAAACTTCCCTTTGCATGAAAATCGATAATGTCCATGCCTGAACATGACACATACTATATAAATATAAAATTGTGAACGACTGTTGAGATCAAAGAAGGGAGCTTGAAATCATTAGCTTACCAATAAGTGACTAAGGAACAATCAATCACACAATCCATAATAGACTCCAAAATTCAAGTCTAGGCTAAAATTTTGGAGGATGATGTTGCCACTACAATGTATCCTTAATTGATTACACAAATAAGATTGTTAAGTAATTAATTCCATATTTGTAAAATCTAATAAATAGTTAGTCATGTCGAAATTTAATTTAATTGTAGGGAACTTTAGGAGCATTTATGAATCTAATTATTAAACAAGAACTGAAATGATACACATAATGGGAAGATTGATGATTCAGGTGTACGAAATGAACTCATGTCACTTATGAATTATCAAAGAGGAAGAAATAAAATAAGAAAAATTAAATGATTTCCATCTATAGAGAAACACTGCAAATATAAAACATTCCAAAATTAAAGTAATTTGATTAAAGTTGTCAAGTTTCTTCTCTTTGTAAAGGAAGGAAGCAAGTGGACAATTTTTTTTACAAATTGCATCACAACCAATCGAGTTTGTGTAGTAACTAGTATGAATGGTCAATTGGCTGTAGCTCTAGTGGTTGGGAGGAAAGTTCAAATCACTCTTTGTCACATTATTTTCTCTCTTCGTGAGCTTTCAACCCTAAAGAATATGTTTTACCCTGGATACCATCCTCATAATGAAGGGAAGTCCCTAGTGGGTTTCACTGGGAAATGCATTACATGGAAAGGAAAAATTTACTCTGAATGATCATAAGGTTAAACGAAAAGGACTGCGACCCAAGGTGTGGGCTACATCTAGTGCAACTGGGATGACAAGTTGGGAGGCATAGTAATTTGAGGGAATAGATTGCAAAGTTGAATTGGTAGGCATAGTAATCCAAAGGAGATTGGAAGTTAAATTGCGCAAACAACACTTAGTTTAATACAACTATTCCATGTGTCAAATGCAACTTAACACCAAATCCGAATTTCAAAGCATCCAGATTCCACTTAGAAAGTGAGTGAGGGATTTATTATTAATTACAAATAGGTTCTAGTTTGAAACTAAAACTAAAAAATATGATTCGTTCTAAATATATAGCTTTTCCTGTAGAGGGTTTGGATTAGTGCATATCATAGCAGTTGAAAGAGTGCATATTGAATTGAACCCAACTTGTGGCTGACTAGGAATGTGGAATATGATGATAGTCATTGCAAAATCTAGCTATCTTGATGACTAAAAGCATGGAATATGACTCATGATCACTTCTTCCAATTTTGTCTTTGATCTAAATTAGGGGGAAGTAGTTAATAAGAGAAATTTCCATCTTGTTAAAGATCACATGGAACATTTGGGACTCATTCATACCATCTCCATTAGGGCTTATATAGGAGGGATGGGTTTATTATTTCATGGGGTGGGGCATCCCCAACATTTCCCAGATCCATCTGAGGATGGGGGAAAATGACCCTTTTTTCTCAAGGATATCCCTGGGACAACAGATGATGTGGAATTCTCCTCACATGCCCTCCCATTCCAGAGACATTTGAGTTCCATTCCTAGCATGATCAAGCAGTCCCAACAATGTCTAAACTTCAAACATATGTTGAAGATACCAACTAATCTAGTGTCCATTGTAGCAACCTACTCGAAAAATATATATTCCATCCATGTGAACATTTCCCAATAATCTAATAGCATAAACATAGCAACAACATGAAGTATATGCACCTTACTTATTCCATTGGATTTATTAAATATGCACCTTAGGCTTTTAAGATCTACTCTAGTTATCCCAGCCTCTTCTTCGACATTTATTGCCTTTGCAAGGAACCAACAGAACATTTTTCACTAGGACGAGTAGTTTTAATTATTTTTAATGTTTGTTAATAGTCTGGCATGGAGCAATTTTAATTCATAGGAAAAATACCATGAGATTTGTGTTACATTGCCGAAGACAACATCTAATGAAACATGACAAGGTGATATTCCCCTATATTTTGCAATTCAATTACTCAAAGTACATAATTGTATTTTTCATAACAACATTATAGCATTCTTTCTTTGCTCAAACTATTGAGACAAAATAAAAAAATAACACAGATCATTAAGTCGCCAACCCATGATTTTCATTTCCAATTTATGTAGTGTAGGATTCTAGGTTTTTCCAATTAAATTCTCTCTTAAATTTTTATTTTCGTACTTACATATTAATTTTCTACTAGTTAGAAGCTCACAAAACATCTTTTTTTACGGTTTATCTAGGTAGAAATATATGTATACTAAATTTTTGTGACATCTATCATTCTTTTATTTGTTACCAAGTTTAGGAGGAAGGGCCTTTATGATTGCAAGTTTTGCAACAAGAATTGTTAATTGGGATAAGGTCAATTTCCTAAGAGAAGTTTTTATCCTCCCCACCAAAGTTCAAATTTCACTTACAACATGTTTTCCCTTTTTAGGTGATTGGTTCTGGCAAGGTACTAGCAATGTCACGCTTACTAAGAGCCTGAGGGTGGGATGTGATGCATCTAAACATTTTATCAATTGGGTTTAAATTGGGTGGTTAAGAGGAGAAGTTACTATCCTCCCTACCGATGCTGAAATCCCTCTTGTGATATGTTTACTTCTCATGGGGCAATTTGGGTTGGCATGATACCAACAATTTTACTCTCACTTAAGTGCTTGACGGTGAGACCAAATGTTTGGCAACATTAATAAATCAATTCAGTATAGATTTGTTGTTTAAGAGGAAATTGTTGTCTTCGCCGCCCAGTTTCAAATTCCACTTTTGATATATTCTCTCCTCATGGGCCAATTGTTCTTGGCAAGGTGCCAACAATATCACTCACGTAAATGTTGATATGTCTATTAGGGCTAGCTCAATTGGTTATTGCCAGTCTTTATGGGAATTTTGCCAGTTCCGTGTGAACAAGTTCCTTCTTGGAATCCCTCTAAGTGTGACCAACTAGTCTAACCAACAGAATAACTAGGGATACCATTCAAAAATGACGGAAAACATTAATTACCGTTTCCCATGAGATTTTCTTTGGAAAATAAAAGTTGTGGAATAAGGGATAACTTTGGATATTCTAACATTTCTAAATGCACAACAATATACTTTGTACGAAACAAAGGAATTATAGGTATAAAATAATAAAATATAAATGGGTTTTATAAAATCTACATGTAACACTATTGATAACGGAATCTACTGACAAAAAAATTATAGTACTTGAAAAATATATTGCCTTTTACATTTACCTTCTAAACTAAGCATAGAAGTAAAAAATATGGTTGCGATATTGTTCTTTTCATAATAATTGATTATCATGTTACCATTGCCTCATAAGGGTGACAAATAGACAAAACCATGGCCAAATATCCACTTTTTATGTACAACATTACATATAAATATTTCTGTGATATTATTTAATGAAAGTAATTGGAGCCATTAGGTCTTATTCTAGTAATTTGACAAGAATTTTATAATATATTATATTTTCTATCTGTCATTTGAAATTGTTCAATATGCTCATTGACTATGTTTATAATTTATTATTTATGCATTTTAAGATTTCTTTGTCTCGGGCCTTTATATATTTAATTCCCTACTAGAATCCAGAATAATAATTAGAGAGTTTATTTTATATTAATATTTTTTTTTGTTCATTCCCCAGTACACTGGGAATTGTGGGGTACCTCCCAACCACCTCCAAACCTTGTCTCGCTCCCCTGTCCCCAAAACGGGTTGCAACATATGTTGTGGTCAAACCAGAAAAATTTAAAGTAGGAAAACGTTTTGGGTGCATTCTGGAACTTTGTTATCTATTGGCCTTTCACAATTCTTTAAAGTTTCTCCCACTTTATAGGGACAAAATCTTGACACTGGAGGGACTAGTACCTCATCCCATGCCATTGATACATCAACAGGAAAAGTGTATGGGATGCAACCTTTCTTCTACCAGCTAAAACTACATCCACAATTGGGCCTTGAAACCAAATAGTTAGACATTGGTTAATGAAAATAGGCATACACAATAAGAAACTCCCATAAATTATATAGGGTGTTGTCACTCACTACAAAATCCGTTTTCAGTTCACCAAAGTACAAAAAGGCAAGAGAGTTTGTAGTCATGTTCCAACAAACAAAAGTGCCCAATGCTAAATAGAATCCTATTCGTTAGATAATTCTTAGAATAAGCTTTGTAATAGTATATGGAACTTGAAGTGGATCGATGGTGGTAATGAGGTAGGAACGATTAGGGTTTGATACTACTTTGCACTCAGTAGACCTTTATAGACTGCGTCATTATTCCATTAACCTTCAACCATAAGAAAACTACAACATGATAAGGAACAGCTACCAAGCAATGGAACCCCATCAGGGGGAGGACATGGAGCATCCCCCCACTGATACGAAAAACACCCTAAGACAAACAAAAAATGTCAGGAAGGACCATCAAGAGGATATAGAAACAAAACATGAAAATGTGCCAAGGAATAACAAAAAAACTAAAGAACCAAGAGTGATGTCAACTACCTGCAAGCCTGTAGTAGTTGACAGACCTAAAATCGAGCTCCCAAGTCAGCGGATCAACACTTAGATCAGGTTTATGAAGGATAGTGCTTTGATTCGAAATTTCATAGGCTTTTGGGCAACGGAGAAAGCTCTGCATAGCTGGATAGCAGCCAAATGGAAACCAAAAGGGCACATAAGTCTACAGTTAGGGCCTAAGGATTTCCTTACTGCCATTTTCAATTGTTTGGAGGACTGAAACAGAGTACTGGATGGTGGAACCTATTTTTTTAATGCAGCAGGACTATACCTGCGAGAATGGATTGAGTGTTTTAACCTAGACAAAGAAGATCTAAGTTGTGCCCCGGTGTGGCTACGCCTTTATTCTCTCCCTCTGGAGTACTAGGATGAAGACTCACTACAAGACATTGGGAATGGTTTAGGCGAATTCATCAAAGTGGTAGAGGAGACAAAACTAAAGCGATACACCTCTTATGCGTGGATTTGTGTATACATGCACCTCAGCAAAGCTCTCCTGGATGTGGTAAGCCTTTACCATGATGACTATGAATGGTTACAAATAATAGATTATGATCATGTACCATT
Organism: Pinus tabuliformis; assembly: GCA_031772625.1. Lineage (NCBI taxonomy): Eukaryota > Viridiplantae > Streptophyta > Pinopsida > Pinales > Pinaceae > Pinus > Pinus tabuliformis. The sequence goes on along the minus strand of CM062819.1, from coordinate 1,660,111,516 downwards.
TAGCTGTAGAAAATGCCATGCCCTGGGCCATTTATTTCGAGACTGTCCCTCTAATATGAAATCCACGACCACCCCCACAATGGACAAACCTAACTCGGATGGGTTCACAAAAGTCTCCAATCGCAAAAATACCCACAAAAAACCCTCTTCATCAGTCAAAAAACCTGTCATCAATACCTCCATGCCATCAACAAGTAACAGCTTTGAAACTCTATTCCAGCCGGAGGTTCATATCTTAGATAAACCAGAATAAACTGAAGCCATTCCTAAGACTACTCCCCATTCTACTCCCTCAAGCTCAAAGAAAGCCCTCATTTCTAAGCAACCCTCAGATCTCAAATCACCCTCTCCCAGTAACCCACCAAAAAGGAATTTTCAAGGAATGGAGGTAGATAGCGCGAAGATGCAGCTAACGAATGTAGATGATACAGAGGTAGAGTAGGAAGCAGTTCAACACATGGAAGAGGAACCAGAGAGCTTTGACATCGGAGAACTAGGTATACTAGGACATGAACAGGCATGTAAGAAAAAGGAATATGACAAGATCCCCAAGCAACAGCTATAGAACTTAGAAGTAATTCTCTCAAGAGCATAGAAGCGAACATTGTTAGGTATCCAAACTGGTGGTCAGTGGGATGGAAGAAATATCTTCAAAGACAATAAGAAACAAGGAAGGAAAACAAATCTTTAGAGAGCCATCTACATAGGGATGATGCTGGTGGAATCTAGAAGATACTCCAAGGTTAACAAATATTATAATCCCCTTCCCAATCATGTATCGTCAAGCTTATGTCATCGAACATTAGAGGGCTTAATAACCTAAGAAAGTGTCGACTGATAAGAAACATGTTACAACAGGAAAAGCCACATGTTCTCTTCCTGCACGAGACCGAGTGTAACTCGAAAACGTTGGACCATATCCTTGCCAAAGCATGGCTAGGAAGAAAATAAGTTTTTGTGGAATCCATAGGAGCCTCAGGAGGGCTAGCCATAGTTTGGGATGAAAGAGCTATAACACTTACTAACATACATGCTAGTAAGCACTTTATTCAAGCCATGTTCCATATAACGGGGAAAAACATTCATGGACACTTAACCAATGTTTACTTTCCCCAAGAGGCAATAAATAATGTAGACATACTGAACACTTTAACTCAAATCAACTCAGAAAAATCCCACCCACTTTGGATCATAGGAGGGGACTTCAACATGATAACAGAATTGGAGGAAAAAAGAGGAGGACGAGTCAAGCTGGATTGTCAAAGCACTCACTTCAAAAACTACATCCATGACAACAAACTCATAGATATGTAATTCAATAATGGTGTATACATATGGAACAACAAACGTGCATATGCCCACCAAATAGCCTTTTGGTTAGATAGGTTCCTGCCCTCGGACAACGCAATACATCATGGAGGGGACATCTCGGCCTCTATCTTGCCACTCTATGGCTCAGACCACTAGCCCATTAGACTTCAATGGCAAAGACCGGGAGACAATGTTCGCAGGCCCTTTTGCTTTGAAGCTTTCTGGCTGAATGACCCAACCTTTCACAACTTGATTATAGAGGTATGGAAAAACTTCCATCCATCGGAAGGCACAAAAATGTATCAGCTCCAACAAAAACTAAAAAATCCCAAGAAAAACGTAAAATAGTGGAATCACTTTACCTTCGGAAATATCTTCCAAGTGCAAGACACTCTTGAACAAGAAATGCAAAAATTACAGCAAAGAGTCATATCTGAAGGCAGATCTGAAGCCCTAGTAGAATAGGAATGCCACCTACAAACGCAAATCTCAGAAAGAGAAAAGTAGGCAGAGATACTTTGGAAACAAAAGTCAAGAATCAAATGGCTTAAAGAGGGTGAACGCAAGACAAAGTTCTTCCACCGCACCACTATCCAAAGGAGAATGCACAAAAACATTACTCACCTCCAAAATCAACAAGGGGAACAACTAGAAAAACATGAAGATATAGAATAGGAACTCCTCACCCACTTTTGGATGGTGCATCAGGAACCACAGATTGATCGGCTGCCAGCTATAGAGAAAATCACTAAGAATATTCCTAAGATCATAACTAAGGAAGATAATCAAATCCTTCTCAGGCCTATATCTTTATAGGAAGTGGAGACAACTATGCGACGGCTCAAAGTAGGGAAAGTGCCTAGACCAGACAGCTTCACTTCAGAAGTCTTTCACAACTTCTGGGATCTAATCAAGGAGGAGGTCTGGCAAGTAGTTGAGGAATCCAGAGTAAGCAGATGGATGCTCCCATCCTTGAACACCACCTTCATCGCCCTCATCCCTAAGGAGGAGCACATCTAGACCCCAGACAAATTTCTTCCTATTGCATTATGCAATGTCATATATAAAATTGTCTCCAAAGTTATTGCCACACACCTCAAACCCTTGCTTCCATTACTTATATCACCGGAGAAATCAGGATATGTGGAAGGAAGGCAGATCACGGATGGCATTATTCTCACTCATGAGATCATCCACTCCTTAAAGCAGTCCAAAAAGGTAGGTATGCTCCTAAAAATCGACCTCTCAAAATCTTTCGATACTTTAAGCTGGAAATATATTCAAAAAATGTTGCTCGCCTTTGGCTTCACCCCCCCTTGGGTTAGGTGGATTATGAGTCTCATCTCCTCAACCTTCTTCTCAATTCTAGTCAATGGTATCCCATCCACCCCCCTCCACACTTCTAGAGGTATCCTCCAAGGTGACCCTTTCTCACCCTTTCTGTTTGTTATAATGGCAGAAGGTCTTGGACGATACATTAAAGATGCCCTTCATACCCAGTAGTTACGTGGCCTTTCTTTTCCATATACCCCTGCTTTCACCCACCAGCAATTCGTAGATGACAATATGTTATTTGGTCATCCTTCGGTCCAAGAAGCCCTCAAACTGAAGTCCATTTTATTTGATTCTTCAGACACCTCTGGTGCGTGAATCAAAAGTAAAATCTCATGTTTCTTTCTTTCACACACCTTCCATCACTCAATCCTCCATTGCCAAAATTCTGGGCTTCTTGATTGCGTCTCTTCCCTACAAATACTTGGGTGCTCCAATGACAACCTCTACCTTAAAGCACTCATCCTGGAAAATACTCTTAGAAAAATTGGAAGCCTGTATCTCTTTATGGACCTTTAGAGCTCTCAACATAGCGAGCCGCCTAGTACTAATCAAAGCAGTGCTATAATCTATGCCGCTCTACCTTTTCTCAGTACTAGTAGCACCCAAATGTGTTCTCACAGAAATCAAGAATCTTCAACGAGATTTTCTATGGCGAAATACGAAACAAAAGAGAAAATGGGTTCTAGTAAAGTAAGAAATAGTTTGCAACCCAAAAACTTCTAGAGGCACTAGATTACGTGATCCTTAGCATAGAAACGTGGTCATTGGACCACGCATCTGATGGAAATGGATCTCGAACCCACATACATCAATGGAAATCCTCTGAATAGAAAAATATCCTAATAATAGACCAGTAGATGATTTAATTTTTCTCAAAGAAGTTGGCTCAGGCTCTCTAATCTGGAATGCTACCAAACGACATAAAGATCTAATTGAACAACACGGCTTTTGGGAAATCATCAATGGAGAGAATGCGAGGTTTTGGGAGGACTCCTGGCAACAAAGACCCAAATTGAAGGACCTAATCACACCCCACTAGCTTCAGGATTAGGTAGAGAAACTGATGATTAAATTAAATCAACTTTGGAAGGCCACTCACACCCAAGGCTACAGATAATGGCTAAGCTTGAGCCTCATTCTTGGCCAAGGCACATAGTCCATCAAAGATAGCCTGGAAACAAAACTCTCAAACAGGAAAATGTGACACTATAATAAGGAAGATATCATTATATGGGGTTATGAAATGAGAGGAACCCTCACATCCCAAGAAGCATATCATATAATACTAAAGAACCATATAGTCAAGGATAGCCTCTGGAAGAAAGTTTGGGATCCCCTAATTTGGCAAAAAATCTCTGCCTTCCTCTGGTTGTTGTGCCAAAACAGAATCCTTATTTGGGATAATCTAAGGAAACAGAGTTTTCATGGACCTTCCATCTGCCAAAATTGTAAATAGGAAGAAGAAACTATGGAACATCTCCAGAACTCATGTTTGTTAGCAACCCGACTTTGGGAGAAAGTCAGCTTAAGATGTCCAAGAGATGGACAAAATAAGGAGAATTCCATCAGCACTATCTGCGCTTGGGCATCTCATCCTTACAAAAGAAAAATATTAAATTCCTTATGGAAGTTAATACCAGGTTTCCTCATGTGGACAATCTAGAAAGAGATAAATAGTCGCATCTTCAAGGACCACTCCTCTCCTATAGAAGTTCTATGGAACAACATATGTCAAAGCATACGAGAAACCTTGATGCTCCAAACGTGGCTTGATGAGGATTTCCCCTCCACTCCACAGAACAAAATATATGGGGGAATTGGAACCTTTAGTGGAAACACAATCAGGCACAGCAAGGAAAAATCTCTCCATTTGGAGCAACACCTGATAGATGGACTCCACCCCCACCACCCATGGTACAAATCAAGTTTGACGGAGCATCAAAAGGAAATCCAGGTAAAGCAGGATTTGGAGGAATATTCAGAAATCACAAGGTCAACGTTCTCCAAACATTTATGGGGTCAATTGCTTGGGACACAAACAACTCGGTTGAATTAGAAGGAATATGGCAGGGACTTTTCCTTGCTTAGAGCAACGGATTCTTCCCACTCATCATTGAAGGGGACTCTCAAATTTTAATTAACATGGTCAACCAGATCTTACAGGGAACTCTAGCACACAAAGTGGGTAATAGTTGGAGATTGGTGGAAAGGTTGGAATAATTTGAACAGTGGCTACTCATTCATTGAGTAGTAACCATTAGGTACATTTGTCAGAATGGTAATAAAGTAGCAGACTTCTTAGCAAACATCAGCATTGATAGTGGTAGGACTCTTCATGTGGGAACTCTTATCACTATAGCCAACACTCATCAATTGTAGGATTTCAATGATCTGGTGCAAGAGGAAAGTGCTAATGGAGAGAAAACGCACCCGAATGTGGGTGTCAATAGAGGTAATTAAGGTGACAATATGGATCACCAGTGGAATGGACAACCATCGCTACTTGATTTGCCTTGAGAGCTCACCTTAGCCAAATTCATAACACATTGTAGGCGATAATTAATGACTCTGATAGCTGTGACAAACTCACCTCCATCATAGCCATGGCCCCTGCAGATAGTTTTGTTAATCCTCCTCTTCTCCATGGCGTCTGCTCTCTGTAAGCCACTGAACCATGTATTCATACTATAGCAGGTAGTCACTACCTGATTCTCCCTTGCTTGGATCTTGGTAATGGTTTCCATTTTTCTCATTCCAGTCACTGTATTTTTGACCGAGGCCCAACCTCCCCTGCTCACCCACAGCATCGCCATACCTCCAAATCCTCTGCTGTGACTTGCCTTAGCATCAATATATCTTACAATTCTGCTATGGCTTGCCTCAGGCATTGCATGTGTAGTAGACGCAGATGAACTCGTGGATGTTTTATCTACTCACTAGCTTCAACCAGCTCTGACTCTGATTCCCTGCACTCAATCACTAAGATGCCCAATCCACTCATTTATCCCAGTCATCGCTACCCAAACACCCAAAGTGGTAGAGGAATGAGGGACAATGTTGTTTGCTCTGCGGACTTCCCACTTCCTCCTTATCCCACCCCTCATAGCACTCAATTTCTATTCTATAGTTCCTTAAATAGGCCTACTATAACTGCGAATATCACAATTTCCTTCAAGGGAGAGTCTGATATGCAAGCTCATATGTTTAGCTACGGGGACAAGTAGAGCAAGTAGGTGCTTGGTAGTCGAGGGATCAGCATTCCGGGCAACAAGCAACAAAATGAAAGCAGAAAGGATCTAGGCAAGGCTAAAGTTCGCGACTCTTTAGCTAAGGATGACAAGCATAACGACACGAAAGCATTAGGCAGTAGGCAGAATGACACTTGTGAGAGGCAGATGGACGCAAGAGGCACTGAGGAGGCTCCACCAGTGCAGGGTCGAGGCGTGTCTGAAGAGGATGATGACTGGTATCAATTTGCCTGCCGGATCGAGGAGGAGACAGCTTCGAAGGAGCGACCGGCTTAACACGTGGCCTCTTGCTAATGCATCCTACTTCCAGGTAGATGCGTAGCACTATTTTGTGGCTTTTTGGTTCTGGATGTGTCCAAATATTCTAGTTGAGACTTTGCTAGGTGGAAATGTCTCAATGTCTCGTGGATAAGTCTCTGTCTTTGGGTTCTAGAAATGCATTCTCTCTCTATTTTTTAGGAAAATCAAGGTCTACTCGACTCTAGTTTTGTTCTGGCTCAATGGGCTGGTTTGCCCCATAATGGGGGTAGTCTTTAAGGCTTCCTGGATTGGTTTCCCCTATGTTGGGGCAGTCCAAAACAAATAGTTTCAATTTTTGATGATGACAGATGATCAGCAACTCTGAGGCCAGGCCTCTTTGTAACCTTTTTTATACCATATCAATAGATCAGTATTACTTAGAAAAGAAAAAAATAGTGTATGGAACTCCCCAAATGGACTCCTGAATCAAACATTAAAGAAGATTGAAAGTTGCCCTTGAAAACTAGAAATCAAAAGAAAATGCCTAAGTATAATTTTGGATCTCGCAAATTGGATTGTTCTGAAGCAGAAGCAAAGGAGGTCAGAGAAAACTAGCGATCATCGAATGCTGATATCAGAAACTGAGATCGGAGGTCCAAGGAATAATATATATTGATGATTAGAGTTCATGCAGTATTAATGGTGTCACACATCAGTTATCCTTCATACCGTAGGTCCAAGGCGTCAGAGAAATAGGAGATCGAAACATTGTGATTGGTGATAAAATAAATGACACCCTTTGAAAATTCTATTTGTGCTTAAAATTTCCAAGATTTGAGCCTCTAGTGTTAAAGAGTTGGGAAATCCTTGAAATATTTAACAAACCAAATCAACAAAAATCCAAGGGCAAGAAGGCCTTTTTGTCTCTCCTTTAGGGAGGCCACATGGTAGAATACTATTGGTTCCACTAGGGCCATGTGGTCACCAACGTCACCTTGAAATGGCATTACGGTGGACACATGGCATGTTGATCTATCATTTTCAATGTCCTATGGGGACATATCCAGGTGACAAGTGTCACCACTTAGGAAGTGCCACATGGTAGTAACGATGTCAAGCATCAGAGATCAGAGATCGATGGTTGTAGCATGTTCTACCTCAAAAGGAAATTTCTATTTGTATACCTCTGATTGGTGAACTACAATAGGGGGGTTATCCTATGGTTGCAGGAATTTCAGAAGATCCAACAGTTGAGCAAAAAAAGGTGATCATCGTTCGACGATGACAAATTCTAGAGGGTGGCCACCAAATGCGTTGTTACAAAATCGCCCATTGCGATATCCCGAGATTGTAGGCCCAATTATATGTGTATTGTGGTCTCGTGTATTATATCTTGGGGCCAATTATAATGTTGTATCCCAAATAATTGACCCCTCTCATGGCTTCTATCATATAGTTTAACCTAAGCCCCTGTGGCTAAGGTAGGAGGGGCGTAGAACCACCATCAACCGTTTTTCTATAATGTATCTAAGAGGGAATGTCCAGATGCAGTAAAGTAATGATAATGGAATACGCAACTTTTACCTGTAATGGATTGGTGGTTGAGTCATTGAATGAAGGCATGGGGCTCCACTTAGTCATATGACAAAGGAATGTCAGGTTGATCTCCATGTCAGCTCTCTCACATGCAACCACAATTAATCTCTTCTAGCTCCATAGAGAGGGGGAAGTCAGGGAGTTAAAGTGAAAGTGATGGAACCAACCGAGAAGTAGGGAAGGCACATTGAGGCAGAGACATGGCTTGAGCAGAAGCCATCACAGGGTGGTAGAGAGATATTTTCCCCACCATTTTTCATTTTTCCTTATTTTTGTTTATTTTGTAATTACTATATTTTTAAGAACGAAATCAAATCTGAATCAAATCATTTTGGGCAGGAACCTTCGCACGTGAAGACAACAAGTATATCAAATAGTTTGAGCTCAGGCTATGATATTTTGTAATTGTTTTCAATAGCTTCCCCTCTCCTTATAAATATACGGAAGAAAGACTTAATAGAGGTTCCAGAATTATGCGCTTGAGGGGTCCAAATTTTGTGATTCTTCTTTTGCTTCTATTTTCCTATTCATGAAGGACTTGAATGATACATTGTTGAAAGTAAATAGACTAGTGTTTGGATTCATTTTGAAGGATTAATGAAACTCTTTGGTGATTCCTATCAGACCTATAATCAATATGTTTTCCTCTTTGTATTTAATTTCATGTATATTTATCTTCTACTGAAATTGTGTAATGAAGTTGTGGGTTTCTTTCTCTCATGGGTATATGTATGCTACTGAGCAATAATGGTCCTTGTTTTAATTAAATATTTACTTATGTAGCTTTATGGACACATATTTATATATGCTAAAAAGTGACAAGTGTGTCCATGAGGTATAGAGTATGAAACCTTAATTCGTGCTCCACAATTACTATCATTCCACCTCTTTAGTATTCCATACTTTTGTCGAAGCATTACTGCTTAGGATTTTATATTATTTACAGTTCTATGCATCCATTTCCTTCCTTTCTCTCCTCCTTTTCACTTTTACTACAACTCCAATATTAAGCTACTTATTGTTGTGTGTCGACCACTAAAACAAGACATTTCTCTTTGAGTTTGGTTTAATGTACCCCGTGGGCTTTTGGATTCATGTATTGGTTGAGTTAACCTTGATGAGGGCCTATTGAATCAAGCCCTCTTTATCATCTTTTAAAGCTACGTGACAATTGGAGTGCAGCAAAAATCCACCACTAATAATCCTCCAAAGCACTTACCTTTTCTAACATGTCTTAGGCACTAGTTTACAATCAACCGAGAGGTTGTCTCTAGGAGGGTTTTATATCCCCTGAAGCACTGCTTCTATAGGTGCTAGAAAAAGTGACAACATCTTTTTGGTCTTGTTGCTGGGGTCAATATTGAAATAATATTCCCTAGATATCACAAATCTTTACATTCCCTTCATTAGGTGAGTAATGGAAGTGTGGTTTGAAGATCTCTCGCCTTGGCGGCTCCATTGTTTCAATTTTATGGTGAACATGCTGGTGAATCCACTATCTATAGATCTATTTCATCATCTTAGCTTTCAAGCAGCCTCATGCTCGCTCTGATGCTAAATAGTAGAAAATTTCCCTTGCATTTGAACTTGACATCATTCACCTAGAGAGGTTTTTAAAATGGCCATCCCTGCATTCTTGTCCAACAAATTTTCCCCACTGGATTTTTCTTCTATTGTTGGTTATACCAATCATGCCCTTTAATTTCATGAATGAAATACCTATTTGCCTAAATTTAGTGGAAACAAAGATAGAAGATCAGACCAACACCTCAAGGACTTTCATGAATGAATGGAACAACAAGGTATTGTTATTGAAGATGTATAAATGAAATTTTTCATGTATTCTTTAGACAACAATGGTAGAGTTCGGTATAGAACAATACCTCATGGCAGCATATCTTCCTTAAGGATATTTCACATAACATTCAATCATTATTGTAAAACATTATATCCATTGAATGCTCTATTTGAAATTTATTGTGCATATTTCAATGATGAAAATATTTATGAGCTTACTGGTCATGCTGAAGATCTTTGTGGGGCTCCACCCCAAGAAGGCACATATCAGCCACAAGAATCATCGCCCAACAATCAAGAAATTCAGGAAGGAGATAACGTCTAGCTTCCAATAAATGCTAAAAATCTTATGCATATGAAGCAAATGATTCTCCTTATGAAACATATGGCTCCAATGGAGAGAAGTGTTGCAGAATCACAACAGTCTTATTTGTGGGAAGTTGCACAAGAAGAGGAGACTCACTAGGAGGTCAATAAAGATTCTCTAGTTTATGATGCACATCATTCACCAAGAGAACAAATTCAAGAAGCCCCTATGATTTATGATTCATATTATTTAGAGGAGAACGAGATGGCCGCAGAGGTTCAAAAGGAGTTGCTTACTAGCAATAGGGAGAAAGCTCCCAACAACAAATTTTTCAAGAAGAGCCCAAATTTGAAGGACCAAATAGTGTCTGTGACTGACTATTGAATAAATGTTCCTTCCAGGAATTCTCAATATATTTTGCAATCTATGATTCTTACAATTCATAAAATGATGACTCTATTGTAGATTTTGAAGAGGTTTGGCATGTCAACAAATGGGTAGAAAAGGATCAGCAACAAGTTTTTCTTGAAAAATCTAAAGCCGAGGATCTAAAAAGTATTTGTGGCTCCCCTGCCCAAGAAGGTATTGGTCAATAGAATTTGCATGAAAATAAGGAACCTAAATTTTTTTATTGTTAGTTCTATGGCCTTGTAGCTAATTACATGACCACATTCTTAGGTGAGCATCAAAGGCTGTTTCTAGAGCATGTATCAGGTTTTTTGCTTGAATATTTTTCATGGTGCACGCTTGTTTTTACTTTTAAATTTCAGCAGCATGGAAGCATTAGGTCCAGCACCCAAATGTTAACCTAGTACCATTAGAGGGTTGAAATGACTTAGGTGAATTAATTCCCAGTACATAAGTAGGATTTGTATATAAATAATATCATTAGTTGAGCATTCATTTTTGAGTTGTTAGAATTTACTTTTATGCATTTTAAATGAATGAGGAAAGGAATCTCAGTAAATAAAGTTTCATAGAGATTTTTTATTGTATAAGTGTATCATAATTTTTCCCTCGATGCCTAGTGGTGAAGGCTATTGGTTTGCAGGTTCTTAACAACTTGCTAGCAAGGCATTGTCCCTAGTTGGAGCTAATGTTGTCACTAACTGCAAAATTCATTTTCAGCTAACAAAAGTACAAAGGAATAAGAGAATTTTTAGTCATCTTCCAACTTAGGGAAGTGCTCAAAGCTAAATGAGATATTATTAATTGGATAGTTCTTCGAATAATATTTCCAAAAATATATGGAACTCCCTAAACAGAATCTAGAATCAAAAGTTAGAGCAGACTGAAAGTCACACTTAAAAACTAGAAATCAAAAGAAAATTCTTAACTATAGTCTGAGATCCCATAAATCAAAGTTTTTTGAAGCAACAAAGGAGGTTAGAGAAAACCAGTTATCAATGAACACCGATATCGAACATTGAAGATCATAGGTCTAAGGCACAATACATATTGACGATAAGAGGTCTTGTAGTATTGGTAGGGTCACACATCGGTGATTCCGCATATCGTTGGTCCAAGGTGGCAAAGCAATAGGAGATCAACACATCCAAATCAATGATAAAATATATGAAACCCTTTCAAAGTTACGATTGTGTTATAGCTCCAAATCTGACTCTTGATATTTGTGATGCTGCATTTGTGGCCTAGGGCAACCACTCCTTCCAGACATGGTCCAAGTACTTAAAAAACATTGTTTTACTCGTTGTACGTGAGATTGCCCAGAGCTAAACATGTGTGTACACAGGTTAGTGTATACCCAACCCGCATATATGTCTTAAAACACTTAAAAAAAATTAAATCTTCTTAATTTCGGGTGGAGATCACGGGTTTTACCTATTGATTACCTATTAGTGGGGATGGCCCAACTGTTCCCAACAAATTCCCAACTAAAAAACTAGTTTGGGAAAAATATAAGAAGACTTCAATGGGAAGGCCTAAAACAGGAGAGATGGGAGAGAATTACTCTGCTGAGATTATCCTTGATTAAGTCTGAAGATCCTTGTTCTTCCAGCAGCTCCCCACTTCAGGAAACCCTTGTTTCCTTGAGTTACGATGTCATTTCACTAGTTGATATATCCTTGTGTAAGTCATGGAAGGAGCCTTTCGAAGACATGGGATTGGACGAACCTAGAGGACGGTTCCGTTTGGAGATAGCAAGAGGAAGATTCAGGTGATATTGTTCCTTACTTTGTTTTAGTTATCTGCAATAAAGAAACATTTCTCTTGTTCCTGAAATCAGTCTTCTTCATACATATGATGTTATTGTTATGGTTTACATATGAATAATTGTTTCAATGTATAACTAACCATATTTCAATAAGTTATGAAGTTGATTTATACATGATACTTTGTCCTTCTATTGCTATGCTTCTTTGAATTTCCTGTTTTGCAGGTTCAAGGATCGAGAGGAACTCCAAGAGGGTTTGGACCCTGGTTGGAACTACCTGAACAAAGGACCCCCATGTGCACCTCTCTTCACGTAGTTTGCTTATTTAAGTATCATGTCTGTGTGGAATGCTTGTCATTTATGGTAAATAACCCTCTGCTCTGCTAGGGTGTTGACCCAAAACCCTAGGGGACTTAGTCCCTCAACAGAATTGTCAACTCCACTGGGGACACTAGCATTGTTGTTCCTAGTTTGCGTTAATTTAGGCCAAGCAGGGCTCAACCATTGACTTTCTTGCTGTAATTGATTTATTGTTCCTATAGGAACTCACATTTTAAGTCTAAGCAATTTCTTCAGACCTATTTTTTGTTTTTTGTCTTGTGAAGTCTTATATATGTAGTTTTTTCAGGTTTTAGTAGTGTATGTACGAAAGCTTCCTAATATGAGCCCGCGTATACGCAGGTTTCTTTGGGTTGAATCACATATACACACAATTATGCATTGACATAGTCACGTATACCCTAATTTTCCAATATTTTTTCAAGTATTTCTATTTGAGAAGATTTGTTTGCTAACTTAAGTGTTTCCTGGGAAGTCAAGTTTTGGTCTCAGTCTTTGGTTTTGCAACAAGTCTTTGGTTTCAAATTGTCTCCTCTTGTGGAAAGTTTTGGTCCTATTTTTTTTTGTTGCAAGTGTCATCATTTGTGTTTGAGCACACGAGATTTCTTTTTTAGAATCTTGGTTGTTCTGTCCTTCTAGAGCAGAAGGATTGGTTTCAATCTCTGTGACAAACTTTATCTTTGTGATCTTCTTGATTTGTGTCGAAATTGCATCTTGCGGCCATTTGCTTTTCTCACCTTTGGAAGTTGTTGATTGATGATTTTGAAAGTTGTCTTTCTTGATATTTTGATCATTATCTCCAAGTTTCTTTTTGTTACTTTTTGGTCATTCAGGGCATCTTGAAACACCTATTTTGTTGAGTTCTTGCCCATTTGGAGTTGATAACTTGCAAAGTGTTTTGTTGCCTATTTTTCAGTCTCAAGGTCTTCAATAGTATTTGGAGCACTTTTGAAAAGTTTTTTTTTTTTTTTGCTTTTATGAAAAAGAAAACTTCTTGAAAAACTTGGTTTTTGCTTTCTTTTGCCTTGTTTTGATTTGGTTTCTTTTTGCGAGTGAAAGTGCATTTTGTTTGTCTTAAGATTTGCTTTTAGTGTTTGGACGAAAATGAGCATTAGGAACTTATATTCTATCTAAACATCAAAGTGGCTAATTAAAAGCAATAATCAATTTTCTTTCATTCTTTGCTTTAGAGTAATCTTTTTGCATCAACATCTGTTCATTGCATTAGGGTATTTTGTTCATCTTTTAGGGAATCCAATAGCTTTTGTTAGTTTTTGTGAGTGTGAAGCTTATTTAAAGAAAAGAAAAGAGAAATTTATTGCTTTGTTAGAAGTTCCTTAGAACTTGGTAGAAATTTCTTTTCATAGAAGAACGAAACAAGTGCATTTACATATAGATTGGTTTTTATTAATTTCTTTTAAGTCGATAAACACCACAAGTTTCACTTCCGTTTATCCCTTGACTTAACAACAACCCATTTAAAAACAAATGCTAAATAAAATATACTAGAACTATTTATATTGTCAATTTAGACACACGAACAAGTTTTAGGATATTTAGGGCCTTGGATTAGGTGAGTGGAGAGAAAACTCTCCAAGGCCACTTTAAATTGTCAAACATAGAAGTCTGAATAACAAGTGCAAATCCAATAGAATTAGGGAGACCAGGAAAGCTCCAGATCTGGGAGTTAAGCATGAGGGTTTTTGAAGATAAGGAAGAGAGATACCCCCTCTTCTACTTGTCAGATCTTACCTCAAGACCATTCTTCCTGGCTTCTGACACGAGTTGGTAACCTTAGTTGCTTATCCAAGGGATATACACAGGTGGCTATAGAGGGGAATCCCATGGCACCTGAGGTCAATGTTGTATCACTCTCAGTAGTACTTCTAGAGGGCACCCTTGCAAATCTTGGGGGATTGCACTAGCACAGGCTGTTGTTTGGAGGTCAGTCTAACTTCCTTTAATACCTTCACTGGTAGGCCTGGACCATCATTATCCCAGACTATCTTCGAAAGGCTCCTACTTCACTTTCTTTTATTCTGGTGTCTGGTCCTCATGACTCAGAGTGGAAATACTTGAAAGTTGTTTGACTCGTTGATGTCTTTTAGGGACATTTTTTAGTGTGTGCTCTGTGCTCTTAGTTGGCCTAGCTTTCATTTTTTCTTGAGTCTATAATTAGACTTTAATAAAAAATTCAAATTGGCTGATTGATTACCTATATGGTCTCAAAGACTTCTTGGTCTTTCACCACCAAGTTCGGAGAATTCTCCTAGAAGGTGCAGAGGCAATACTGCCAGTAGCTCTCATCCCATGGCAGCCGACACATCGGAGATTGATCCTCCGCTCAGGGGCATTAGTGTTTAGGATAGGACTGGTACTTCTGCGGAGCTAAAGAGGAACACCCTAGTTCTTTCTCGATTTCTCTTCCAGTCAGAAGATAAAATTGTGGTAGAAGAACTCTCAGAGTTTTTAGTAGCTCCGAATTCTCCTCTAGCTTCTGATCATCCAGATGTATTATTATACGTTGGGACTCCGATACATAGACTGTCAAGTACAGGTTATTACACACACATCCCTTCAATGACCACTATTGGGAGCATGGCATCTATCATGAGTGCTACAACCATGTAAACTACAACATCAGTACAAGGGGGAGGTACTATCTTCATCCCCTCTGCATCTTTATTTGGGTCTATTGCTATCACATCCTTAGTTGGGTCTACCTCCATTCTGTCTATGAGTGGAAACTCCCAAGCCTATGCATCCAGTTTTGGATTTTTCCCATTTGGCACCCATTCTCAAGGTATTTCATCCGCTGTGTTTAATGCCTTCACATTCGCGATGAGCGGATCGGCTTCATTTTAGGGTTTTCCTTTTGGAAGTAGTCACATACCACATTCCAACTAGATGATAGGATCTATGCCTTTCTCTTCTATAGGTCAAGGTAGTAATCCCTTTCAAGGTTGGACTAACCCTACGGTTAGTGGCATAGGAACTGTGAATCTATTTTTTGGTCAACAAGGGAATAGGCCATTCTCCACAGTTAGTTCATTTCAAAGTATTCCTCCCTTAGCTACCATTGGAATCCTTATCAGGGGTTATCGTCACCTTATAATGCTTTAGGAGGGAACTCAGCTGGTTATGGAGATTTTCTAGTTGGAGTTGGTCAAACTCCGAGTTTTACTAGACCATAAGGGTCACCTTTTGGTTCAATAGGTTCTTCTAGTTACCTCGGGCAGCCTGGTGCCTTTTAAAATCCATGCCAATCTTTTTAGAACTTTGGGAACATTGCCTAATCTAGGTGGAATCCCTAAGGTCCTCCCAGGCTTCCTTTTCTACCAACCTTGAATTTGCCAGATCTCATGAAATTGACAAATGATCCAATCAGATACAATTCAGCCTAGCCTCCAGTCCCAACCAAACACCCATCCGATATTCCAAAATTTGAGGGTAAGGGTGTTGAAGACGCAGGCGACCATGTAACCACATTCCATTTGTCGTGCTCATCAAACTCCCTCATTGATGACTCAATTAGGTTGAGAAGTTTTCAATGCACCTTAACTGGAAATGCAACTAAGTGGTATATAGAGTTGCCATGGGGTAGCTTCACATCTTCATCCTATTTGGCTAACACTTTTCTAAACCATCTCGAGTTGCTTGTTCATTATGATGCCAGAACTGAACTTCTAGCCAATTTCCATCAGGATACGGCCACTTGCATTTCTGATCATATTCAGGAATGGAGATGAAGAAAGAGGCTCATTAAAGCCAAAATTCCACCTGAATACCGTCTCGAATGGTTTTTGAAATCATTACAACCTGAGATATCCAAGGATGTCTCTCTGTCTAGAGTCTATTCTGAAGAGAAAGTCATTTTTCAGGCCTAGTAGTTAGAATTGATTTACTCTCAGTTTGGGATTCTCCAGAAAATCTTGCCTGATGCTCCAAGGACTAAGGTTGATATAGCAAATTCGAAGCTAGGTCCCCATGCGGATGGTATTGTTGGACCGATAGACACTAATGCGGTGAACCTATTGACCCAATTGCCGTAGTTGTCTTTACAAACTGCTCCTAACAATCAAATCACATCATCTAACCCTTCACCTTCTCAACCCTCTTCCATTAATGTCGTCCAAACTTCTAACCCTAAGGTAAATAAAATTCCAATGGGAAGAAAAAGGGGCGTGGTAAAAAGAGGAATGAAGATGGGAAGGGTAATGTGAATAAGCCCGAAAATAATGCTAGTGAGGGTGGAAAAGAGTCTGAAAGGAAAGTTAAGTTTCCATGAAAGTTATGTAATGGAGACCATTTGACTCATCTCTGCCCAAAAATTCAAGACGCTCAGCGCTTGCTAGGGAATCAAGGGTCTTCTAGCTCACAGGCTATCTTAACTAACCCTTTTCCCTAAGGGCAATAGTTACTTGTTGGCAGAAATTCAAATCCTAGTACCTCTGCAGGGGGAAACTAGGAAGGGGATAATCATCAGATGTTTTCATAATGAGTTCTCATGCCAATGTGGCCACTCAATCACATGATTATGGTGAAGCTAAAACATCCAAGGACAAATCTACTCCTATAACTGTTGACCCACTTCATATTGAGCAACCCTCTATTGACACTATACCACAGATACCGAAAGGTTCCGCTAAATGTACGATTATTAACCATAATGCTAGGGCCCCCCAGAATTACTCCATTGTTGAGGATCTGGCTCAGATTCCATGTGCTATGTTCACTTTAGAGGTCCTCCAGTCATGTCCATCTCAACGAAGTGCTTTGCTTTCAGTGATAGCGGTAGTTGATCCAAATAATTCCTTAGCTCTCACTTTTCACATGCACAATGTCAAAAGGAGACTCCCTCATCATATGGCTTTTCAAATAAAGTACAATTATCAGAAAACTAACATTTTTTGAACCATTATTAATGAAGGAGCTTCCACGTGCGTCATGTCAATGTCATGTTGGAAGGCCATTGGATCGCCTTCGGCTGTTCCTTCACCTACTCTTCTAATAGCATTTGACGGTCATTCTCATAGGCCGCATGAGATTATCCCAGCCTTTCCCATATGTGTTGGGGAAAATACTGCTAATACCGAAGTAGAAGTCATTGATGCTAACCTAGACTACAATCTCCTCCTAGGACGAAACTGGGTTTACAAAATGGATGCCGTGGTTTCAACTCTGTCTTGTGTCATTTGCTTTCCTCATGAGGGAAAAATTGTTAAGGTTGATCAATTGGATTATTCTCCAGTCGATCATCGAGCAACTTCAGATTCTATTATTCCCTTAGTGGATAAACCCTGTACACCTATTGAGAATCTAGGAGTTGGGATGTATTTCTCATTGATGGGTACATTTCATCTTCCCTCTCCTATTTCTCGAATTGATACAATTTCATCCTCCAAGGAGCCTTTATGGAAAGACTTCATTCGAACTCATTATTTTTCAGATCTTGGGACCTTACCTTCATCTGCGACCACATCAAATGAGGGGAAGGTGGATGGAATAAAATATTCTTTGTCTACAACAGAGCTTATATATGAATTTATCGATAACTTTGTAGACGACCATCCAACTCCTTTTTCAGAGAAAAAGTTAGATGGTGATGTGGCCCCAGCTTAGACCCTTGATTCTACTTCTGCTATGGATTTCTTAGATACGATTTTACCATTTGATGAATCAATATTCGAAGCAATGACGATGGTAAATCAACCATTGGAATATTTATGTCATCGCTCATATTTTCGTCCTCCTTCGCATGAAGTCGAATCTAGGTCTTTTAGTCTCCCTACTAGTGGTGTTTGTACGATCCCTTTAGCTCCAACATAGTTATCTGCTGAAGGCAATATATTGGTCGCATCCATGACCGTACCTATAAACATGTCTAGGATCAAACTGGTAGAGCCCCCTGATGGGCTCTACTTGAAGAAGTACTTTTCTTAGGTAGTGGCTAGCCAATGGCTTCTTTGTATATTTTGTATTTCTATACATATCTCATCGGGAGTTTTTGATATCAAAAATTTTTGATCTAGTGTGGTAGGTGTTGATGGATGACTTGGTCTATTTTGGATTCGCCAATAGTGCTAGTCAACATACTCAAAACCTCACTTCCACAGTTTAGGTGATCTATTATCCAACTGATCAGTTGATGGTATCAAGAGGAGTATGCATTGGTCCCGCATCAAATAATATGGCTGAGTATACTACTATTATTAATCTACTATATAAAACTATTTCTTATGGAATTGATTCATTATTAGTATATCTTGATTTACAGCTAATAGTGTCTCAATGGAATAACATTATCAAGTTAGGTATCCATGTTTATATCACCAATATTTAATAGTGAGGTTGTTGCAAAGATCATTCGTTTATATTACTTATTTGCACATTCCAAGATCTCATAATTGGTTAGCAGATTCTATTACTAATCAAGATTTAGATTGGCACATCATTCATTCATCAATATAAAATCAAACATCAAAAATTTCAAACTCTAAATATATATATCATAAAACATCTCAAATGTACATAAGTGTGTCCCAAATAATATACAAAAATTGGGACTCAAATTCCCCTAATCATTTCCAGACTATCTATGAACCAGCTCAGGATGAGGGGCCAAGTATGTAACCATAGTGTTAGCCACATGCCTAAGAGTTTGAACCCAGTCCCGTGGTACTCCAAGCACGTGACGCTGCATATCCTCAGGGATATCCTCTATCGCCACCATTGGTACTGGTGAGTCAATCTCACCAAGTTCGACTGAATAGCATATACGACCTGCTCTGTATCAGCAGCAACCTCTTCAACACCTCGGCCATGACGTCCATGTCGTGGGAATCCATTCAGTCATATTGGACCAATATTTGGAATATGATCATTACATTAGTCAGTTTAATCCCATCAAAATTATTTTTAAATTGATTTTCATAATTGAAAAAAAATCATAAAATCATAAAGTCAAAAATATTTGCCACCTATATCTCCCCATGCCATGCCCAGTGGTAATGCCAGATAAGGACCTCCCAAGAAGTCCAAGCCGACATAGGGGTAATCATCCACTGCGATGATTTTCTGCTCCCACCAAGAGAAGAAATCATCATCAAAAGTAGTCTGTGGTATGTCCACGCTTCCTAGTCGTTTCATCAGATCAACCCACCTGCCCATATGTGGATCTCCTGGGCTGCTGATCAGAAATGGTACTCTAGGATGTAGCACTAGGACCTTCTCAAAAAAGAAGGAGCATAGAATATTCCCCAACCCAAAGTTTTTGGTCTAGCCCTTTTTTATAGATGATAACTGGCTCTTCAAACTGCTGAGATGAGGTGTACACCAATCAAATACTGTGGTGAGACAGTCTACAACCAAGCTCATGGCCATTCATGAAGCCTGGCGTAGGGAGGCTAATCCATTCACTCTGGCTATAGTTAATAGAATGATCCTCAATGATAAACTCTCTACGTGGTTGATTGGAATTTGGATTCCAATCTTTTCTAGATGGCCTGGGTACTATATATGCACATAGTCATCGATAGAAAGGCTACCTCGTGAATAGCCCGTAGAATGTACTACCCCTCCCCTCTGGGAAAGGCCTGTGATGAAATAGATGTCCTCAATCTCTATCCTCAGTGGCATCTGATCAATCATGAATTAATCGTCCTCGATACTCCAGTAATGAATGAGCATTTTGAGCAAGCAGGTATTTGCCTTCATATTTGGAATTTTGGAAACTTTTAGCAAACCACATCCTCTTAACACATCCAAGGCTTGTTGATCGTCCATAAACTGATCATCAAAATTTGGATGCTCCCTTTCTCTCCAGGTGATTGTCATCCCAAGGAAGAGATTTTTTTGGACTGTTAGTTTTTTGTTTTGAAATTAAAACAACGTATGCGCATGTCTATTTTATACCAGTCACATCTAGGGCCTACGTATATGCAGGTTGCATATAGCCAACTCGCATATATGCCGCAACAAAATTTTGACATAAATTCAACCGTAAAACTTTAATTAAAATTCTTAAAAACAATCACAAATTGATGCAAGTTAAATTTGGGGGTTACCTGGTGGTTTTGGGAAGATTTGAATGGTCGGATTCGGCAAAAGGCAAGATTGCTTCTTTTTCTCCACTCCTTGTGCTGTCAACTCAAATGGTAATAATGGTGAGTCAAAAATTCATTTTATAGACTTTGAAAATGTCAAAAAAATTTCAAAATTTGATTTTTTCCCCTCATGTATCTTTTAACTTGGGAGCTCAAATTGTCGAGGATAGGTTGTTTTTTCAGGACTTTTTGGATGCTTCTTCAAATATTTCAAGTTGGTTCCATGACCACTAACACCTCATGGCAGGTATCATTTACTGACTGGCATATAGGTTAGGGAAGCCTTTCCTCCATTCCATTCTACATAACTAGCCTCCATCTACCGATATACTTGCCATAGGGTCGATCCCATCATGTAATCATTAGTAAACCAACTTCACTAGCCAATTTTTTAAACTTTGACATGATGGTAGAGCCATCCTTTTCCTTGGCATCGTAATTAGCACCTCACTGATATTTGTTGCCCATGCCACTTCGCTTGAGTAGTCTCGGAAGTTCTCTCTAGTCCCTCCATGACTTATGCACTGAAGACTCATTCTTCCTTGCTTCTTCGCTTTGTTTTGGCTATATACCCTAGAGGCTACTTTGTGTTAAGTTGGACTACCTCATTGCATATTGACTATTTGCACCTTTCGGCCTTTAGTAGCTTCACTTGGACTCATGTTTAAGCCAAATTTTGACGATCAAATATGTAAACTCAAACTCGCATCCCCTTGACTTTTGCAACTTGACACCCAATGACCCGTGGAAGGAGCACACCTTTGAGTGCCTTTAACCAGTTTTTGCCTCCCTGCATTAAGCATAGGATTGTTCCAATCCAAAGAACTAGATCATCTGCTTCATCGACACTCATTCTTTCCACTATATTATAGAATTCTTTTATTCTTTTTCAAGCTTAATGAAAAAGACAAAAAAAAATTATATATTCCAAAAAGAGCGGAAACGGGACAATATTTCCATTTATTGTTGGCAGCTTGAGTCGTTTCGCCCTTGAACAAAGCACTCAAACAAAGTCTCCTCTGTTTGGGTGGGATTTAGTTTCTCTTAGGTATGCCTTAACCTTGTTATTGAGTCAGTTCTCCTCTGATTGGTTATCTCTTCCGATCATATGGAGAGTTCGTTCATGCCTCCTGCGTGGCAAACTTATACAAAGTTATCATATGCTCCCACAAAGTCATCATTTGAGTCGTGCTTTAGTTAAAGGGAGGTAAGCCTGAGTCGGCCACTTTGTGGTGTCTCTTGACTCATTTCTCAGTAAGCCATCCCTCGTTGTTACTATCTTGTTTATCATCACATCAATTATATTGGTCCTTTACTCGTGCTGGTTTGAGAAGGTCCCCATTGACTTCTTGCTGGTGGGTCTTGTCTTTATCGATGATGACATCTTGCTTTGAGGATAGGCCTAGAGCTGCACCCTAGCCCTATTTTCATTATTGATAGGTCTCCTTGTGCTTAACATCAATCAGTATCATGGGTTTTTGACTGAATGATTTTCCTTGTGTTCGACATCATCTTACATTATCACACATTGGGATTCATGCAGTACCTTGGTTTCCATTTGACCCTATTGGTGGATACCTCGGTTCTATGTTAGCTTTCATTATTGGTTGGTTTAGAGGGTTTCTTTCATGCACTAGCTATATCTTCTGTACGCCAAAAATGTTCTTCGGTTGGGTTACTACATCCTTTTTGTCTTATTCCTTCGACATTATTGGCCTGTGGGTTACACTCACGCTAGATTGATGGAGGATGCATTAATGCCTTCACTCTAGTAGATCTTTCCCTATCAACTACGACTCATTGCTCTGGGGCGAAGGTCTAGAGTCCATTTGGCAGTACCTTGGGGTTTGTAGTCATTAGTGGCAGATCCTTCGCTATCGACAGTGGGAAACCATCATTGTCTCCTGATCAATAGATTCTTACAGGTGTTTGACTACAGCTAATCTACTTGCACTTGTTAGATTGTATGGGGTACCTTAACTCTCATTATCATTATCGGTGAGTAGTCTCGCATTTGTTAATGCTATACGTCAATGACTGATAACCAAACGATTTCTCACATGGTCAAATTCAGATCATTTATTCCCATTGTGCAAAAATGTTCCATGGTGGTCGGTGAAGACCTCAGGCTGCATCAACATTTATTGGTTCACTTGATAGTTGATCCTGTTGCTGCTAGTTGATGTCATTCCACCTTATATGTTCCAGTCATTCATGTCGATGTTCTTATGCTAACACTCTAGTTTGTAGTGTAGTACCTGTTAGCTCTGCTACAAGCTTTAATAGGTGAAGGTCAAATTCGGGTTTGTCCACGTGGTTCATGCTTAAATAGGGACTTGCATCAGCCATCTTTCTCATTTTCCTTCACTCTGCTTACACTCGCATATAACCATTAGCCTTAATCC
This sequence comes from Pinus tabuliformis, assembly GCA_031772625.1. Classification (NCBI taxonomy): domain Eukaryota; kingdom Viridiplantae; phylum Streptophyta; class Pinopsida; order Pinales; family Pinaceae; genus Pinus; species Pinus tabuliformis. The sequence goes on along the minus strand of CM062819.1, from coordinate 1,660,088,657 downwards.
CCACCGTCGATCGTGCATCTCGATCTAACGGTCTCTGTGCTTTTCTCGCTCATTAACCTGGTATCTCTTTCCACCGTTCGATCATTCCTGCCACACGATCCAATGGTAGTCGCAGCCCCCGCTCCTTCGAGTTGCCCACTTGTTAACATGGGGGGAAAGCGGTTTCCTGCCCATCAAATCTGACACACATCACTCCCTGACTCACATCACTTCCCCTGTGTACGAATTCTGCCATCCCCTGTAAGAGGTGCGGGGAATACCGCTTACTGCCCTCTCATATGTTCCCCGCTCATTAACATTCGCACATCTCTACCGCCCATTGGCCACCAGATCTGCCCGACTGCGATTCGACGGTCCACATTTCTCCATCCATGTTTTCTCCTGATACCCCCTATAAGCTGATCTTAGTCGTTCATCCATGTGATTCGACAGCCAATAATTGTTCCCGTCATACTCATGCCTCCACCATGGAGTCTACGCCGCCTCTGACTGAGCTGTGTTTTCGAAGGACAATGGCGATCAACTACCTGTACCTGGCGCAATTAATCTTCAACCACCGCATTCAATAAGCAACATGGCTGAAGGACGAGAAGGACATGCCTTGAGTATTCAAACGCGTTTATCATTTATGGAATCTCTTCCATATTGCACTCCACCTATTCAGGAAGGACGACTGAGAAACAGAGAATGTCAAATCAATTTATTGAAGCAGCAGATTGTCCCAGAGACCCATATTAGAGAGTTAAGGTGGTTGGTGGTCCATTATGACCCCTCCACACATAGGATAGCAGGGCATTTTTTGTAAACAATCTCTATATAAACCCAGAAACAAGATGCAATGAGGTTGATGGTTGTAGTATTGATGTAAGGTTCAACTTCTGGAGACTATAACTACCCTGATACCTGCAGTGCCTAGTTTTCATTTTCAGATAATACAAGCTTCTTTTGCTATTAATTGCTCACTTTCCATTTCTATTATGTTCTAGGCTATGCTTATTATACATTTTTCATGTGCTCTTGATGTTTAGCATTAGAGGGGTTGTCATCCCACCTCCGTGTTAGAATCTAGTATGTATCATTGAATGTGTTATGCAAGTTTCTATTTGTTTAATGTCAGAGAGTTGTCAACCTGTCTATGCATTAGGAAATAGATTTGCAGACCTCTTTACTGGTTGCAGCCGGCCATCACATGGTCTTGTGCATCTGCTGGTGTGGTCAATATTATCCATGTTCATTTAATCCTCAAACTGTGAGTAATTGGTGGTCTAAAGCCTTGTAGTCTAGGGGTGTTCACCCATGTCTGGGGTTAAGCATAGTAGAAGTGGTTATCTGGCTTGAATATGCATCATTCCTTCCATCCATCCATCTCCAACATTTTGATGAGTTTGTAATGTTCCTGAGCATCTCTGAGATACAACCTAGGAGAGTTTCTTGGGGTCATAATATTAATTGGCGCCGTTGCAGGGGAGAGGGCATTGAAGCTCAACTTCCCTTGGAGAATGACACAGTCCCAGATTTTGATGATAGACAAGGTCTCGGAACATTTTTTGCTATAATCATCTATTTGGCGACTCCATTGGAGGAAGATCAACCTTTGGTGACTCCACTTTGTAGTTCTGGCTTAGTTTGTGAAACACACTCGAAGAAATCCTCAGAAATCACTAGCTGAATCAGTGCCTAACGATGAGAAGATTGTTAAACCGAAGAAAATATCACAAAAAGGGGCATCAGGATCAGGTAAGCCTAAGAAATTTTATGCATCTCTGAAAGATAAAGTTGTAGCTGAAGATATACAGTTTGAAGATTTAGAGCCCAACACTGTTAATAAAGAAATTCCTTTAGAGATTAATATAGCCCCTTGTTCAGATAGTTCCACTTTCAATCTCAGTCCAAGGAAAACTTCCCATATAGTCCATAATATCCCTTTTTCTCTGTCATCCATTCCGTTGTTTCATACTGCTCAATCTGCCAGTGTCCTTCCACATACCCCAGTCATGGCAGGCCAGCATGCACCTACGCAGTTAGAAAGAATTGTAGCTGCCAAGTATGGACCTCTAGTCTTGCTTGTTCCTTTGAACACTATTCCTGTAGGAGAATATCAGAAATATATGCCCGCGTTCACTGGTACAGAGGGAGTGACAACAGAAGAACACCTTGAGGCTTTTTATAGTTATGCTGATAACTTAGATATAAGTGAAAATGATGTGTGGATGAGAGTTTTTGTACAAAGCCTTGATCGAGACTCCAGAAAGTGGTTCAGAGGATTACCCCAAAGGTCCATAACCGATATAGAAGCCTTAGATGAAGAATTTCTGAAGCACTGGGGAGATAAAAAGGACTTGCCATATTACCATGCTGAGTTTGGTAACCTGAAGACGGAAAATGGGGAATCATTGCTTGATTTTAACAAAAGATTCAATCATATGTATAGTAAGATACCAGCTAAGTTAAATCCTACCCCCACCTCTACCAAACTCACTTATGCTAATGATTTTTACTCTAACTTCTGCCTGTTATTAAGAGAAAGAAGATGCGCTACTCTGGCAGACATGCAAGATGTAGCCCTAGAGGTAGAGTCTAATATCATGGCTGTAGAAAAGCTCAAGAGTCATGCTAATAGAAGGAGACAGAGAGGTGAAGCTTCGTCTTCCTCTGCGTTATCTTCAGAACCAAAATTATACAAAATGACTAAAATGATAGAGTCATTGGCTGCTGAAATTTCTAAGCTGAAGGTTGAGCAGAATTCAGGAAAGACAAGGCAGCAGAACACATTTGCTCCAAGAAATCCCAATCCATTCAGAATAGCAAATGAACAGTTACAAATAATCCAGATGGGTAAAGAAACAAATGAAGAACAAAAGGTTAAAGCTCCTTTCCAGAATGTAATCATGGAGGAGGAATAGTTTGAATATGAGGATGAAATTCATTGTATGGAAGATAAAGGCAGTGCTGCCTTTTTTACATTGGTTGCATATGAAGAATCATTGCTGCATGAACAAGACAGTCAGGAATGGGACAGAGAGGTCATTTTTTAGACTGGTGAACATCAAAGATATAATCTGAGGTCAAAAGCAAACAATGTCAAGGAGAATCCTGCCCAAAGAGCTGTTGTCCAAACAGAGTCACAGGGTATTAGACAGAGAAGACTAGTAGGTAACCCAGTCATCCTCAATGCACCAGTTCAAGAAGTAAGAGGTTCCGAAAAGCTACCTTCCTCTTTCAGCTTAGAGTCAGAAGTCTAGAAGTTAAAAATATCTATGCCTCTAGTAGAGTTGGTAAAGAGTGAAGTATTTAGAAGGCCTATTCCTGAAGCCCTTGAGTTGGAAACCACACAGACCTCCACTGACTCTGTCAATCTACAAAATCACAAGCCTTCCATTGTGCTTATCCCCATGATTGAACATGTTGATAATAATTCTCTATCTTTTTATGTCTCCTTGACCATTCATGACAAAATCCTCCACAATTTCTTGCTAGATACAGGGGCTGGCCACAATCTAATGCCTAAAGCTGTCATGGAAGAGTTAGGCCTCGATATCACTAGACCATATCATGATTTATTCTCTTTTGATTCAAGGAAAGTGAAATGCCTAGGATTGATCAAAGACCTGGCCATTACCTTAACTTAGCTGCCCATGAAGAGTATGATGATGGATATTGTGGTAGCAGATGTTCCTCCCAAGTTTTCCATGCTATTGTCCAGAGGATGAATTAAGAGACTAGGTGGGACATTCCAGAATGATCTATCTTATTCCACTATCCCAGTTTTTGGAGGGGAAAGTAGGAGATTGTACAGAGAAGCACAACTGGCATACATCATCAGTGATGAGAAGAATCCTACTAATCATCCGATATATGTTGTGGACACTGATTTTGAAGCATGTATCCTGCAAATAGAAGAATCTCATAAGGCCACATTGCATCTCAAGAAACCAACAAGTTAGGCCGAGGAAGAGCAAGGAAGTCAGGTTTGGGAGATGTTCTTTGATGGAGCATGTTCCAGGGAAACTGCAAGAGCAGGGGTGGTGCTGATATCTCCAGAACAAGAAAGCATTCAACTATCTTTGAAGCTGAATTTTCAAGTCACAAACAATATAGCAGAGTATGAGGCTCTGATTTTTGGCCTCAACACAGCAAAAGACAGAGGAATCAGGAACATAAAGGTGTTTGGAGATGCTTATTTGATCATTCAGCAAGTAAATTAAACATTTCAGGCAAAGAACCCAAGGCTGAAATCATACAGCGATGAGGTATGGAGACTCAAAGATTCCTTTGAAAATTTTTGTATTTCATATATTCCTAGAGCCAAAAATGAGCTTTCTGATTCCCTTGCTGTGTCTGTTAGTCTATTTATTCCTCCCACCCGGACTAATTTATGAAGTCCAAATGAAGTACAGGCCATCCTTGCATGACAATGTCCAGCATTAGAAAGTTTTTGATGATGACGATGAAATAAATAGGTTTCTGCAAGTCACTGATGAATTTTCTGAAACAAAAATTGACCAAGAGAATGAAGCCTTGGAAGAAAACCCCCAATCCTAGCCTAGAAATAAAATTAGTAAAGATAGCATTGTCGAGCTTCCCAGCAGTCATATTCCTAAGGGCTTAATTCCTCTATAAAGACTGTTTGACCAAAATGATGTGCCATACAAGGTTGCCTATAAGGAAGACCAATCTGTAGTCTGTAAGTGTGACATAGGGAGTCCAGGTAAGCCTAGATACATAAATCTGTCTTCCCATCTATCTGTTGACCAAAATGTTGAATACTGCAATTTAATGAAGCAATTTGCTAATGTGTTTGCCTGGGAGTATAGTGACCTGAAACCTATGATAAAAGTATTATTCAGCATAAAATCCCTCTAGAGAAAGACACCATACCTTTCGAGCAGAAGCTGAGACCAATAAATCTTATACTTCTTCCTTTGATTGAAAAAGAAATTAAAAAGTTGCTGGCTGCCAAGATCATAGTCCCTCTCAGATATTCGAAATGGGTAGCCAACTTGGTGGTAGTGAGGAAGAAAAGTGGAGAAATCAGATTTTGTGTTGATTTCATAAACTTAAACAAATGCTCTAAGAAAGACAACTATCCTCTACCCAAGATGGAGCATTTGCTATAGAAGGTATCAGGAGCCAAAGTAATGTCTTTCTTGGACAGATTTTCAGGCTTTAATTAGATTTTTGTGCATCCAGATGACCAAGAGAATACTGCATTCACCACTCCTTGGGGGACTTTTATGTATGCCAAGATGCCTTTTGGATTGATGAATGCTGGAGCCACCTTTCAGAGAGCTATGGATATAGAATTTGTGGGGGAGAAGGATGAATTTGTCCTCATCTACCTAGATGATCTAACTGTATACTCCAGTAGCCATCAAGATCATCTGCAACATTTGAAGAAGGTGTTCCTGAAGTGCAGAAGGTTTCGAATTTCAGTCAATCCTAAAAAGTCACAATTTGCTGTAGAAGAAGGAAAGTTGTTAGAACATGTTGTTTCTGCAGTAGGTGTCCAAACTGACCCGGAAAGAGTAAAAGCAATACAGACCCTATTTGTCCCGAGACCAAAGAAGGATATTCAATCCTTTGTGAGGAGGTTTATACCAAATTTTGCAGAATTAGTGAAGCATATTACCTCCATGCTGAAGAAGGGATCAGAGATTAAATGGACTGATATAGCAAGAGGATATTTTCAGTCCATTAAGAAGGCTATTATGGAGGCTCCCACTTTAATAAGCTCAAATTACAGCAAGGAGTTCCATCTATTCTCATTTTCCTCTGAATATACCATTGCAGCAGCTTTATTACAAGCAGATGAAGAAGGCTCAGAGCATCTGGTGGCATTTTTCAGAAAAAACTTAAGGGATGCTGAACTAACGTATGACATTATTGGAAAAAAAGCATATGCTCTTATCAGATCCTTGAAAGCTTTTAGAGTTTACATTCTACATTCCAAGATAATTGCATATGTACCCTCTGCTGCAATAAAAGATGTCTTGACACAACCTGATGCTGATGAAAGAAGGGCTAAATGGATTGCAAAGCTAATTGAATTTAATATAAAATTGAAGCCCACCAAACTTGTCAGAGGTCAGGGTCTTGCCAAGTTGTTAGCTGAAAAAAATTGCAGAACATTGGATATAGATTTCTGGTGCACAATTGCAGAAACTGGTCAGACAGATGAAGAAGAGGAAGCAGCTGAACTAGAGAGAAAGTAGTCAGTGGAAGAAAATCTAGCTTCTTGTGATTGGTATTCTGCAATAATTAATTTCTTGCTGAAGCTAGAAATCTCTCTAGGCTCAAGCACAAGTCAAGCCAGAACTATTAAGCTTAAAGCAGCCAAACATTGCATTAATGAAAGACTGCTCTATTGGAAGGATCCATCTGGAGTGCTTTTGAGGTGTCTGGACAAAGAACAGTCAATATAAGTCATGCAGCAATTTTATTCCAGCATGTGTGGAGGGCACCATTATTGGAAGACTACAGCCCATAAAATCCTCAGAGCTGGATATTACTGTCCCTCCTTATTTTCTAATGTAATTTCATTTGTTAAAACTTGTGACAGCTGCCAAATATTTGAAGGAAAGCAATAGTTGAAGTACTTGCCCTTAAAACCAATACATGCAAAAGGACCTTTCCAGCAGTGGGGATTGGATTTCATTGGAGAGATCAATCCACATTCCAGTGGCGAGTGCAGATGGATACTAGTAGCCACTTATTAGTTTACTAAGTTGATAGAAGCAATCCCTACCAGAAAGGCTAATCATAATGTGGTCATGAAGTTTTTAATTGAAAATATCTTTACCAGATTTGGTTGTCTAGAAAAATTAGTCACAGATAATGCAGTAGCCTTTAGAGCAAAATAATTGGTGGATATGTCCAATTCAATGGGTATTAAACTGGTTCATTCCACCTCATATTATCCTCAAGGAAATCGTCTAGTGGAATCCTCTAACAAAAGTCTGATAAGGATAATAAAAAAATTGTTGGAGGACAACAAAAAGAATTCGGATTCTAAGCTCAAGTATGCATTGTGGGTTGACAGAGTGACCATAAAGAAATCCATAGGGATTTCTTCATTCAAGCTGGTATATGGCATTGAGGCTGTATTCCTAATTCAATTAACTATCCCTGTGGCAGAGTTCCTGCAACTAGAACAAAATGAGGAAGAAGACATGGCAAAGAGGATCATTGATTTAGTAGAGATACATCAAATTAGAGAACAGTTGGTTGAAAAGGAAGTAGCACATCAGAAGAAGATCAAGGAAGTTTTTGACAGAAAGACAAAATTAGATTGTTTTTAGGTTGGACACTTGGTTCTGAAGTGGGATGCACTTAAGGAAAAGAAAGGCAATCATGGGAAGTTTAATGCTTTCTGGACAGGGAATTTTATCATTGCTCAAATTCAAGGGAACAACATGTTCATATTGAAAAGTATGGGAGGAGAGGTAGTTTTTGAAGGCCCAGTTAATGGGCGTTTTCTAAAAATTTATGTGATTTGATGTCTTTGGGCCTTAAAGTTGTAAATATTTTGTTTTATCAGTTGTAGAGTAGGATCAGTCAGACCCCGTTTCCAATGGAACACTAGGAATTTTGCTAATTTGTTTTCATCAGGAAGGCATTGATCTGTAGGTTCTTGAGACCTCACAGGGAGGATCTCATCCCCAGAAGGAGCTAGTTTTGGCTCTTCTACAAGTTTCAACAGGTGAAAGTCAAATATGGTTCTGTCTGCATGGTTCATGCTTAGAAAGGGACTCGCATCAGCCATCTTTCTCATTTTCCTTCACTCTGTTTACACTCGCATATAACCCTCCACCTTAATTACCACCGTTGATCACGCATCCTGATCTAACAGTCTCTATGCTTTTCTCGATCGTTAACTTGGTAGCTCTTTCCACCGTCCGATCGTTTCTGTCGCACGATCCAATGGCAGTCGCAGCCCCTGCTCCTTCAAGTTACCCACTTGTTAACACGTGGGGAAAGTGGTTTCCCACCCTTCACATCCAACACACATCACTCACTTACTCGCATCGCTTCCCCTGTGTAAGAATTATGCCATCCCCCGTAAGTGGCGTGGGGAATACCGCTTACCGCCCTCTCCTACATTCCCTGCTCATTAATATTCACACATCTCTGCCGCCCATTGGCCGTCGGATCTGCCCGACAGCGACCCGATGGCCTACATTTCTCCATCCATGTTTTATCCCGATACCCCCCTGTAAGTTGATCTTAGTTGTTCATCCGCATGATCCGACGGCCAATAATTGTTCCCGTCATACTCACACCTCCGCCATGGAGTCTACACCACCTTTGACTGAGCTGTGTTTCCGAAGGACAACGATGATCAACTACCTGTACCCAGCGCAGTTAATCTTCAACCACCGCATTCAACAAGCAGCATGGCCGAAGGACAAGAAGGACATGCCTTGAGTAGTCAAACACATTTATTAGTTATGGAATGTCTTCCATATTGCACTCCACCTATTCAGAAAGGACGGCCGAGAAACAGAGAATGTTAAGTTAATTTATTGAAGCATCAGATTGTACCAGAGACCCATATCAGAGAGTTAAGGTGGTTGGTGGTCCATTATGATCCCTCCACGCATAGGATAGCAGAGCATTTTTTGTAATCAATATCTATATAAACCCAAAAACAAGATGTAATGAGGTTGATGGTTGTAGTATTGATGTAAGGTTCAACTTCTAGAGATTGCAACTATTGTGATACCTATAGTGTCTGGTCTTCATTTTCAGCTAATACAAGCTTCTTTTGCTATTAATTACTCACTTTCCATTTCTGCTATGTTCTAGGTTGTGCTTGTTATACATTTTTCATGTGCTCTTGACGTTTAGCATTAGAGTGGCTATCATCCCACCTCTGTGTTAGAATCTAGTATTTATCATTGAATGTGTTATGCAGGTTACTGTTTGTTTAATGCCAGAGAGTTGTCATCCTGTCTGTGCATTTGGAAATAGATTTGCAGACCTCTTTACTGGTTGCAGTCGGCCATCACATGGTCTTGTGCATTTTCTGGTGTGGTCAGTATTCTCCATGTTCATTTAATCCTCAAAATGTGAGTAATTTGCAGTCTAAAGCCTTGTAGTCTAGGGGTGTTCACCCATGTCTGGGGTTCATCATAGTAGAAGTGGTTATCTTGCTTGAATATGCATCATTCCTTCCATTCATCCATCTCCAACATTTTGTTGAGTTTGTAATGTTCCCGAGCATCTCTGGGATATAACCTAAGAGAGTTTATTGGGGTGATAATAGTACCATATTATTCCATCATGTTCACTTGGTACTATTGGGATCAGTTTTTGAAATCAGTGGTGAGCTCTATCCTTCAGCTTCATTGATCCTCATCTTATATGTGATATTTAGACATGTACTTGTTCAATTGTGGTCAGATGATCCATTATGTGCTTTCAGTTCCTTATACTTGTATACTTAGTGGATATGATTGTACTTGATATGTAGACATGCTTTGCTTTCTTTGAGCATGGGTATGTGCACCTCAGACAGTGTTTTCTTCTGATCTCCTTTTGTGGCTTGGTAGGCTGAAATCTGGTGAAGTCCTTCTCAGTTTTTGACAGGTTTCCTTTCCATGTACTTAATATATTTTGGCCATCATATACCCCTTCTGACCTCATAGATTAGGGGGCATCTGTTATAGCTCCAAATCTCACTCTTGATACTCGTGATGCTGCATTTATGGCCTAGGGCAACTCCTCCTCCCAAACTTGGTCCAAATACTTAAAAAGCAATGTTTTACTCCTTGTACACGGCATTGCCCTGAGCTAAATGCATGTGTATGCAGGTCAATGTATACCCAACCCGCGCATGTCTTAAAACACTTAAAAAAAAATTATATCTCCTTAATTTTGGGTGAAGATAATAGGTTTTACCTTTTGGTTACCTATTAGTGCCCATGGCCCAACTATTCCCAAAAAATTGCCAACTAAAAAGCTACTTTGGAAGAAGTATAAAAAGGCTTCAATGGGAAGGCCTAAAGGAGGAGAGAGGAGAGAGAATTACTCTACTGAGATATCCCTGATCAAGTCTGAATATCCTTGTGCTTCTAGCACTTCGCTCACTATAGGAAACCCTTATTTCCTTGAGTTGTGATGTCATTTCACTAGTTGAGATATCCTTGTGTGAGTCATAGAAGGAGCCTTTGAAGACTTGGGATTGGATGGACCGAGAGGACGGTTCTGCTTGGAGCCAGTAAGAGGAAGATTCAAGTGATATCATTCCTTGCTTTGTTTTAGTTATCTGCAATAAAGAAACATTTTTCTTGTTCCCGAAATCAGTTTTATTTATGCATATGATGTTATTGTTATGGTTTCTATGTATAACTAACCATCTTTCAATAAGTTATGAAGTTGATTTCTATATGATACTTTGTCCATATATTGCTATGCTTCTTTGAATTGGTTGTTTTGTAGGTTCAAGGATTGAGAGGAACTCCAAGAGGGTTTGGACCATGGCTGGATCTACCCAAACGAAGTACCCCCAGGTGCACCTCTCTTCGCGTTGTTTGCTTATTTAAGTATCATGTCTGTGTGGAATGCTTGTCTTCTACTGTAGATAACCCTTCGCTCTGCTAGGGTGTTGACCCGAAACCCTAGGGGACTTATTCCCTCAACATATTGCAATTAAAATTCTTATGATTTGAGCCTCTAGTGTTAAAGCACCGAGAAAGCCTTGGAATATTCAACAAAGGGAATGAGTGAAAAAGAAAGGGAAGGCGGACCTTTTTCTCTGTCCTCTAGGGAGGTCACGTGGTGTAATACTATTGGCTCCGATAGGGTGACATGGTGGCTAATTTCATGTTAATGAGGTAGTACGGTTAACAAATGACATGTTGATCAACCATTTTTGGGGTCCTTTTGGGACATATCTAGGTGACATGTGCCACAATCAAGAAGTGCCACGTGGCAGTAATAACATCACACATCGAATATCATAGATCGACGGTTGTAGTGTTGTGCCTCAAAATTAAATCACCGATTGTGAAACTTTAATTGCGGGGCTAGCCTATGGTCATAGGAATTGTAGAAGAAGCAAGAGTTGAGTAGAAAAATGTGATCTTCGTTTGGTGATCACAAATTCTAGAGGGTGGCCAACAAATGCATTGTTATAAAATTGTCGATTGCAATATTCTGATATTGTGGGTAGGCATCTGTTTATTCTGGTATAATGTATTATAATTTGGGACTAGTTATAATGTTGTATTTTAAAGAATCAGTCCCTGCCCTCGGATCCTATCATATTGTTTCACCTAAGCCCCATGGGCTAAGGCAGGAGCTACCTAGAACCACCGTCAACCATTGCTTTGCAACATCTCTAAGAGGGAAGGTCTTGATGTAGTAAAGTCTTGATAATGGAACACAAATCTTTAAAGGTGTAATGGGTGGGAAGTTGACCCATTGAATGAAGGAATGTAGCTCCACTCAGTCATAGGAAGAAGGAATGCCAGGTTGATCTCCAGTTCCGCTCTATTACATGCAACCACAATTAATTTTTTCCAGCTCCATAGAGCATATCAAGTCAGGAAGTTCAAGTAAAAGTGAAGGGAATCGTGTGAGTAGCAGGGAAGGCACATTGAGGAAGAGGCGTGGACTAAGTAGAGGCCATCAAAAGGTGGCAGAGAGATATTTTTCCCTCCATATTGTAGTTTTCCTTTTTTATGTTTATTTTATAATTTCTATATTTTCAAGAACGAAATCAAATCTGAATCAAATCATTTTGGGCAACAACCATTGTGCATTGAGACAGCTAGTCTATCAGACAACTAGAGCTCAAGTTGTCATATTTTGTAATAATTTTCAAAGCTTCCCCTATCCTTATAAATAGAGGGAAGAAAGAGTTAATAGTGGTTCTGGAATTCTTCACCCGAGGGGTCCAAATTCTGTGATTCCTTTTTTTGTTCTATTTTCCTATTCAAGAGGGACTTGAGAGATACATTGTTGAATGTAAATGGACTGGTGTTTTCACTCATTTTGAAGGATTAATGAAAATCTTTGGTGATTCCTATGAGAATTGTGATCAATATGTTTTCCTCTTTGTATTTCATTACATGTATGTTTCTCTTCTACAGAAATTGTGTAATGAAGTTGTTGGTTTTCTTCTCTCATGGCTATATGTATGTTGTTGAGCAGTAATGGTCCCCGTGTTGATTAAATATTTGCTTATGTACCTTTTGATGCATCTAAAATCACTACAACAACATTGGGGGATAACCTCCCAGTCTAGCCCTTAATACAGTTCCTTTTTCCATTTGAAATGGTGGATCCGACTGGATAATATGGGATCATTTTCCCTATAAAGATGCGTTTAATATGAGTGGGTGTTTAAAATATGTGAAAGTATGATAGATGGCTTGAATGATAATACTTATAAAAATATACTAATATAACTATATATATTTTTAACATGGGTAACTCAATATCTATGCGATTTATGATGACTTCAGGTAATCAATCACTAATAAAGATTAATCGATCAATTTACAGAAGTGAAGCGTGAACAATGATTACTTCAAACAAAGTAATATAAAATAGATCGCATATCATAATAACATTATTTTCCAGTACACGTTCAAGATATCAATTCCATAATTACACATAAGTGATATAAATGCAGAATTGAATGGACAGTCACATATACAACAATAATGAATCAAAAGACTGTTAAATTGCCTAACATGAAACAAAATGACATAGATATAAGTACCATATGTATGTTAACGAGCTATTGATGTTACAGTCTTGTTTGTTCCTTTTTATTTCTAAAGACTCCAAAAAGATATAGAAATGCAAGTCCTTTTGAAGTCTTCTTACACAAAAAAGTTTGAACCTTGATCCTTGCTCTCTACAAAAAATAAATTAAGAAGTGCAAAAGTGTTGTCTTCTTCAATCCAATTTTTAATAGAAATTCAGGATCCTTTCTCAAATGACATGAAAGGGTCTTTATAGTGAAAATAAAAACAAATTGTTCGTGAAATATGCTTGGAGTGGTTGTAACAGCCTCTCTAAAAATTTGGGATTTCATGACAAAAATAGAATTGTAAATAACTTCAAAAGATGCATTGCATCTATCATTCCTCTTGTGGCTTTAGTTGACAAATCTCAAGCATCGTTTGGACTTCTGGTGGATGTCTCATCCTGGCATGCAATTGACCTATGTACACAGCATCCGAGAGTTCGGGTATCATGCGATCAACTGCATCTACAAGACATTTGACTGTCATTTGTTGGCTATGTAGTCTTACCAAATAGATTCCATGCGTATCCCAATTGAGGCCTTTTAATTTTTTGAGTTTTTCTTCTCTGGTGTTCTAATCTTGCTTTCATTGTTTTTCCAATGCTTTTACCTTAGGAAGATTTTTAGGAGTGCACTCAAAAATTAAGTTGGCACTGTGTAAATTATCATTTATCAATTCAATGACATTATTCCTTACTACCCTGGCCCTTGAAGTTTCTCTTTTTGCTTTGATCAGCTGGGCCTCCAATTATGAGAACAATATCTCTTTGTGAGACTCTTCAATCACTAGTAATTTAGTGGCCCTTCCCTTTTTTGCGCTTTTCCAAGAGATATAATCTGTAATATTGTCATCTGCTTCCTTGAATTCCAATTTGGAATTGACCGCTTGATCTATGAACGTGTTGGATTTGATGCAAAATGAATGAATGAGGGATATCTTTTGGCAGAGTTGGGTTAGTTGTTGAGATAAAAAATTATTTATTGCTAGGGCTTCCTTTATAAAATCTTCAACTTTAGGATTTTATTTGAACTGCTCTATCAAGAGTTGTAACTGCCTTATTTTTTCATCCTTAGATTTAATCTCTTCATTATGTGCTAGTTTTAGTTGTTCAAACTCTTGGGATAGTTGTTGATGTCTTTCAATTGCCTACTACTTAATCCTTTGTTTCTCGGCCTTTAGCTGGTCTTCAAGTTGTTTAATATTTTGATCTTTTTCCTTTATCAATATATTAACTTCCGTTGCTTTATCGATCATGGCAGTTGTGTATGCACTTACGAACATAGATAATTTAGTCAAGTCTTCGGAGGGATCAACTTCTAAATCTTTCCAATTGACATTCATGTAGTCATCTTGTGAGATGGTTGCCAATACTTGGTCTATTTTCCACTTCTTCCTCTGCCTTTTGACTACAATCTCGTGTTTAGGGCTATAAAATACATCTAATGATGGGATTTCCTCAATACTCAATATAATCTCTGATGAAGGATTCTCAGGAATTATCTCAACTTCCCTCATGGTTGAATCCTTGTTGGATTCCTTTTCAACCACAAGATCATGAACTATGGACTGTTGTGCTAAGGGAGATTACGATGTGATAACAATTTAGGTATCACTTTGACCCTTAATCTGAAGGTCAAATTGTCTCATTCTTTGATCAACACTGGATCAATGTGAACATTTGTGTCCGACTGCTCACTGGCTTTCTCACTTGTCTTAGCTTCACCCAAATTTTTTTCTATATCCTCCTCTATGATTTTCTTTGTAATTTTCCCTATTTGATGGATGACTGGTGTAGTGTTTAATAAGTTCAATAGTACTGGTTGAAGCCTTTGTACCCTGTACTGAATGAATTGGTCCATTTTTCCTGGTCCCGGTTTGATCTTTGTGAGATGGATCACTTGCACAAATGTCTTTGCTAATCTAAAGAAGTCATGGAATTCATCTTTTTCATGGATGAATTGCTTAACCTTTACCTGAGTAGTAAAATTATAAGCCACATTATTTGGGTCATATTGTCTTCTGGGAATAACATCCAGGTTCAAACACCTTATTTTCTTAGTTTAAACTTATGCATGCTTGTAGTCATGTGATGAATAGATACGACATCGGATTGGAAAGGTGGACCATAACTTTTTCTTGGTGTCTTTGAGATTTTTTATAAGGCCCTTTTCAACCGTCTGACAAGCTACTTCCCTAGCATGTAGTTTATCTAGGAAATATAGAGGAAGGACATGTGGATCAATGATACTACCATAAACCCTAATGTATGTAAACAATTCTTCCCAAACCAACTGCCAATTGAAGTTATATCGATGTTGACTTCCTCAGAGAGACGAGGGGCTAGTCTATTAAAGATGGCCTGGTGAATGGGTAGAATGAAGCCATGGAAAATTTTGTAAAAATGTTTCCTATATTGCTTTTGCAACATGTCTTTATGGTAAATATGGATAGGGGTTGGGTCTTGCATAGTCCATTTCCATCCCATGATAGGAAAATCAGAGTTAAAACAAATGGTGTCAACTATATATGTGCTCATATAAAATGGGGGAACCACTCGAGTGGTAACAAACTGTCGGCCGGATAAATCGTTCTTGCAGACAAGACCGATATCCCTAGTATCAACAGATATCTAGCAACAAACAGGACAAGCAAATATACCTTTCTCTAAATATATTACAATTCATTAATAAAAACTAAAAGGTGTTTTACACCCTACCTCAAGTCCAATGATAGTTTTTGGCAACGACACTTCGACTGTCCGAAAGAGTTTCCTTTTGAGGACTTGAAATCACAAACAAGCACACATCAAATAACACCTGCATAGCTAATACAATAAACCATATTCATCATGGCCATCAAGGAATCCATGAAATAAACCATAAAACACAGCTTATTGAGAAAAATAAACTTGATCGTATTAACTTTGAGAATAGAAGAACTTTACAACCTTTGGTGCCTTGATGTTGTACAAGCTCCTCCTAGGGTTTGAAACAATAATCTCCTCTACTTTGACAAGTCTCACACTCTTCCAAATGAGGTCAACAAGGTATGTAATCTTTCCTCACTTAAGCTCAATTAGGAAGACTAAGTTCCAGCAACATTTCACCTAAAAAATATTTAGCTTTCAACCTCCTCTGTAACCAGCCCAATGCTTCATTTTATAGTGCAAAGGAAGGAGGTTACGGGTCCACCTATGAAGTGATAGAGTACTCCTTCAAAGGGATAAGCTCCTCACATCGAGGGGTTGGCTCCTTAAGGTATGGGATGCATGAATCTTAAAGGAGCGAACTTGCCACCTCAAGATTCCTTCTAGAAGCTTCCAGAAATGACTCAAAGTGTTTTTTTAAGAATGTACTTGCGCCTTTTTGACTTTTACAGGGGTCCGCACCCATTACACAGAGACAGAGTAGTCAAGTACGCAAGGGACATGACTAGTAGGTGCAAGACCGTAGGTAATGCTAAGAGAAAGTGTGGACCCAGAGTTTTAGAGACTTTTAAGGGCTTTCTCTTATTTTTCAAGGCTTGACATGAAGAACTGAGGTTTAATACTTGCAAATAAGGAAAGTATGAGTAGTGATAGACTCACACCGAATGTTGAATGTCATGGTGACAATATTTTATGCAACAGACTGCCCCCTAAAGTGCAAATTCTGTAATAGATGAGGATAGCATTTTTCATCTAAGAAGAGTGAAGTACTTTATCATTTCAAGGATCATCCTGTTGACACCTTGGTTGGAACCTGTAAAAACATTCAACACAAAGTATATATATGTGAAAATATCATCACTGAGGTAGGCATTCCCATACTCAGATCAAAAACTGACTAGAAAACTAACTAAACTACTCTGATATAGGAATGATTTTGTAACACATCAAAAGTCTAGACATATGTAGACAAAGTATGGGCACAGCCATCTGTTTATGAATAGTCCACTATATAATGAATAACAAAATTCCTCGTAGCCTGGATGGTGGAAACTAGATCCAGGGTCTTGATTTCTGCTTCCCAAACTAGTAAGATTCTATCCATGTGAATGAATGTGTCGAAGTCGAACATGGTAGAAACCACTTGATTACCAGTCAATGATGTGAACTGTTAACAAGTGTGAGAGAAACCACCAGTAATGTCAATGGCTCTCAAAGTACTCAGTACAATCGATGAAATGCGAATAGATGAGCTGATGTCGAACATCTCATAGAATCCTTTGATCGAAGGTCAATGATGCAACTTGTTGTCGAAGGCGAGAAAACTACCATTGAGGCATGTAGAGTCCAAGGTAATTATGATTTCTAGATCATCTATCTAGATAATGAGTTGAAGTCGATAGCAAGTGATCCGTCGTAGGCAAGCCCACAACACAAAATCATAGATCAAGTTTGAAGAAATATATTTGGAAAGGACTAACTCAGGGATGGTCAAGATGGATGACAGATGTTTTGCAGATGAATGGTTTATTTGAACTGACCTCTTGAACACATAATGACACTGCTGATGGTTTGGTGACAATTGACCCAGAGCTAATACCCAGAAACCAACTGAAGACTTTCAATATGGTTTGATTAACTATTAAGCAAAGGATTTCCCAACCCAGGTGAACAAAAAGTGTCGTGTTCAAGAGTGGTTAAATGCTTTTCTAAAACACAAAGTATAACAAACAAGTTCATTTTTCTCTCTTTTCCCCACCATTTCTCATAAGTACCTCTTTATTTTTGACAAGCTTGAGGAGGATAACATTTGCTTGGTTATAAGCTCATCCTTCGGATGAGTCCAACATAGTTTAAAATTCAATCCCTAAGAAGGAGTGGTTCATTCCTGTTTAAATTGAAAAGGTTCTTTACTATTAACTTTTAACGAGTCTAGTATAGGAGAAACTTGGTGTTTTTCAATTTTAGGGAGTCAGAAGAAAAACTTAAGAAAACTCCATGGTTGTCCTTTTTCGTAAACTTTTGTCTTCCAAGCCCGAAAAAGTATAAAATAATACTTGAGAGAACCGCTTGACCATTGCGATAAAGGAGTACTTTTCATAATTAGTGTCTCTGATATGAAAAAGGTAAAAAAGTGATCAATGACACGTCGTTTTATAACCAATATCGAACTTGAAACGACAAAAGTTCGGCAATCTTTTCATGTTTATACGGTCAAAAAAGAGCTGTAAGTGGACCATCATTTTAATTCCGTTTTAACGAGCTTAAAAGAAAAACTCGGCAATCTTTTCATATTTTACGAGTCAGAAAAGAGATTAAAGAGGACTCCAATGTTTTTTATTGAAAATGATCAATTTCCCCTGAAAAATCCAATATTCTGCACAAAAACTCAGACATTACTCATACCTATTTAAAATAAATAAAAATGCATCAAAAAGTTACCTTTTTAAAGTGAAAAATAAACAAATTGAAAATTCATTTATTCAAAAAAGCTATGAAAAGGGCTTTTGTAAATTCATTTTTACCGCTTTGACTTCAGAGTGAGAAAAGAGAGCTTTTGGGTAAGAAACGTCATGTGAAGATAGGGGAAAATACATCCATTGGAATCGAAAACCGTCAGCTCCAGGTAATCCACATAACCTTTATCTTGCATTTCAACTATTTTCATTTCATTTTTAGGCTTCCATTTTGATTTTTTAGAGAAAAATTAGTTTAGAAAACTGCTCGCGGGGATCCGCAGGTGCAACATGTGGAACCGCGAACCCCATCTTTTTTCTTCAAAGGAAAGAGTCAGGGTTCCGCACCTGCTACTTGGGAAGAGTGTGGACCTACGCACTGTCCCTAACTAGTGGGTGCGGACCCTGCGAAATAGGTTTTAAAACTTCAAATTTTTCCATTTCCGCCCAAAAATTTTCGAACTAAATTGTTTTAATACATCTTTTGTGCAATGTAAGACATACAAAATTCTCATTTGGAGGGAACACGAACTTGAAGATGTGGACCTTGCTGCAATAAATCATCAACCCTCATTGGATGCATTGAGAGCATGTAAACTATTTAAATTCTGGGCCATACCTGGCATGAGGGCCCAAGTAGACTTTTAGTAATGGCTCGTAGACAGGTGGAACATACAGGACTAGTGTTTCATTATTGGTGGCCACCGGCTCGAGATCGAGCTAGAGGACATTTATTTCCTGACTAGTTTTCCCAAGAGAGGTGAATGACTGTCTCTATTCGGGACTAGGCCAAGTGGCCAGTCTATCGATAGTCTCTGACTAGAGTTCTATAATGGCCAAAAAAAGGACAAAGGGATTGATATCAAAACTATCTCCCATCCTGAACTTAAAGTGATTGCATTTACTTTCACCAGAGTCTGCGAAAGCGCAACACTGCATGTAGCTACTGGATCCCAAATGTGAATGGTAGTAGACTGTTATCGAGGCACCATCTTCAATTGGTGCAAAGCTGTGTTGGCAAATGTAAAAGGCCAACTAACTAGAGCAAGGAATGGACAACTAAAAGACTTTGGATATGGTTTCCTAGTTGTGAGATTTGGTCTAGAGAGGGTCTTAATGTTGGTCCCACAGCACCTTTCCATTGGAGTTGGACTTCCCCTAGAGCCTAAGCTAATGTGTTGGGTTGCGATTATGGTCCGTCATCCTGAGGAGGGTTCAGAGGTTGTGCAATTTCTTCCTGAGTATTTTCGTTGGTTGGAGAACAAACTTTTCATGATTTAGGATTTTCCATATGGTGTGATGGATTATCATGGTGACCCAGACATGACTCTTCCACCAGGAGAGCAGTGGGATGATTCAGGTAAAATCATTCTCAACATTTTCTAAGTTTTAACTTTTTTTTTTCAATTGTACAAAACTGATAATAAAAGTTTCAAATGAAAATGTGGGTCCATGGCGACTAGCCACTCTCCGGCCCTATGAGAGGAGACGCACAGCTGCAACAATACCGGCCCCATGGAACTAATCTACAGAGACCTTGACCGAATCCTAAAATCATCCAAAGCATTTGATAGTAGATATCCCAGAGACTAGCATAGATGATATTCCACTTAGGTTACAATGCTATGTGATTGTGGTCCTAGGGCCTTTCAGGAGGTTCCTTTGTAGGGTGTCCCGAGCAGTGGTTTCTTATCATGATCATCACCAATGGTAGGATGATCGCCTTTATAGACTCATACGACATTTTTTCTTTTTGTACTATCATTTTTGCTGATCATAAGGTGTTTTTTGACCTATGATGGAAGACCATGTATATTTTTGACACACTTCTATGCTATGCTACATCACTATTACTGGCTATCTTGTATAACATGTTGTGGAATGTTTTTAAATTTACTGTTTGCTTATTGCAAATGTCGATTTAACATTCGAGAAGCAATTTCATCTACTAATGTATTTAAATATCTTGGAATATGTTGATATTCAATATAGTCAAATTCAGGTTCCAAGAGATGAACTCTCAAAAATAATCTTAATAACACTGGATTTCTAATGGCATAAACTCTATTAAGCTGCAATACAATGAGTTCAAAATCTAAGCTAACAATCAAACTCCGAATCTCGAATGAGATGGATTCAAATA
The DNA here is from genome assembly GCA_031772625.1 of Pinus tabuliformis. NCBI lineage: Eukaryota > Viridiplantae > Streptophyta > Pinopsida > Pinales > Pinaceae > Pinus > Pinus tabuliformis. The sequence goes on along the minus strand of CM062819.1, from coordinate 1,660,068,371 downwards.
ATAACTCAATCATTGCACTATACTCTGTAATGTTGTTCATTGTTTAACCGAGGCTTACCCCATGCATAAATACCAACTCATCAGAGGGTGAATAGATAGCCCAAGCTATGGAAGAAATGTTCTATGTATTACGATAAGTGCCATCAGTGAAAAGAATGTATGTTTGAAGAGATGTCGACATTTGCAATATCAAGAGTAAAATCAAGATAAGCAGGAATAATGATAAAAATACTCTCTAAACTAGGCACACTTTTCTAATCTAAAATACACCAGCTAGAAAGAAACTAATCTAAGTAAAATCTCCACACCCACTTTTAAGCATAGTATCTCTTAAGATAAAGACCATTTCTGGGTTTACCTAAAGAGACACGGTCAAAATCTACCAATTTATAGGCCCCTTTTGCCAGCTTTCGCTTAACAACATAAGGACCATGCCACATAGGTACAAATTTTCAAGCCCCTAGCTTATCATTTGCTTGATCATATATTAAGACTAGGTCTCCTTCTGAAAAATTACGAGGTGTAACATTTCAATCATACTGAGCTTTTATTCATTTGGCATGAGTTTCGTTTGCTAATGCAGCATCACGTTGATTCTCATCTAGCTGAGCTAACTACAATAAATGTTTCTGCTCTTCGGAAGTGGCTGGGAGTAATTCTATGGCTATTTGCAATGACGAAATTTTGCATTCAATGGGTAACACAGCTTCCAAACCGTAAACTAGTTGAAAAGGAGTGAAACCAGTTGATGTTTTTACTGAGGTTCAATATGCCCAAAGCGCTGAAAATAACATGTTATGCCAATTCGACCTATGAATACCAATGATTCGTTGGATCATAATGACTATAAATTTGTTGATGGCTCCAACTAGACCATTAGCCTATGGGTAATATGGAGTAGAACTATCGTGACGTAGGCCAAGTTGATCTGTTAGTTAAGTCATCATGATTTTTCGAAAATGACTCCCATGATCAGTAATAATCACTTGAGGAACACCAAATCTAGTAATTATATGATTGAAAATGAAAATTGCAGTAGTTTTGTCGTCTACTGAAAATGTAGGCATTGCGTCGGCTGCTTAGTAAAATAATCTACCGCAAGGATGATATACGCATGCCTCCCTTTCGAGTGAGGGTTACATGTAATAAAGTCGATACCCCACTTTGCGAAAGGACCAACGGCAATTATAGGGTGGAGAGGAGCAGGTGGAGCACGCATCTTCCGATCAAAAATTTGACAATTGTGGCATTTTTGGACAGCATAGATACAATCTTTAAATAAAGACGACCAGAAATAACCAGCGCGCAATATCTTTTGGGCAGTGGCATACCTAGAAATATGACCACCACATGCTCCAGAGTGACAGTCATTTAGAACCTTTTCAGCTTCTTTGTGAGTTAAACAGTGTTGGAAAACAGAATTCGCCCCACGATGATAGAGTGTATCTCCAATGATATTGTATTGTCGGGATTGGAAATGTATTTTCCGTCGCTGATATCGTGAAATTTCAAGTCGAAAAGATTGGGTTTGGAGATAAACAATGATATCTCCATACCATGGATCAAGAGTACTGATAATAAACATCGATTCGTTCGTAATGGGCTCTTCTGCAATAGTTTCAGTATCAGCATGCAGGAAATCACACATCAGTTCCGCAAATACTGAAGATTTCTTTGCCTTGGATTTTTCAAATTCCAAGTCAAATTCCTGCAAGACAACAATCCATTTCGAATACTTGCCCCTAGCAATTTTTTGGTCAAAATATAGATCATAGGGTTATAGTCAAAGATTACTGTAGTTCTACGTAGTAAGATGTAATGACAAAATCTTTGGACAGCTTGAATAGCTGCCAAGGCAAATTTCTCCACATGTGAATATTTAAGCTCAGTCAGATTCAAAGTTCGACTAAGATAGTAAATCACATGTTCACTGTTGAATTCATCTTCCTAAACTAAAACCATCCCAATGATGGAATGAGAAGCAGCGAGGTACAAGAAGTAATCCTATATGTAGTTGGGAGGATGCAATAATGGTGCATGGGTCAACCTTCGAGGGATCGACACGAATGCCAGCTTTTAAAACAACAAATCCCAGTAAATGACCCATTTCTATACAAAAAACGCATTTTTGTAGACTCAGCCTAATTTGATAATGCTTACATCTCATAAAGATTGCTCATAATGAGTGAGATGATCGGCTCTACGTAATGAATGGGTAGGTAAATCATCAAGATATGGCTGCATAATGTGCTTGATGTCATGAAATCCGTAAGACATAGCCCTTTGAAAAGTTGCTCCAGCGTTCTTCAATCCAAAAGGAAATTTGCAGTAAGAAAACGTCCCCCATGGACAAATGAAAGTCATTTTTGGTTGATCAACAAGGAGTATGTTGATTTGATTGTAACCGGAAAAACCATCCATAAAGGAGAAAATTTCACTGCCGGCATAATCATCAATGATTTGATCGATATAGGGGGTTGGATAATTGTCTTTAGGACAAGCTCGATTAATATCCCTATAATCGATACATATTCTTATCGTTCCTTGCTTTTTGTTAACAAGAACAATATTCGATACCCAATCCGTTAAAGGAATTGGATAAATGAAACCTACTCGAAGTAATTTCTCAACTTCAGCTTTAATAGCAGCAGCTTTTCGCGGATGGATTTGATGCAAACGTTGCTAGACAAGTTTAGCATCCGGGTAAGTTTTAATTTCATGAACAACAACTGATGGATTAATTCCTGGCATTTCTTCATATGACCGAGCAAACACGTCACAGAATTCTTGAAATATGGCTTTATAAGTTTGGAATTCATTGTCCATACATGAAGCACCTATATGAATGTTTTCAATAATTCTTGGTTTAACTGAAATGTCAATAGGAACCGTTTCAGAAATATTTCCCAAATTTCACTCAGAATCAAGATGTTGCAATGGATTTTGTGGTTCTTTCAGATAATCAGTAGTAAAAATAGATGAAAGGTCATTTTCAAAATGATCAAGCTCAGGTAAGAATTGAGATCGATGATGAAGATCTTGCCATGGTAAATCATCAACAAAAAAAAGTTCACAAATCTGCTCATCCGTATGAACAGACTCAGAAAAAGTTGTTGAAGCTAAGGTTGATATTGAAAGTGATTTTCCATGGACCACATTCATTACATCAATTTCGGTTGAAAAAAAGTCAGAAAATGACTGTACAACTTGATATGCAATTTCATAGGGACTCAAAGGTATCGCATCACCAAATGAATCCACCTTAGATTCGTAAGGTATGATCCAAGTATCATCAGAAACAATAGTGTTTGATGAAATCATATGAATAGTTGCAGTAGAAGGCGATACATTTGGAGGAGGAAAGGAAAAAGCTCCTAGTAAACCATCAAAAGCCTTTAGAATCATCGGGGATTGATTGACTGTAAGAGAACCAAGCGATCTCCAACACTGGATCGACATAATACACGTAGAAGCTCCCTCATCAATTACAGTCCTAAAGCAAGGTCTGTTTTTTACTAACACTGGAATTTGGAAATCCATTTGATGTGGTAGGCAAGGTGTACTATTCTCTAAATCGAAGATTATAAGGTTTGAATCCTGAATATCAACAGCTCATATAGCCGACAATAATAATTTACGTTGTTCTGAGCATGATTGCAGCACCTCCAAAGCCGACATTGTTGAAAGGGAAATAGCTAAGTCTTCAACAATGTTATAATTTTGGGCTGCTCTCACATGTGCATTGAAAGCTAACTTCCGAAGTATACCTTTAGCAAGCGGTTTGATTACTAAGTGTGGGTTAGGTTTCTCGACCTGTAGCGGATCAAAACCAGAAGGAGTTGAAGTTAATGGGTTTGAATTAGAAGATTCTGCTTCCTTACCACCAACAAGACTTTTACTACCATAATCTTGTGATCACTTTGTAATCCTGACATGAGACGTCATCATTATGGGTTCTTCTGAGGCATTTGAGGAAGAACCAATCATCTTACTATCTTGACTAGGAAAAGGATCCTTTAAGATAGCAGGCATTTGAGAACCTTTAACTATTTTCGCAACCTCAACGCGATGTGGGTAGTCTCTTGTAAAATGCTCTTCATCACAAATGAGACAAGGATAGCGAGGTTTACGTTTCTTGTCAGTAGATTCAGTTTTATCTGATTTCTCTTTTTAGTTTTGTTTATTTTTCTTCTTTCCCTTCTTTTTACCTCCGGATTTTGATTTGGTCGTAGATGATTCTATGACATGAATATCAGCAGGAATTTCAGCGGAAGAGTCTCCTATCGAGGAATCTGGTAAATTTATAATAGGAGAATAATTTTTTGAATATTTCTTCTTGCTTTTGGTGCTAACTGAACCAATCATACCATCAACGGCATGAGACCCTGAAGGAGCTGTAGTTATTTGATTTTGTTTCGGAAGGTTGGGGGTTTTTTCATGTAAAGTACCCGACTACATATAAATGAGGTCAAGATACTGAGCTTGAGCAATTACTTGCTCTTCAGTTACAACTCTGGCCTCAGCTACATCCTCAGTGATTTTAGGTAATAATGATTTAACGAACCATTTTTATAAAATTTGATCCAAAATAAAAACTTTCACTAAACGTCATCTACGTCGCCATTCATGAATATGATCTGAAGTATATGTAGACATTGACTGTTTTAATGAAGTTAATAATTTTGTGCCATTGTCATATCTGAGAGGCAACTGAAAATGAGTTAAGAAAGAAGTGGCTAACTGACTAAAATTATAAAAAGAAGCTCGCGGTAACTCAATGTACCACTTGGCCGCAAGACCAATCAGAGTGCATTGAAGAAGATGTAAGTGAATCGAATCATCTATAATGGAGTTATATGCACACCAGAGGTGGTAATTCATCACATGGTCTGATGGATCCTCTCCTGATTTACCTTTAAACTTTGGGATATCACTAGGCAACTTGTTCGGCATTGGCGCCCAAAACAGAAGACAATTAATTGGATCATTCGTAAGGCACGAAAAATCAGGCAAGTCCAAAGTTCCAATAAATTGTAACTGACGGTTAGGGTCACGAAATCCTTGGGTCATAAGACCAACCCTGGGAGGAGGATATCCAGGATAACTTGGAATTGGAATTGCATTTGGAATATTATATCCTCCCAGAAAACCAAGATTAACTAAACCAAACTGGGGTTGTTGAGGTTATTGATAAGTATATCTAAGGTACAGTTGATATTAGTAAACTGGGCTTTTCACAGCAGGACCGAATTGGTACTGTCCCTGGTACTATTGATAAGTGAATTGCGGTTGAGTTGTGACAATCGTACCTGGACCAGTTTGTCCTACAGGCATCTGAACCGAAGTTTGAATTGTAGGTCTTGACTGAGGTAAAGAGGTTTGAGGAGTTGATGCAGGAATAGTAGAAACTAGAGCTGCCGATACTCCATAAGTAGGAGGGGTAGATTGAACAGAAGTTGTAGTAGTTGCAGTAGTCGTTTGAGGCAGAGTTCGAGGCGAACTAGGCCCAGACTGATGAGCTACACCAAGTGCAGAAGTTTGAATAGTAGGCTAGATGGGTTGCTGGGTTGAACCAGAAACTAAAGGTTGTTCAGATTGAGATGACAACTGCACATTAGGTTGTAAGATCTGTTGATATTGAGATGGATCCCACACCATGTCCATTCCATGGTGTGGACCCATAGTAGGCTGAGCATATTAAGGACCATAAGCAGGTTGAGCGTAGGGCTGAAAATTCAATGGTAAATTTCCATCTCCTTGTAAAAATGATTGACCAAAAGGTGGTTGGAAACCTTGGGTTTGGTATTGACCTTGAGGTTGATAACCTTGAGGCACCTACTGAAACTGAGGTTGAACTTGAGGTATATATTGATACTGGGGTTGACCTTGAGGTATGTACTGAGTCTGGGGTTGACCTTGAGGTATGTCCTGTCCCAAAGGTATGTACTGTCCTTGAGGTTGCCCACTATTCGGTAACTGACTACCTTGAGGTTGCCCCCCAGGTAGTAATTGAGTACCTTGAGGTTGCCACCCAGGGGGTAACTGACTACCTTGGGGTTGCAGATTTGGAATAGTACCAGACATCATAAGAATTTCTTCTACACTCAATAGTTGAGTTCCGTTATTATTAGTTGATATCCCATGCTTAATGGGTTGAGGAGATGCTCCTGAAAAAGTACCAGTGAGTGACTGACACCCAGAAGGAATAGAAGGACCAACATATAAAAATGTTTATGGAGATTGCGAAAACATGGATGACTGTCTTGACATATTCAATGGAGGATAATAACCTCTAGGTGTTGGATGAAAAGGAATTCGAGGTGGTGAAAAACTAAGACCTGGATTTTCTAAAAATTTGGTCAATGAGACATACCAAGCGTCCCTCCTAGGTGGACTATAGAAAATTGATTCATGCTCCCTAGGTTCTAAAGTTGGTTGATTTTTAGGGAGAGTTATATGTTCTTCCATACTAACAAGTTCTTGAATAGAAATGAGTCCAGAAGGAAGATTTTGGGTAATGATCCTTCCTACCCTGGGTGAACCAGGACCACTGGAAGTTGGAGAAGAAAATCCTGAAGATGGAGTAGCAGCAGGTTCAGTTTCAGGCTTAGAAATTTTAGGTTCTTCAGCTAATTCACTAGTAGAAGAAATACTACCAGTAACTTCAGAAAATGAAATTGGTTCAGAAATATAATTTATTGCTTGAACTTGATAATCAAGATGAACAATTAAAGAAGACTCTCCGGCTTCTGGTGACCCAACTCTACTGTCACTAGGTGATACAAGAGCTCATAGCCCTTCAAGTTGGCTTCGTGTATACTCGGGAGGTTGCCCCCAAAGTCTACGGGATTGTCTCGGTAATTCAGCCATGATTAAATATTTTAACTATTTCACACACAAACAAAGAAAATCTCAATAAAACCACCTAAAGTCTCTAAAGAACCAAACAATTGAATCACACACCTAAAAAAATTCTAAGAGTTCAAACCACACGCAAACAATAACTTTTCGTACCAAAAACACGAGTTGGTGATGAAATCCAACGTCGTAGAATTCAATACAGAAAGGGTGTTTGGAACAAGTACCCCAACAACCTGCTTAATGAAACAGACTGGCACAAGTTTCTTCACAAAATCATCTCGAGTGAAGAGAACCCCCCAGAAATTCCAAGTGAGTCTAGTCGACGTCTGCTCCAGGTACAGTGCGATCTTCTCTCCACCGTCACCTTAGGAAAGAATCCTATAGATTATGGCCACTAAGGTTACCAACAAAAACAAACATACTAGGGGGAACAATGTACAATCCGATACACACGCAAGGGCAGAGTAACAAAGCTCAATCCCTTTAAAGGCTCCTTGACATAATCCAAGGTTTACCAACAAGTGACTGCATGCTCCTCGACAATGGTCAATTCGAGGTTTACCGTTTTTAATATGTGTATATCTGATATCATTCCCAATGAGGAAGGATTGATTACCTCACTGGTTCAGATCTGATCTCGTGCTTGACTCCTTTAAGAGGAGCTTCCCAGAGCATACATGCAACAATTGGAATTTTTTCTACCGCAAGATATAGCTACTTGTTTCTTTTAACTATCTTGGAGAGTTAATTACTCCCTACTCCAAGATACTAGCCTAAGCTATATTGGTGATAAGAGCCCTAGAAATAAAAATATTGCTAAATCAATTTTAATTTAAGTGTTATTTTTATGGGTTGTTTCTTAAGTCAATAAGAATGGAGATGAAACTTTATGATGTGAAGACTCGACTCCAAAAACACTAAAAATTCGCCTAAGATGATAAACAATTCTTTTTCTTCAATGAATTTCTAGCTAAAAGAAAGAGTTGAGAATACAATTCTTTGAAAAACAAATCTCTCTTTCAACATATAAATGAAAAGAAAATATTTTATGTCTTTTTCAATAAACTCAAAACGAGACTACTAATTATGCTCACGAAAAATCCCTTCTTTTTCAACACTCAAAAACTACAGAAAACAATGTCTTTCAAAAGAGATTCTACAATTTCTAGAAAACACTCAAAAACATAAAAATCAGTCTTGAGATCTAACACTTCTAAAAACCTAATTGAAATTAAAGCTTTAAATCTTTTGAGGATGTTTTACTTAGTTATTCAATAAACTAAGGATTAATTCGTTCAGAATAACAAATCAATCAAAAACACCTAGCTATGTTTTCTTTTATGAAAATGAAATTCAAAACTTTCAAACAAGTTCATTCAAAGCTTTGCAAAGAGAAAACGAAATCTATTTCTCATCAATGGCAGATTTCACAAATCAGTCAGACTCATCAAGAAGACCAAAATACCAGGGTAATCTAATGTTTCTTAGGCTTCTAATCTCTGAGTCACTACAAAGACCAAGCAAAAATCTATTCAGGCACGCAAAACTTCTAGAAAGTCCCCTAAAACCAAAATTCCAATGGAACTCACTCACAAGAGATTCTTGACAGAACACATGCAGATCTACGTAGACAATAAAAGCTGAAAATAAAAAGTAATCTTAACCGGACAAAAAAAAAAATACGTTTTTCTAAAATTTTAACAGGTTCCATAGGCTTCCAGTAGAACCAGATGCGGTACCACTCTATGTACTAAAGGAAAGATACAGAGAGGTCCGCACTTTATGTAAAAGAAAAGTGCAGTTCCCTGTAAACTTCAGAAAAACAAAAAGAATCCAGATCCTAAAAAATACCCAATCCCAAACACATTAAGCAAAAAACAGAAACAGGGATACGTTTCTCAATTCAAAGAAAAAGGAAAAGCGAGAAACCAAATTCAAGTCCCCAGCGGAGTCGCCATTTTGTTGGTCGGATGAATCGTTCTTGCAGAAAAGACTAATCTCCCTAGTATCAACAGACATCTAGCAACAATCATGACGAGCAAATATACCTTTCTCTAAATATATTGTGATTCATTAACAAAAACTAAGAGGTGTTTTAGACCCTACCTCAAGTCCAATGCTAGTTTGTGGCAGCCACACTTTGACCGTCCGAAAGAGTTTCATTTTGAGAACCTGCAATCACAAACAAGAACACATCAAATAACGCCTGCATAGCTAATATAATAAACCATATTCATCATGTCGATCAAGGAATCCATGAAATAAACCATAAAACACAGCTTATTGAGAAAAATAAACTTGATTGTATTAACTTTGAAAATAGAAGAACTTTACAACCTTTGGTGCCCTGATGTTGTACAAGCTCTTCCTAGGGTCTGAAATAGGAATCTCCTCTACTTTGACAAGCCTCACACTCTTCCAAATGAGATCAACAAGGTATGTAATATCTCCTCACTTAAGCTCAATTAGGAAGACTAAGTTCCAGCAACATTTCACCTCAAAAATCTTTAGCTTTCAACCTCCTCAGTAACCAGCCCAATGCTTCATTTTATAGTGCAAAGGAAGGAGGTTACAGGTCCACCTATGAAGGGATAGAGTCCTCCTTTAGAGGGATAAGCTCCTCATATTAAGGGGTTAGCTCCTTAAGGTATGGGATGCATAAACCTTAAAGGAGCGAACTTCCGACCTCAAGATTCCTTCTAGAAGCTTCCAGAAATGACTCAAAGTGAGTTTTTAAGAATGTACTTGCTCCTTTTTTACTTTTACAAGGGTCCACACCCATTACACAGAGACAGAGCGGTCAGGTACGCAGGGGACATGACCAATAGGCGCAGGACCATAGGTAATGCTAAGAGAAACTGTGGAACCAGAGTTTTAGAGACTTTTAAGGGCTTTCTCTTATTTTTCAAGGCTTGACATGAAGAACTAAGGTTTAAGACTTGCAAAGAAGGAAAGTATGAGTAGTGATAGACTCACGCCGATTGCCAAATGTCATGGTGACAATATTTTGTGCAACAAAAACCTATCCTTCCTATAATCAAATATTTGGATAACCATTTTATCTGATAGAACGGTTGTCCAATCCATCACATAAGAATTAAGAGTCGCTTCTATTAAGGGAACCATTTCAATGGAAAACTTAGTGGAATTGGGGCTTCCAAATAATCTACACATATTTGTGGTAGCATAACAATATAGAGATGCTAGAGAGTCCACAAAATACATACCGAATGACTCATGCTTATGTCTTTTAGGGAAATGCCTCCATTGTTTGATGGGTTCAAACTCTACTTCGTTTTCCTTCATGAAAGCTTCATGGAATGATTTGTTTTAGCACTTCTGAGGCTTTGGCAGATGATACATTTTCTTCAAATCCTCAGGCTTGAAGGACCCAAATATTCTCCCATCATATGTGAAGAGTGTCATATTTGTTATGTTGATACCTTCAACTACCAATTTTACCATGTTATTGTATGGCAAAATCGTTGCATGGTCCACTATCTGGTGAAGGAAAGAATTAGCTAAATCACTAAGTGTATTCTCTCACTATGTAGGTCCATCAACTATTGCCTGTCCTTCTGTTACCTTTGGGTTTTCCTTTTCCATCATATCATATTTTCCTTCCCATGAAATCTTCCCACAGTCCTGGCATGTCGTATCTGAGATTAACACAACTTTTTTGGTTCCTTCAACTACCACAGGGGAAGCTTTCATCTTTCGGGCCTTCTTTTTTGTTTTGGCTCGCTGTATACCTCCATATTCAAACTAAAAATATATGAAACAGAAAAGAGTGATAAACTTAAAAACTTCAGAGCGACTAATGTTTGAATGGATAGTGGTGATAATAGTACAGTCGAAGATCAGGGTAGGAGCATTTGGTGTGAAAGTTCATATTATGAATTGATATTAACACACAAGATGAAATCTTTGGAGGACCAAAGTATTTATTGTTCTTAATGCTTCACCATTTTGACACGATGTCAAACTTAAATGCTTCAATAAATAGATCGCATTGCATTCTTCCCAAGGCCTAATTAAAACACGTGCCATCAATCTGCCAATTTTGTGATGAGTGATTTCAATATATATTATTTTAATATTCTGAGAGCCATTGCATATCGCAAATTAAGAGGTGTAAACACCATGTTCTAAAATCCTTTAGAATTAATGCAATTGCAATGCATGTTGACTTGGCACAAAGAGTGGGGAAATCCTTATTTACCCACCTGCATAATGTTTTCTTTTTATTATCACTTTATTTATTACTAACATTGCATCGCATTCCCTCGAAATGAGTCTTATCTATTTTTGTTGGGATTGCGATATGCGATCAATACATGTCGCATCATAAGTTTTCAACTATGGCTTTAAATGGTTTTCAGCGATATGCGAGGTGCGAGAATCTTATCGCATCGAAAAATTTCAATGGCCAATTACAACTTCTTTGTCAGATTTGGCGATATGCGATATAAGATAGTTTTATCACAATCACATGTTCACTGATGAATTTTTTTAAGAAACCTAATGTTTAGGATTGTGCGGTAACTTTGCATTTCTAAACTAATATTTACATTGAATGATTTTGGCCTTAAGAGAATGTGATGTGTGTTGTTTTTAGAGTGTTTTTTGAAGCACTTTTATTTAAAAAGCAAGAAACAAAGAAATTGATTTATATATAAAGTTTTTATTGCTTCTTATAAATTAAAGGGACTCTATTTCCTATTTAGCATCTATGAATAAATTAAGAAAAATTTGAAATCGTGGGGTTGTTGCATAGCACAACAGTTGGTGATTCACTGAAGGAACCAATTATCTCTCATTAAAAAGATGAAATTTCTAACACTTTCTTTAGTAAAAAAAATTGACGAGAAGGAAACTATTTTGAAATGTGTTAGAAAAAACAAAATTACTCTATATAAGAAAAAATTGATCAATGTGGCAATTTTTTTTACAAACCCTTATTATGAATGAAAACATTTATAGTTTCTTCAAGACTTGATTGGTTGTTAAAGATAAAGTATGGGGCTTCTACAACTTAGTTCTTGAATTTACTCTTTTGTCATAGGTAGAGCCATTGCTACCTAGAAAACATCTATAGTCTCGACAATGATACCTTTTAACCATCAATTACTCATTATCCCATCCATCTAAGAAAATAATCATTTAGAGATAAATTGAGGAAGATATCTCTATATATATTTTATTTTTTTATTATTTTCTTTTTTCTTTTTTATTTTTTCTTTTCTGGATAAAAGCCATTTTCCTAGTTTAGGAGCCAAAAGGTGACAATTCCATTCACTGGTTGTAATTGAACTAAACAAGCTGGCTCGTAATGAGACCATTTGTCTTATGATTATAAGCCATTACCCTATTTTGGTGTGCAATATTGGTAATTTTAGTTTAATTAGTTCCCTATGATCATGGTAATCAGGCTCGTAATGAGACCTCTTATATTTTAAATCAGATATATTTTAGAATTTCACTCTAAACAACCATAATCCTAATGGATGGGGTGAATCTTTGACTCCTTAAGAGTTATTGGATGAAAATTTTAGAGATGTAGATGCTTAGTCATAGAAAGTCTTTACTTTTTAGAAAATAGCCTATCTCAACTAATACAACTTAAAATGATTCACTATGCTTTCTTGGTTTGGAAGATTTCACAATTTAAAATAACATCTCAAAGTTTGATGATGTTTATTTAATTTCCTAAAACAAGTAATCACTTCCTTAAAAGTTTCTACTTTCTAAAAGCAGATATTCATAATATGCTTTCAAAGAGATTTCATTAGTAGAAATCCAATGGTAGACTATTTACAACATTATTGAAAGGAATCAAAATTTGCATAAAAAGAATATGTACAGATAAGAAGGGGTTACCTCCTTAGGGAAAGAATTTCTTTAAGATAAGCCCATTCACAGGAAGAGAATCTCTCTTTCCTAATAAGTCTTGCAGTAAAAACATTGATGAGCCTACCTTTTCGATGATCTGAAATGGCCCAAGCCACATTTTCTGAAATTTGGTATGTTTACCTTTGTCTTCATGTGCTTTGTCCCATTTCAAAATAAGATCACCAATCTATAATGTTTTTGAGCCCGCTGAACTTGCACCAAAAGAATATTTAATGGCTTGCTGATGTTTAGCATGAGTAATCTTGGCTTCTTCTCTTTCCTCATCTAATTTAAGAATTTGATCAAACCTTAATTGAATAGAGGAAGAAGGAGTTTCTTTAATGAGTTGTACTAGGGCAAGTGATGGGAGGGCTATATTTGGTGGAATAATAGCTTCTTTCCCATACACTAAGTTAAAATGAGAAGTACCAATTGAGGCCTTCTGGGTTATATGATCTGCCCATAGTGCAAATATTAAAGATTTATGCCAATTCTTTTGGTTTTGATCAACAAACCTTTTAATAATCATAATGAAATTTCTATTAGTTGACTCTGCTAAGCCATTTCCTTGTGGATGGTAATTTGCAGAGTATTTTAACTTAAAACATCTCTTAGAAAATTCGACTATACTATTTCGAGAAAAATAAGATGCGTTATCAAAAATAAGCGCATTAGGTAAACCAAACCTGGTGGTGATGAAATGATCAATAAATTCAATAATCACATTAGAATTTGCTACCTTTAGTGGAATTGCTTCTATCTACTTTGTGAAGTAGTTGGTTGCTGTAAAGATATATCTCTGTTGCTTGGAATAATGAGAAAAAATTTCTCCTATTATATCAAGCCCCCACTACTCAAATGGTTGGTCAATACTAACTGCCTGTAAAGGAAAGTCTGGTTTCCTTTGCCTCCCACTAGCAATCTGGCATATTTCACATTTCCTCACATAGTCATGGGTATCTTTGAACAAAGTCGGTCAATAATACCCAGCATGTAGTATTTTGTGTGTTGTAGTGTCTCCTCCAAAATGTCCACCAGCTGGGCCATCATGCAATTCCTGTAAAACCTTTTGCGTTTCAGATTTTTCAAGGCATCTTAATAGAACATAATCATAATTTCTCTTGAATAACACATTATCAATGATTTCATAGTGTTTAGCTTTTAACCTTAAAGAATGTTTGTTTTTGTAGTTGAAATCAGGGGGAGCATATCCATTTCTTAAGTAAAAAATCATATCAGCATATTGAGATTCATAATCAATTATACTTAACTCATTTACTTGTGCAGTACTACCTGGATCTTCATGATCTAGTATATTGGAATCTCCTACCAGCAAACTGCAAAAACCTTGTCCTCTAACAATTTTTGTTGTCATAATGTCAATATCATAGTCCTATAAAGCTGTTACCCAGTTAGCTCCTTTCTCTCCTACTTCTCTTTGAATTAGCAATTGACTTACTGTAGAGAATGAGACTATTACTTTTGTATGTGCTTTTAAGAGAAACAGCCTAAAATGTTTAACAGACTTAAACATAGCAAAGGCTTGTTTTTCGATGTCTATATAATTAAGGTCAGCACCTTGTAAATTGGAACTAAAGAAAGATGTGGGTTCTTCCACTTGTTGATTATTGAATTGGGTTAAAACAATAGCATATGATGATTCAGTGACCAAAGTATACAAAATAAAATTACTAGAAAAATTGGGAGTATTCAATGCAAGAGCATTAATGATTGCTTGTTTGATCGAATAAAAAGCTTCTCTTTTGTTATATCCCCATTTGAAAACTGAATTTTTCTTAATCATGGATTGTTAGGAACGAATCTTTTCACAAAATTTATCTGTCCCAAGAAAGATTGCATAGATTTCTTATTATGTGGAAAAGGGATATCGGAAATATCTTTTATCTTGGCTGGATCAATATATATGTCATTTTTTGATACAATAAACCCTAAAGGTTTACCTTCACTGAGAGAAAAGAATGATTTCTTGGGATTTAAGGAAATCCCATACTTTTTACAACATTCAAATATCTGCTTTAAATCATGCAAATGATTTCTCTTTTTCTTAGAGTAAACCGTTATGTAATCTAAGTAAACAATGACTATTTTATTGATCAAACCAAAAGGCATTTTCTGATAAGCATATGTTCCCCATTTAGTTCTGAATGTAGTCTTTAATCTATCATCTGGATGTAACAGGATCTAATTATATCCTGAAAAACCATGAAGGAGAGGCATTAACTCAGAGCCAGCTACTGATTGAAGTATCTGTTCCATTGTTGGTAATGGGAAATTATCCTTTTGACATGCTTTGTTGAGATTACTAAAATATATGCAAATCCTAATATCGCCATTCTTTTTCCTCACAAGTACCAAATTTGAGACCCATTTAGAATGTCTGACAGGAAAGATTATTTTGGCTTTAAGGAGTTTGTTGAACTTTGTTTTGATTTGACTCTCAAGATTGGGGTGAATTTTCCTTAATTTTTGTTGTACCAGTTTCTCATCAAAAATCATTGGAATTCTATGTTGAATAATAGAGGTATCATAGGTCTTCATATCCTCATAATTCCAAAAAAAAAAACATTTTTGTATTTCTTCAATAGTCGGATGCAAGAGAATGTTTCACAGGTGAAAGTCCAAGCCCTAGATTAACATCTTTTGGTTTGGTATCTGTATCAAGGTTTACTAATTCAAACCTTAAAGTTTAACTTTGAAGTTTTACATTAGTGACCTTTTTGAATCTATCATTAATATCATAAAGATCTTCAAGTTTAACCACAGATTTAGGAAAAGGTTTTTCTTTGAATTTCTATTTTAATTGAAGATCATGATTGCTTTCATCAATGATTTGATCGCCATAAGATTTTTCAGATGTCAAGAAATTTAGGATATCCTTGTCATGATTGAACAGATACCAATTGGTGGCATTATCTGTGATAGATGGCTGAAAAATTAATTCAGTAGAAAATCTATCTCGACTATAATCCTCAGATGGAAGGAGTTTAGAAGCAACGTTAGCTAGGAGATCTGATACTGAATTATGTGATCTGGGAGTATGAGAAATGTCAAATGCCAGAAAATGAGTTATAAGAACTTGAACAAGTGACTGATAATGTTTCAAATGCCCTGAAATACAATGGATAGTATTTCTCAATTGTTTAATTACAATTTTATAATCACCAAATACTTTTAGATATTGGATATTCGGGCCTATATCTTTATAAAGACCTTGAATCAATTCTTCATATTCCGCAATATTGTTGGTACACTCAAATTCTAATATACATGATAACATCATATTTTCTCCTTCAGGACTGACTAAAATGCATCCTGCTCCTGCACTGTCATTGGATTTAGATCCATAAAAATACAAAGACCAAAATAAAGGTTTATTTATAGGTGTATCTACAAGTTCGTCTACAACACTAACAAAAAGTATCAATACTGAAGAAATTTTTGACTTGTGATATGACATTATTAACAGAAAAAGAAGATTGTTGAGCAATGAAGTTCCAAAAAAGTGATTCAGCCCAATGGTTTCCATGAATGTTATTATTGAACGCTACAGGTTGATTTTCTTCTTTGAATTCAGTTACTGTGTGAGTCAAGTGTTTTTCACCGTCAATTCTGATTTTATTTGGTTTTCCATTATACAGAAGCCACATGTGCAACCAATCAGTTGAAATATAACCATGAAGTTTTTTAGAGCAATCTCTGCTAAGAATTAAGCAATAAAACTTGGGGATTTTAGCAATTAATATATCAATTCTTTGAACGGCGCTTGGATTAGCAGATAGTCTAATAGTAACTGAATTTAGTTCTCCTAAAACTTGAACATTCATTCGATCTAATTGGAAAATATGCACTGTAGACTGCTGGGGTTCAATATTTAATTTGGAGCAAACTAATGCTAGAATTATATTTAATGAAGCCCCTGAATCAATCAAGAAGTTATGCAAATTTCTATTGTAGATCTCATAAGTCAAGAGAAAAGGAGGAGTATGAGAATTTGATCTATCCCCAATTAAAATGGCATCGGTAGAATCCACCTTATCAGATGGTGGTTTACCTGATCCTCTGGTAGCCTTGGATAAAACACTAGTTGGAAGAGGAGAAGAAGGTACTGCATTTAATTCTTTAAGCAACAACTTTTGTTGATGCTTGAGCTTGCTAAGTTCATGCAGAGAAATGTTCGCTTGAGTCTTCTTCATATCTTCAACTATGTTATAATCCATGGAATCCGACACTACTAGCATTTTTTATGATGAGGGAGGATTGGATGAAGATGGTTGAGTTTGGGGGGATGAAGTTGGAGTTTTCTTTGCGGGAAATTTCTCTTTAGTAACAATATTTGAATTTTTCTTCGTTTGGTTTGACTAATTAGGCTCTACGATACTCTTACTTCTAGTATTTATTGGTAGAGCTTCCTATTCACTTTCATTATCAGAGTTGGGAAGAATAAAATCCCACATTCTGTGACATTCAACTGTTTCACCTTCTCTGTTTCTTCTGCTGATAAAACTGTATCTTCCTCTTCATCATCATCTAAATCAGATTCTACATTAGATATGGCATTAGGTGGTTTGGGGTCAATTGCTTGACTTCCTTTAAAATTCCTAAATGGTCTTTTTGTAGAAGTTTTAGCCACCTATTTTTTGATTTCTACCATTTCATTGGACATAGTTTTAAGAAATTTTTGTATGCCTTCCATGTCATATATATCTTTGGTTGCTTTCTTCTTTGAATCATCTCTAAAGGTAACTTTCTTGGATTTCCTTTCCTCTAGAGCATTTTTCTTTTCCAAAGCTAGGATACATTTTTCAACAGCTATTGCTTCCTTCATATTTTCTTCTAATGTAGGTTTGGTAGCTCTATCAACATAGATGGATATGTTTGAAAGCAAAATAGAAATGTACCATTCATTTCGAACCTCCTCACTAGGCTTGGATGCATATGTATTTTATTCAATAACTTATTGAAGCATGAGTTAAAGTCTTTAATGGGTTCTTTTGATTCGGCTTTAAGGTTGGAGAGGTCATTAATCAAAATTCCTATAGACCTATCATCTCCAAACTTAGTTAGAAATTGCTATTGAAAAGCATCACAACTATTGATAGAACCTGGTGGTAACGAAAAGTACAATCATCCTGTTGCTCCTTTAGAGTGTATGGAAATAGTCGAATAACATCATCTTCTTCTGTTACTCCACTCGAGTTAATCAATAACATGAAATTTTTTATATGTTCTTTCACTAATAGGCCATTGTCAGGATTAAATTTAGGTAGCCATTGTTTAGGATGAGCTAGAAATCGGGTCAAAGGTGCAGTAATTCTCACAGCTCCTGGGTTGGTCCATGGCCTTGGTTGAGGTTGATTATGTGCAATTGTTGAACTATTAGTAGAAGAGGGTGAAGAAGCGGTTAAAAGTGATTGGGTAGACGATGTTGAAGCTCTTGTAGCTGTTTGGACTATGATCTGCAGTTGGGAAATTGGTGTATGACCTTGCAATGGTATAGATGGAATAAATGATGATGAGGACAAAGTCTCACTGTTAGATTCTAATGGTGTCTTTCTAGCCCTTTTCCAACATGGTAGAGGGAATTCAACTAGTGGGATACCAAGCCTTTCACTCTTTGCCCTAGTAAGTGGCTACGATGGGATATATTTGGAAGTAACACTGCCTTGGGATAACTCAGACTCTTCTTGGGATATTGAAATCCCCTGGAGTTTTTGAATCAAAGATTGTACTTCAGTAGGTTCAGAAGAAGAGTTGTCTGGCTTGTTTAGGGTTTCACCAATGGGTTTTGTATTTTCCTTTTCAACTTCTCACATAGGAATAGGATATTTCGAATGCGAAGGAGAAGTTGGAGGTGATGGTGTGGGAGTTTTACTCCTAGAGTGGCCTATATATTTATATTTGCTCACCAATCACAGTTGGGCCCTCCTTCTAGCACTAAAAAGGTTTATGCTTCTAAAATCATTGCAACAAAATTGGGGGATAACCACCCGGTCCAGCCCCTAATATAGTACCTTTTCCGTTTGATATTGTGCCTCCAACTAGATAATATGGGACCAATTTCCCTATAAAGATGCATTTAAGATGAGTGGGTATTTAAAATATGTGAAAGTATGATAGATGGTTTGAGTGATAATACTTCTAGAAATATACTAATATAACTATATATATATTTAACTTGGGTAACTCAATGTCTATGCGATTTATGACGACTTCAGGTAGTCAATCACTAATAAAGATTAATCAATCAATTTACAGAAGTGAAGCATGAACAATGATTACTTCAAACAAAGTAATATAAAATAGATCGCATATCATAATAACATTAATTTCCAGCATACATGTTCAAGATATCAATTCCAGAATTACTCAGAAGTGATATAAATGCATAATTGAATGGACAGTCACATATACAACAATATTGAATCAAAAAATTGTTAAATTTCCTAACATGAAATAAAATGACATAGATATAAGTACCATATGTATTTGAACGTGCTACTGAAGTAACAGTCTCGTTCGTTCCTTTTTATTTCTGCAAACTCCAAAAAGATACAGAAATGTAAGTCCTTTTGAAGTCTTCTTACACAAAAATGTTTGAACCTTGATCCTTGCTCTCTATAGAAAATAAATTAAGAAATTCAAAAGTTCTCTCTTCTTCAATCCAATTTTTAATTCAAATTTAGGACCCTTTCTCAAATGACATGAAATGATCTTTATAGTGAAAATAAAAACAAATTGTTCGTAAAACATGCTTGGAGTGGTTGTAATAACCTCTCTAAAAATATGGGATTTCATGAAAAAAATACAATTGCAAATAACTTCAAAAGATGCATTGCATGTATCGTTCCTCCTATGGCTTTAGTTGACAAATCTCGAGCATCGTTTGGACTTCCGGTGGATGACTCATCTTGACATGTTGTTGACCTGTGTACACTACATCTGCGAGTTTGAGTATCATGCGATTGACTACTTCTGCAAGACATTTGACTGTCATTTGTTGCCTATGTGGTTTGACCAAATAGATCCAATGTGTACCCCAATTCAGGCCTTTTAATTTTTTTAGTTTTTCTTCTCTAGTGTTTGAATCTTGCTTCCATTGTTTTTCCAATGCTTTTACCTTAGCAAGATTTTCAGAAGTGCACTCAAAAATTATGTTGGCATTGTGTCAATTATCATTTATCAATTCAATGACATTATTCCTTGCTGCTTTGGCCCTTGAATTTTCCCTTTCTTCTTTGATTAGCTGTGTCTCCCATTCTACGAACAGTATCTCTTTATGAGACTCTTCAATCACTGGCAATTTAGTAGCCCTTCCTTTTTCTTTGTTTTTCCAAGATATTTAATCTGTAATCTTGTCATCTTCTTCCTCGAATTCTAATCTGGAATTGACCGCTTGATCTACCAACGTGTTGGTTTTGATGCAAAATTGATGAATGATGGATATCTTTTGGTAGAGTTGGGTTAGCTGTTGAGATAAAAAATTATTTATTGCTAGGGCTTCCTTTATAAACTCTTCTAACTTTAGGATTTTCTTTGAACTACTCTATCGAGAGTTATAACTGCCATATTTTCTAATCCTTAGCTTCAATCTCTTCATGATGTTATAGTTTTATTTGTTCAAACTCTTGGGATAGATGTTGCTCTCTTTCAATTGCCTACTGATTAATCATCTATTTCTTGGTCTTTAGCTGATCTTCAAGTTGTTTAATATTTTGATCTTTTTCCTTGATCAATAGATTAACTTCAATTTCTTTATCGATCATGGCAGCTGTGTATGCACCTGCAAACTGAGATAATTTAGTCAAGTCTTCGGAGGGATCAACTTCTGAATCTTTCCAAATGACATTAATGTATTCATATTGAGAGATGGTTGTTGATACTTGGTCTATTTTCCTCTTCTTCCTCAGCCTTTTGACTATAACCCTATTTTTAGGGCTATAAAACACATCTAACGGTCGGATTTCCTAAATACTCAATATAATCTCTGATGAAGGATTCTTAGGGATTATCTCAACTTCCCTCATAGTTGAATACTTGTTTGATGCCTTTTCAACCACAAGATCATGAACTATGGGTTCTTTTGCTAAGGGAGATTACAACGTGATAACAGTTTGGGTATCACTTTAACCCTTCATCTGAAGGTCAAATTGTTCCCATTCTTTGATCAACACTATATCAATGTGAACATCTGTGTCCAACTATTCACTGGCTTTCTTGCTTATCTTGGCTTCACCCGATGTTTTCTCTATGTCCTGCTCTGTGATTTTCTCTGTAATTTTCCATGTTTGATGGATGACCAATGTAGTGTTTAATAAGTCTAGTTGTACTGACTGAAGCCTTTGTACCATGTACTAAATGAATTGGTCGATTTTTCTTGGTCCCTGTTTGATCTTTGTGAGATGGCTCACTTCAAATGTCTCTATTGATCTAAAGAAATCATCAAATTCATCCTTTTCATGGATGAATTGCTTAACCTTTACTTGAGTAGTAAAATTATAAGCCACTCTATTTGGGTCATATTTTCTTCTAGGAGTAACAGCTAAGTTCAAACCGCTTATTTTCTTAGCTTCAGCTTGTGCATGCTTGTAGTCATGCAACAAATAGATACCACATCGGATCGGAAAGGTGGGCCATAACTATTTCTTGGTGTCTTTGAGATTTTTTGTAAGGTGCTTTTCAACCATCTGACACGCTATTTCCCTAGCTAGTAGTTTATCTGGGACATATAGAGGAAGGACATGCGGATCAGTGACACTACCATAAACCCTAACGTATGTAAACAATTATCCCCCAAACCAACTTCCAATTGAAGTTAGATCGATGCTAGCTTCTCCAGATAGCCGAGGGGCTAGTCTATTAAATATGGCCCGATGAATGGATGGGGGTTGGGTCTTGTATAGTCCATTTCCATCCCATGATTCAGAGTTAAAACAAATGGTGTCAACTGTATATGCGCTCATATAAAATGGGGGAACCACTCGAGTGGTAAAAAACCTGTTCTTCCTATAATCAAGTATTTGGAAAGCCATTTTATTTGATAGAATGGTTGCCCAATCCATCACATAAGTATTCAGAGCCGCTTCTATTAACGGAACCATTTTGATGGAAAACATAGCGGAATTGCGGCTTCCAAATAATCTACACATCATTGCCGTAGCATAACAATATGTAGATGCTAAAGATTCCACAAAATACATACCGGATGACTCGAGCTTGTTTTTGTTAGCGAAATTCCCCCATTGTTTGATGGGGTCAGACTATACTTTTTTTTCCTTCGCGAAAGCTTCAAGGAATGATTTTTTTTAGAACTTCTCAGGGTCTAGTAGATGATACATTCTCTTCAAATCCTCAGGCTTGAAGGACCCAAATATTCCCCCATCAGATGTGAAGCTTTTTCTATCTATTATGTTGATACCTTGAACTACCCATTTTACCATGTCATTGTATGGAAAATTCTTCGCGCGGGCTAGTATTCGATGAAGGAAAGAATCAACTAAATGACTATGTGTATTCTCTGACTCTTGAGGTACATCAGTCGTTGCCTATCCTTCTGTTACATTTGGGTTTTCCTTTTCCAACATATCATATATTCCTTCCCATGAAATCTTCCCATAGTCCTAGCATGTCATATCTGAGATTAGCACAACTTTTTTGGTTCCTTCGGCTACTGCAGGGGAAGCTTTCGTCTTTTGAGACTAATTTTTGAACGGATAGTGGTGATAATAGCATAGTCGAAGATGAGGGCAGGAGCATTTGGTGCGAAAGATTTCGTATTATGAATTAATATTAACATGCAAGATGAAATATTTGAAGGACCAAAGTATTTACTGTTCTTAATGCTTCACCATATTCAATGACGTAAAACTTAAATGCTTCAGTAAATAGATCGCATCGCATTCTTCCCAAGGCCTAATTAAAACGTGTGCCATCAATCTACTGATTTTGTGATGAGAAATTTCAATATCTATTATTTTAATATTCTCAGAGCCATTGCATATCACAAATCGAGAGGTGTAAGTGCCATGTTCTAAAAGCCTTTAGATTTAATGCAATTGCAATGCATGATGACTTGGCACAAAGAGTCAGGGAAATCCTTATTTACCCGCCTGCATAATGTTTTCTTTTTATTATCACTTTATTTTTTTTTATCATCCCATCGCATTCCCCTGAAGTGAGTCTTATCTATTTCTGTTGGGATTGCGATATGCAATCAATACATATCACATCACAGGTTTTCAAGTGTGGCTTCATATGGTTTTTAGCAATATGTGAGATCCGTGAATCCTATCACATCGCAAAGTTTCAATGGCCCATTACAGCTTATTTGTCAGAATTGGCGATATGCGATATGTGATAGTTTTATCACAATCACATGTTCACCGATGAATTGTTTTAAGAAACCTAATGTTTAGGATTGTGTGGTAACTTGGCATTTCTACAATAATATTTAGATTGAATCCTTTTAGCCTTAAGCGCATGTGATGTGTGTTTTCATTAGAGGGTTTTTTACAGCACTTCTATTAAAAAAGTGAGAAACAAAGAAATTGATTTATGTATAAGGTTTTTATTGCTTCTTATAAATTAAAGGGACCCTATTTCCTATTTAGCATCTAAGAATAAAATTAAGAAAAATTTGAAATGGGGGGGTTGTTGTATAGCACAAGAGTACCTTTATGAACACAGATTTACGTATGTTGATCAGTGACAAGTGTTTGCATGAGGTATTGAGTATGAAACCTTAATTTGCACTCCACAATTCCTATCATTCTACCACTCTATTGTTCCATACTTCTGTTAGAGCATTGCTACTTAGGATTCTATCTTGTTTACAACCCTATGCATTTATTTCATTCCTTTCTCTCCTCTTCACCTTTACTACAACTCCAATATTAAGCTGCTTATTGTTTTGTGTCGGCCACTAGAAGAAGACCTTTTTCTTTGAGATTGGCCCAATTCACCCCCTGTGCATTTTGATCGATGTATTGGCTTGAGTTCTCCTTCATGAGGGCCTATTGAATAAATCCCCCTTTATTATCTTTTCAAACTACGTGACAATTGGAGTGCAACAATAAGCCCCCACTAATAATCTTCCAAAGCACTCCTCTATCTAAGATGTTCTAGGCACTGGTGTACAATCAACCCAGAGGTTCCCCTCTAGGGATAATTTTCCCGAAGTTTTTAAAGTCCATTTCTAATATAGAAGAGGTGATAGTAGAAGAGAGATTCCTTATGTATATCGATCTTCCATCAATTGAGGAATAGAAAAAGAAATAATGGGTAAACAAAACATGAGTAAAACATTTAATGAGTTTAGAATTTATTTGTTGAAGATTAAAAATAACAAATGTCTCTCAACCTAACTGTAAGTTATGTAGAGCTACATAAAAAAATAACAAACCTTAATTTTCAAAGCCAACAATGCCATCAGACCCATTGGGATGCACTTCGTCAACTACTGTTTAACCTAAAGGCAATTCAGGTGGTGGTTGTTGTGTGGCCTATGGTGCAGGCTTCCATTCTGAAACTACAACAACAACCTTATTTTTAGGTGTTTGATAAGATTTTGTAGTGGTAGAAAGCCACTTAGAAACCTGAGGCTTTGAATTTAAACAATTTCACACAATCAGAAAATGCTGAGAAGTTAGAATCTCTAAAACACTACAAATTCATTATAATAAATAAATTAATTATAGATTTACAATAGAACAAATGGAACTTCATTAATAAGTGAAAATCAATATTAATTTCCATACATACAATGGAGGCATAAGTGTTATTGGGAAATTCCTGTAAAGGTTCGTCAACTAGAGAAGGAGATGAAGCAGGTTTAGAAGTTATTAGAATTGAAGATGTTACCACTCAAACTTCAATCGGGTTTTCATCCAATTTATCTTCAATGATAGGCATTTTGTGTCATTCAAAAACTTCATAGGCAATAGTAACTTAAATTTCATTAGGAGAAGAAGTTGTAAACTCTATTTTCATTTCAGTAGCGATAAGAGAAGATGATTACAGTTCTGCAATATGATAATCATTATTATGTTGTCATAAACGATAATACTTCCTTAATGTCATTGGATTCACAATATTAATTTACTGAAACATAATTAGTTGTTAATAATGATATTAAGATCATACCATCATGGAAAAATAACGAGGTGTTGTGTTGTACAACAACCCCACATTTCATAAAAATTTTCTTGAAAAATCATAATATGAAATGGGTCCCTTTTAAAACTTAGATGTGTGAATAAATTGGTATTAACCCATCTTTTGAAAAATCCTCATCAAAAGGTCCAATGGAAATGATATATTCTAAAATAAACCTTTTGAAAAATAATAAAATAGGTCTCTTAATAATTATAAAGCTCTTTATTATTACGATAAAGCGATCGTAATATCGCATATCGTAATAATAAGAAAACATATTGTTATAGACATTTTTGTGCCTTACAGCATGAAGCATGAAATGTCGATAATCTGAGGGATCCAAAGTCCCTAAACATGTTGTTCCTACCCCTAGAGGAACAAAGGTCAGCAAACCACAGCACTGAAAAATCAGTTCTCCACCTGAAAACATTAAAAAACAAGCTGTTTCTGGATCATGTCAGCTGCTCCACTGAGCATCTGTGCTGAATGTCAACTGCTCCACTCTGTACCTGCGCTGAATGTCAAATCTAATGAAGGCTACCTACGCTGGGCGAGATTGGCCAAGTGGCATAGTCATTCTGCAAGGTGTCAAATGCCCAGGAAGCTTCCAAACTGACACTTGGATCAGGGAATTCGCCTTGTGATGAGTAAGAGGATCTAGATCTCCAAGTGGAAGCAAGAAACTCCAAGTGGACTCAAGAACTGAAGTATAACTAAAGTGGGAGAGGACACTAGTCAGCTTCATGCCAGCCTCAAGCTGACTCATCCTTTCTCCAAATCTCCTATATATAGAGCTCTCTCATGAGGTCTAAGGGGGCTGGAATTTTGTGCAAGTAAGGAAGTGCTGTTGGTTTGTGTATAGAACTATTTTGTGATTGCTTTGAAGGAGGTGAAGAGGAGATTTCTTTCTGCTGGGAGGTGTTGCTGGATTGGGCCTATTATGGTTGTAACACTCTCAGAACTTTACTTCTTCCATTAATAAAGTATTTGAGGTTCTTCTATATGCATGTGTCTCTATGGTGAATTGATGCTTGTATATTTGGTTTATTCTAATCCTTGAATCAGTTATGGATGTATGTTTCTTGTAGTTTCCTCTCTTTGTGCTTTTACAGGATCTTTGTGTAGCTGGGCCGGTGAAAGAGCAAGGAGCTAGGAGCAAGCAGCAAGAGGCAAGATTGGATCAACCATTAGCAGAAGATAATGGTTAGTGGATCCCTTTTCTCTTCTCTCTCTCATCTCATAAAGAAGTAATCTTGAATAGCTTTGTATTCAGTTGTTGCTGAGGTACTATCACCCTTAGAGTGGGATAGGGTCATTCCGTATTGGATACTTTTCCCAATAACAAATTGGCGACTCCGCTGGGGATCGTATCTTGTTGGTTGATTGTGTTTTTTCTATTCATTTCATAAACAAAGGGAGTACCGAATCGAACTGTGTTTGAATCCTTCAAATACAAAGTAGAGGGCAGCTACTATAGCTCAGTTTCTGGGCAAGTTTATGATTTGAAGAGCTGATCGACAAGGACTCTAATAAGCTCTTAGTGATAGCTTTTCATCCTCCTTGTCATCCCTTAGTGTGTCCTTGACTGATAGCTTCTGATTTGAGCAAAAACTGTGAATTTTTTAGCAATCTGTGACCCGGAAACCACCAGAAATGAAAGTTTCGTTCTTCAGTGCAGGCTGAACAAAGGCTGTTTGCATTTCAGCGCAGTTCCCGAAGGGGCTACCTGCGCTGAAGGTCAAACAGGCAGTGTTCCACCTGCGCTGGACCAGTCCTGCCTTGTGCTGCTGGGATTTCCTGTTGTTTCTTGCCCTGTTTTCACTTTTGTTTTTGCTGTTTGTTACCAGTCAGTGGGCCTATCTGAAACCAACTTTCCTTGTCACTATTCCACCTCAGTTGTATAAAGAAACTGTGTTTGTTCTTTGTGTATTTCTTGTACATTTACAGTTTCCCATAACGAAAGTGATCTAGTCTTGCTGTGACCTCTTAGATCTAGACCTGTGATAAAGTGTCGTTTTGATCTTAAGAGTTAGTTTATTTGCTATTCATAGCTGATTGAGATTTTGCTTTTGTCATATGGTTTGAGTTTATATATTTCTAGTGTCGAAACAAGTAAATCTTAAGGTGTCTTTTGATTTTGGACAAGCTTGTTTGCTTTCACTTGAAATTGAATTCAAAATTATACAACAGCTTTCTTTTTGCATTTCACCAACATTAAGAAAGAGAAAAGAAATACTTGCATTGTGCATATACATTATGACAGTCTGCATGTTGATTTAGGGAAAAATGCATTAGTGTGTGCTCTATGATCTGTGTGAAAAGGTGTTATCTTTCTTTTCCCTCAGTAGTTAAGGTTTTCAAAGTTGAAAGATTGAAAATCTTGCTTATCATCTTAGACTGCATTTAGGAGTGTTATCATACATCTCGTGGTGATCCATAAAGGCAAACTGCTAAACAAGATCAACCTTAAAATAAATTGAATTTACATAACAACGCATTGAAACATAACGCAAACACATAGAGGTCTAAGCTAGAGACGTGTTCCGGCGTCGTTAAACGTGATATCTTAGCGTTGAGTGGTTGGGTGATTCCTCCACGGTGAAGCGATAAGTATCAATACGGACTTGTGCTCCCACGTACCGTCGCGTATATATTGGGAGACCCCTATAGGAATAAACCCTTTATCCCATAGGAAACCGTGTCGGCCGCCCTACTGATCGCAATGCAGTGAACACAGCATTCACGAAGATTGACCACTCGTACCGTAAAACGTATTCTGTGGTTTTGCGAAAAGTTTGGCACACCCTCTGCCTAGAACTCCAGAGCAGTTTCTTTTGGCCTTTTTCAAACTCTATAACTGAAAAAGTCCACCCGAGCATTTGTCACTTCGGGCTCGTTAAAACATCGAAGGAGACTAGAGTCATCTTTAGCTTTTTCTCGACTCTTAAAAAGTGAAAAAGCAAGTTGTGTCTAAGCGTCGTTATAAAACTTATTTTAAACGGAACATAATCACCTCCTATTCCCGCGTTGATCTTAAAGTTGAGAACATGGAACGCCCCAACCAAGGAATTCCACATGATGGAAATCCTAGTCCATTCTCCTCTTGGGGAGAAGTTGGTGCGCCCCACATGGCCACATTGTCGCTTCCAGGACTGACAATTGGCCTGCCTATTTGGCTATTCTCAACTAATGTAGTTCAGACCACCATGGTTCCTGAACAGTCAAGTCAACAGTTAGATGAGTCTAGAGCTGCCCACCAGCCTTCAACTTCCTATAACTCTTCCTCCAATCCTTCATCTTCGAAAGGTAGAGCCGGCAAAAGCCAAGCTCCCATGGAGAAGAAGGAGAAGAAGAAGAAAGAGAAGAAGAAGAAGGAGCCTAAGGCGACTGGGGGCAAGCAAAGGACATCTGACAAAAACCCACACAGAGCACAGACCGGGCCTAAATCGCCATGTGTCATATGTAGAGGAGACCATTTCCATCAAGATTGTCCCTGTATTCCCCGGATACTAAGGGACTGGTCACCTCGTTTGCACAATTCGGGAGCATCAACCTCTGATAGCCATGTTGATTGCTTACCGTCAACCAGCGAAAGTGAAGGTTCAAGACGAAGAGGGGGAGCAAGATCCTCCTGTAGACTTTGTGAAGGCGATCACGCCATCCACCGTTGTCCCTTCTTAGACGAAGCGAAGAGAGTTTTGGAAGATCGTCCGGTTTCACCAGTAATACTTCCTCCTGGATACAAAAAACTCGTGCCGAGTCCTTCGTTGGTTGAAAATACAGCTGGCCTGCTCAAGTGGTCATCTGAAGCGTCAGTCATTGAAAATGAACCCACTGAATCCAGACCAGACGAAAGTCTAAAGGTCGATACGGCAGTTGACCCGGTTCTTCCTTCAGAGGTTTCATCCTCAAATGACACCGTCACTGAAGATTCATCTTCAAATGACACCCTCACTGGAGAGAATAAGGATGACACCATCCAGATTCTTTTCATCAACACAGATTCTGATGAGCATCAGGGCAATGCGCCCATTCCTTTATCGCAGGAAGGAACATCGTCAGGATCGTATCCGGCCGTGTATTCGGTCCCACCACCAAGCAACCTGGTTGTGTCCTTTGATTGGAACCAACTAGGCAGACCCCGGTTACCAGCCAGTATACCATTCAGAATCATAGTCCAAATTTACAGAATGGTAATGGCTGGAACTATCATTGATGAAGGGGCATCTGTGAGTATCCTTTCCTCTATTGCTTGGAAAGCACTAGGTTCCCCAGAGCTTTTACCTGAGATAAGAAATCTCTCGGGTTTTGATAAAGGAACCAGTCGACCGTTAGGGATCCTCCCCAATGTGCCTGTTACATTGAAAGGGAAGACCGTTCAAATGAACGTGATGGTCGTTCAAGGACCCTTGGATTATAACCTACTCCTTGGATGAGACTATATATATTGCATGGGAGCTATAGTCTCCTCACTCTTTAGAGTAATGTGTTTTCCACACGAAGGAAGAATGGTCAAGCTGGTAGACCAACTTTCATTTCCAGGATCACGCATCGCAAATAGTCAAATACCAACCCTCAATGGTCTATTCACCCAAGAAATGTCTCCACCCCCAGTCCTCCTTCCCGATGAGTGCGAGTGATTCGGAAAGATGGGACTGGAACCCAGGGGGCATGCATCCTGGTCTGCTTCGGGCAGAAGAAACCCTGGGTATAAGGTAGAATTTCCGCGAAAGAATATGACTAGTCCGTACCCCGTTCGAAAGAAGGAAGAGGGGTTGTTCTAGAACAGGATTCTTTTGTCAAGGTTACTTGTTTGACAAAGGTCATTCAACTTTGTCTAAACAGGTAGGCAATGCCAAAGAGATTCCTTTGCGGTAGCAAATTGTAACCATCTTTGGGTAAAAGGCAAGCCTCACCCGTTAAAACAAATGTTTTAAAGGATAAGTAGGGGCAGCCTCCAAAGAAAGAGATTCCTTTGCTGCAACAAATTGTAACCATCTTTGAGTAACCTAATGATAGACATCGCCGAAGAAAGAGTTCCATTTGCGGCAGCAAATAAAACCATTCTTTGGGTAACCAGAAAGAGGCAAGCCTCACCCATCAAAACAAATGTTTTGAAGGATAAGTAGGGGCAACCTTGAAATTGTATTTTATACCTGGGGGCATGCGAACCTTTTGGAGTGCATGCAAAGAGAGGTTATTTATCTGTTTTTTGGATTAGTCGTTTCCGAACTTGCATAAAGAAAGGATGTGGGGCAAAGGTCAAAATTTGCCAAATGAGGAGCATAGCTTCGTGAGATAAAGCTCCATAAAAAATAGCTATCTCACAGGAGACATTTCTTATCTTATGACTGGTATATCGAGCAGTTTTACCGCGAAATTTATGCTCGTTAAAAAATAGAAAAGCGAGATCCGAGCAGTTTTAGCGTCATAGTTCATGCTCGTTAAAAAATAAACATAAGCTTTTGAGCAAGAGTTTCCTCCAGAGTTCAAGCTCATTAAAAAATGAACCTATTCTGGTAAATAACCATTGTGATCGTAAATTTATTAGCCATAAAAGCCTTGGTCGTGTTTGCACCCGCCACCTCCATCTCATTTGGCCAATCGTTCACCTCCATATGATTGTTTACCCATTTTGAGGAACAACTGCGAAGAGTGATTTCACTTAGCCATCCTTGTGACACTGCCATGATTGGAAAATTCCAACCTGTACCTGGAATCTGCTGCTATCCCTGTTTATCACTCGTTCCTCAAAAGACGAGTCTTCTTTGAGCTCTTTTCTCCTGACTCGTAAAATATGAAAAGTTTGCCGAGTTTTGGCCTTCCAGCTCGTTAAAGTGACCGGAAGAGCTATCCCTCCTCTAGAATTTAATCTTTTTGGACTTGAGGGATTATTGCACAAAAAGGTCGAGCGCTTGTTTTATTCGGCTCGTTAAAATTATCGAAAACTCATCCCTTCTGTATTGTTTTATACTTTTTAGGACTTAAGGGATTAGATGACGAAAAAGGAATTTTGGAGTTAACTTTCTGTACCTTTTTAGACTCTTTAAAAATGAAAAGGACCGAGTTTTCCTTGTCGTTAGACTCGTTAAAATGATTAAATAGTGACAAACTTGTCTTTAGACGAGAACGAGTTTCCCTATCGCTAGGCTCGTTAAAACATAGCGATGGGCTTGCCCGAAGGGCAGGTTATAGAACAAGCATATGTTATCCTCCTCAAGCTTGACAAAAATAAAGAGGTACTGGTCAGAAATGACTGGGGAAAAATTGGGAGAACCTCAAAGCTTTAATGGTAGCAAGTCGCTCTTGAACATGACACTTTGTCCTCCGTATCACATCGGGTTGGGTTGTTTCATTCACCGGTCTCATCACCATGGTCCTCGCCAAACCATCCACATTTGGGGTAATGTTACCGATCCATCACATCAGTGTCATTATATGTTCAAGAGATGTGTTCAGAAAGAGTCAACTGTGTCCCATCCACTGCCATACATCATCCTTCATCCACCCATGATCGCCACCCTGAATCATATTTCACAAATTGTTTTCACCTCCACTAAAATCATTAGCTCCGTTCTGTGTCATTGATGTGGGATTCATTAAGGCCCTCCTTTGACGGATCACTTCTTGTCGACTTCAGCTCATTATCCAAGAAGTTGATCTAGGAACAAACCCCCCAGTACTTTGAAGCTTGCATGCCTCAATGGCAAGTTTCTCACTTCCGGCGACAGGTATACATCAATGACCTTCGACCAGAAGATTTTGCGTGGTGTTCGACGCCAAGTCCTTTATTCACACCACGTGAATTGTACTGCAGTACCTTGAGGGTCATTGTCATTATTGGTGATTCCTCTCGCGCTTGTTAACCGTTTACATTATTAACCGGTAATCAAGCGATGTCTTTCCATGTTCGACTTCAGCGCAATTCTCACATGGATCGACTTGTACTTAGAGTGAAGATCGAACGAGTTTGAAGACCCCGGATCTAGTTTCATCCATCCGGGCTGCGATATATATTCAGGATATAAAGACATTTGTTATGTACATCATTGCAGCAGATGATCATCCTACTCAAAGGATGATAATTTCAGCAGAGAATTATCAGTCTACCATCAGACGATCGTCTGTTCTATGTACCAAAATGCATTTATAAAGCTGAGCATGGGAATGCCCGCCTCAGCTAGATCATGAAAGCAGAATGAAAAAAAAAATAATGTATTGTATTGTATTTTATTACAGGGCACCTCTCAGCGATTGAATGAACTTCGGATCCTCCTGATAAAGCATTTCACTCGATAAACGACCTCATACTTTAGGGGGCAACTGTTATAGAAATTTTTGTGCCTTACAGCATGAAGCATGAAATGTCGATAATCTGAGGGATCCAAAGTCCCTAAACATGTTGTTCCTACCCCTAGAGGAACAAAGGTCAGCAAACCACAGCACTGAAAAATCAGTTCTCCACCTAAAAACACTCAAAAACAAGCTGTTTCTGGATCATGTCAGCTGCTCCACTGAGCATCTACGCTGAATGTCAACTGCTCCACTCTGTACCTGCGCTGAATGTCAAATCTAATGAAGGCTACCTGCGCTGGGCGAGATTGGCCAAGTGGCACAGTCATTCTGCAAGGTGTCAAATGCCCAGGAAGCTTCCAAACTGACACTTGGATCAGGGAATTCGCCTTGTGATGAGTAAGAGGATCTAGATCTCCAAGTGGAAGCAAGAAACTCCAAGTGGACTCAAGAACTGTAGTATAACTAAAGTGGGAGAGGACACTAGTCAGCTTCATGCCAGCCTGAAGCTGACTCATCCTTTCTCCAAATCTCCTATATATAGAGCTCTCTCATGAGGTGTAAGGGGGCTGGAATTTTGTGCAAGTAAGGAAGTGTTGCTGGTTTGTGTATAGAACTATTGGGTGATTGCTTTGAAGGAGGTGAAGAG
This sequence comes from Pinus tabuliformis, assembly GCA_031772625.1. Taxonomy (NCBI): domain Eukaryota; kingdom Viridiplantae; phylum Streptophyta; class Pinopsida; order Pinales; family Pinaceae; genus Pinus; species Pinus tabuliformis. The sequence continues at coordinate 1,660,035,505 of CM062819.1, read as the reverse complement.
GAGATTTATTTCTGCTGGGAGGTGTTGCTGGATTGGGCCTATTATGGTTGTAACACTCTCAGAACTTTACTTCTTCCATTAATAAAGTATTTGAGGTTCTTCTATATGCATGTGTCTCTATGGTGAATTGATGCTTGTATATTTGGTTTATTCTAATCCTTGAATCAGTTATGGATGTATGCTTCTTGTAGTTTCCTCTCTTTGTGCTTTTACAGGATCTTTGTCTAGCTGGGCCGGTGAAAGAGCAAGGAGCTAGGAGCAAGCAGCAAGAGGGAAGATTGGATCAACCATTAGCGGAAGATAATGGTTAGTGGATCCCTTTTCTCTTCTTTCTCTCATCTCATAAAGAAGTAATCTTGAATAACTTTGTATTCAGTTGTTTCTGAGGTACTATCACCCTTAGAGTGGGATAGGGTCATTCCGTATTGGATACTTTTCCCAACAACACATATATAAGAGACCCATTGACTACTCCGATGTGAAAAAAGAAATCGCTATCGGATATCACGGAAAGGAAAAAACACATAGTATAATGAAACGCTTCCCCCATTTCTCCGATGCGATAAAAGGTATCGCCATCAGCAATCGGCCTTAACAACCCAGCATATGAATTGTGACACATTCAAATCTTCCGATGGCGTATCGTCATCGGTGATCAACGATTTCACAATGGCATAAGAAATATGACCCGAGCCCATCCCCGATTGCGATGCATTAAATCATGGCACGTGTTTCGAAACATGTTTAAAAAGAATGCATGCAATGTATCACCTTTCGGTGATCAAGGGATATTTTGGACTATTATGAAAACCTTCCTATTCACGTTACCAATCATCGATTGTGATTTAATTTTGATTATCCACCAAAAAAACTAAGCCACGCTTGAATGGATCATTCACCATATAAACGTTATGATGGGTATTTAAAAGCTCCTTTACGATGACTGATAGGTTAAACAACCAATTAATGAAGTAGTTATGCCGAGATTTTCCACTTAGATTCTATTTGCGGAAGTTTCACTATAATCTTTGATTATTCGCTAATTGATATAACTCTTTCGTATTGGCTCATACTACCTACTTCCCTGTATCACGTTGGTTTCATTCCTTTTGAAGAACTCTGCCGAAATACCAAATTTGAAACAAATGGGAAAGAAATCCAAGAGATCCGTGGAAGTAGAAGCTCCTACATCAACAGTGCAGCCGACCAGTGATCTAGGACCAAGTAAAATAGGTTTAATTTCAGACACTACATGTCTCGGCCTTGGAAATACAAGTTGGCAAAGTATCTATAATTTAATTGAAGCAGAGGATCCTGAGGAAGTATCAGAAGAAGCTACTGCAGACTCAACTAATAAATTATAAGCTTCCCTGAAAGACTTAGCCGACTCATATTTGCACAGGATAGCAGCACGGGAGAAAATTCTTCCATACACTGATGTAGTCAGATGGGTGGTTGAAGAAATCCTAGTTTCAAATAGAACGTTTTGCACAGCAGACGGAAGAATTTTTGGTTCATTTCAGCCTGATGACTTAAGGAAGATGTACCATTTACCCGAACCCGAGAAGAAATACAACAAAGCCTTTCTGGAGAAATTCACAGCAGAGAATGAGACTGAATCGGCCCCAATCAAGCAATGGAGACAGAATCCTGCAAAGCACAAACATGAATTGTCGGGTAAGTACTCCGTGGATTCATTATCATCTCCTTATTATTATTCTGGGGTAGTGATGTGTAGGATGTCGGGAATGCATGATTCAACAAAGTTTACTATTGATGGATTGGGCAAACATACTATCCGATAAATTAGCCACTGCAATTCTTGACTTCAGAACATATGCACGTAAAACCACCAGAACCATTCCCTATTTTTATTATAGTGCTTATATTATGGATACTCTTTGACTTAATTCTGAATACCCGGTACTCAGGTGGAGATGGACTGCACAGGACCCTAAGACAATCTGCATTTGTCATCGGATTTTATGGAAGGCACATTATAAAGACCACTTGTACAAAATCTGTAATGGTTTCATGTTACCTATCTATTATGCCATTTTTGATAAACCTGCCCCAAGGATTTCCGAGGAAGAAACGATTGACTGGACTGTTGTAGGGAATTTGTTTGGGGAAGAAAAGTTCACATATATAAGGGTTTATGGTAGCCTCGCAAAACCCCATGTCCTTCCTTTGTATATATCGGATAGGCTATTAGCTCGAGAGTTGGCCTACCAGATAACCACAGCAGGAACATCCAAAACCCTTAATAATTCTAAAAAGTAGTCATGGCCTACATTTCCTTTGAGATGAAGGGTTTACACCCTGTATGATTACAAACACGTGGAGAAGGAGGCAGAAAAAATAAACATGCTCAATTTGGCAACCATCCTTAACAAGCAATACGACCCAAGGAAAGTTGCCTATAATGTGCTTGAATAAGCCAAACTTACAAAGTTTGACCATGAAAAAGATCAATTTGATGACCTGTTTTCTTCATTAGAATCATTATTTCAGGTAAATACATTGGTCAAAATGAAATATAAAGACAAAGGACTGGTAGAATTCAATAGGCTCAGAGAACAGAGGTTGCAAACTCTGCCACTGGACTTATTAGCTACTACCCCGACAACTCAGTCAAGCGAGCCTGAACAACGAATTATTGACAAACCTCCTGCTATAGAGGAAATCCCCGAAAAGGGAAAAGAGCCAGAATAGGAGATAGGGCAGGAGAAAGAAAAGAAACAGGACAGTGAATATATTGATCTAGATACTCAGATTGATCCCAAACTCCTCAAAGAGTGGCAACAATTTGACTCTATTATAAGCAATCCTGAGACTTCACAAGGGTTCGGCACACCTCAAGTAACAGTCAGTCAAGAAACAACAACAACTACGGTTCCAATTGAAGGAACCAGTGGCCTATCCATCAGCAAAGATGCATAAATAATTCCTAAAGATCCATCCAATTAAATTGTTTTGCAGATAGAAGACATACCACCATTAGATGTCTTTTACAGTCCCAAGCACAGCGTTGTGGTGAAAAGACAGAGAAAAAGGAGGAGACTTGATCAATCTTCCATTTTACCCGAACAAACAGAGATGGCTAATGTGGTGTGGAAGGAGGAATTTAACCCTTCTGATGACCTTACAAAACTTTCACAGTATGCCAGAGCCTATTCGGAAACAACCATGGATAAAGCCTCTGAAGTAAGCAATCTACTTAAGGAAAGAGTTCAAATAATTGTTTCATTACAGTCACAGGTGTCTGAAGCACAGCGAAAAATAGAACAGTTAGAACAGCAACTATCAACATAGAAGCAGGTAAACAATCAATTAAAGGAGAAATTGCTTAAGGAGAAGCAGAGGATAGACTTAAGCGCGGTATAGAAACAAAACAAATTATCTGAGGCATTGGCCGGATTAAAGACAATGAATTAACAAATGAGTAAGACTAAAGTGAGTAAATCGCTCAACTAACACACCAAGTAGAAAAGTTCAAGAGTCTTCCTCAACCAGCAGAGTTCAGAACTAAAGCTCTCCAAATCAACAAAGCATTGATTACATAGCTAAAACTGCTATGTCATAACATTTCTCTGGTTGAGTCTCTTTGTGAAATTACTGCGTCAATAGTTGACAAATCAGTCGATGTCAGGCAGGATTTGGAACAGGCCGATGAAACTTTGACCAATTTTTTGGCTTGGCAAGACACCAATGAAGGGTAAGCCGTGAATCTGCCTAAAATTCTAGAGCCACACAAAGAAATCATTTTTCTAGAATGGCAGTCACAACTGATGAAAGCAGAGAGAGAAACATCAAGATGCAGATTATTAAACAGTAATTTAATTGAGTTAATCAATGATGCTCTTTATCTATCTTACATGATTTCACAGTGCACTCTAGGTAAATTGATGTTAGCCAAAGCATTGGAACAAACATGCAATCAAGAATTGGAGAAGAATGGAAGATTAATCCCTGGCATCCAAAGTCTAACTTGGGATACCTTTTCGTTTTTCTTAATTAAACCATACAGTCAGAGGGCCGCACTCAAATGTTTAACCAATGCAATCGGTTGCATGATTCCTGAAATCCATGATGCCACATACTCAGCTCAACTACATTCTCATCTAAGTCACCGTCCAAAATTGCAATCGATGCTTGATATCTGCCAGCTAAAGCCAAAGGGAGATCATCTGAAACAATGAATCGTGTTGTCTACTGCAAACAAGCCGATTTTGAGGAGATACTCATAATGTAGCTGTACCAATTAATAGCCTTTTTTATTTTGTAATTAGCTAGCCTAATTAGTATTTATAGGTCCTTTCATGCATTTAGAAAGGGTCCTCAGTTTTTGTATAAAATCAAATCAGTAAGTCACACTATTGTGTTGCTGATATATCTTTTATAAAGACTGGGCTAGTATTCTAAATTTTAGCGAGGAAAGCTTTGATGAGATATGCACTATTGCCTTGTTGTGAAATTGTTTCTAAGTTAGAAGAAGGAATTTAAATGCGATTGATATCGGGAGTGATCCAAATAACATATGGTACTATTATCTATGCTCTTGCTTCATTCTTTCATGTGAATCAACATTTATTTAATTTTTTTATCATTGGATATATGTTTGTGTTTTAATAGAAATCCTTATACTTATCACTATTGAATGTCTAAGGAGTGTTATTCTTTAAATCATATATGTATCGATCATATATAAAGAATAGTGTAATAATGTTTTAACGACTACTTTGTTCAACTACTTGAACAAAGTAATTATCATATGAATAAATGTCTTTGTTTACCAATAGAGTCATCTATATGCTTGTTTGTAGATAAATATCATCAAAAGTTACACTTTGGCAGAAATTTCCCGCGATAGAATAGTTGTTCGTAATCTTACTTTTAGATTAAATCATTCATACATTATCATTAGGTATTAGAGAATCAACCACTTATCCATCCTATCTACCAATCATTGGGAAACTGGTCCCATTATTTCCAGTTGGAGCCACCACACCAAACGGAAAAGGAGCTGCCTTTAAGGTCTAGACCGGGTGGTTTTCCCCAATGTTGTTGCAACAATTTTCGAGGCATCAACATTTTTGGCGCTAGAAGGAGGGCATGAACTGTGAATGGCAAGAAAACCCAAACCTATAACCCATTCTGAGAGTAAATATCCCTCCACCTCACCTCGGACCTCCCATTTGCATGCTAGAACACCAGTATTCAAACGAGAAGAAGAGGAGTGAACCAAAACTGTTCAAACCCATCATACTTCAGAACGATTAAGTCCTAAGTCCCCTGAAGTACAGTCTCTTATCCAGAAACTTCAAGGCTTTTCGATATCACCACAGAAATCTGAAGTGTCTCAAGGCAGTGAGACTTCGCAATTCAATCTACCTCACCCTCTCACCAGACTTCAAAGCGGAAAGCTTGATATTGAACCTACTGAGTTGCCTTTACCTAAAAGGAAAAGGGAAAAAAGGAACACTAAAGCTAACAGTGAGAATTTCTCATCATCATCCTCCATCTCATCTTCTCTAGTGCGAAGTCAGCCATCCACCCCACTATTACATATTGTTGTTCAACATGGATCAAGAACTTCAACCTCTCAACCTCAGACCTCAATATCAACTCCTTCCCAAATATCTGGAACTTCATCGGCAATATCATCTGCTATTAGTTTTACAATGGCTCAGAATCCATGGAGTAGTCCTGGTGTGGTCAATATGCCTGCACCACTACACCAATTGCCAGATTTTCCTAAAAAATGGTTACCGAAATTTAGTCCAGATATAGGGACACCAACCGAGGAGCATATTAACAATTTCATGTTATCCGTTAATTTGAAAGGAGTGAAAGAGGAAGATGTTGTTGTTAGGCTTTTCCCTTATACCTTACAAGGATTAGTTGGGTCTTGGTATTTTTCCCTACCCTCTAGATCCATTACTTGTTGGAACATTTTCCAAGAACAGTTTTTGAGTAAGTATGGCGATGATAGATCTTTAGCAATGTTAATTAATGATCTCTCAAATCCTAGGATAGAATCTAAAGAACTTATTAAGGAATTCAACTCAAGATTCAATAAACTCTTGAAAAAGATTCCAACCACCTCTAAACCAAGTGAGCAAATCAGAAGTGAATGGTATATAACAACCCTACCTTTAAATATAGCTATTTTGTAGATAGAGCTGCGAAACCAACTTTAACTGAGAACATGAAAGAGGCGCTTGCTGTAGAGAAACACATTATTGCTTTAGAAAAGAAAGCTGCTCTTGAAGATACGAAATCCAAAAAAGTTTCTTTTAAAGATAATTCAAAGAAGAAAACCCCTAAAGATCCATATGATATGGAAGGTTTACAAAAATTCCTCAAGACTATGTCAAATGAAATGGTTGAGATCAAAAAGAAAGTAGCTGAAACTTCAACAAAAAGGCCATTTAGAAATTTTAAGAAACCTGAATCAAAACCACCAAATGCCATATCTAATGCAGACTCAAATCCCGAAGAGGAAGAAGAAGATGAAACAGTCTTTCCATCTGAGGAACCAGAAGAAGAAGAGACTGTTGAATGCCATGGGATGTGGGATTTTATTTTACCCAACTCCGATACAAAAAATGAAAAAGAAGATTTTCTGGTGACTGCCAGAAGTAAAGGTACTCCTGAACCTGTTCAGGCAACTTCAAAGAAAATGAATGTAGGTACGACTACTACCAAAGAAAAGGTTTCCACAAAAAAAGCCGCACCAATACCATCCCAAAATCAGCCATCATCTTCAAATTCACCTTCAACATCTAAGACATTAGTAGTTACAGATTCTATGGACTACAATATTATCGAAGATATGAAGAAGACTAAGGAAAATATTATTATGTTTGAACTTAGCAAACTCAAACATCAACATAAATTACTTCTGAAGGAGCTAAACGTTGTACCTTCTTCACCTCTCCCTAATGTTGTATTGTCCAACGCTGCTAATGATTCAGGTCAACCACCCCCTAGTAGAGTAGAAGCTACTGATGCAGTTTTAATTGGGGATAGATAAAATTCTCATACTCCTCCTTTCCTCTTGACCTATGAGATCTATAATATAAATATACACAATTGTTTGATTGACTCAGGGGCTTCCTCTAATATAATGCCAACTTCAGTTTGTTCCAAACTGAACCCCAAAAGTCTGCAATTCATATTGTACAGTTGGATAGAACTAACGTCCAGGTTTTAGGGGAAGTCAACTTAGTGACTATCAGGTTATCAGCTGATCCAAGAGTGGTTCAAATAATTGATATTCTAATCGCTGGTATACCTGAATTCTATGGGTTGATTTTAAGTAGAGATTGGTCTGAAAAACTCCATGGTAATATTTCCACCGATTGGTCCCATATGTGGTTACCTTATAAACGAAAGCCAAATCAGATCAAAATCGATTGGGAGAAACACATGACCCATTCTGTTACTGAATTTGAATAGGAAAATCAACCAATAGCATTCAACAACAATATTTTGGGGAATTACTCATCTGAATCCTTCTTTGGCAATTTCACTGCCCAACCATCTCCTTTCCCGGTTAATAATTTCACATCTCAAATCGAAAACTTCTCACAAATAGATAGGTCAAGATGTGTTAATATCGTTGAGGAAACTGTAAATAAAATTGTTAATAATTCTTTATTTTGGTCACTATACTTTGACGAGTCTAAATCTTGTGAAGGTGCAGGAGTAGGATGTATTTTAGTTAGTCCTAAGGGAGAAAAAACTATGTTATCATGCAGATTGGAATTTGAATGCACAAATAATACAGCTGAATATAAGGCCTTAGTTCAAGGACTTTACAAAGTAATTGGTCTTAAAGTTCAATATCTAAAGGTGTTTGGTGATTCAGAAAATGTTATCAAACAAGTTAGAAACTCAATTCATTGCCTTTCTAGTCATCTCAAACACTGTCAGTCTTTGGTACAGGAAATCATATCTCAATTTTTAGCATTCAACATTTCTCCCATCCCTAGGTCCCAAAATGCAATAGCCGAATTGCTAGCTAACGTTGCCTCCAAACTCCTACGATCCGAAGATTATAGCCCAGACAGATTTTCAGTAGAATTAATTTTTAGACCATCAATTCCCGATAATGTCACCAATTGGCGAGTGTTCAATCACGATGAAGACATTTTAAATTTCTTGACTTCAGATAAGTCCTATGATGATCAAATCATTGATGAAAGTAATCATGACCTTCAAATGAAGAAAAAACAATAAGAAAACTCAATACCTAAACCAATAGTCAAACTTGAGGATCTTTATGATATAAAAGACAAGTTTAAACAGGTGACCAATTCAAAACTCCAGAGTTCTACTTTAAGATTTGAATTGATAAACCTAGGTACTGAGGAAAACACTCAAAAAATCAATTTGGGATTAGGACTTTCTTTAGAAGAAAGAACAACATTCATTAGGTTATTACGAAAAAACAAATATGTCTTCGCTTGGAAATATGATGATTTGAAAACATACGATGCATCAATCATTCAACATACTATTCTAATGCTTTCTGAACAAAAGCCAGTGCAACAAAAGTTAAGAAAGATTCATCTTAACCTAGAGAGTCAAATAAAGACTGAGCTAAACAAAATCTTAAAGGCTAAGATAATTTTTCCTGTCAGACATTCAAACTGGGTGTCCAATATCGTGCTAGTTAGAAAGAAAAATGGCGACATCAGGATTTGCATCGATTTCAGAAATCTTAATAAGGCAAGTCAAAAAGATAACTTCCCTTCAGATAAGGCAAGTCAAAAAGATAACCTACCATGGAACAGACACTCCATTCAGTAGCTAGTTCTGAGTTAATGTATTTTTTAGATGTCTTTTCAGGATATAGCCAAATTTTGGTCCATCTTGATGACAAGCTTAAAACTACCTTTAGAACTAAGTGGGGAACTTATGATTACCAAAAAATGCCTTTTGGACTTATCAATGTAGGAGCTACATTCTAGAGAGCAATGGACATAGCATTCAAAGGATTGATCAATAAATCAGTAGTTGTCTATTTAGATGATATTACTATATTTTCCAAGAAAAGGTCTAGTCATTTACATGATTTAAAACAAATGTTTGAACGCTGCAGAAGGTATGGTATCTCGCTTAACCCAAAGAAGTCATTTTTTGCTCTTAATCAAGGTAAGCTTTTAGGCTTCATTGTTTCTAAGGATGGTATCTATATTGATCCAGACATAATTAAAGAGATTTTTGAAATTCCATTCCCTCATAATAAAAAATCCATGCAGTCATTTTTGGGTCAAATTAACTTTGTCAAAATATTTGCTCCAAATTTTTCCCAGATTATTTTACCATTGCAAATGATGATTAAGAAAAATTCGGTGTTTAAATGGGGACCTCCAGAAAAAAAGGCATTTGATTCTGTCAAACAATCAATCATAAATGCCCCTGCTTTAAGCACTCCAAATTTTTCAAATCATTTCATACTATATACTCTCGCATCCACTTCGTCTTATGCGGTAGTATTGACTCGAATTAATGATCGAAACTTGGAAGCACTAATCTCATTTTACAGCTCAAATCTTCAAGGTGTTGAACTAAACTATTCGAAAGTTGAAAATCAAGCCTTTGCTGTGTACAAAGCCATTAAACACTATAGGCCCTTCCTCTTAAAAGCTCACACAAAAGTTATAGTTCCTTTTTCAGTAGTAAGACAATTACTAGTTCAAAGGGAATTAGGAGAAAAGAGAGAAAATTGGGTCACAGCATTACAAGAGTATGACTTAGAAATTAAACTGGAAAATATTGTCAAAGGCCAAGGTTTTTGTAGGTTGTTAGCAGGAGCATCCAATATTCAAGGACCTGAAGGTACAGAAGATATTGAAGAAATCAATTAGATAAGTATCACAGATCCTAAATCACAATATGCAGATCTGATTTTCTATTTAAAAAATGGATACACTCCTTCTAATATTTCCTATAAAAACAAACTTTCCATCAGATTGAAGGCAAAAAACTTCATAATTTTAGGTGATGTATTGTTTAGGCGAAATTATGATTCAATTTTATTAAGATGCTTAGAAAACCCTGAAGCACAAAAAGTTTTGCGGGAACTAGATGATGGACCAGCAAGAGGACATTTTGGAGCTGATACAATAGCTCACAAAATCATTCACGCTAGATATTATTGGCCCACCCTGTTCAGAGATACTCATGAAAATGTAAGGAAATGCCAAAGTTGTCAAACATCCAGTGGAAGACAAAGAAAGTCACCTTTCCCTTTGCGACCAGTCAACATTGAACAACCTTTTGAGCAATGGGGATTGGACATCATTGGAGAAATCACTCGATATTCATCCAAACAGCATAAGTATATCCTTACCGCCACTGATTACTTTATTAAGTGGGTTGAAGTAATTCCTTTGAAGACAACGAACTTTGACGCAATCATGGAATTCATAGATCAATTCATTATTACCAGGTTTGGTGTTCCAAATGCTCTTGTTTTTGACAGTGCATCTTATTTCTCTGGAAATTCTATATTTGAGTTTGCTATCAAAAGGGGATTTAAATTGAAGTATTCTACCAATTACTACCCTTAAGGTAATGGTTTAGCAGAATCCACCAATAAAAATCTTATTAAGATTATTAAGAGAACTATTGAGCATAATCATAAAAACTAGCATAAATCTTTGATATTTGCACTATGGGCTGACAGAATAACATAGAGGGCCTCTATAGGCACTTCACCATTTAATCTAGTATATGGAAATGAAGCTGTCATACCAGCAAATTTAATAGTTCCATCTCTAGCTTTAGTGCAGTTTATTAAAGAAAGTCCCTCATCTTCTATTCAACTAAGACATGATCAAATTTTAAAACTAGAAGAAGAAAAGGAAAAATCCAGGATTATACATGCAAAACATCAAAAAATTATCAAGTCATCTTTTGATACAACTTCAAATAGTTCAAAGAAATTACAAGTTGGTGATCTAGTTGTGAAATGGGACAAAGCCCATGAGGGTAAAGGAAAGCACACTAAGCTACAGAAAATGTGGCTCGGACCATTTCAAATCAATGAGAATATAGGCCCTTCTACTTTCATATTGCAAGATCTATCAGGGAAGAGAGATTCTCTTCCTGTTAACAGCCTTATCTTGAAAAATTCTTCAATTGAGGAGATAACCCTGTTACACTAAAATTTGTCACCATGACTATTTGCAGTTAGTATGGCTCCATCAACTATCATACTATCCTCCTTGGCAAGCCTCATACCTCTGCTCTCCATGTCAAACTCCAAGAAAGAGAGAAAGTCATTAAAAATCTATATATCTATGGGCACGCAGTTTCTCTTAGCCTTACCTGCGTGTACACACCCCAAGTTCACAATACCTGCATACTTCTACGCTCTGTCTGTAAAGCAATGGATGCATACTCCTATAAAGGTCAAAAGGCACAAGTTTCACTCCAAAAAAGCTACTTGTGGTCATTTCTAGAGCATTCTAGAAGCTTGTTTGACGTGTATGAAGTGCCTCGAGATGGTTCATGTATCCCTACCAAAGAGGAACTTATCCCATCAAGAGGGGAGCTATCCCATCCAAAGAGGGGCTTATCACATTGATGGTGGACCTGAATAACTTCCTCTAGAGCACTATAAATACAGGCATTGGGCCAGAGGGAGGGGAGGTTGAAAGCTGAACATTCCTAAGGGTAGATGCTGCTGGAATTAGGACTCCCTTGTAAAGCTTGAGAGGAGAGATTCCCATCCTTTCCTAGCCTTATTTGAGAGTGGGTGAGCTGATCAAAGTAAAGGAAAAATCTTGCTGGACCCTAAAAGGAACCATTACAACCTGAGCCTTGGTGTTGTGCAAGTCCCTCCTAGGGTCCAGCAAGATTTTTCCTTTACTTTGCTCAGCTCACCCACTCCCGAATAAGGTTAGGAAAGGATGGGAATCTCTCCTCTCAAGCTTTACAAGGGAGTCCTAATTCCAGTAGCATCTACCCTTAGGAATGTTCAGCTTTCAACCTCCCCTCCCTCTCGCCCAATGCCTGTATTTATAGTGCTCTAGAGGAAGTTATTCAGGTCCACCATCAATGGGATAAGCCCCTTTTTGGATGGGATAGCTCCCCTCTTGATGGGATAAGTTCCTCTTTGGTAGGGATACATGAACCATCTGGAGGTGCTTCATACACATCAAACAAGTTTCTAGAATGCTCTAGAAATGACCACAAGTAACTTTTTTGGAGTGAAACTTGTGCCTTTTGACCTTTACAGGAGTACGCACCCATTGCTTTACAGACAGAGTGTACAAGTACGCAGGTATTGTGAACTTAGGGTGCGTACACGCAGGTAAGGCTAAGAGAAACTGCGTACCAAGAGATATATAGATTTTTAATGACTTTCTCTCTTTCTTGGAGTTTGACATGGAGAGCAGAGGTATGAGGCTTGCCAAGGAGGATAGTATGATAGTTGATGGAGCCATACTAACTGCAAATAGTCATGATGACAAATTTTAGTGTAACAGATTGCCCCCTAAAGTGTGAAGCCTGTAGTAGATTAGGGTTTCATATCATCTAGGAAGGGTGAAGTACTTTATCATTTCAAGGATTACCTTGTGGAGAGCCCAGTTGGAACCTGCAAATATTCAACACAAAATACATGTATGAGATCATATCATCGCTGAGGTAGGTATTCCCATACTCAGATCAAAAACTTTAACTAACAAACTAACTACTGCTCTCATACAGGAATGATTTCACAGTACATCATAATCATAGACTTGTGTAGACACAGTATGGACGTAGCCATCTGTTTATAGTTGGTCTACTATACAATGAATACAAAACTCCTTGCAGCCTGGATGGTAGAAACTAGATCCAGGGTCTTCATTTCTACATCCCGAAATAGTACGATTCTATCCATGCGAATAAATGAGTTGATGTCGAACATGGTAGAAACCACTTGATTACCAGTCAATGATGTAAATTGTTAACAATTGTGATAGAGACCACCAGTGATGTCAATGGTTCTCAAAGTACCCAGTACAATCCATGAGATGTGAATGAATGAGTTGATGTTGAACATTTCACGAAATCCTTCGATTGAAAGTCAATGATGTAAACCGTCGTCAAAGGCGAGAAACCTGCCATTGATGCATGCAGATTTCAAGGTACTGACGATTTCTAGGTCATCTTTCTAGATAATGTGCTGATGTCGATAGAAAGCGACCCGTTACAGGCAAGCCCACAACACGAAATCATAGATCAAGTTGAAGAAATGTAGCTGTAAGGACTGACTCAGGGATGGTCGAGATGGATGACGGGTATTTTGCAGATGAATGTTTATTGCAGAGATCTCTTGAACACATAATGACATGACAGATGGCTTGGTGACATTTGACCCAAAGTTAATACCCGGCTGAAAACTTTCAATGTGGTTTGATCAACTGTGAGGCAAAGGATTTCCCAACCCAGGTGAATGCAATGTGTCGTGTTCAAGAGTGTTAATAAGGCTTCTTCTGAGACAAAGGATAACAAATGGGCTCATTTTTCTCTCTTTTCCCCCACCATTTCTGGCAAGTACCTCTTTATTTTTTACAAGCTTGAGGAGGATAACATATGCTTGATTATAAGCTCATCCTTCGGATGAGTCCAACTTAGTTTTGATTCGAACCCTAAGAAGGACTGGTCCGTTCCTGTTTGTAATCGAACAGGTCCTTTACTGTGAAATGTTAATGAGTCCAGTATAGGAGAAACTTGGCGTTTTTCATTTTAAGAGAGTCTGAAAAAACTTAAGAAGACTCCAGGTTGAACTTTTTCGTAAATTTGTGTCCCTCAAGCACGAAAAGGTATAAAATAATACTTGATAGAACCGCTTGATCTTGCGACCAAGGAGTACTTTCATGATTAGTGTCTTTGACCTGAAAAGTAAAAAGCGATCAAGGACACGTCGCTTTATTTCCAGTATCGAATTTGAAACGACAAAAATCCGGCAATAGTTTCCTGTTTTTACGGTCAGAAAAGGGCTATAAGGGGACCATCTTTTAATTCCATTTTAACGAGTGTAAAAGAAACGCTCGGCAATCTTTTCATGTTTTAGGAGTCTGAAAAGGGCTTAAAAGAGAACTCCAAGGTTTCACTTTTTTCGTAAGTTTTAACGAGTTCGAAAAAATGATAAAAATGTACTCATGGTTTTCATTTTTTCGTAAGTTTTAATGAGTTCTAAAAAATGATAAAAATGTACTCATATGGCCGACTTTCAATTTAATTTACCAGCAGGAAAAGACGGAAAGAACTCGGCATTTTCATTTGTTTTACGAGAATGAAAGATAGAAAAATAATCTCGGGATTTTCATGAGTTTAAAGAGTCTTGAAAATAACTAAAATTGACTCAAGATAAGTTTCATTTTTACAAAAGCTTGAAACAGAGAAAAACTATGCTTCAAAGTAGTTTCATTTTTACACAAGCTTGAAACAGAGAGAAACTTGTGCTTGATGCCTGCTAAGCATAACTGCTAGAGCGCATGCCCCCCAGCTTCATTTCATTCAACCAGTTGGATGAAATGAAGGTTGAGTTATGAGATCATTTGAAAGACTCGACCTAAAACTGTAAGAAAATTATGCAAAAAAAAAAAAACTGGAATAACTAACCTAAATACTTAACATTTATGAGATCTAGTCAAACTCTCGACTCAAGAAGAGGAGGATTTGTTTCATTTTTTAATGAGCTTGACACAGGAAAAGAACTATGCTCGGATTCGGTTTCATGTTTACGCAAGCTTGAAACGAAAAACTATGCTTGTTATAAGTTCACATGCCCCCAGCATAATGACGCAAAACAAGGTACATGCCCCCCAAGCTTCATTGCATTCAATGAGGTGGATGTAATGAAGCTTTAATTTCAAGATCTTGGAAAGACTTGTGGGAGTTGTTTCATTTTTTAGTGAGGTTGACACAGGAAAAGAACTATCCTCAAAACCCTTGTTTCATTTTTTAAACGAGCTTGACACAAGATAAGGAACTATGCTTGTAACTACTCTCTACAATCTACCTAACAAAAAACTCTACTCTAAAAACCTTGATTCATTTTTTAACGAGCTTGACACAAGACAGGGAACTATGCTCTAAAATCCTTGATTCATTTTTTAACGAGCTTGACACAAGACAAGGAACTATGCTCAAAAAGTTCGCAGGCCCCCAGTATAATGATGCAATGTTGTGCAAGTCCCTCCTAGGGTCCAGCAAGATTTTTCCTTTACTTTGATTAGCTCACCCACTCTCAAATAAGGCTAGGAAAGGATGGGAATCTCTCCTCTCAAGCTTTACAAGGGAGTCCTAATTCCAGCAGCATCTACCCTTAGGAATGTTCAGCTTTCAACCTCCCCTCCCTCTGGCCCAATCCCTGTATTTATAGTGCTCTAGAGGAAGTTATTCAGGACCACCATCAATGGAAAAGCCCCTCTTTGGATGGGATAGCTCCCATATTGATGGGATAAGTTCTTCTTTGGTAGGGATACATGAACCATCTGGAGGTGCTTCATACACGTCAAACAAGCTTCTAGAATGCTCTAGAAATGACCACAAGTAGCTTTTTTGGAGTGAAACTTGTGCCTTTTGACCTTTACAGGAGTACGCACCCATTGCTTTACAGATAGAGCATACAAGTACGCAGGTATTGTGAACTTGGGGTGCGTACACGCAGGTAAGGCTAAGAGAAACTGCGTACCTAGAGATATATAGATTTTTAATGACTTTCTCTCTTTCTTGGAGTTTGACATGGAGATCAGAGGTATGAGGCTTGCCAAGGAGGATAGTATGACAGTTGATGGAGCCATACTAACTGCAAGTAGTCATGGTGACAAATTTTAGTGTAACAAGCCCCTTCTCCCTTTGTAAATATCCAATTTTCAGCAAACTTTCTGTACATAGCTTATATTTTTTAGGATTTCGGAAAATAAAGTTGTAAGAATCTTTCTGAAAAGAAATAGTTCTGATATTTGCTTTTAAAAATGGAAGCCTTAAATGAAAGGAAAATCTCTAGGAAATTAGGTATATTTAGATTCTGAAACCCCATTTTATTTTTGTGAAATTTTCTCAAGATTTAGATCTATTATTTAAATCATTTTAATTTTTTTAAGCAGCCCGAAAACAGTTACCAATACAAAATAGAAGCTGATTCAATTTTAGCATCTTCAACTCTTACCCTGTCATCCATCTTCTCTTAAGGAGAAAATTGTTCATCCTATTCATCAAAGTTTATAATTACTCAGAATGTAATTCTAAAATATGTATGATATAAAAGATAAGAGGTCTTATTACAAGCCTACTTACCATGATCATTAGGGAATAATTCAACTGACATTACCAATACTACATATCAAAACAGGGTAATGGCTTATAATTATAAGACAAGGGGTCTCATCACAAGCCAGCTTGTTCAGTTAAATTACAACCAGTGAATGGAATTGTAAAACAGCTGGCCACAAAACCAGGACAATGGCTTTTTATCTTAGAAAATAAGGAAAAAGGAAAAAGGGATACAAAATATGGAAACATATTTATGGATTCATTCTTTTTAATTATACTCTGAAATGGATGGAATAATGAATAATCAAATGGTTAAAAGGTATCCCTATTGAGACTATAGACGTTTGTTTACAGCAGAGGCTCTACCTATGATAGAGGAGTCATTATAGAGCTAAGTTGGAAAAGTTTTTTTTTATCATTATCAACCAATTAAGGCTAATTTAAAACTTAGAATGTATTTAATTTTATCAAGAGAAGAAAATAGCAGAAATAGTTATTATTATATTCAGGATTTATGTATATACCTAGTTATATTAGAATTCTCCTCTTAGATAAGATTTCCAAATTACAAAAGTTTAAGTATTTTAACATTTCTCAGAGATAACTGTTTCTCCCAGTGAATCGCCAATTGTTGTGTTGTACAACAACCCCCCATTTCATAAAACCTTTCTTGAAAAATCATAATATGAAATGGGTCCCTTTTAAAACTTAGATGTGTGAATAAATTGGTATTAACCCATCTTTTGAAAAATCCTCATCAAAAGGTCCAATGGAAATGATATATTCTAAAATAAACCTTTTGAAAAATAATAAAATAGGTCTTTTAATAATTATAAAGCTCTTTATTATTACGATAAAGCGATCGTAAGATCGCATATCGTAATAATAAGAAAACATATATAAGAGACCCATTGACTACTCCGATCCGAAAAAAGAAATCGCTATCGGATATCGGGGAAAGGCAAAAACACATAGTATAAAGAAACACTTCCCCCATTTCTCCGATGTGATAAAAGGTATCACCATCGGCAGTCAGCCTTAACAACCCAACATATGAATTGTGACACCTTCAAATCTTCCGATGCGATAAGGCGTATCGCCATCGGCGATCGGCGATTTCGCAATGGCATAAGTAATATGACCCGAGCCCATCCCCGATTGCGATGCATTAAATCAGGGCACATGTTTCAAAACATATTTAAAAATCATGCATGCATTGTATCACCTTTCAGTGATCAAGGGATATTTTGGACTATTATGAAAACCTTCCTGTTCACGTTACCAATCATCGATTGCGATTTAATTTTGATTATCCGCCAAAAAGTCTAAGCCATGCTTGAATGGATCATTCACCATATAAACGTTATGATGGGTATTTAAAAGCTCCTTTATAATAATTGACAGGTTAAAGGGCCAATTAATGAAGCAGTTATGCCAAGATTTTCCACTTAGATTCTATCTGTGGCAGTTTCACTATAATCTTTCATTATTCGCTAATTGATATAACTATTTCATATTGGCTCATATTACCTATTTCCCTGTATCACGTTGGTTTCATTCCTTGTGCAGAACTCCACCGAAATAACAAATTTGAAACAAATGGGAAAGAAATCCAAGAGATCCGCGGAAACAACAGCTCCTATAGCAATAGTGCAGCCAACCAGTGATTCAGAACCAAGTAAAAAAGGTTTAATTTTAGACACCACATGTCTCGGCCTTGGAAATACAAGTTGGAAAAGTATCTGTAATTTAATTGAAGCAGAGGATCCTGAGAAATTATCGGAATAAGCACTGCAGACTCAACTAATAAATCAGAAGCTTCCCTGAAAAACTTAGCCGACTCATATTTGCATAGGATAGCAGCAGGGGAGAAAATTCTTCCATACACTGATGTAGTCAGATGGGTGGTTGAAGAAATCCCAGTTTCAAATAGAACATTTTTCACAGCAGACGGAAGAATGTTTGGTTCATTTCAGCCTGATGACTTAAGGAAGATGTACCATTTACCCGAACTCAAGAAGAAATACAACGAAACCTTTCTGGAGAAATTTGCAGCAGAGAATAAGACTGAATCGGCCCCAATCAAGCAACAGAGACAGAATCTCACAAACCACAAACATGAATCATTGGGTAAGTACTTCGTGGATTCATTATCATCTCCTTACTGTTATGCTGGGGCGATGATGTGTATGATGTGGGGAATGCATGATTAAGGAAAGTTTAATATTGAAATGGTTCCTTTAATGGAAGCGGCGGTTAATAGTTATGTGATGGATTGGGCAAAGATATTGTCTGATCAATTAGCCACTGCAATTCTTGACTTCTGAACATATGCACGTAAAACCATCAGAACCATTCCCCCTTCTTATTATAGTGCTTATATTATGGATACTCTTTGCTTTAATTCTGAATACCCAGTACTCAGGTGGAGATGGACTGCACAGGACCCTAAGCCAATCCACATTTATCATCAGATGTTATGGAAGGCACATTATGAAGACCACTTGTACCAAATTTGTAATGGTTCATGTTACTTATCAATTATGCTATTTTTGATAAACCTGCCCCAAGGATCTCTGAGGAAGCAACGATTGACTTGGATGCTGTAGGGAATTGGTTTGGGGAAGAAAAGTTCACATATATAAGGGTTTATGGTAGCCTCGCAAAACCCCATGTCCTTCCTTTGTACATACCGGATAAGCTATTGGCTCGAGAGTTGGCCTACCAGATAACCACAGTAGGAACGTCCAAAACTCTTAGGGATTATAAAAAGTAGTCATGGCCTACATTTCCTTTGAGATGCTGTGTTTACACCCTGCATGATTACAAACATGCGGAGAAGGAGGCAGAAAAAATAAACATGCTCAATCTGGCAACCATCCTTAATAGGCAATACGACCCAAGGAAAGTTGCCTATAATGTGCTTGAGCAAGCCAAACTCACAAAGTTTTTACCATGAAAAAGATCAATTTGACGACCTGTTTTCTTAATCAAAATCATTATTTTAGGTGAAGATATTGGCCAAAATGAAATATAAAGACGAAGGACTGGTAGAATTCAATATGCTCAGAGAACAGAGGTTGCAAACTTTGCCACTGGACTTAATAGCTACTACCCCGACAACTCATTCAAGCGAGCCTGAACAGAAAATTATTGACAAACCTCCTGCTACAGAGGAAATCCACGAAAAGGGAAAAGAGTCAGAACAGGAGACAGAGTAGGAGAAAGAAAAGAAACGGGACAATGAATATATTGATCTAGATACTCAGATTGATCCCAAACTCCTCAAAGAGTGGAAACAATTTGACTCTATTATAAGCAATCATGAGACTTCACAAGGGTTTGACACACCTCAAGTAACAGTCAGTCAAGAAACAAAAACAACTAGGGTTCCAATTGAAGGAACCAGTGGCCTATCCATCAGCAAAGATGTAGAAATATTTCCTAAAGATCCATCCGATTAGATTGTTTTGCGGATAGAAGACATACCACATTAGATGTCTTTTATAGTCCTAAACATAGAGTTGTGGTGAATAGACAGAGAAAAAGGAGGAGACTTGATCAATCTTCCCTTTTACCAGAACAAACAAAGATGGTTAATGTGGTGTGGAAGGAGGAATTTAACCCTTCCCGATGACCTTACAAAACTTTCACAGTATGCCGGAGTCTATTTGGAAGCCACCATGGACAAACCCTCTAAAGTAAGCAATCTACTTAAGGAAAGAGATCAAACAGTTGTTTCATTGCAGTCACACGTGTCCGAAGCACAGTGAAAAATATAACAATTAGAATAGCAACTATCAACACAACAATAGGTAAACAATCAATCAAAGGAGCAATTGCTTAAGGAGAAGCAAAGGATAGAATTAAGCGCAGTACAGAAACAAAAGGAATTATCTGAGGAATTGGCCAGATTAAAGACAATGAATGAACAAATCAGTAAGACTAAAGATGAGCAAATCGCTCAACTAACACACCAAGTAGAAAAGTTCAAGAGTCTTCCTCAACCAGTAGAGTTCAGAACCGAAGCTCTCCCAATCAACAAAGCATTGATTACACAGCTAAAAATACTATGTCATAACATTTATCTGGTTGAGCCTCTTTGTGAAATTACTGCGTCAATAGTTGACAAATCAATCGATGCCAGGAAAAATTTGGAACAGGCCGTTGAAACTTTGACCAATTTTTTGGCTTGGCAAGACACCAGTGAAGGGCAAGCCACGAATCTGCCTAAAATTCTAGAGTCACACAAAGAAATCCTTTTTCTAGAATGGCAGTCACAACTGATGAAAGCGGAGAGAGAAACATCAAGATGCAGATTATCAACCAGTAATTTAATTGAGCTAACCAATGACACTCTATCTATCTAACATGATTTCACTGTGCACTCCAGGTAAATTGATGTCAGCGAAAGCATTGGAACAAACATGCAATCAAGAATTGGAGAAGAATGGAAGATTAATTGCTGGCATAGAAAGTCTAACTTGGGATACCTTTTGGTTTTTCTTAATAAAACCATGCAGTCAGAGGGCCGCACTCAAATGTTTAACCGATGCGATCGGTTGCATGATTCTTGAAATCTATGATGCGACATACTCAACTCAACTACATTCTCGTCTGAGTCGCCCTCCAGAATTGCAACCGATGCTTGCTATCTGCTAGCTAAAGGCAAAGGGAGATCATCTGAAACAATGAATCATGTTGTCGACCGAAAACAAGGCGATTTTGAGGAGATACTCATAATGTAGCTGTACCAATTAATAGCATTTTTATTTTGTAATTAGTTAGCCTAATTAGTATTTATAGGCCCTTTCATGCATTTAGAAAGGGCCCTCAGCTTTTGTATAAACTCAAAGAAGTAAGTCACACTATTGTGCTGCTGATATATTTTTTATAAAGACTGGGCCAGTATTCTAAATTTTAACGAAGAAAGCTTTGATGGGATGTGCACTATTGCCTTGTTGTGAAAGTCTTTCTAAGTTAGAAGAAGGAATTTAAATGCGATTGATATCGGGAGTGATCCAAATAACATATGGTACTATTATCTATGCTCTTGCTTCATTCTTTCATGTGAATCGGCATTTATTTGATTTTTCTATCATTGGATATATGTATGTGTTTTAACATCAATCCTTATACTTATCACTATTGAATGTCTAAGGAGTGTTATTCTTTAAATCATATCTGTGTCAATGATATATAAAGAATAGTGTAATAATGTTTTAACGATTACTTTGTTCAACTACTTGAACAAAGTAATTATCATATGAATAAATGTCTTTGTTTACCAATAGAGTCATCTATATGCCTGTTTGTAGATAAAGATCATCAAAAGTTACACTAAAGCAGAAATTTCCCGGGATAGAATAGTTGTTCGTAATTTTACTTTTAGATTAAATCATTCATCCATTATCATTAGGTATTAGAGAATCAACCACTTATCCATCCTATCTACCAATCATTGGGAAACTGGTCCCATTATTTCCAGTTGGAGCCGCCACACCAAACGGAAAAGGAGCTGCCTCTAAGGTCCAGACCGGGTGGTTTTCC
Organism: Pinus tabuliformis; assembly: GCA_031772625.1. Taxonomy (NCBI): domain Eukaryota; kingdom Viridiplantae; phylum Streptophyta; class Pinopsida; order Pinales; family Pinaceae; genus Pinus; species Pinus tabuliformis. The sequence goes on along the minus strand of CM062819.1, from coordinate 1,660,013,665 downwards.
CCGATGTTGTTGCAATGATTTTCAAGGCATCAACACGAGGATATAATGCTACTAAGATCAAACCATAGTCTCAAAAATTTAGTTTGCTTGGTTTGGTGAGAGGAAGGAATTCAGATGGGATTCATGATCACCAACACTTGTACCAAGATCAACTTGTTATTCTACATAACAATCATCCTCAGAGAATCTAAAAATGTCATTTAGGACATAGTAGCATTAGGGGAATTTTGAGGTCTAAAATGGGCCTCCTAAGGAAATTATAAAATGATAGTGGAAATAAGAAATAAGATTAGATTACATTGTCAAATTTTAGATGCGAAAAAGAAAAAAAGAATTTTTTCAACTCGTATTTTCTACTTATTTCTACTTGGGTTTATTCAAATTTCGAGCAGAAACACTCATTGGATGTAGAATTTTATTCCTCATCCAAGGAATGCCCATGTTGCCTACTTTTCTTGTAACATGTTACATGCAAAATAATAGATACACGAAAAACATAATTGCAATCACGTTGTTTCATTTATTTATTATATTTCATGTAGCAGGTTCCATTGAAAGTATGTAGCATGGGTACTCCTTAGATGATGAATTAAATTTTTCATCCAATGAGTACTCCTGCTCAAAATTTGAGTAAAAACATAATGATATAAGTTTAAAATACAAGTTGAAAAAGCATTGTTATTATTTTATTAATTTTTTACTTTTTTACTCCAAAAATGGTGAATCATTCCCCATGGTTGACATCATCATCTTGAATCCTACTGGTTTTTATAAATTTTGTTTTTGTTGTACATTTTTCTTAGGAGGCCCATCTTACACCTCAAAATTCCCCTAATGTGTTATGAAACCAGCTCAAGAAAAGATAGAAAAGATAGATCAATGCCTTAGAATTCAGCCTCTTCGAGGGGGCAACCTCCTTTACGTTACATAAATGAACAATTCTTGGATGATTCAAATGACAAAACCTCCTTTCTATATATAGGAGTCTAAGGAGTCACAATATAATCCAGTCGACCTAACAATAATAATATAAAGCCACAAAAATAACAATAGAGGGATTCTATGGGGCACAGAAATAGCAATATGGGGGTAATAGGGGCACAACAATATAAATAAGGGGTATAACTATAATATTAATGGGGTAATCACTAGTATTATAGGGACCCAACATGCCCCTCTCCTTCAAAAAACTGTTGTCCTCAACGCTTGAGTAATTCTGGATACTTCTGCATAAAATTCTCATCCTCCCATGTGGAATCTTCAGCGGATAAGTTCTTCCACTTGATAAGATACTCTGAAATTGATCGATTTCGTAGCTGTCGAGTTCTTGTTTCTGTGACTGCTTCCGGTTCCAATATAATTTTTCCTTCCTCATCAAGTTCTGGAAATATTGTTTGAATTGGGAGCTTGTCGCCTATAACCTTCTTTAAACATGAAACATGGAAAACTGGGTGCAATCGAGAAGCTGCAGGAAGCTCCAATTTGTATGCCATAGTACCAATCTTTTGCAACACCTTGTATGGACCATAATACTTTGGTGATAATTTATTATCCTTCTTAGCTTGCTTTAGGGACATTTGCTTATATGGTTGTAGCCGTAGGAATACCCAATCACCTACATCAAAACTTCTTTCACTGCGATGTTGATCTGCCTGTTGTTTCATTCTATTTTGTGCCAACACGAGGTTATCCTTTAAGAGTTGGAGGACTTGTTGTTGATGTTCGATGTGATGTTCCACTGCCTAAACCTTAGAATTTTCTCTTAAATATGATGTGATGGATGGTGGTTGATACCCATAAAGTGCCATAAATGGGGTCATTTTTGTTGATGTATGGAAGGAAGTGTTATACCACCATTCAGCCAGAGGCAACCATTTGACCCATTGTGTCTGTTTATCAGATACAAAGCAACGAAGATATCCTTCCAAACATTTGTTTACTATCTCAGTTTGCCCATCAGATTGAGGATGATAAGATGAGCTATGAGCTAACTGAGTACCAAGACAAGAAAATAATTCTGTCCAAAAATTTCCAGTGAAAATGGGATCTCTGTCACTTACAATAATCTTTGGGTTTCCATGTAGCTTTTGAACTGTTTCCATAAATGCAGTAGAAACTGTACTGGCTTTAAATGGATGTGATAATGCACAAAAGTGTGCATACTTGGTAAGTCTGTCAACTACCACCATGATGACACTCTTTCCCTCAGACTTGGGTAAACCTGTGATAAAATCCATTGAAACCTCCTCCCAACGTTGGCTTGGAATGGATAAAGGTTGTAATAGACCCGGTGTCTTAATTGTTTCAACTTTATTTTGTTGGCAAACCAAACATTCCGCCACAAACTTTTGAATATCTGATTTAAGGCCATCCCAAAAAAATTCCTTCTTAACCCTGTGGTAAGTTTTTAAAAATCCTGAGTGCCCTCCTAAGGGAGAAGTGTGCAATTCCATAAGAATCTTTTGTTTTAGCTGGGAATTCTTACAGAGGTATAAGCGATCTTTGTACCATAACGAATCATTTTTCCAGCTAAATGTATCAGAAGTACTGGAATCTTGTTGTAGCTTTCGAATAAGTGCCCACACTTCTTCGTCATTCTTCCATTCCTCCCTTGCTTCGTTTATCCAATCTGGTTGGATAATAGAAATGGCACACAACAATGCTTCCACATCCTCATCCTTTCTTGAGAGTGCATCTGCCACCACATTTTGCTTCCCTTTTTTGTAGATGATTTCAAAGTCATAACCCAACATCTTTGTGACCCACTTTTGTTGCTCTTCAGAGGATAATCTTTGTTCTAAAAAGTATTTAAGGCTATCATGATCCGTTTTTACCTTGAAGTGTCTTCCCATTAGGTAGGGTCGCCATTTCTTAAGTGCATGGAGTATTGCCAACATTTCCTTCTCATAAATAGCTTTGCTTAAAAACTTTCCCTTGATTGGACGACTTTCAAAAGCAATGGGTCTTTCATCTTGCATTAGAACAGCACCAATTCCATTTCTGAAGCATCACATTCCACAATAAAGGTTTTTGTGAAGTCCGGTGTAGCTAAGACCGGTGCTTGGCACATTGCCTCTTTAAGATGTTCAAAGGCCTTTGTTGCTTCCAGAGTCCATGAAAATGAATCTTTCTTCAATAATGTTGTTAGAGGTGCTGCTATTCTCCCATAATTTTAACAAACTTGCGATAATACCCTGTCAACCCAAGAAATCCTCGCAGATGCTTTATGGATGTGGGGATTTTCCATTCCTTAATGGCTTTAATTTTGCTAGGGTCTACCTTAACTCCTTCATGAGATACAATATGACCCAAATATTCCACCTCCTGGACTCCAAAGAAACATTTGGATCTTTTTGCATATAATTGTTTCTCCTCCAATAGTTGTAGCACCCTGTCAACATGTTCAACATGATCCTTCCAAGACTTGTTGTAGATTAGTATATCATCAAAAAATACTAACAAAATTTTCTAAGGAATGGTTTGAAAATTGAATTCATCAAACCTTGAAATGTTGAAGGTGCATTGGTAAGGCCAAAAGGCATGACCAAAAATTCATAATGACCCTCATGAGTTCTAAATGCCATTTTCGGAATGTCTTCAATCTTCATTCTGATTTGATGATATCCCGAACGAAGATCCAACTTGGTGAAGTAAATTGATCCATGCAATTCATCCAGTAATTCATCAATGACAGGAATGGGGAACTTATCTTTAATAGTGAGCTTGTTGAGCTCCCTATAATCCGACACATGCGCCATGATCCATCCTTCTTGTGCACCAATACTACTGGAGCTGAGAAAGAACTTTGACTCGGTTGAATTATACCAGCCTCTAGCATTTCTGCAACCATACGTTCAATTTCACTTTTTTGGACATAGGGATATCTGTACGGCCTGATGTTTGGAGGAACACTTCCTGGAATCAGATGAATAGCATGATCATGATCACGCATAGGTGGGAGACCTTTGGGAGTCTCAAATACCTTGGAATGATTGTCCAAGACTTTTTGGAGATCTGGAGAAATAGATGATTCCAATGTGGAAACATCTAGCAAACATAATTGTGCAATTACACCTCTTTGCTCCTTTTTTAGAAGCTTTGTCATGCCATTAGAGCTGATTATCTTTCCTGGTTTCCCTGCAATACCCCTTAATTCAACTTCCTTTCCTTCCATAGAAAATTTGATGAAAAGTTCTTGAAAATTAAAAGCTATTGTACCCAAGGATTGTAGCCATTGGACTCCTAGTACAACATCAGCACCTCCCATTGGAATGGAAAGCATTGGGCTAGTCAATACATATTCTCCCATGGATAGCTTGATATTATGGCACTTTCCAGAGCAATTTATTGTTCCTCCATTTGCAATCATCACTTGACACTCTGGTGCTGGATATAGGAAGCAATTCAATTCTTTTGCTACCCTACAATGAATAAAATTGTGGGTGCTTCCTGAATCAATCAACACTATTACCTTTTTCTTCTTGATTTGTCCTTCTATCTTGATGGTTTGAGGAGTGGTAATTCCCTTCAATGCATTACAAGATATGGTCGGATTTATTTGTTCTTCATCTAGGCTTTGTTCCTGGAATATATCCTCTTCTTTTGACCTTTCTTGCTCCTTTTCTTCTTCCTCTTCACAATCTATGTAGAATAATTTCTTCTCAGCACACTTATGACCTTTTGTGTATTTGCTATCACAATTGTAACAAAGCCCTTTTGCTCTTTTTTCTTCCAATTTTTGTGGTGTCAACCTTGTAGGTTGTGGAAGACTATGGGCAACAACACTTCCGTCTTTATAGTTGTGAGTGGTATGCTTCCTAGTTGCCATAATTTTGCTTTCCATTTTTCTTGCTAACCTGAATGCCTTCTCTAATGAATCAGGTTCCCAAAGGCAAACATCATGTTGGATATTATCCTTTAAAGACCCTATGAACACATCAATCCTATGCTCCTCTGGAATATCTTTTACCCTTATGTTCAATTTTTGAAACTCCTCAATGTGCTCCATTATTGAACCCTTTTGTTTGAGACTTATCAATTGGCTAAAAAAAGTGTTGCTTTTTATAATGTGCTATCAATTCTTCCATAAAAATTGCCCAAGTGATAAATTGTTTACGAGAAAAAAGCCATTGATACCATACAAACTGATTTGGTTCCAAATATACAGTTGCCATACGTACCTTTTGTGCGTTTTGCACATTATTGAGATCGAAGAATTGCTCCATCTGTAATATCCATGTGGCGGGATCCTTGCCATCAAACTTCCTCATATCGATTTTTGGAATATGGTGATTCTTCGATCCAACATTAGCATCTATGGAATCATGATTAACATTTCTTTTGTTCTCATCATGAGTTTCCTTTACTACCTTTTCATCATTAGTAAGTATTTCTTGTAGAAAATTTGTCAAATCTGTCTTCAAATCTGCCATGCCTGTCTTCAAATTTGTGTTCAAATCTATCTTCAAATTGTCCATCTTAGTTTCCATGCCATTTATCTTAGCTTCCACACCATTTATCTTAGCATCTGTTAACTTTTTTGAGCGTGACATTTGTTGCACTTGTTCTTGTAATTTTGATATATCATGTAGCATTTCTTCCTCTTCTTCATGAGTCATGCTAGAGCTTTCAGGTTCCTTACTAGGTGTTTGCATTTTCTTTCCTCGGGGCATCAGTTACTGATAATAATTCTCTACTATGCCCTTTGAATTCCTTCAAAATAAATTTTCAAACAAAGCTTAAGCAAAAATTTAAAAAAATCTACACACCTTTTTTCACTTTGTAGGAGCTCGATATTGCCTCTGATGTATCTCTGTACTTTCCAATCATCTAGTTCTGAATTTGCGACCTGTAGTAGCTCTCTGTGTCCTCTTTCCAATGCCACCAGTCTGATCCAAATTGGATTCTCCAAGAAAGGTTATGCACAATCTCCCAAGATGACCTGATTATAGACCTTTCCGGAAGAGCGAAGTTGTATGAAGTGCCACGTGTACAATTTTAGATATTTAGTTTTGAAAAAGATATACAAGAAACTACAGTCCGTACTATTTCTGTACCTTCTTACGAAATTTCAATCCGATTCCTAGAGAGAAAGTTATGACAATTTACCCCAGGTCACCTGTTTTGAATGTAATTCAGGAGTCTGCAAAAAGACCAACTTCCTCAGATCATATCTCCGAAAATATTGCGCAAAAAGCTTTGAAATTAAGACCCACGGTTCAACACCATTTCTTCTCAAATGGGTTTTTTTTGCGACTTCTGAATCATCACAGGAAAAAATTTATAGCGAAAATGCCACGATGACCTGTTTGGAGCAGCGAAACCCTAGAATCCAAAGCTCTGATACCAAATGTTATGAAACCAGCTCAAGAAAAGATAGAAAAGATAGATCAACGCCTTAGAATTCAGCCTCTTCGAGGGGGCAACCTCCTTTACATTACATAAATGAACAATTCTTGGATGATTCAAATGACAAAACCTCCTTTCTATATATAGGAGTCTAAGGAATCACAATATAATCCAGCCGACCTAACAATAACAATATAAAGCCACAAAAATAACAATAGAGGGATTCTATGAGGCACAGAAATAACAATATGGGGGTAATAGGGGCACAACAATATAAATAAGGGGTATAACTATAATATTAATGGGGTAATCACTAGTATTATAGGGACCCAACATAATGCCTTTCTCTTGAGGGGCAACAAAAAATGTGTGAAAGAATTTACCTTTGATATCCTTGTCATTTCTTTTAATGGATATAGCGACCATAACCAACACCCCACCATTCAACAAATCTTGAGAATCTGTAGATTTGATCTGAATCACATAACTAGTATAGTTTAAATACATTACACAGTTATGAATTTCCTGCATAAAAGGAAAGTAAAATAATGGTAAGAAATCAATGACCAATGGCCATAATAAAATTGAAGGAATGTTGGTTTAATCTTTTACTATAGGATTAACATCTGCTGATGGAATTGCGCCTACCAACATTCAAGGGATATCCCCTATAATAATTCCCAATTAGACCTTAAGCCATTTGGAGTAGGAGTCCCAGTAGTGGGTGGTATTGTAATGCCTTGACTGCAATAGCAAGCATAAGTAAGTATGGTAAATTTTGGTGAGAGAAAGTTTGTGACCTTGTGGCGGGTCAAGTGCGATGCATGGGGGTCCTAACGCATGGAGAGGAAAATGAAGTGTGCCCCTTCCAATCCTATAATAGTACATAGCTTGAAAGGAACACATAAGCAAAATGACATCACACACTAAAATGTGAAATAGTCCACAAATTAAAGTGACACGTTAATCCAACAACACACATTCAACAAGATTCATACAATTGCATAAAATGTAGTTCATAAGAAAATGTGTAAGAAACAACATACATTGCTAAAGAAATTGGAATAGTCCAACTACAATAATAACATATGCATGAAATTATTCTGGCTCTGATATTATTATTATAAGTGAATGTTCCATCCATACATACACCATTGATGACTAGTAGCCCCAAAAGTGGAACATTACACTCAAGAACACTTGGTCCTCTAAAGAGGTATACTTGCTCTACGTTATGGATGAACCAAGCCTCATCACAATACTCACAATCCTTTTCTAAGCCTAAACCTAGCCAAACTCTTGGCTCCCAAAAACATGTTCTATGAGTTATGAGGTTCTTCTTATAATAGAGGGTGGGCTGACCCTTGAAATTCCCCTTTGTGACTCTTTGACTACCCTCATAACTCTTCAACTTCTTTATAAATAATTCATTACTTTACATGATGACCTTTCACATTCCACTAATGACATTTGGAATTTCACTTACACATATTTACAAATAATATTACATTTTGCGCATGTACCCATGTGAGAAAAAATAGGCTAGAGACAACCTACCAATGTAAAACATTATGACTCTGAAGTTTGGGGAAATACCAATTCAACAACCTCCACTTAGTGTTTCTTAGTCACATAGTGAAGCCAAACTTGGTAATGTGATGATGTCCCAAAAATGCTTGATGGCGTATTTTTGAGAGTGGACTCTTGCCTTCATAGCATTCAGGTATATGGTCTTGGAACCTATGTATAACTCATTTTGAAGCATGTGCAACATGGTGTTGATCATGACATGACCACCAATGTACTTCTGCATTTTATATGTTTTCAGCTCCAAGTCATCCATGGTGGCCTCTCGCCTTAGCTGCTCCATGTACCCATTGATCTCTATCTGGACTTGGTTCTTGGGTCTAGCCTTGGTGAGGTAACCGATTGATGGGATCTTGTGCATTATCACCATAACATCCAAACCCTTGTACAAATGTGCATATGAGGCTTGTATTTTGCTGACAAATGGGGAGATCTACTCACAGTTATGGATCAACATCCACACCTTTTCTTTCTCCATCTCTGCCTATGACTTCATGTTCTTTGGAAAGTGAAGCGAGGACCATTTTTACCGCATTTTCCACGCTTTCACATGGGTGATGGAAGCATGTATGTTCCTGAGAGTTTGAAAAAACTCTTTTCTCTTCTGGTGTAAGCCATGCACATGGACAACTGCTTTATTCACAGTGATGAATCCATCATAGAACTTCTACATGGTAGTCTCAAGTATTAATACTTCAACAAGTATCTCTTTACTCATCTCTTCCATTGTGGAAACTGTGCTTTGTTCTTTGTGCTATTCTGCCTCTTGCCTGGCATCATGAAAATTCTTTTCCATTTATTCATTATCAGCCAACATGAACTTAACATTTGAGCTCGTTCCTCCTGCATAGGCCAAAGTGGCATCGACAAGGGCAACTGTATGATTTCTAATACCTGACACTATCATCCTTTCCTTCATGAATGTAGGTGACACATGATCATTCTGAAATTGTTTCCATCACGAATGTACAATATTCTTCTGCAACACATCAAATGATATATTTTACACACCCATAACTGGATCATCATCAAGGACTGGTTTTGAAACTAGAGGTGGTGGATATTGAGAGGTGACCTCTAGTGTTCATGGCACAAGTTCAATGTATTCATTCTATCGCGCATACTCCAAATGCATCTCTGTCACTTCAATCAGTTGCTCAATATATTGAGTAAGATCCTAATGTTGCATATGTTCATCCTCTTCTTCAGCTGCTGGTCGTTCTGACTTCTCGACCTGTATGCGCATTTTTTTCTCTGTCATTGCGCATTGCCTTTCTTCTTCTTCCCATTTCTTCTTCTCTTCCCTTTCTCTCCTTCTTAGCTCCTAATCTTCCTTCAACTTCTTCTCCACTTCTTGTGACTTTAGTTTCTCTTCCTGCAACCTCTACTTTTCTTTCTTCCTTCTCTCTACTCTCTTTATTCGTTGCTCCATCTTTGCCGCATCTTCGAAAGCTACTTTCTTAGTGATAAGACTTGTTCTCCTCTTGTAGCTTTTCTCTGGCTTTGGGTTCTCGACAATCTTCCTCTCTCCCTTGTCATGGGTTGGATTGTTGCTCATTTTTGTTGTTGTTTTTGCTTCCTCCACTACTGCTACATCTAGAGAAACCTTCCAAGTTGTGGCTATACTTACTGGATCATGGAGCTTAGATTCATTGTAATAGTACCTCTAAGGGTCCTCCTCATGCCAGTGAAATGTCCCGTGCATCCATGGATAGTACATCTTCGCACAATGGTTCTTGCATATACCATGGGGATCATATGGATTAAAGTCTTTGGTGCCAAACTTGAACTTCAATATCTCGTTAGTTTCAGCATCTAAATCTTTCAAGCTCTTAATCTTGTATAACTCGATCCACAAAGGAGGAGCAGACCATGGTGTCTTCTTCTTCCTATGTAGTCTTACTAATAACCCTATGGAGAGGTGATATGAGACCTCTTACATGGCCAACACGTCTGTGGCATGCCTTTATAAAACATGTAGAGGATCCTCTCTACCAAACACTCTAATAAAGATGGCACTGGGTGAGGCATACCAATTTGCAATGTTAAGTATTGCCTCCATTTCTTCTTGGGACATGCAAGGTATATCCTGCTCTAATATCAACTTGTATGACAAGATGATGAAATGGTCAGTTAGCCTTTCCATTACTCCTAGGTAGTTGCAGTTAGAAAGCAACTTGCAATAAATGTTCATGGTAGATTTTTTTGGTGTCCATGTCCATCTCATGCAAGGACACTGTTCGTTGGCACAATTACATCCGATGAGTATGCGGACATGTAGAATCTTGCTTTCTCATCCCTGGACATAAGTGACATGGATTTTCAGCTAATGAGCCAACATGTCTGACCAGTTGAATGACCTTCCATCGCTTACAAACTAGTCCAATACAACTACCCAACCTTTGGAAAAGGGCTATGTGCTCTCTTGACCGTAAATTCGACATGCAAAGATGATCAAGAACTGGTTGGCCTTCCTGTGATATTTTGTCTTGTAAATATGATTGGGTGTCTATCTAAACTTTGATGGCTCTTTCACCCAATGCTTGACTATATCTGTCATTTTCACCTGACTATGGGTGGCATAGAAAAGTGTGTCCATATGCCTCGCCTGTTGAGCTAAATGATACATATGATGAAATTTCTCCACCCTAAAGTTGACAAGATCTAACCTATTGGAGCTGCTCAATGTCATAGTCCCTGGATTTGTGTGTGAGATAATCTACCTCATAATGTGTTCACATGGGAAGGCAAGGTACCTACATGCAACCTTGTACAAGTCTGACTGTTGGATATTGATATACACCTTTCGGTCCTCTAAATCTTCCTTGAAGTCCTCTTGAAAAGTATCCTTGATTTGTTGCCATGTAAACTTTATGCCATTCTCAATGGAAAAAAGAGTGTCTTCATAAACTAGTAGATTAACTCACATCTTCTCAACTATTTCCCGAGTACTACTCTCGACACTTTCCTTTGATGTTTCTCTCTTGGAGGCCATGTTAACCGTAAATGCTAGAGAGATGTTCAACAATTGTTATACCTGCAGATAATTAGGGGTGTTTTGAGGTCTAAAATGGGCCTCATAAGGAGATTATAAAATAATATTGGAAATAATAAAATAGGATTAGATTACATCATCAAATCTTAGAGGGAAAAAAGAAAAAACTATTTTTTCAACTCATATTTTTAACTTATCTCCCTATGGGATTTCTCAAATTTTGAGCAAAAACACTCGTTGGATGCAGAATTTGATTCTTCATTGAAGGAGTACCCATGTTGCATACTTTTGATGGACCCTTCTACATGAAAAAAGAGAAATACATGAAAAATGTGAATGCAATCACATGTTTTCATGTATTTCTCTTTTTTCGTGTAGTAGGGTCCATCGAAAATATTCAACATGGGTACTTCTTGCACGAGGAATTAAATTTTGCGTCCAATGAGTACTCTTTGTCTAAATTTGATTAAAACCATAGGGAGATAACTTAAAAATACGAGTTGAAAAAGTAGGTTTATTATTTTATTGATTTTTTATATTTTTACCTTTTTGCTCCAAAAATGGTGAATCATCCCCCATGGTCGACATAATTATCTTGAATCCTATTTGTTCTTATAATGTTTATTTTGGTTGTACATTTTCTTAGGAGGCCCATTTTAGACCTGAAAATTCTCGTAATGAGAGAGGACACTCATCACATGCAAATGTTAACTTAAAAAAGAAACTTCAAGACAATACCAAGCAACAAACTGGGCTCATGATGGGGCAGACTATGTAATTCTTATTCACAAAGGTGACTTGCTGCTTGCTAGAACTGTGAATTTCACAATCCTAGCAATAAATGGGGAAGGCTTGCTGATTGGAGCTACGTAATGCGCAGTTCAGTCTGGGCACACGACAGGAGAGATTGTGCATTACGTAGTCCCAGTGGCCAAGATTGCGAGGCTAGATCTTGGAACTACGAAGTGAGCAATTGGAGCCAAGACAGGGTAGATCCTACATAGTTCCAAATGGTAACAAAAAGGCCTTCAACTCATAGAATGCACAGTGCATGCAAGGGAAAGCGAGATCTTGGCAAGGGGAACCGAGATCTGCCCAAGGGGAGTGTGAAATTGACCAAATCTAAACAATCATGTGATGTTCAGTGGAGATGTAACTGAGTGATGATGTATGCAAGTAAACCAAGAGGAGTAATAATTCAAACTGAAGGAAAATGAAGCATGTGAAGAGAGTTTCCACAATGACGATCGTTAGTGCAAAAACAGGGTAATGTATGTGACACTTGGGAAATGCAATGCAAAAATTGAAACATTACTTCTGCAAGCCAAAACAAGTTAAAATGAAAGTCTCTATTTAAAAAGACAAGTGATACAACACTCTCACAAGATAAACAAGAAATGGTGATAGAAAAAGCGGCAAAAGACTAGAAATGAAAAACTTACCCAAAAAAATGACGATGATTGTAACGAAGATTCCTTTATCTCATTGGGAATGCGAGAGCTCAAATATCGAATTTCAAAATGAGATCTAGAAGTGTCAATTGAATATATTTGGTCAATTTAGGGTTTATGAAGCGAAGGTAAAAAATCAAGGAATAAGCGACACGTGGTGGTAGTTTCAAAAATAACTCAAGTGCTTCCTTTGGACATCTAGAAATAGATCCCTATTCTAAGTTTTTTTTTTCATTTTTTGCCTTTTCCCTTTTTCGAGAAAAGATGCCATGCACTACCCAAAGAGATTGTGAAGTTCTTGGAAGGACTCGGCAACCTGCTAACTCATGCACTACGTAGCTTCTCAGCAAGAGGCTTCTATGCATTTTATAGGTTGAGTGATTGTGGGCTTCCTCTAAAGCTTTGAAAAATTTTACAACTGAAGGTTTGTTGTGAACTAGCTTTGCAAAATTTTGGAGCTGAAGGCTCACTATTAGCTAGGACATCATAATTCCCAAGAGTAAGGGTGGTTTCCCTCAAGGATTGCACAGTTATCTAAAGTAAGACCAAGTCTGGATGAAAAACAAGTCAAGAGATTGGCTTGTGGGTTAAAAATTAAATGAAGTAAGCAAACACAATCCATGAAGCAAAGGACGAGGCTCCATCAAAGGACAAGTACCTAAATCAGTGCAAGATGAGTTGATGTGATTTAGAAGGGATGTTGCGAAAGGAAGCATAGGCAAAATTTTGGAGGATGGTTGGAGGGGCTACAACAATGCCAAATCTAGAAGCAGATATGTAGGTAGAGGCCCAATGCTAAATTAGAAGAAGACAATGCAAAAATTGCAGATAATAAATTCATAAAATCATGGAAATTCTCTACCTCAAACTATCTCAATATGTAAATAAACAAATACAGAAAGGAGGGATACATTTCCAAGGTATTTCGTATCCAGGAAAAAATGAAATCGAAAATAAGGATTTCAAATAAAGATACAATAAGCACACCCAAAAAACCTGTGGGGCACATAGAAGCACGTGGTACAAACTTTAAAAAATAACATTAGGTAAATCTTAAAAATCATGTTATTAAAATTGTCATGTTATAAACACTTAAGCTTACCCCTCTTTCTTCAAAAAGCTTCATTTTTTATCAGTGAAGATAGTGCAGGAAGCTTTGAAAGTCTTATTTGCGGGGTCTTAACAGAAAAATAGCATTTAATACTTTCCACTTGTGAAAGAAAATAGTGGGGGAAATCATACCTGCCATACCTAGATATAGAGTCCCAAATTAGAAATTACAATATTAGACAAGAGGGTCACAAAAAGTGCAAGGTTTGATGGAAGACATTAAACAAGCATGGTAAGGACATGGTGTCCAAATGACATGGATGGTTACGTAGATATAATTAAAAAACCCTTTTTGATATCATTGTGACAGTTAATCTATTCAAATGTGATTTGTTTTCACTGATTCTCATGGTATGATTTAGTTTAACCATTCAAATTTTCATTATGCCCTATTAACAGATACAATTAGAAATATTGGTCGTCCTAGTAGTACAACGTATACCATATGACACACTGGTTTATCGAGTTATGGTCAACATCATATTCTTATGTAAAGCAATAAAAGATTAGAAAATTGATCCAAGCACGGAGCTAAGAAAGAGTTTAGGACAAATTTGGAAATGTATGTTTTTTCACTACATTATTTAGGGCAATGACTGAAAGAAACATTACATTATGAGTGCTCTAATAAATCCATTATATTAGTGAATGGAAAAGAATTCAATACCACCATCCCTATAGCTATTTCGTGCTTGTGGGATGCATGATGCTTAGATCTGTATAGAATTGGTGCACAAACTCTGGTTGTTGTTACACGATATGGTAAAACTACCCAACAAAATAAGTGCTTACCTTCCATTTCCCAGCAACAAAACCCCTTATTGCATTTCATTGAAAAATAAAGAAATTTACCATAAAGGATAGCTCATCATCGAGCCACTTGACCAAAGCCACAAAATTTTCAATGTTTTTATCTACATAACTCAAAATTTATAAACAAAAATCTATTTCTTTGGACATGGAAAATGAAAGAAACAAAATTTAGCTTGAAACATCAGTGGTTAGTCTCTAATCTATAGAAGGAGTACCTAAGCAAAACATGGGAAAATTGAAATATAGATAACTACTTACAGCTAGTAAATGCAATGAATGATTCTTAATTTCTCCAATTTTGCTACCACAAGCATTTTTCTCGCTGTAGCAACATTTTTTTGAAGGTTTGGGAGGGGGCTTGGGTATTCTTAATTCTCTCCTTTCAACTTTCTCTTGTTTAATTTATGTCACTTTACGTGGTTGGAAACTGATGGTGACTTGTGGACCTTACCCTGCTCATCTTTTTGAGGAACTCTCTCCTCATATTTATGAATAACCAGTTTGTGTCTATCCTTGAATGGAGTGTACTTATTGTCTAAATCCCTAGAAATTGACATTGATAACATAGGGAAAGACATTGCTACATCTTTTGAGACAAGAGACTTATATAAATCCTTAAGATTGTTAGACTTCATGGACTAGAATCTGTAGAATAAAAAACATAAAATATAGAATGCTTTTTGTCGGTTCCATAACCCTATAATCCCTCCAATTCAAGCATCTCTACAGTGAAAGCTACAAGGACCTACAGAACCCAATGGCCAAAAATATTATTAGACTAGAGAATAATTTCTGTCGATCACACACATAATCGTACACAACTCAGCAAAATCATATAGATATTCACATATATTCATACACAACACATAGCAGCCTAGGGGCCAATGCCTAGACATATGGCAGTGTGGTTACTAGTACACTGTGCAACTAGTGACACCAACTACCTGACACTCTGCCATCCCAGCTGTCACCGCCATACCTGCACCAAACCTACCACATCACCATTATCTTCTAGATCTCCATCTGAATCACATGCAGGATTCCAGATCCTCCTTCAGCCTCTATAAGTTTGTAATTTCTTTGGCCAGGCCATGCAAGCCAATGCCCAGGCCTTTTGTGTAATCAGAAATGATTCCTCTTCTCCAATTATTTGATTTATCTATATTTTTATCTATGATTTAGTAATCATGTTGTTTCTCCATTTATCTATCTCTATAAATTATTCTCTGATATGTGCTCTGAACTAACAACTGTTGTGTGCTCTGATCTAACAACTGGTATCAGAGCCAGTGATATTCAGAGTGCGTGGATGTGTCATAAATTTTTTAATAACTAAATTGCTGCACTGTTGTTGTCAGCCTGAACATGCTCACTAGATCCGAGTCAAAGTTTGTTCCTCGTGAGCAACACTACGAGAGGCCATTATTGAGTGGCAACAAGTTCCCTCTACAAATGTTCTCCGTAAGCAGTCATTACGGAGCAGCAACAAGGCGCCTATTCTTTGCAAAAAGAAGATGTGAGATTTCTTTTTTCTGAAAATACGTTGGATTGGATAGAGGTCTTGGCTTGAAAGGACCATCAAAAATTGGACTAAAACAGAAGGGAGGATGGCTGTTGAAGGACCACTGTTGAAGGAAAACTGAAATCACAAGAAAATGGATGATTGTTGAAGAAAAAAAGAGATCGCAGGAAAAGAGGACCACTATTGATGTTGGAGTTCCAAACATGGAGTTCGATGCCATGTTGTAATCTTTTCAAATGGATATATGAGCCACTTATTTTTGATGTGTGATGGCTTTATGTTTTTTTTAAGTGTTGTCTTAATTTTTGAAAAGAGCACGTATGTGTGAACTTGAGCAAAAAGTATTTTTTTAATTTATTATTGTGGATTCACACATCTTTAATGTTGGATTTTATGTTTTTTTTAAACATAAAAAGGTATAGTTTATTAAAAGAATGAGGTTTATTACTTGTTTTAGAGGAGTAAACAAGTTTTTTTAAGTGCTAAGAGAATAAAAAAAAGAGTTAAAAGGAGAGTGATTTTGACAAAAGTTGTAATAATTAAATTTTATTTTTAAGTGGAGTTTTTTGTGTTTTTGGACATAAATTTGATTGAAAATGGAGACAATAGTTACAAATATGGAGATGTTCAGTCGGGCTAATTTTTCCCTATGGAAATCACAGATGGAGGATATACTGATTTTAAAGGATGAGTATTTGTCGATTGAGGGAACGACAAAGAAACCCTCATCAATGATAGATGAAGAGTGGAATAAGCTAGATAGAAAGATGATTCCAACGATCCACCAATATCTAGCAAAGAATGTTTATTTCAATGTGTCTAGGGAAAAGATGACCGAAGGATTATGGAAGAAACTCCATGATCTATATGAGAAGAGCACAACATCAAACAAAGTGTTCTTGAGGAAGAAGCTTTATAATCTCAAGATGAAGGAGGTTGCTTTAGTTGCTGAGCACTTGAATGCATTTAATATTATTATTAATCAAATTCCCTCTCTTAAAATCATTTTAGATAATGACATTAGAGCCGTTTTGTTAATGTGTTCTATGCCAAAAATCTAGGAAAATTTAATTGTAGCTATGAGCACTTTAGCAACTATAGGGACCTGAAGTTTGATGATGTCAGCAGTAGTTTAGTGAATTAGGAGCTGGGATGTAAGTCAATTGCAAAAAACCAGGGAGGAGAGGCTCTAGCTCTACCACGGGAATGGATTGAGTCTGGCAAAGGTGATCAAGATTGAGAGGCCGATCAAAATCAAGGAGAGGTAGGATCGTCTACTTTCATTGTGGAAAACCCAGGCACATGAAGAAAGAATGTGGATTCTAGAAGAAAGGATAAAAGGATCATAGACCATCTAATATAAATCACAAGTCACCCATCACAACCGAAGGTGAAACTACTGTTGTAGCCACAAATGGTGATGTGTTGTTTACTGTTTCAGTAGATGATGCATGTGTGTTGTGGGGAAAAGTATCCGACTCGGAATGACCCTATCCCTACTCTAAGGGTGATAGTTCCTTAGCAACAACTGAAAGTAAAGCTTTGATATTTTTCCTTTATGAAAGTACAGAGAAGGAAGAAAAGATTGACCAACCGATGTCTTTCGCTTTTGTCGATCCTGTCTTCTATCTTTGCCTCTTGTTCCCAGCTCCTTGCTCCCTTTGCCGGCCCAGCTACACAAAGATCCTGCAAAAACAAGAGAGGGAAACTACAAGAAACATGTACTCATAACTGATGCATGGATTAGGATGAATCAAATATACAGATGAAAACAATACATCATTGCAATACAAGTATATAGGAGAACATCAAAAGCTTTATTGATAGAAGAAAAAGGTTCTGAGAAGGTTACAACCATAAATGGCTCCAATCCAGCAGCACCTCCTCAGCAGCAAGAAATCTCCTCTTCTCCTCTATAAAAGAAATCACCCAATAGCTCTAATTGTAAACCAACAGCACTTCCTTGCTTTGCACAAAATTCCAGCCTCCCTAGACCTCATGAGAGAGCTCTATATATAGGAGATTTGGAGAAAGGATGAGTCAGCTTGAGGTTGGCTTCAAGCTGACTAGTGTCCTCTCCCACTTCAGTTATACTTTAGTTCTTGAGTCCACTTGGAGATCCTTGCTTCCACTTGGAGTTTAAGAACCTCTTACTCATCACTGGGCGAATTCCCTGATCCAAGTGTCATTTTGGAAGCTTCCTGGGCATTGACACCTTGAGAAATGAGCCTGCCACTTGTCCAAACACGTTCAGCGCAGGTAGCTAGTGTTGGAGTTGACATTCAGCGCAGGTAGCCAGTGTAGCAGTTGACATTCAGTGCAGGTAGCCAGTGTAGCAGTTGACATTCAGTGCAGGTAGCCAGTGTAGCAGTTGACATGATCCAGAATTGCCTTGTTTTTGAGCGTTTTCAGGTGGAGAACTGATTTGAAGTGTTGTGGTTTGCTGACCTTGTTCCTCTAGGGGTAAGAACAACATGTTTAGGGACTTTGGATCCCTTTGATTATGGACATTTCATGCTTCATGCTGTAAGGCACAAAAATGTCTATAACAGTTGCCCCGTAAAGTATGAGGTCGTTTATCGGGTGAAATGCTTTATCCAGAGGATCCGAAGTTCATTCAAGTGCTGAGAGGTGCCCTGTAATACGATACAATACAATACATTATTTTTCATTCTGTTTTCATGATCTAGCTGAGGCGGGCATTCCCATGCTCAGCTTTATAAATACATTTTGGTACATAGAACAGACGATCGTCTGATGGTAGACTGATAATTCTCTGCTGAAATTATCATCCTTTGAATAGGATGATCATCTGCTGCAATGATGTACATGACAAATGTTTTTATATTTCCTGAATATATTTCGCAGCCCAGATGGATGAAACTAGATCCGGGGTCTTCAAACTCGCTCGATCTTCACTCTAAGTACAAGTTGATCCATGTGAGAATTGCACTGAAGTCGAACATGGAAAGACATCGCTTGATTACCGGTCAATGATGAAAATCGTTGACAAGCGCGAGAGGAATCACCGATAATGATAATGACCCTCAAGGTACTGCAGTACAATTCACGTGGCGTGAATAAAGGACTTGGCGTCGAACGCCACGCAAAATCTTCTGGTCGAAGGTCATTGATGTATACCTATCGCCGGAAGTGAGAGACTTGCCATTGAGGCATGCAAGCTTCAAAGTACTGATGGGGTTGTTCCTAGATCAACTTCTTGGATAATGAGCTGAAGTCGACAAGAAGCGATCCGTCAAAGGAGGGCCTTAATGAATCCCACATCAATGACACGGAACGGAGCTAATGATTTTAGTGGAGGTGAAAACAAACTGTGACATATGATTCAGGGTGGCGATCATGAATGGATGAAGGATAATGTATGGCAGTGGATGGGACACGGTTGACACTTTCAGAATGACCTCTCTTGAACATATAACGACACTGATGCGATGGATCGGTAGCATTACCCCAAAATGTGGATGGTTTGGCGAAGACCATGGCGATGAGACCGGTGAATGAAACAACCCAACCCGATGTGGTACGGAGGAAAAGTGTCATGTTCAAGAGCGACTTGCTACCATTAAGCTTTGATGTTCTCCCAATTTTTCCCCTGTCATTTCTGACCAGTACCTCTTTATTTTTGTCAAGCTTGAGGAGGATAACATATGCTTGTTCTATAACCTGCCCTTCGGGCAAGCCCATCGCTATGTTTTAACGAGCCTAGCGATAGGGAAACTCGTTCTCGTCTAAAGACAAGTTTGTCGCTATTTAATCATTTTAACGAGTCTAACGACAAGGAAAACTCGGTCCTTTTCATTTTTAGAGAGTCTGAAAAGGTACAGAAAGTTAACTCCAAAATTCCTTTTTCGTCATCTAATCCCTTAAGTCCGAAAAAGTATAAAACAATACAGAAGGGATGAGTGTTCAGTACTTTTAACGAGCCGAACAAGACAAGCGCTCGATCTTTTTGTGCAATAATCCCTCAGGTCCAAAAAAGATTAAAATCTAGAGGAGGGATAGCTCTTCCGGTCGTTTAATGAGCTGGAAGGCCAAAACTCGGCAAACTTTTCATATTTTACGAGTCAGATGAAAAGAGCTCAAAGAAGACTCGTCTTTTGAGGAACGAGTGATAAACAGGGATAGCAGCAGATTCCAGGTACAGGTTGGAATTCTCCAATCACGGCAGTGTCACAAGGATGGCTAGGTGAAATCACTCTTCGCAGCTGTTTCTCAAAAGAGGTAAACACACAAATGGAGGTGAATGATCGGCCAAATGAAAAGTGGAGGTGACGGTGCACAAACACGACCAAGGCTTTTATGGCTGATGGATTTACGATCTCAAAAGGTTATTTACCGGGATAGGTTCTTTTTTTAGATAAAAATGAGCTTAAACTCTAGAGGGAACATTGCTCACTGCTTTTATTTATTTTTTAACGAGCATGAAGACCGCGTTAAAACTGCTCGGATCTTGCGTTTATTTTTTAACGAGCATGAACTATGTGCTAAAACTGCTCGATGATAAGTTTGCATGCCCCCGGCATAATAATGAAAATCGAGGTGCATGCCCCCCAAGCTTCATTGCATTCAACTCGGTGGTTGGAATGAAGGTTTACCTTTGAGATTTGGAAAGGGGATTTGTTTCATTTTTTAACGAGGTTGACATGAGATAGGAACTATCCTCGAGACTCGTTATTTCATTTTTTAACGAGGTTGACATGAGATAGGAACTATCCTCGACGCCCACTGTATTTACAGTATTTCCATTAGGGCGATGATCCATGCTGACAAAATGTTTAGGAATCTTCCGTATCCATTAGATATAGAAGATTTCATATTGTAGGTTTCCACTGTGGCCACTTCCGTCAGATTACTTGCAGGCGGTAGGGAAAAAGTACCCATTAAGGCAGGGTCTTTTAGGAGACCTACTCCGATATTTTGAAGCGAATGATTGCTTCTATGGATCATTGGAATGCTTCCCGTAACTTGTGAACTGTCGGGGAGAAAAGTTTGTTGGTCGACGACTGTAATCTCTCCTTGAAAGGGAAATGCAATCTTCCTGAAGTAGGTCGACACGACTACGGCCATGGCATATATCCAGGGCCTTCCTAGTAGGATGTTGTAATCGAGGTTTCCATCAATTACTTCAACATCAACTTCTACTGTTTTGCCCCCCAGTTCAACTTGCAAGTTACCTAAAATCCCGTAGGGAGTGTATGATCGTCCATCAAATGCTTTTAAGGTCGTTGACGATTTCGACAAGGGTGGTGAGCCTAAATTTTTCCAGCAACTCATCGACATAAGACATGTAGATGCCCCCTCATCAATAATTGTTCGATGAACAGTTTTGTTGAGGGCTTTCACTTGAATAAGGAAAGCTAGTTGAGCTGGTAACTTAGGGTCATATCCTTTATGATCAAAGGCCACAAGATTGGAATCCATTGGGTCAATCCCACCTATTGCTGATAATAAAGTTTGCTCTTGGGAGGGGCAATTTTGCGGTACCTCAAGTGTCGACATAGCGGACGGCGATTGGGCCAGGTCCTCTATTATATTATAATTCTGTGCTATTTTGGCACGAGGATTAAATGTCGATTTGTGTACTACTCCCTTTGGCAACTTTACCATTGGTTCAGGAATGATGGGTGGCACAACTTTGGTCAAAGCTGTCGTCGAACTACTAGGTTGTTCATTAGCCTTGTTATTTGACAGCCATGGATTCCCGTAATCTTTATTCCTTGTCAAAGCATTATTCTGCTGCTTTGAGGTAGACAACATAAGCACTTGGGATTGGGAAGCATTTTGATTAGCAACCAGATTTTGACCAGGATTAGGAAACGGATCAGTCAACACAGCTGAGGTTTTCGGACTCTTAAAGAATCTTTTAAGCTCAGCTTTGCATGGACAATCTGCTGTCCAATGATCCTCATCGCATATATGACACCCCGAAGGGGGTTTCCCTTTTCTCCCTTTCTTTTTCTTCTTGTCTCCTGGTTGCTTCAGTTGTTTGCCCTTGTCGTCCGACACGACACTTACTTCCGAGGCAAGAAGTTCTTCATTTGCATTTTGATTCGAAGTCTTACGGGTTTTCTTAGACGAATCCCGTGTTGACTTTGCATTTGCAGTGCCAATCACACCATCGCTGGCATGAGAGTCACTATTTGATCCAGGAGGGGGAGGAATTTAAAATTCCGGTCTAGGGGCGTCAGGTATCTTGTCATAGAGCGTGCCAGACTGAGTATATACTAAGTCTAAATACTGGGCACGAGCAATAACTTGCTCCTCTGTTACGACGCCTCCCTTGGCCACATCTTCTGTTATAGCAGGAAGAAGCGACTTTATAAACCACTCAGCTAAAAGCTGATCTGGAACATAAGCCTTTACCATTCTGCGACGACGACGCCACTCATGTATATGATCTGATATATGTGCGGTCGTTGTCTGCTTGAAATTGGTTAAGATCTCGGTTCCAGTTTCGTACCTTATAGGTAACTGAAAGTGTGTTAAGAAAGTCGTGGCTAGGGAACTAAAATTGTTGAAAGAGGCTCTAGGTAATTCAATATACCATTTAGCCGCCGGACCAGTCAATGTCCTCTGGAAAAGGCGAAGCCTTATCGAATCATCATTCAAGGTATTCGACGAACACCACAGATGGAAAGTCATCACATGATTCGACGGGTCTTGCCTAGGATTTCCATTGAATTTAGGAATGTCCGAAGGAAGTTTGTGAGGAATCCCTCGCCACCAATGGGCATAGGCGATTGGATCATTCGTCAATCGATGTAAATCTGGTAATTCTAGAGTCGCCACGAATGGCAACTGCTGATTTAGGTTTGGCGAGGCATACCCAGGATACGATGGAATCGCCTAAGCAGTAGGCCTTTGCATACCAGCATAATGCAACTGATGTTGATAGGACTGATATGGCTGGTGGGCTTGGCCACTGTAAAGTGGTTGATTTAACCCGTTCTGAATATAGGGTTGCCCACTATTTGCAAAGATCTATCGCTCAGATCCCTGGTACACCTGTTGAAACTGAGGTTGTTGGTATTGCATCATCCATGGCTGCGAAGCCATGTTTTGCTGTGCGATACTAACCGACGGACCAAGATGCGGGGTTATGGTTCCCGTTTGTATCTGTGTCGTCCCGGCAGTTGGCGATTGTGGTTGTGTTGCAGGGTCAAGGGGCTGTTGCATTACAACTTGGGGTTGACATACAACAGGCATCGATTGAACTTGCGACACGGTTACAATTGCTGGCGTCGTCGGGATGCTAGACATAGGTACACATTGTTGCATGGAATATACAACTCTCGGTTGTTGGGGCAACATAGGCACCCAACCACTCGTCGTAACTTCAGTCAAACCTGAATGCGGTTGAAAACTGCCGTATGGGTATCCTCCCGAAGAGGGAAGTGAAAGGGCATATTGCCCCCCATACGGTAACAATCTGGAGCTCAAGGGTATAGATTGCCTTTGAGGACTGGATGGTCCAAACTGATTTCCAAAGGGATCAATTTGTCTAGTTTCAACATAAGAATTACCGGGTATTATACCGGAAGAACAAACTGGAACAGACCAAGTTGTCATAATAGTCCCTGGGTGGACTCCTTCTAGCTGTTGAGAGCTAGTCGGGACAGCTGGTATGCCGGCAAACATCGTCGGAGTGACAGCAGGAGCTTCTGCTGTCGCTGTGTCATTTGGCACAGTCCTAGATGTCGACGGTTGCTCAGAAATTTTAAGTCTATCCAATAAACTGCCTAACGATTCTACAGGAACTTCCACTGGCGATGGACAAACTTCTGATGCAGAAGGAAAAAGAGTGATGCCTACTCCAAAATGAGTTGGAGTATTTGCTTGCTGGTCCTCTACGATTTCCTCTATTGCAATCAGACCAGGAGGAAGAGGAAGACCGTCAGGTTCGTAAAAGATTTCTGGTGCCGAAGAAGGGGTTGCTTCGACAGCGACAGTTGTTTGAGCAACAAGACTCTGTGGACCGGTTTCAGATGGAACTGGTTCAGTTATGCAAGTACTTGTTCTCAGACTAGGATCAGTACAACTGTCCCTCTGTCGCTGTTGAACTTCTTCAAATGAGGCAGGGATTCCAGAAATATTAGGAGTGACCAGAATCTCAGATGTAGTTGGAACTGTTGTTCTAACTTTAATGGGAGATTTTGACCCAGTCAAGCGAGTTTGCTTCGTCCGTACTACTCTCGATTCCGGAGACAAAGACGATTGACTCGCTAGTCTCCTCGAACGACGGAGTTCTAATTGACTTTCCTCCACAGTTGCGGATTACTCGATCAACTAAAATACAAAAAGGGGAATTATGTTTCCGTATTGAATGAATTTTATTAGACGCTTTTAGACACAACTTTGCTTTTTCATGTTTTAAGAGTCGAGAAAAAGCTAAAGATGACTCTAGTCGCCTTCGATGTATTAACGAGCCCGAAGTGACAAATGCTCAGTTGGACTTTTTCAGTTATAGAGTTTGAAAAAGGCCAAAAGAAACTGCTCTGGAGATCTAGGCAGAGGGTGTGCCAAACCTTTCGCGAAACCACAGAATACGTTTTACGGTACGGGTGGTCGATCTTCGTGAATGCTGTGTTCACTGCATCGCGATCAGTAGGGCAGCCGACACGGCTTCCTAAGGATAAAGGATAAATGCCTATAGGGGTCTCCCAATATACGTGACGGTACGCGGGAGCACAAGTCCGTATTAGTGCTATCGTCCCTCAGGAGGAATCACCCACCTTCGTAGAGATCGACAGTCACTACGTTTAACGACGCCAGAACACGTCTCTGCCTAGACCTCTATTGTGAGCGTTATGTTACAAAGCGTTTTTAGATTCATTCAATATATTTTAAGTTGATCTTGTTTAGCAGTTTGTCTTTCAGGATCACCACGAGATGTATTGGTACAAATTCCTAAATGTAGCTAAAATGATAAGCAAGCTTTACAATCTTTTTAGCTTTGAAAATCCTAACTACTGAGGGGAGAGAAAAACATTATCTTTCCACACAGAGCACAAAGCACAAACTAATGCACTTTCCCCTAGATCAATCACGCAAACTTATCAAAAATGCAAATGCAAGATGCATGTATTTCTTTTCTTTTCCCTTAATGTTGATGTAGACAAAAGGAAACTGTCGTATAATTTTCGAATTCAATTTGAAGCGTAAACAAACAAGTTTTGTCTAAAATCAAAAGACGCCTTACAGGTACTTGTTTCGACACTAAAAATGTATGAATTCAAACCATAAAATGAAAAACAAACAAACTCAAACAGCCATGAAGAGTAATAAAACTAGCTCTTAAGATCGCGACGACACTTTTACAGTTCAGGATCTAAGAGGCCACAGCTATACTGGTTTGCTTTTCACAATGGGAAACTGTAACTGAAACAAGAAATACTGAAAGAACAATCACAGTTTCATCACACAACTGAGGCGGAATAATGTCAAGGAAAGTTGGTTTACAGCAAGTACAAATGACAAGCAATCAGCAGCAAAATAACAGTGAAAACAGGGCCAAGACTCAGTAGGAAACCTCAGCAAGACACTGGCTAACTGGTTCAGCGCAGGCTCTGGTCTGTCAAACTGACTTTCAGCGCAGTTCCCGAAGGGAGTACCTACGCTGAAATGCAGACTGCCTTTGGGCAGCCTGCACTGAGACACGAGAGTTGCGTTTACAAGGGTTTCCGGGTCATAAAAAGCTCAAAAATTCACTGTTTTTGCTGAAATAAAAAGCTATAGGTCAAGTACAAGCTAAGGGATGATCAAGAGGATGAAAAGCTATCACAAAGAGCACAAGAGTCCTTGTGGATCAGCTCTTCAAATCATAAACTTGCTCAGAAACTGAGCCAGAGCAGCTGCCCTTTACTTTGCAATTGAAGGACTCAATTGCAGTTCGATTTGGTGCTCTCCTTGTTTATGAGATGAATAGCAAGAAACACAATAAACCAACAAGATACTAGCTCCCCAGCGGAGTCTCCAGTTTGTTGTGGGGAAAAGTATCCGACTCGGAATGACCCTATCCCTACTCTAAGGGTGATAGTTCCTTAGCAACAACTGAAAGTAAAGCTTTGATATTTTTCCTTTATGAAAGTACAGAGAAGGAAGAAAAGATTGACCAACCGATGTCTTTCGCTTTTGTCGATCCTGTCTTCTATCTTTGCCTCTTGTTCCCAGCTCCTTGCTCCCTTTGCCGGCCCAGCTACACAAAGATCCTGCAAAAACAAGAGAGGGAAACTACAAGAAACATGTACTCATAACTGATGCATGGATTAGGATGAATCAAATATACAGATGAAAACAATACATCATTGCAATAAAAGTATATAGGAGAACATCAAAAGCTTTATTGATAGAAGAAAAAGGTTCTGAGAAGGTTACAACCATAAATGGCTCCAATCCAGCAGCACCTCCTCAGCAGCAAGAAATCTCCTCTTCTCCTCTATAAAAGCAATCACCCAATAGCTCTAATTGTAAACCAACAGCACTTCCTTGCTTTGCACAAAATTCCAGCCTCCCTAGACCTCATGAGAGAGCTCTATATATAGGAGATTTGGAGAAAGGATGAGTCAGCTTGAGGCTGGCTTCAAGCTAACTAGTGTCCTCTCCCACTTCAGTTATACTTCAGTTCTTGAGTCCACTTGGAGATCCTTGCTTCCACTTGGAGTTTAAGAACCTCTTACTCATCACTGGGCGAATTCCCTGATCCAAGTGTCATTTTGGAAGCTTCCTGGGCATTGACACCTTGAGAAATGAGCCTGCCACTTGTCCAAACACGTTCAGCGCAGGTAGCTAGTGTTGGAGTTGACATTCAGTGCAGGTAGCCAGTGTAGCAGTTGACATTCAGTGCAGGTAGCCAGTGTAGCAGTTGACATTCAGTGCAGGTAGCCAGTGTAGCAGTTGACATGATCCAGAATTGCCTTGTTTTTGAGCGTTTTCAGGTGGAGAACTGATTTGAAGTGCTGTGGTTTGCTGACCTTGTTCCTCTAGGGGTAAGAACAACATGTTTAGGGACTTTGGATCCCTTTGATTATGGACATTTCATGCTTCATGCTGTAAGGCACAAAAATGTCTATAACAATGTGTATATACATCTAGTAGTAGTTTTGATTAGATCCTTGACTCTTGGGCATCTCACCATGTAAGCCCATGTAAAGATAGTATTGTTTCATATAATCCTAGTGATTATGGTAGAGCGCATTTGGAGAACAATCATTTTTGCAGTATTGTTGGAGTGGGAGATGTCTAGATCAAGATGAAAGATGGACAAGATATATTGTTGAAACAAGTTAGACATGTACTAGAAATGCACATGAGATTGATCTCTATGGGACGATTGGATGATGAAGGATATTCCACAAGCTTTGTAAAAGGAGGCTGGAAAATTAGTGAAGGAGCATTGGTCGTGGCCAAAGGACCCAAGATAGGAACATTATACACATTGAAGGCATTGATAGGAAAATTAGATTTGGATGTTGTCACAAAACATAGATCGGTGGCATAAGTGTTTGGGTCACATGAACAAGGAAGGGATTAAAAATCCTTGTCGGTAAAAATTTATTGTCGGGTTTGAAATCCTACAATCTTGATCTTTTTGATCATTGTATATATGGTAGAAAAAGAAGGGTTTCATTCCTTAGAGGCGGCCATGATAGAAAGAGAAATGTGTTAGAATTAGTACACTCAAATGTGTTTGGGTCTGTTAACATCAAATCATTAGGATGAGAATCATATTTTGTAACATTTATAGATGATGTATCCAGGAAGGTTTGGGCATATCCTATGAAAAATAAGAGTGAAGTGTTTGGAATATTTCAAAAATTCCACGTCACTATTAAAAGAGAGACTAACAAATTGCTGAAGTGTTTAAGAATAGATAACGGTGGAGAATATTGCTCAAATGCATTTAAGGAATATTGTAACAGGTTTGACATAAAGCATGAGAAGATTGTGCCTGGTACTCCTCAACAGAATGGTGTCACAGAAAGTATGAATCACACCATTATGGAAAAGGTGTGAAGTATGTTGTCCAATTCTCGTTTGGAGAAGAATTTTTGTGCTGAAGCAGTCAGGGCCACTTGCTACCTCATAAATAGATGTCCAAGTACAACCTTAGATGGTGGTATCCTTGAAGAAGTTTGGACTGGTAAGATGTTGAATTATTCTCACTCAAAAATATTTGGATGTCACGCATTTGTACATATTCGTAGAGAAAATAGAACTAAGCTAGATGATAAATCTATGAAATGCATTTTTTTGGGATATGGGGATGAAGAATTTGGTTATCGTCTATGGGATCCAATCAAACATAAAATTATTAGAAGCAGGGATGTTATATTTAATGAGTTAGAACTGTTCAAGAGGACTGTAGGTGGGTTGTAGGTCAAGAAAGTTATTGACAGGTTTAAAGAGCAGTAGGAAAACATCCCTCCAATGCAAGAAAATGAACAACAAATTCAAGAGCATGAAGAACAACAAATGGAAAATGATGAACAATAAGAAGAAATCTTGCAGGAACCTTTACAGTAGATTCAACCTAATAACACACCACCACAATTGGTTCGCAGATCTGCTAGGCCTGATAAGCCTGATAAGCCTTCACAAAGGTATCCTCCTTCAAAATATATTTTGTTGACAGATGACGATGAGCCTAATTGTTTTCAAGAAGTTTGTAAAGTTGAGCACAGTAAAGAATGGAAGAAAGCAATGGAAGAAGAAATGAACTCTTTGTAGGAAAATAAAACTTGGGAGTTGGTAAACCTCCCAAAAGGATGAAAGGCTCTACAAAACAAATTGGTCTATAAGATTAAGCATGAAGGCGACGAAAAGATGGAGAGGTATAAGCAAGGCTGGTGGTGAAAGGATTTGCCCAAAAAGAAGGTATTGACTTCACTGAAATTTTCTCACCTGTTATTAAAATGTCATCCACTAGAGTCATTCTTGGTCTAGTTACTGCTTTAGACCTAGAATGTGAACAATTAGCTATAAAAACTGCATTCCTTCATGGTGAATTGGAGGAAGAAGTTTATATGGAGCAACGAGAAGGCTTCATAGAAAAAGGCAAAGAAGACGTTGTTTGCATGTTGAAGAAGAGTTTCCATGGGTTGAAACAGACACCTCGATAATGGTACAAGAAATTTGATTCATTCATGTTGGAACATGTTTTTGAAAGGTTGGAAGCTAACCATTGTGTCTGTATCAAAAGGTATGATAAAGCAAAGTATATCATATTACTATTATATGTGGATGATATGTTGATTATTGGGCATGATAAGAATAAGTTCAATAGGTTGAAGAAAGATTTAGGTAGTAAATTTGTAATGAAAGATTTGGGACCATCACAACAAATATGGGGCATGCGGATTATGTGGGACAGGTAAAACAAAAGGTTATGGCTGTCACAAGAAAAATATATCAAGAAGGTGCTTGACAGGTTTAATATTAAGGATGCCAAGCCAGTTATTGCAGCCCACTTCAAGTTGAGTACTAAATTATGTCCTAGTGATGAAAAGGAGAAGGAAGAGATAACTAGGATCCACACATTGCATATTCAGTGGGAGTAGTGAGCAGGTTCCCTGCCAATTGGAAAGGAGTGAAATGGATTTTGAGGTAGCTCTAGGGTAGTAGTCCTTATTGTTTATGTTTTGGTCATAATGATACTATGCTTGAAGGATTTACAGATGCAGATATGGCTCGAGACATGGACACCAGAAAGACGTGGACACGAGAAAGTCCACTACAGGTTATTTGTTTACATTTGCAGGTGCAATAGTATCTTGGGTGTTAATGCTACGAAGAATAGTACCTCTCTCCACAATAGAAGCAGAGCTTGTAAAGAGATGTTCAGGATGCAACGATTCCTAGGAGAGATAGGAATAAAACAGAACGAGTATGTGCTATATTGTGATAGTCAAAGTGCCATTCACTTGGCGAAAAACCAATCACATTGACTTAAGGTACCATTAGATGCGTGATGTGTTGGAGGAAGAATAATTATCCTTGGAAAAGATCCATAAAGATAGGCACCTTGTTGATATGCTCACTAAGATTCTACCAAGAAATAGACATAAGTTATGTAGAGGCATGATAGGACTTGCTGTTACTTGATTCATGACTCTTATTTTGCTTCAAGTGGGAGAATGTTAAGTGTGAAGCCAAACTGTGGTACAATGTGCAACAGACCGCGCCAAATACCCTACACTTCGCCATCTGCCACACCTGCACCAAACCTACCACATGACCATTATCTTCTAGATTTCCATCTGAATCACATGCAAGATCCTAGATCCTCCTTCAACCTCTATAAATTTGTAATTTCTCTGGCCAAGGCATGGAAGCGAAGGCCAAGGCTTGTTGTGTAATGAAAAGTGATTTATCTTGATTTATCTCTGTTGTTATCAGAGATTCATTAATCTTGTTAGTTTGTCTCTTTAAATTATTGTCTGATATGTACTTTGAACTAACAACCGCTGTGTGCTCTGATCTAACAGATCACACACATAATCGCACACAACTCAGCAAAATCGTATAGATATTCACATATATTCGTACACAACACACAGCACCCTAGGGGCAAATGCCCCGGCATACCACAGCGTGGTTACGTAGTATAAATTTTTTTAAACAAACTAATGTTCAACCTAAAAAAATTTCTACGATTCAAAATTTTTTCAATGGACGGACTAAATATAGATGTCACTGCGCAAGCAGTGACGTAACAAACATAAATGTACAGACTACCAAAACCTGTTAATCATGTGCTTCATGTATAACTGACATTAATCATGTTAACCATGTGTTGCCGACATATGCCGTACGCCGACAATATGGGGTGAAAAGATGATTGATTTCAAATCAAAAATCGTTTCCTCGGTCAGAAGTTGGACCACGCGGTAGTTTTTGAATGTCTTATCATCATGGGAAAGCAATAAAAAACAAACAATTGCGTGCGAAATAGTGACGTCATCTTTCGGCGGCGTCGTTACCGCAACACGTAGATTGGCCAGTGACATTTTTCAGGAAACTTTATGAAAAACCATGTAGAGAAAATAGTTAATGGCATGCCTGTCTCGTGGATATTCTTTGCAGACTAAAGATGATGGCAAGTAAACGACGGAACTATGTACGTTAACCGCTTATCAGGGTTGTTTGTTATAAATATTTGAGGGAGTCGTCTAAGGAGGCGGAGGCGGAGGCGGAGGCGGAGGAGGAATGAGGCGGAGGAATTATCGGCAACTTTAAAAGTGGTCGGAATTTTAGTAAAAAGAATTTCAAAAATGGCCATGTTTGAAGAATTTCTATAACTTTATCAGCCTCCTTAGACTACGCGATACTTGAGTTCGTTTCATTGAGTTCTAACTAATATTTCCATTTGAAGACTAAAGAAGGCAAGTAAACGACGGAACTATGTACACAAATCGCTTATCTCTGTTGGTTGTTATAAGTATTTGAGTTCGCTTCATGGAGTTCTAAGTAATATTTCCATAGTGGTCGCTCTGCTTAATTCCAGAGCTCCTCTAGTTTCATCATGGTTGTCAAATCTGGCCATGGCTTATGCCACTCGATTCACTGCCCGCCTCGCTCGGCATCTGTTCTTACACTCGCAGCCTTCAAGAAAATATACAACCCCAATCTAGCTTCTCGTAAAACACTAGTATCGCCAAGAGTAGCTACAGTTGCATCGCCTCTCTTGCAGGGTGGATGCATAAGCACACAAGATGGGATGTTACAGAGCTTTAGGGAAGAGTTGGATCGGCCAGTTTTATACTCACAGTACACCAAAGAATTGGAGACAGCTACTGATGTTCATGTACAGTTAGCACATATGTGGAATGATATACAAGGATCCCACCATTGGAATGGGCTGTTGGATCCAGTGAATCCCCTTCTCTTATCAGAGATTATCAGATATGGGGCATTTGTGCTGGCCACTTATGAAGCTTTTGATGGGGAGCCTCAGTCTAAGTATTACGGGAGCTGCAAATATGGTCGGAAGAGTTTGTTTCCTCAATTGGGTATGAAGAATTCCGGTTATGAAGTTACGAAGTATATTTACGTGGCCACACCGGACATTGACATGCCTGATTTCTTGAAGAATGAGTTAAAAAGTGGAGGCGGATATAGCTGGATTGGTTATGTTGCGGTGTCAAGCGATAAAGCAGAGATTAAGCGACTAGGTCGCAGGGACATTGTGGTGGCGTTGAGAGGTACTGCCACATACATGGAATGGCTTGCGAATTTGATGCATTCACTAACTCCTCCTCGTTTCAATCCATTCGATCCTCGTGAGGATGTAAAGGTCGAGATGGGTTTTCTGTCCCTCTACACTTCGCACAATTCCAGGTGCAGGTTTAATAATGGCAGCGCCAGAGAGCAGCTTTTGTCCGAGATTGCAAAACTCATACACAAATACAGAGGAGAGGAACTTAGCATAACGATAACTGGACACAGCATGGGCAGTGCAATGTCTATGCTATGTGCTTACGACATCGCGGAGCTTGAAATAAACCGTGTGGATTATGAATCTTGCTCCAGAATACCAATAACGGTATATTCATTTGGAGGTCCCCGTGTGGGAAACGTCGCCTTCAAAGATCGGTGTGATGAACTAGGCCTCAGAATACTTCGAATCGTCAACGTTCACGATGTGGTGACAAAGGTTCCCGGTGTAATATTTAATGAGAATTGTCGCCTCCGGCGAACAGTGATTGATAGAGTTCCATGGACTTATTCTCACGCAGGTGTTGAGCTGGCGCTGGATCACAACCTGTATAAGCAATTCTTCCAAGGAAAAATTCATCATCCGTCCTCCGTTCATGACCTGGCTACATATTTGCGGCTTTTGACGTGCCACAACGGTCCATCGAGCAGTCATGATCTCCATTGGCATGATTGGCGTAACCATGACTACCAATTGCAGGACGACGGTAACTGCGATTGGCGGTCTTCGTTGATAAGACACCTACGACGTTTCTTCGAGAAACACCTAGACATCAATATAGATGCCATATGGGCCATTCTTTCTTCATCTCTGTGAGAGCCTCAAAATCCAAAACTTTTGGAGAAAATAAGAATCCAAAACTTTTTGGAGAAAATAAGACAGATATGTACAGATTGCTTTAATCTTCGTGACTTTAATCTTCGTGGCTAACTCTTTAAGAAAATTTAATTTGTGTGATGGCTAAAAATTTAGTGGTATGTGAGGCATGTTAGGTTTGAGAAAATTAGAACAAACCTGAAATCTTGTATTTACTGGGAAGACAGGTAAGATATATGGGATTAAGAGTTATACAAATTTGCAATCAGCATGGGAACTTGAATGAGGGTGTTGGAAGTCTACATATTTCATGAATCGTCATTTCAAAATAATGAAACGTTTATTATAATGCGGGTTATTGTTTGAGTTTTTTCCTTGTAATATTACGATTTTAGTTAACACTACCATTATAAAATTTGGTGTTGTAATTTATATGATATATATAGTTACTCTTACCATATATTTAAGTCTTAGGATGGTCAACCCTTTTTCTTAAAATCAATCCAAAATAGTTTCAACCTTTGCCTTCAAAATTATATAAATAAAATAAATAATAATATTTATTTATATAGTTTAATTATCTCGAAATAGGATTTGAAAGTACACTAATTTAGTTTAACGTGTCTTACATAAATAGATTCATTTTGGTAAGCATGGAAGAAGAAATCCTTTAGCAAAGGAAATGGAGGAATAACTTTTTAAGAAAATGTTTAATAAATTTTGTAGCAAAGTAACTAGAGGAATAATTTTTATATAGTAGTTTACAATTTTTACATTCAAAATTATATAAATAAAATAAATAATAATATTTATTTATATAGTTTAATTATCTGGAAATAGGATATGAAAATACATTGGGTTGAGTTTAACGTTTCTTACATGAATGGATTCATTTTGGTAAGCATGGAAGTAGAAATCCTTTAGCAAAGGAAATGGAGGAATAACTTTTTAAGAAAATGTTTAATAAATTTTGTAGCAAAGGAACTAGATGAATAACTTTTATATAAAAGGAAATGTTTCTTTTGCCACTGAGCTTCATAAGATAAGATAGATCTCCTCAATAGATATATTTAGATTAAACTTTTTCGTGTTTAAAATAAGAGGATTTATATTACAATTCGTTATTTTAGATTTATCAACTCTATGTTTTATAGGAAAAACAATATAGATAAGAATTTTCCTCATGATACACTATAACAATATATTCATAGTGTAAGGAATGAAGGTAATATCTTCTTATTAGGGAAATTTAATGGTAGAAATATAACTAGCCATGCTATTCTTCTACGCAATGATTCAAACCCTAGTCCTCTTTGGCTAGATGAGGACCCTCATTTAGCTAGTAAATTTGAAAGAAGCTTTGAAGACCTCCCTAAGAGCTTATTCGTTACCAAGTTAATGAAAATTTCTGTTCTCAAGATCTTATAATTTGCAATGGTCCAAAAAAGTGGCCTCAATCCAACTACATGATTTATATTCATGAGATTGACAACAATATCATGGATCATGTGATATCCCATATCCCTATAGCAATCCAAACCATAAATTCTGACCTCCTTAATGAATGAGCGTGAATCTTAACATGGACCTTTAACCTTAACTCTAAACTTTGAGATGCACAATAAACACTTGCAAGAGTATTGTGAGGTTCAAAGGCACTTTGTTTTTGATAGGAGAGAAATGGATCTCTTCATAAAGGATTGAAATAGGGATTTACACCTATTAACTTATAAGGATAACAATAAAATCCTCTATCATATTTTTACTACAATCATCCCTACTACCATTATCAAGTTCTCTACAGAGGTGTTATAAAAAAAGACAATACCACTACCAACCCCCACTATGATAATGATTTTAACATTTCAAGAAAAGATATTATGGATGCTCCTAATAAAATCTTAAAACACGATAAGATAAATATGCACAAATCTCTTTTAGAAGGATGAAAAAATATTATATAAATATAAACCGAGAGAAGACATTGCATAATTCAAAGTGTGATATTATAATGTTTTGGAGGAAAATCTTGATTGATGATAAATAATATTATTCCCTTGAAAAATTGGAATATTTCTCATCAAAACCTTTATGAATCCCCTACCTCCATGGACACCATTTTGAATGTCCATACACATGATGATAACTTTTCTTTGTAATACATTTAGTTTGGAGAAAAAACTCCCTAAAGGGAAAGGCTACAAAGTTGAAATTTTAAAAATGGAAGGGTCTACCCTCATTTCTCACATACAAAAGCTCTTCAATTTGGTAGTGAAGCTAGCTTCCCTAAATATTGGCAACATAGCCTTATTGTGAATATCTTTAAAAGTGGAAATAAGAACACTGCATCTAATTGTAGCATCATTATGATTAGCCACATCTTATCCAAGCTATATGGACTTATTTTGGAAAATAAAATTATCATTTAGCTTGAAATACATCGTAAAAGAGCTAAAGGTGAAGCTTGGTTTAAGAGACATCATTTAGTGGTGAAACATATTATTACAATAATAAATTTGGTCCCTTCTATTGTCTTGTTGACTTTAGAAAATATTTTCACCCAATTCTCAGGAAAAAGCTATGGAAAATGGAAAATTACATATTGGTTCCTGTTGAGATGAGGATTGTTGTGACAAGGTTGTATGATAATGTTATTTCCAAGCTTAGGATCACTGAGAGTAGCTTGGAAGAAATTAATTGTATTATCAGAAATTAAGCAAAGGTGTCACTAATATATTGTCTCTTTTGGCATATGTATTCATAAGCAAGAAAGATGTTTGAATGATGTTTGGAGGAGATATATTGTATCAATCCCACTCTTATTGGTATAATCATACCTAAATTATCCTTTATGCTAAGTACATTTCTCGTTTGCCAAAGATACATTACAATCTTGGAAAGCAATGAAGAAGCATTAATGATTTATGCTCCAAGGTGGGTATGACTACTAATATTGATAAAACTAAAGTCATGAAATTAAATCAAAGGAGATCACCTATGGTACTTTCATTTTTAACAACTACTTCAAAGAACTACCCTCATACAAATATCTACAAAACAACATCCACCATAACCTCAATTATAATGATAACACTGAGAAAATAATAAACGGAGGTTAGAAAAATTATTGTGGGCTTGAAAACAATTGTATGTCAACAAATTTTTGGATGTGGGGATAAAAACCCCTCTTTGAGACTCTCATCACTCCTACTATTTTATATTGGTATGAGGTGACGGGTTTTAGTATACTCAGAGAACCATGGACGAA
Source organism: Pinus tabuliformis (assembly GCA_031772625.1). Classification (NCBI taxonomy): domain Eukaryota; kingdom Viridiplantae; phylum Streptophyta; class Pinopsida; order Pinales; family Pinaceae; genus Pinus; species Pinus tabuliformis. Next base: position 1,659,977,521 of record CM062819.1, on the reverse strand, counting down.
GGTTAAGTAGACCAACCTAGATCCATCTTAACTCTGGATCTATGAAGAGTTGAGAGGGATAAAATCTCTTGAGGTGCAAACCTTTTTTTGGAGCGCACAACTAGATGAAAGATTTGCACTATGAGAGATTTGATCCCTCTTGGAGCTTGATGGATCCAAAGTTAAGATGGATCTAGTTTGGTTTAATTATTAATTTTATTTCTATTTTTATGTAATTTCAATGATTCTAAATGTTTTAATTAATATACTTTTTTAAATGTAATTTGAGCGATTCAAATGTTTAAATAACATAACATGACATTACAACATCTCTTCGATACTGGGCTCCAGAGTATTAAGCCCAAAAAATTAAATTAAAAAAAATATTTAAAAAATATTTTGATTGTGAAATGAGAGATGGTTTTTGGGCATGTGGTATTGATAAACCATGGTATTGTCCCATGGAGTTGTAACAAAGTTGATTCACAAATTTCTAATATCCATGGTTTAAAATCTTATTATATTGTAAGTATAAGTTTTTATGCGCTTATTAATCAAACGTAAATATGGCTACCAAAGTATTGGGCATTACATCTCTCCATTTTGGGTTGTATATTACTTTAAACTTTATTATTATTTAATTAAGTCAACATGTAAATGTTTACAAATTCTTTACATTTTATAAATTGAACATTATTTTAAAATGTTTATTTACTTACATCACACCTACACATCTACCCTATACTGGGTTGTAGAGCACCTCTCGACGCAAAAAAAAAGTATTTTATAACATACAATCTTATTATTAGAGGAAATATTCCCTATCTTATCCTCTTCATTGAAGCCAAACTTTCTCCCAATGAAATCATGGTTGTGACTAGGTATCTTATGTTTAAGAAGAACTCATGCAACATGGAAGCCAGGATATTTCCTTGAATTCCTCTTAACTCTAGCAAAAATTCCCACATTTGACTCAAGTGAGGATGCGTTAAGGATTCCTAGGCTTATATGGCCCATTAGGATGTGGAGGAGTAGATCATGTTGTAGAATATGGATTATATTAAGAATATTATTACTTGCAACTTTAAGGAGAGCTTCTAGATAAGTATAGAGTAAGAGTTTTATCCTATTTTCCACTCCACTACAATGATAGAGACCATAGTTCAACTTACCTTAGCTCTTAGCTAAGATGTATGTCATTTTACCATTGGTTTTTATCATATGAGTATTACAAGGAAGTTATTACATGTTGTAGTGTTTAAATTTCATAATTGAGTAATTTCTCATAATTATTTTGTCATATTTTCATAATTATGAAATAAATATTATTTCATAGTTGAGAAAATACTCATAATTAAGAAGAGGTTTCATAGAGAGCTCGGAAAATATCATAAATGAGCATGAAACTTGTGCATGGCTTTTAATTGTTTGTTGTACATCGAGGACTTGTATCCACTCAATTCACATGCAATACCCCTATCTTCCCTTGGCCTTTAATCTCTAGATACATCCTCCAATATCTAGGAATGACCTATATAATGAGATTATATTAGGGGTAGAAAGGAGGATGAGAAGATACTGAAGGAACCTTATGTTGCATAAATAGTACTAGAGTAGGCCCACATTTGCTTAATGAATGAACCCAATTTTGGAGTTAGACAAGGGAGGATAAGGAGCATGGGATTGAAGTAGGATTCGACACTAGAAGGTATACTTATGTATTGTATTGTTTTTCTATGTGAATAGGATTTTGGTTCCACTGCCTCCATTTCTAATGTTTATGAGATGATGTTGATTTTTTATATGATTACATCTATTTTTTAATCTAACTTTCCTTATTAGAAAGGAAAAGGATATTTCCTTTCTTTGGTTGTGCATGTCTACATGTGTTGAGAGCAAGGATTTGGAGTTTGATCTCTAACTAGGAGAAATGATTTTGGATACAAAATTAGGTCTATTATCTTCATCAGCATGAGTGGATATTAAGGTATTCCCCTTCCCCAACCATTTCCATTCCATGAAAAGGATTATTTTTTATTATATCTAGGATCCACTTCTATTCATATTTCCCACTATCTAGTAGAAACTAAGGTGGTATCTATGGGACAATAGTTCCTTTGTTTGGAGCATAAATAAATAAATAAACTGAAGTGCAAACATTACTCACGTGGAAATCATACTCCTTCTCTTGTCCTTTTATCTTCTATATACATTTATTTTATTTATATTTGAGTGATTTTCTATTGATTTTTATCTCTTAGACATTATTTTTGAGATATATCTAACCATGCTATTTTATATATATATATATATATATATATATATATATATATATATGTATGTATGTATGTATGTATGTATGTATGTATGTATGTATGTATGTATGTATGTATATATATATATATACATACATACATACATACATACATACATACATACATACATACATACATACATACATACATACATATATATATATATATATATATATATATATATATATATATATATATATATACATATATCCTTCCATTTTCATTGATAAATAAGAAAGTTACAACCAGATAAAACAAGTTAGGTGGCCTCAACTTGCCCGACGGGAAACCAAGTCTGTTGGCCACCTAATTGCAAGATAAGCTATCCAGTAATAGAAATAAATGTCTTTCTAACGAAGCCTTTTTTTATATAAGTTTATTTTAAAAATAATTAAGAAAAAAATGAATATGAGGAAAAAACAGGTTGTGGATTTTAGGTCAAATTGTTTATGTTTCTATATAGAATCTCAATTGAAATACTACACACCATCTTAGTTGCACTCCATACTCTTGAGTAAATAACAATCATACAGCAAATTGATACTAAAATAAATGTGGATTTTTTGTTTATAACACACCAACAATAGCTTAGTTGTATAGGTGTTGAAATAGTTTTGGATAGGACACTCTTCAAGGAAATTAAATTGAAACTATTTTTACTAGAGAGCGTAAATCCATCACCATATCAAACACTTTCTAGAAAGCTCCTCTCACATGATAGTCAAACATTCAATCAAATTAGGAATGTGTGATGTGACATCTCCACTCCCTTGCTACTATTGTTCACTAGATTTTTCACATTAATGGAAACCTGTTTGAGAGACATGTGACTCTTTTTAGAAATCTCTACAGAGATTTTAGGATTAGTTGCCTCTTATAGTGGCTATAACCACACTCTAGAATTTTGGCTCGCATGTAGATTTTGGAGCCTACCATTGATCATGTGAATGATTGTTCTTGATCACTTACTGGTAAGTTGATGATCTCAAGTCCCCCTCCTTGATCTTAAGATTTGTTCACGTTCTCATATTTATGCAATATGTTTCATCTTTGGGCATAATGATTATTGTTTGTCATGCAAAGGGACGTTGTTCTTTTTTAAGGGGAATCTTCTTGCGTATCAGTTTCTCTCATCACATAGACATGTTTCTCACTCACTTCATGCACTCTTGTCACAAAGGTTGTTGCATCAAGCAGAGTATGTTTTATATGTTTTGGATGGTCTATGTTGTATAACTAACTAATCATGCTTGATCATAGTCCAGTTCTATCACTGCTTATATCGGTTTCATTGATCTCACACTTATCCAGTTTCGCAAGAAACATAGCCTCACCCAACTTTCCAAAACTACACACTTTGCTTCTGTAATGCTCAATATTTTTCCCTTGCCTACTAGAACTTCACAATGCATAGAGACTCTAGCCTCCCTTGGGATCCAAAACTCCATGGTGTTTTCCTCCAATTCCCTTTCCTAGCTGAAACGCATTGTCATTAGAAACTTTTCAATATTGTCCCTTAGCTACTCAGTTTGTCTTGCAACCAGGGAAAATTTTAAGGATGGAGAATTAGCTTCAAGTTTTTAAACATTGGTAAATCTCAGTAGGCCCTATTTTGAAAACTATAATATGTATATTAATGTAGTAAAATGATTCAAATTGATAATGGTTTTATATATAGTATCTATATAATGTTGGAGATTTTTAAAGTAAAATAATTTTATATTCTAAAATTTGGGTGAATCGCTTTTAGAAAAAATGGAAATTGGAAAATGTTTGTTTTGGAAAAGTCATAGAAAATTATCCCACCTACGAATATGAGCCCCTTAATTTTTCCATGCTTGCAACCTGAAACTGCACAGATGTTTCCTCCTGGGACCCATCCCACAACAATCCCTCGCATTCAAAAACTGGTCAGTATTGCTGCTTAGCTGTCCAGATTGCACTTGCCTCAGAGACGCCACAGAGGTTTCCTCTAAGGACCCTATCCTGCAACAGTGTCTTGCATCTCAAAACTGTACAATGTTTTCTAATCTTTCTAACCTACCTTGCATCCAGAAAATGTGAAGATGGGCCTCCTAGGGACTCATCTCAACAACAGTCGCTACCCCTTGAAACTGCACTAATCTATCTCTTAGTGACTACAAGAAAAGGTGACATGCTACATCACTCACAAGGATTTGAGGAGAAGGACCAAGAAACCAAGCTATGATAAAATATCGGGACCTCATGCAAACTTTGTTGGATGCATATCATCTTGAGGGTAAGTATGGTAAGTAAAGTACATATTTTGAAGTACATCTCTTAGTGTATCTTGAAGGACTACTTGTCATTATCATATCATTATGTCTTCAATAACATGCATTTTTGCGAGCACTAAAAGTCATTCCATGTGTTTCTACTACGTTTCTTGCTTCCTTTTTTATTTTTGAACCAACTTTTGCCTTTGGCATGTTGATTTCTATGTCATTCTTGCGATCTACTTGTGGTGATTTGAAGGTTTGTATTTGTGTGTTTGGGTTATGTTAGCTATGCGAACACTTGTCGCACTCACACATAAAGTTGTAAGTACTATTGCGCAAGTGTGATCACGATCGTCCGAAGGTCTATCCCAAGTGTCGTACTTGTCACTTTCACCATTAGATTGTCCAGTAGAGGGTACTTTTTTTCCATGTTTATCTTGTTGATTTGAGGTGTATTGTCACCAAATTATGCTAAGTGTGTAATAAGAATGTCATGTATGCACGAATTACCTTGCTCTCACACTTAGTCATTTTTCCTGAAAATATGTCAACTAGACAACCCTCCCTAACAGGACCCCGACTGAGCTGCACTATGTAGTCTCAACTCTGAGTGGCCCTACTCTACTTTCCATAACTACATAGAACTTGACGTTGTCCTTCGAGGCAACCTGCGCTACGCAATTGTGGAAGTGAGCAAGATGACTATCTCCGAGAACTGTGCATAAGTTGTCCCCAAGACCAATCCAGTCTGTGCTTCCCGTAAGATCACTCATCGAGCTTCCCTCTAGTCAAATAGAAGACTTGAATTGTAGTATGACCTAGGGCTAGATTGATCCAGAAAACTACATAGAAGTTGCCCAGCTTCTTGCCCTACACTGCCTGTAGAAACTGCATAGACATGTGAGATAGGCCTCTACTGCCTATCACTACACTGTCCCAAGAAATTGCACAGGTTTGACTGGAAGCTCCCCTACTCGATTGCTCTAGTATCCTTCTAAAAATTGTGTAGTTTTGAATGCCACTCTCCTTCCTTCCCATATTTTCACTCATCACGAAAACTACACAGTTATGTCAAGAAGTCACTTACTGTATATCTCGGACTCTGTCCTAGAATTCTGCAATTATGACCAATAGCTCCCCACAGCCTGATCCAACCTATAATTGGAAAACTAAAAAAGTTTCTTCGATGCCTCCTGCTACCTGCTCTCTTACCTAGAGAAACTGCATAGGTTCCTATCTGGACTGCCAGAAGACCTACCCAGTCCTCATCCTGAAAACTACACATAATTTCCCAGCTATTCCTCCTGACACCCTACCATGTCTTCCTCCTAGGAAATGTGCAGTTCTGACCAGCTGGGTTCTACCTTGCAGTTGTCATTGCTATCCTGGATTGTGTAAGTCTACCTCTTAGTGACATCTATGTAGTTTTTCTCTACAATGCCCTAGAGCCTCTCATCCCGGCCTGAGCTATTCTTTGTGCAGTTTCAATGCCTTATCCTTCCTCTTGGTCACCTGCACCTGAAACAAAAAATATTGTAGGATATTTTTTGATTTGATGTCATCTCGTCATGAGTGATTATAAGAATAGGTACATTGATGGGGCATTGTGTGACGACAAATTTCATGAAGAAGGAGCACATGCAATAAGACTTGCTCGTAATTGAACGTACACATGAAGTACATCAAGTAGCAAGTGAAAGAAACATGTGCATGGAACCATCTTGTGAAGACCAAGACCGTTGAAAACTCCACATCACCAAGCTATCCAAAGATGAGGACAAAGCACATTCAAAGACACATCCATCAATTAACAACACAATAGCTTGACATGGATATCACAGTCAACCAGTACATGTTAATAGTGTCATGTTGAGTTGTGTTATGAGTTGTCTTGGCCAACTCACTACTATGAGCTATAATTTTTGTAATCACATGTAATGTAAAGTGAAATTCCAAGTGCCATTAGTGGAATGCAAACAATCATATGTAATTTAAAGAGTCATATGTAACGAAGTTGAAGAGTCATGAGGGTAGTTCAAGAGTCATAAAGGGGAATGCTAATATATATATATATATATATATATATATATATATATATATATATATATATATATATATATATATATATATATATATATATATATATATATATAACCTCTTAACTCATAGAACAGGATTTTTGGAGCCAACCTTTTTGTAGGAATTTCTTACAAAGTGCTTGGAGAGTATTGTGACAAGCCTTGGCTTCTCCATAGCACAAAGCAAGTACACATCTTTGGACGAGTATGTTGTGCTGACTGTAATGTTCCACTATTGGGGCTAGTGACTGTCATGTTTCTATGTATGGATGGAACTTTCACTTTATATATATATATATATATATATATATATAATAGAGCCAACACATCTTCATGCATACGTTGTTATTGTAGTTTGACTATTTTGGTTACTTTAGAAATGTATGATGTTTAACTTAAGCATTTCTGTATGAACTATTCCATATATGATTGTATAAATCCTGTTGAAGTCGTGTTGTTGGTTTAACCCATCACTTTGGATTGTCGACTATTCTTCCTTCTAGCCTGTGATGCCATTAAACTCATGTGTTCCTTTCTAGATATGTACTATTACAAGCTTCTAAGGGCACACTTCCTCTCCCCCTCTATGTGTTATAACCTTTGCATGCATCTCTCCTGACTCACTACAAGGTCACACACTTCCTTCTGACAAGGATATCTTGCTTATGTTTGTGCCCTATCGTAGTGAAGGCATAACATTACTACCCATTTTTAGGTATCCTACCCCAAATGGTCTGAGGTCTAGCTGGGACTTCTTACTTGGGGGATCCTCTAACATGTTGGTGCGTCCAACATTGTCAAAATTTCTGGTGCTAGAAGGAGGACCAGATGACAAGATGAGTCCTCAAAGTCTGTTTTAGATCCTTACACATCTCTCGTGACTTATGTTACAATTCATCCTTTGAGATGTATGTCTTATGGGAATGACTTTGAAATCCCAGAGGATCTTTGGAATCTCTTGCCACAAAACACATATAAAGGTGAAGGCATAATGACTTGGCCTAGACACAATGTTGTCTTTGCCAATCTCTTTGATAGTTATGAATTCCATGAGGATTACATGATCTACATGTTGTTCATATTCACGCTTTGTTGGAACCCATTGCAATGGTATGTCACACTACCTGATAAATACATTCACTCTTGTAATCATTGTGTTACAGAGATAGTTGATTCTTTCCATCATTTTGACCCTAAAGGACTCAATAAATAAATTTGGAAATTTCGAGAGAACCTCATGAATCCATTAAGAAATTTCACATATGTTTTCTTAATATTGCATTTCAATTTCCTGAACATGAAATTGATTGGGAATTTATCAATGGAATATTTAAGTATCTTCTTCACATATTCTCAAATACTCAAATATTAGAATCATTCAAACCCCTCCCAACATACCTCTGTGTTAGAGCTACCAAATCTAAGACAGATAAGGTTTCTGTCACAAGTTACTATCCATACTCATCTCATCAAACAACTCTAGCCCCATAGTGTGAGGTGGGAGAAGGTGCGCATCCATCTGTTGAATTGTCACATCCTCCCACTACACCTTCTCTTGATTTTTTTGCAGATTGGGCTAATAAGACTGTTGGTTGTCACGTGAGCATGTTTCCTCAACCTCCATCCCCGTATTGTATTGATCCTATGGATTGTACTGTATTGTATTCTCTAGTTCTGGACTCCACACTTGTTGTTCACGAGGATCAAGTTGTCAACAGAGTTGGTGTTGAGAAACCAACCTATGCTATCATTTATGATGAATACGTGTGGGAATCTGAAGAAGAACCCGTGGCAAAGGATGACCTCCTTTTATCTGCATCTCATCTGCTTTTTCCTGACATATTTCGTGATTCCACCATTTTTAATTTTCTATGTGAGAATTCATTCCTGGAAGCATCTACTTTTGATCATTCACAGACTACATCAGATGTCAGTCTGCCATTGCATAGTAGAGAGGACACATCTTTCCTTGCAAATCCACTCAATATTTCATCTATCATTTCTAGAAATGCAAAGGAGGAACATTCTTGCTTCTTAGCAACCCCTATGTGTGGTTCATCAGATTGTGAGGATGAAAATGAAATCATTAATTTATCTAATCATGGCTATCGTGATCTCTTCAGTCCTTCATTCAATCATGATGTTGATTCAATCGATGTTGATCTTTCTAAGCCACCCTTATTTGATGACCCATCTATCAATGAAGTGGAAACCTTGCAGGTTGTCATGGTATTTCAGCCCTATCTGATGTTTATGTGAGGCCCTCAATATCCTGAGGTTAGTTCCACTCCTAATCAGAAATTTGTTGAAACACTCGAGGCTCCTCATCACTCTCTTGTTGACATTGAATATAAATCTAGTTCATAGATTTCAGACACTCCATTTGTATCACACAATCCTGTCACTCATGAATTGGAGGAATCATACACAATGAGCACTCTTGCTAAACATACATTGTCATTGTTTCTCATTTTTTCTTTTTTTTCACGATATAAGGAGTGTACATGCTTATCATATGCACACAATGTCTTTCATAACCATGATATGTCTGCAAAATGCTTAACTTGCACTTTTACTCTTTTCTTTTATATTGACGATTTTAAACTCAAAGCGTCTTGGTCTTCACTATTATATTTTTCTTGTTCATTAGTTTACACAGTTATCATTCTCATCAACCACACCTTCATTATGGATCAACTAATGTGCCGATGGCTGCATTGGAAATATCACTTTACGTTAAGAGGCTCATGCACTGTCTACTTTAGGAGTATGAGTAGTGTTTTCTTTCTTGTTTTTCTTTGTTGCATGCTTGGCTTATTTGCTTTTCTTACTTGTTGGCTTTACTTACTCATTTTTCTTTTGATTTAGTTATGCTCTTTTCTTTCTTTTTTGTTTTCTTGTTTGTACCCACAGGTTTAGTCTCACATGAAACTGTGTTTGGCTCTCGAGACGAGTTAGGAAAATATAAGAGGACTTGTAAAACTATCAACACATGGTTATCTTTTGTTCTCACTCTTTATGAAGAGATTGTTGTATTCACTCGATGATACCCTAACGGAAATATGTTATGTTTAGAGTGAGTCTTGGTGAGAACATAACGCTTGGACTTTTAACTAGTACCACATACTATAGTCAGTTTTTTGGGTTAACCCGTGTCATCTTGGTCATGTAGAGTAAGGTGAGTGGGAGAACCTTAACAAGTATGTCAGAGGTATATATAACATACTTCTTTGAAGGGAAAGACTCTTCTACTCTCAAACTATTACGATCCCTCTTCCCTCTGAAATAAATACGCGTCTATACATATTTCTTTGAAAAAATGAAACAAATGAAAAATAAATAAGACGAGAGAAGAGAAACGCTTCTTACATAGTGAGGTGATACAAGTAACTGCACTGGGGCACTAACCAGCCTCGCTGGGAGTGAAGTGATGCTTGCTTTATTGTGTGACTTCACCGAGGTATTGTCTAGGCCAGTTGGAAGTGGAGCAACACCGCAGATGAAACTAAAACTCAGTTGACATGGCTTGGTATGTGTTGAATGATCAATAGAATGGTAGGGACTACATCTTTCACTCAATTTAGTGACGAAGCCATGATAATCAAAGAATCAAACAATACTTCTAACAGCTTAGTTATACCTGTTTTTCATGAAATAAGGTCCATACAAAGAGCTAGAGTTCTACAAGTGTGTCGGCAATGTTGTAGCGGCGACAACCACCCTCCAAAATTTTGGCTCACATGCAAATTTTGGAGCCTACCTTGGATCCTGTGATTAATCATTCCTTGGTCACGTATTGGTAAGCTAGTGATCTCAAGCTCCTGTCCTTGATCTTAAGATGTGTTCACATTCTCATATTTATTCAGTATGTGTTGTCTTTAGGCATAGGGATTATTGTTTTTCATGCAAAGGGATGTTGTTCTTCTTTGTCACACCTACGGATAATCAAATCTAGACTTGTGTAAAAAACATCTCCTTGAATCCAGGAATATACAACACTTTTATGAACAATACTCCTCTTTTCATGAGCAGACAAGTGGGGTGGTGTTTTCCTAGTAACCAAGTAATTAGCAATTTCAAAAAACCATGGGGAATCTGTTGGCATAGAAAATGATGTTCATCTAGAAAATCATCATTAAAAGGATTTGCTTCACCAGGATTATCTAATCTAGAAAGAAAATCTACTACAACATTAGATTTTCCTGGTCTATCAACAATAGTAAGGTTAAATTCCTGCAACAATAGTAACCACCTAGTCACTCTATCACAAGTTGATGGTTTATTCATCAATTATTTAATCGCGGAATGATCAGTATGTAAAAATACTTCATATCCTGTAATATAGTGCCTAAACTTATTAACTACAAAAATTACATCTAAAAACCCTTTCTATGTAATTGTATAATTTAGTTCAGCAGAAGACAAATTCTTACTAATATAATAAATAGCATAGGATTGTTTATTTTCCGCTTGTCCTAAAGTTGCACCAATAGCCAAATCTAAAGCATTAGAAGAAATATGAAAAGGAAGAGACTAGTTAGGACCTCTTAAAACTGCTGCATGCACTAACTTTTCCTTCAATGTTTCAAAAGACTGTTGACAAGCTGTGTTCCAAGAAAATTCACTATAGCTAAAAGTTGAAAAAGAGGAGTAGCTATCATCGAAATTTTTTTAATGATTCTCCTATAATATCCAGTGTATTCTAAAAAACCTCTTACTCTATTTTCTATTTCTATTTCAAGTTCCTCTACCGGATCTATATTGATTCCTTGAAAATTTCCTTCATAATTCATAGATTTGTTCGAAAGTTTGCTGAGAAATATCACCTTGTCCTATTAACAACAAGGTTCTAATAGTACTAGAATCAAGCTTAAGTCTGGACCTTTGTAAAATATACAAAAATCTTTCTAGATAGTCTTCAAGAGTTTCATCATCATACTGTATGATTGTAAAAATCTCATCCTGCATGTCCCGAGTTCTGCAATATTCTTGATATTTAGATAAAAGCAAACTCTTCATCTGATCGCAAGAAGCTATAGTGTTTCCTCCTAACCCCATAAACCATTGAAAAGCTGAGTCCTTGAGAGTAACAGGAAATAATATTAGCTTCTGAGCATTAGTTGAATAATCATAACTTCTACAAAAAATATCACAGTCGAATAGAAAAGAGCTAGGATCTTCATGAACTTTACCATGGAAATGAGGGAGCGCTGATGGTGGAATGTTCTTCATTTGTGCCACAGTATCGGGGTCCACAATTGGGAACACAAAAGTGGATTGTTCCCCTCTTACCTAGTTTTCATTAGTCCCTTCCGCATGATCTTCACGATCTGCCAGTGTTTCCCTTTTTGCTCCCAACAAACTGAACCACACCTGAGGTGTTGTCACCAGAATCCAAGTGGATTGTTCCTATGTGATGGGTTTGGATTGGATTTGGCTACCTGCTCACAGAAGGAGACCCAATATGAGAATGGTTTTCATAATTCTTTTGCACTTAGTGGGCTTTGATCCCCTACCTTTTCTAGGCATTCATTTTAAAATAGAAAGAAAAATAAGAAAGACAATTTCTAATAAAAATGTTGTCAGAAATCAATAAACACAAGTAAAATTCCTTCAAAGAAGCTTTTCAAAAAAGTACTGCAAAAATGAAGGAAAAATTACCTCTATAGTATAGTCAGAAAATTCTTACCAAATCAAATCGCCTCGCTGGCAACGATGCCAAAATGTTGGGTGCAGGAATTGAACTTAAGCAAACTCCTCAACACTTAATTGTTAACCCGGGGGATTCGTAGACATAGAGGCAAAGCATAGGCAATGCCAAAGATGGTATAAATATTTCTAATGTCAATCCGTATTTTATTTAAAGGAAAGATTGTAGAATCAAACTAAAGAAAGAAAAAGGAAATTTGAACCATCAAAATAATCTAAGACTAGAACAAGGAAGAATGCATTTACAAAAGAGATTTAAAAATAAAGGAGCAATCACTCTAGCTGACTATTGATTAACTACTGATTTTCTGGTTTCCTTTAGCAAGGACACTTTAACAGTCTCAACAAATGGGCCGTTCAAACCTGCTTATATAGAGATTTCCTTCTTGCAGTAATCTATCTTGCACTCGTGCCGTGTGCTTGCACTAGTGCAGGAACAAAAATTTATGTAGAGAGTATAAATAGTGTCTGTACTAAAAGTGTTTTTCCCTCGTGCAAGGGCTTGAACATTCTCAAGTTCAGAGCACTCAGATCCCGTGACAAGAAACATGTTCTTGCAATAGATCAGAGCTTCCTACACTTAGTATTTAATTCTTGAAATAAGAGCTTAACTACTGCAAGTGTTGTGAAATCAAATTGCACACATAAAAACAAATCTTTCTGATTTTAACAAAGTGCAGAAATAAAGAAACAATCCTTATCATTTATCTTGTCATGAAGCATTAATGAAAGCAACAAAACTATTGGAAGTAAACTAAAAAGTCTTGCTGCGTCACACTGACGTGCACTGGTGCAGGTTCATTTCTCCTGCTTGGACCAGGCGGGAGAACCAAATCAAACAGAACAGTAGAAAGTGAATAGTGCACCAACATGCACTAGTGCAGGGTTATTTCTCCTGCTTGGACTAGGTAGGGAAAACCAAATCAAACAAAACTGTAGGAAATGAATAGCACACCAATTTCGCTGGTGCAAGGTTATTTCTCCTGCTTCGACCAAGCGGGGAAAACCAAATCAAATAAAACTGTAGGAAATGAATAGCACACCAATGTGCACTGGTGTAGGGTTATTTCTCCTGCTTGTACCAGGTGGGGAAACCAATCCAAAATCAGATGCAAGAAAACAAATTCTAACTACTTCACACTATGGATCCACTTTCACTCAAACAAGAATTCATGTGCTATACTTTAAATCACACTTGGCAGTATAAACATAAATTACAAGAACAAAAAATAGGGTAAACGTGCTGGGTTGGCTCGGCCCTAACCAACCAGCACATTTCCCTTCCAAATAGAAACGTTGCTCAGCACTTTATCAATTCATCAACTTTCAAACAAAAAATGGTTCATGAAAACATAAGGTAGAGCTCTGTTCTTATTAATTCATATCCGCAAATACATGCGTGATTACATAGTCTAGCCTAGATTTGGGTGATAACAAAAATACAATCCTATTACCACCTCCCTGGTTATATCTTTGTTCTATACAAACTTATCAAGAACTATCTCATCCTATTTACATTCCTCATTATATAGATCCTTGGCCAAAAGCCAAAAGGATCATTTAACCGATTACATAACTGATATGAAGAATTTAGCTTTCAACCTTCAAAATTAGGCACTTTAACAAAATTGGTCATAACCAATATCCAGTTATTCATTCCTCATAAATCCAATCTTAGCTACCTTTGGATTGCCTTGCTGTCATGGCTGGAGCTCGGCTACCTTCAGATCTAAGTTGTTGTCATGGCTAAAGCGGCACAAAACAAGGCAATGATCAAGGAGGTCCGGATCTGCTGCAAAGATTCCCTATACTGGGACCGGTGTGAGATCTGATCCTGCACTAGGATTAGTAGTCACGGTAAGCACTTAACTATCAAACAACATTGGAGATATCGATAAGTTACAAGAGTGATTATAAGAGAGAAATCACGTAATAAATAATTAATTAATGCTAAGTTAGGTTAAAAATATGAAATATAAAGTTCATGCAAAATATGTCATGGTTCTTTGACTAGTGCAAGATGAGGGTGTATAAGAGAGGCAAACCAATGGTAAATGTTCATGATTTACAAAGGGAAAAATGGTCAAAAGGGAGAAAATTAGGGGGCTAACAGTTGTCTTAGCTATGTGGACACCCATCGTTCTCACACACAAAGTTGTAACCACTGTCGTGTAACTTTCATCATGGTTGTCCAAAGGTCTATCCCAAGTGTCACGCTTATCGTTTCAACCACTAGACAATCTTGTAGAGAGCCATGCTTTGCAATGTTCGTCTTGTTATTTTGGTGTGTCTTTTCATCGAGTTATACTAAGTCTGTAATTGCAATGTCATGTATGGATGAGTTCACTTTCTCTCACACTTAGTCATTTTTCCTGAAAATCTATCAACCAGACAACCCTCCTCAACTAAACCCAAACTATGTTGCACTATGTAATCTCAACTCTCAATGACCCTACTCTACTGCCCAAAACTATACAAAGCTTGAGGTTGTCCTCTAGGGTAGCCTTCTCTACGCAATCCTAGAAGTGAGAAAGCTAACCCTCTCCTAGAAATGTGCAAAAGTTGTCCACAAGACCAATCTAGTATGTGCTTCCTACAAAATCACTCATCAACCCTCCCTCCCATCAATTGAAAAACCTGAATTGCACTGTGACCGGGGGATGCACTGCTCACCAAAACTGCGTAGAAGTTTCCCAACTTCCTTCCCTTTATTGCCTGTAGAAACTATGCAGACATGGGAGACAGACCTTTGGTGCCTATGAGTGCACTATCCAAGGAAATTATGCAAATATGACTAGCAGGCCCCCTATTGGCTTGCTCAGATCTCCCTCTAAAATTTACATAGTTTTGATCGACATTCTCTGTACTATCCCTCTCTGTACTCGTCCCAGAAACTACGTACCTATGTCGGGAAGGCCCCTGCTGCCTATCTTGGAATGTCTTCCATAATTTCACAATTATGACTAGTAGCTTCTCGCAGCCTGATCCAACCTTCATCTGAAAAGCTATCCAGAAGTGTCTGCTAGTGCCTCTTGTTTCTCAATCTTCCTTCCCCATTTAAACTGGATAGATTCCCAACTAGACCCTTGGATGACCTGCCCATTCCTCATTCTAAAAAGTGTGCGGAATTGACCAAAAATTCCCCTTGACACCCTCCCATGTCTTTTTCCTAGGAACTGCACAATTCTTCCCAGCTGGGTTCTACCTTGTAGATGTCACTACTATCCCGGATTACGTAAAGATGCGTCCCATTAAAATCTGTGAAATTTTTCTTGACTGTTCCTCGAAGCCTCTCATCCTCGCCTAAGATGTTCTCTGCACATTTTTAGTTCCTTTTCCTCTCTCCCAGTCACCTGCACCCAAAACAGAAAATAATGCATCATGTGATACTAGGAAATTTTTGGATTTGATGTCATCTCTTCATGAGTGATTATAGGAATAGGCACATTGATGGAACATGGCATGAAAATCAATGGGATGAAGAAGGAGTGCATGCTAAAAGACTTGCTCAAAATTGAACGTACACACAAAGTACATCAAGTAGCATGCGAAATAAACATGTGCATGGAATGATGTTGTGAAGACCAAGACCATTAAAGACACTGCAACACCAAGCTATGTGGAGATGAGGGTCAAACACATTCAAAGACACATCCATCGCTTAACAACAAAACAACTTGACATGGACACCACAGTGAGCCAATACATGTCAATAGGGTCATGTCAAGTTGTGTTATGAGTTGTCTTGACCAACTCACTACTATGAGCATTAACTATTGTAATCAGATGTGATGCAAAGTGAAATTCCAAGTGCTATTACTGGAATGCAAACAATCATATGTAATGTAAAGATTGATATGTAACAAAGTTGAATAGTAATGAGGGTAGTCCACGAGTCACAAAGAGGAATGTCAATGGTCACCCCACCCTTTGTGATATATAGAACCTCATAACTCATAGAATAGGCTTTTCGGAGCCAAGATTTTGCTAGGCATTGCTTAGAGATGGCTTGGAGAGTGTTGTGATGAGCCTTGGCTTCTCCAGAGTGAAATGTGAGTACATCTCTTTGGAGGAGCAGGTAGTGTTGACTGTAATGTTCCACTATTGAGGCTCGTGGCTATCATGGTTGTATGTATGGATGGAACTTTCAATATATATATATATATATATATATATATATATATATATATATATATATATATATATATATAGATATAATAGACCAGCACGTGTTCTTCCATATTTTGTTATTGTAGTTCAACTATTCTAGTTACTTTAGTAATATATGTTGTTTAAATTATGCATTTGTGTATGAAAATTTCCATATACAATTGTACGAATCTTGTTGAAGTCATGTTGTTGGTTTAGCCCATCACTTTGGATGGTCGACTATTCCACTTTCTAGCCTGTGATGTCATTCATCTCGTGTGTTCCTTTCAGGCTACATACTATTACAGGCTTCTAATGGGCACACTTCCTTTCCCCCCTCTATGTGTTAAAACCTCCCCATGTATCTCCCTTGAGTCACTCGTTGCAAGGTCAAACACTTGCCTCCGACAAGGACATCTTTCTTATCTCTATGCATTATCACAGCTAGGTCATAGCTTTACCACCCATGCGTGGGACTCCTACCCCAAATAGTATAAGGTATAATTATAACATCTTATTGGGCAGATCTCCTGACATGTTGGTAGGTCCAACACCATCAACATTACCCTTCCTACATGTATGGTTCCAATCACACATGTCATTTTTGTGATTAGAGTGTGAGGTCATATCATTAGTGGCCTAATTTTTAGAGTGCTTACCTAGGTGAGTATGGGTGTGAAGTCATGATAATAAATGAGGAAGACATCAATCACTATACCAGTGCTCCTTGGGTGAGATGCTCATCTTAATTGAGGCCACTTATGCCAATCAAGGTTGCTAAAGGGGGGATGGGTTAACTTCTTCTCAATCCTTTGTTAATCGTAGGTCCTTTAGGACCTCATCATCTTAAGAATCTTTCCTTTTGTGAGGTACCCCAATAGGTAGTTTTCTTCTTGCATCTCATTTTTATAGTGTGTGTTTTTTGGTCTATGTTTTGATGGCCATTGGAATGCATTAATTAATTAATTAATTAAACTTATATTTTCACCATGGCTAACCAAATTATCCATTGATATTGAGGATTAATGAAACCTCTCCCAAAGAGGAGGATCCACAAACACATAGATGTAGGATAACTCTATCATAATAGGGATTTCATAAAACAAGATTTTGGAGGGTGATATTTGGATGAAATGGGGCATATTGTGTCATCCTTGAAGTAGTAGATGAAAAACCACCACCACACATGAACCCACTTTTGAATAATTTTATCAAACCCATACTGGTACAAGTGTATGTTTGTTCCATTGAACCTTTTTCCTTGTTCTCTCATCAAATGCCTTGCTATAGTGGGGATTCCACCATGGGAGAGATGTCCACTCCTCCTCTTTTGACAATCCATATTTCTTCACTTTGGGGCATACCATCAGTCACTTCTACAACTGTGAGTAGTTTCTCAAGCCTATATGTATTGATCCCTCCTACTAGATTTGTGTGTGACATGAGGAGAATCCAAGGCCCACTTACAATATCTAGGTGGATGCTACCTAGTTCATATGTTTAAACCATGAAAATCTTCTTCAGGGAATATTTTGAAGGGGCATACAACTATTCTTGCTCACTATAGGGACAATAATATTTTTTGAGGTACATATAATCCTTAGGTTAGTAATGCCTTAGGAGGAATTTGGTTCTTTGGAGGTTTGAATTCCTTTAGAGGGGATAATTTATGTAGGGGAAATGTCTACACTAGTACCAATATACCCAGTAGCCTTACTACTTACAATGGCAATTTCATACCAAGAATTAATTCTTCTAGTGCCAAGTATAATCCCACTAGAAGCCATTATTTTAGCATTTCCTTTTTCACTAGGGGAAATTTCCTTGAGGAAAATAATCTTTTCACTATGGAAGGTAGTCCAAGGGTCTATTAACTCCTTTGATCATTATCCCTTTCCTAGAATCTATGTTATTTGTGCATATAGGGGTCCATTTTTACCACTAGACCCATTCAGTAAACACTAACCTCCTTTTCTAGAATCACTTGATTTGTTGGATCTTGATAAACTAACAAATGCATCCATATGCCATGAATGTAAGTGACCTCCAATGCAGAAATTTGATGCAAAGTTGGGAGAGAACTCGGCCACACATACCACCATGTACCATCTATGGTGTTATTCAAACTCTTTGGTGGATGATAGTATCAGGATGGGATTCTTCCAAGGAACCCTAATGAGGGATGATTCTAAATGGTATATTGAAATTCAAAAAGCATCATATGAGGATTATCTTCCTGGCAAAAAAGATTAGTGAACCATTTGCATTTACCTTTGCATCAGGAGATTAGAAATTATCTCTATTTACTTTCAATTAGAGCACATATGTCAACATATATTACCATATTCATGAGTGGAATAAACATAAGCAATAATTGAGGACTGAGTGTCCTAAGAAATTACTAAAAGATTGTTTTACTCGATCCTTTCTATCTTAGATTACAACTTGGATGTCACTATGGAAAGGGTGGCTACAAGGGAGTAGGCCATATTACTTTCCAAATATCTTGATTTGATTTAATCATAGTTAGGAACGTTTTATAACATTGTTCATAATTCTCCATGACCATCGACCATTTCACAAAGACCTAAACTCAAACCACATTATGATGATGTGATTAGCTTCATCTCTACTGAGGTTGTGAGCTAGTTGGATTTGTAATTTGGGGGAATTATTGTTACATTGTAAACCCCTATAAATGTGCCTACTTCTTGCCAAGCATTGTCTCTTGAGAAAACTACTCAAATTCACATGATCTAGTAACCTAACGGTAAAGAGAAGACGACCAAGAAAAATAAAACTTTTAAATATTCTCAAGTGACATAACAAACCCAACCCAAATAAGGTAAGGACATGAGTCAATGATGATGTAAATTCAAGTTTCCTTAAAAAAAATCACATTAGTCATTATAACAGGCCAACCCGCATTTACCCGCTTTTACAAGCTCTTGAGCTTAAACATGAGATGAGAGTTATTATGACATGACACACCATCCCAATTCCATTTATGGAAATGAGCTCTATTAACTAGAAAACTTATTGAAACCCTTTAGATAGACATGATCACCTAGATGTGAGACAACATCCACTGATCATCTTAGCCAAAGTTGGAACCAGGGAACATTTTAAGGATGGAAATGTATCTTCAAGTTTAGAAACTTTGGTGAATCGTATTAGTCCCTAACATGCAAACTATAAAATTTTTAGCAATATGTTTGTAAAAATATTCAAATTTCTAATGATTTTATATAGACTTTATAAAGCTTTGGTGATTTTGAGGTAAAATGATTTTATGATATAAAATTAGGGTGAATCATTTTTAGGAATAAAGGAAATTGGCGAATCTTTTTTTTGGAAGAAACATAGAAAATTAGCCCTCTTTTGAATATTAGCCCCTAAAATTTTCCTTGGTTGGAATTATCTTTACGGCTAACCTTGCAACCTAGTCGCACGCATGCAACCAGAGTGCTCCAGTCACACGCACAGGTCTTTCTCCATGCGATTACAACTGATATTTAGTTAAGAGACTATGACTGTAGAATTAATGCCACATTTCCAGGGCTAGCCTACAAGCCACTACACAAAACCCCACAGAATAGTGTCTAAGATATTCGCAAGTACGAATAACCTATTCTTAGGCTTAGATATTACCGAAACATGTTAGTCACATGATAAAAAAGTTAGAAAATTATATGGCAAACATGGTAGGTACATGTCATGAATGCATATATGTACATTGTTACCTTAGTTTCATGAGAGAATCATCAAGAAGGCTCACTTCCCTCTCAGGATAGATGCAACAACACTAGTTCTCTTATGCATTGATATATAACCATCTAATCACTTATCGAATCATGAACAAGATCCATAACAAGAGCACGTCACTTAACTATGCCAATAACTAACATTCAACCAGAATTTAACCATGACAAACAAATCATAAAAACAACAAAATAACCAATACATGTGCTCATTGATCTCAATAAGAAATAACACAGAATAACATATGCGTAAAGTCAACCAAGTTAGGGACATTCATGTACCACTCGACCATAGATTGGGCTGAAACAAATCTCTCTTTCGGCCAATCAAGCCCATGGCATATTCTAAGCATGAATGTGTGATCACGTGGGATAAACCAAAACATAATTAACAAGGGCTTCCAAAGGTTAAACAACCTCAACCCACTGCCACAGTGATTTCACCTAAACAAGTCAAAAAATCACCAAAACAAAAACAAACTTGGATGCCTTTGAGTTTTTCACCGTAGCAAGAGGAATTTTCTTATTTCCACTGATCTATAAATAATTCTAGGAGAATGCCAATCTCCATCCTTGACCCTTGGAAATTTTCCTGAGATAACTCACGAGGATGTGAAATTTACTGGGAATCCAAAGCTTAACCAAAATAGGTAATCCACTACATAATGGCTATCCAAGAAATGGCAAGGCACGAATAAAACCACTATCAATCTAAGCAAATCCCATGCCAATGACAAGAAAGTAACAAAATAACCAAATTCATGTACCATGCATTCGAATCTCAGGAAGGAAATCACACATGTAACATGCTATCTATAATGATTTCCTAGTGCAGCTACCTTTCCAACCTTCTTCTTCACTACCCTAATTTTGTTTTCTTGTTTCCATTCTTTTGTCCAAGTACTCTCTCTCTCTCTCCAAGTGTAATTGATAATTCCTCAATGTCGAGGTGAATATTAGAATGCTCAGAGAGTAACCAAGAAGTTATCAAAAGTAACTAAGAGTGACTAAGGGAGACATAGAATGTTCTCGCTCTACTTTTGTTTCCCTTTCCTTTCCTTTTTCCTTCATTTTCCCTTGCATGAATCATCTTGTCTCTTCACCTTCCATTTCTCTTATTTTCCTTTATTTCTTATATTAAATTTCGGTTTACTTCCTTTTCCAATGCCAATTCTAATTTCCATATCCAATAATAAATGACAAGGGATTCCCACTATAATTTTCTCCCCTCTACTTAGCTTGGAATACGTATCCCATGAGCTTGGTTTAATTTATTTACATGAAAAATAAACTTGGGGCTGTTACACTCATGAGTTCCCATAGGTGGGCTGCTACATCCATTCCCTATAAAACCTTAAAAAAAACGGTTGCAACACCTCCCCCTCCTCTACTTAGTGGCATGGGATGACAACAATTTTATGGAAGCTCACCGCATATCATTATGTGCAATGAGAAAGTGAAATTTTTTATGAGAGAAAAAAATTATGAGATTCGAGAGTCTAGTTCTTCATCTAAGGACTCAATCATCACCATTTTATCCAATGGCCCTCTCAAGTTAAATAAGTCTTTAAAGCATGTGTTTTAGCAAGCTAAGGGTGTTCTCCATATGTATACACACAAATCTAGTGCTAAGGTAGCCAAACATTATAGTATTGTCAAGGGTTTACACCAAACATTTTGTGCCATGTCTACTTTAGAGCTTTTATAGAGTTTTACTGCACAATGTAAAGCCTTGTTGACTTCTATTAGAAGGGTTGATCATTTAGAGTTAAATTTGATAACTTTTTACATTGATGTAATTCAATAGAGGTTATCCAATTAGGTTTCTTTTAAAATCTCAGTGCATATTTGTAGTAAAATTGTTCACTACACTCTTGTCGATGAAGGTTCTTCCACTTATATCACGGAATTATCATGCTAGAAATATCTTAGTTTTCGAGCAATAACTCAGTATTAACCTTGATACCTTTGGTGGCCAAACCTTCTTACCCAAAGGGATCCTTTTGGAATTTACCGATGAGCTAGGGGAAAAAATATTTCCATTGATGGAGAAGTTGTTGTCGACACATTTAACTATAATTTTATCCTTCAATGTAGTTGGTTCTATATTATGGTGATTATTGTGTAATTTTTATTTCATGATATTGAGTTTCCCCATGAAGGAAAGATTGTTACCATTGATAAACTCAAATACTATATGCGAAGAACCATATTAGCTACTATGGGAACCATAATGCCATTTGTTGGGGATAACCCTTCAACCTATGAGAATTCCAGTGTGGGATTCTTTAAGAGCTCATTATTAATGGGTGTTTTCCCTATGACACCACATGATATTCCATATACTACTCTTCCCCCCGTGCATAAGATCTCTTCCATCACTAATGGATCCCATCAGTGACTACAGCCTTCATTGGTGCCCTCTCCTTTTGACATATATTTGTATAGTGAGTACATGGCTTTAAATTTGGTTGAGATAACTTATCATAGGATACATTTGAAATCTAATCATAATTCTGAGTTAGGTGAATCCTGTGACGGAAAACTCGATGACAATGCTTTTTCCTTATGGGCTATTGACCATCCATTTTCTCACGACTTCCTTAATTATGCTCTTGCCAGTGATGAGGTAATTACGGAAGTTATGTCTATTACTGATCATACATGGGAATAAATTCCTCATTCTTATTATTCCTTCATTGGCTAGAATTGTTTCACGAGTCACCCAAAATACTAGCTTCCTCTGGCTCTCTTAAGTGGTCATAGTTCCCCATCATGTTACATGGGGTTTTACTAGAGGGAAGTTTGGAGATAATGTTAAAAAATATACCTAGAAACATTGTTAAGAAACCAAGTCACATGGAAAACCTTATGACTGATGCGTATTCTACTCCTTAATAAATTTGACTTCACACGACCTTTTCCAAATAATTCCACAATGTCTTCACTTGGTATTATGAAGAAATTCGTAAAATTAAAATAGCACCAAGCTAATTCAATAAAAGCTCATGATATTGAACTTTCACAAAGCTGTTTAAAACATCTAGATGTGTAACAAACCTCAAATTGATGTAATTATTTTTTTATTGCTTTCAACATTACTATAATTGTACCTACATCAAATATTATCTTATTTTCTTTATCATATGCATCTTTATTGTATATTGTATTATCATCATAGTTCCATACTTTGTTGTCTGTCTTACTTTGTTGTAGTTATGTAAGAGGTCAATATTGTATATGATGATTTTCTAGCTAGTTGTTTCAAGTTGGACTACACTTGGTTATTATTTGGATTCTTATGAACTCACTTTGGAAAGGTTGTTCACATGACATTAGTTTTATTACATGTATTCTATCCATAATATAATCCATTTTGATTTCATTATATGTTCCAATTCAAATTATCAAAACGCGGGTTTCCTTTAATTGACTGTATTCACTTTTTTTTGTTGGAAGATTCATGCATGCAACATTTGCATCCATTTGATTTTCCCATATTTTGACCTTGGTTCCTCCTATCTATATTTTGTTTATATTATATAAAATAACAAAGACTATTCCTTACAAACTCAGACCCTTATTCAAGATTCCTTTTAGGTATTAATCGTTCATATACATTAATACATTGGAATTCTACTTATATACATATATATCCCAAGACATTAGCTATTAATCATTGCATATGTTAAATATTTGTTGAAACTATAGTAACGTATATATATCCCATGCCACTTTGGTTCGCCTAGATATGCAGGAAATTAATTTAATGGGAGCTTCAATTCGCGGTTATACTTGGGACTGTGGTTACGTGCCACATTTAAGACTCTTGTGATTTTCTCATGGCTTATGGGAGGAAATTCACTATGAACGACTCTGATTAACTAATCTAAATCCAATGGTGAGCCTTTGCTAGGGTTAATCAAAAGCCGTATCTCCAAAATTAAAAACTCATTTCATTCTTTCACCGTGGCCAAACACCGGTCTACATCTTTGCAAGGTGTCTCGGCTCCCTTAAGCCAAACAATGTTGTTCCATCTAAAGGGTCTACTATTAAATAGTTTATTGAGGGAGATTTTGTTCATCGAATTTGGTGTAAAGGTATTATAGTCATTTTTTCCTCTATTTTGCTAGTTGAGTTATACATAGGTAATCTTTTGCAACTCTGCCGACATTTCATTCACAATTGTTGTTCTTCTCACACCTTTGTGATTTTGTTTTAAATTGCAGGTAATTATGGAACATATGGAGCACTCTGTTTACATTTTGGACCTATATAGTCTGGGTTTATTTACCCAGCAAGGTTTGTTGCAAGGTAATTATTACATTTCCCTGAAATTTCCATAGACATTTCGTTAACAGTTCCATTTGTTGGAGAAACCCTAACTTATTCATTTTCTTGGTTACAAAGCGAATCGACAATGTTGGGGTTTATTCTAGGGCTTACCTGTCATCTAGCTAGTGTACAAGGTAAAGATGTTTCAATTTGTCCCTCTTAGTTGGGTTGAGGAGGAAGATTTTTAAGCCTCTAGCATAGTTTTTATTTATGGATTCAGTCCCTTCCGAAGTGAAATTTGGGATAGTATATGTTAATTTGTCGTAACATTTCTTTTATTTCTTTTGCGTAGGAGGTAATTACCATATGGATTTTATTTATCGTGCTAAGGTTTTCGAACCCTAGGAGATTAAGGGTTTCTCCTACCTTCTTCTAGTTGTTATATCATTGTGGTCATGGCAAGGCTAGTTATTTCATTATGATGTTAAATGTTTATTTTCTATTAACGAGTAACAATTTCCATGTTAACTTATATGTTATTGTTGGCAACATGTTATTTTGAATAGGATGGGTCCTATTCTTCACAGGTATAATGTGACCGAGACCACACTAATTTTTGTTCCAATACTCTATATATTACATTCAATACTTCTTATACTTTATGTGAAATTCTCTTCTAATGTATTCTTAAGCCTGTGGTAGGCATAGGGTTTGAAATAGGGTTTTAAATAAGGATGCAACATGTTCAGTAACGGGTAAAAATTATTCATAATTTTTCTTCTCCATCTTTATGTCTAGTTATTAAATTTTCTAAAAATTCTAACCCTAGCCTGTGACTTTTTTTTCTAGGTAAGGCTTATGGTGTTTCGAGGAGGGAATAAATGTTTTCCTTAAGTTAAAATATTTCAGGTTCTCTTTCAACACTCCTTTAATTTCCTACAGGTCAACCTTTTATTACACTTACCTATTTTGTGTGATTGTGTTGAACACACGATTTATGGGAATCAACTACTGTTACTAGAAACCTTTACATAATTTTTTAATTTTTTTTGGGCCCTACGAAGGTTATACATGATATTAATTTGTATCTTGGCATAGATCCTTAATTGTCATAAACATTTTTGTTTGGATCTATATAGCACTATTATCTACCAGACTTTTCGCCTTGTTGTTCTTTAATATATTGGAGAGTCTTTATATGATTTATATGTGAGTCTCCTGTGTACATTTCATTTTAATGTTAGAGAAAAATTGTTCGATATAATTTAATCATATGCATAATGGTATTTCTATGACTATGTGTATTCTATATTATAATGATTTTCGGTCTATATCAACCTTGATAATAATATTCTTTTACTATGTCATTACTGTAACATATACTCTTTTGCACTATAGATTTGTGTTATATCTACATCGGTTTCTATGCTATACTCAATTGAGTCAATTTCATAATTCCTTTTTATATCTACATAAAAGAATTGTTTAAAGTTTCTTTTGTGGGGTTTCTTCTTTAAGTAAAAAAAAGCCCTAATGGCTCTTCATACAAATTTTGATTTGTCCCCTATTATTATTTTATACATTCTATTGGTGACTATTCCTTAGTTTCCTACCCAAGTGTTCAGTGAAGAAATTCTCCCAAATTTCAAGAATTTATTTATTTTAACTATTTATGTCTATACTTAACTAAGTAATCGTCCTTGTATTATTAAGAGGTAGCTATATTTTAATTTCTTCCTTATGCACTGCCATTTCCATGTTCCTTTTTAGTTATGCAAAATGTTGAATAGAAATTGTCCTTTGTATAAAACATTCAATAATTTGAAAGAATATATATTTTATGTTTATAAATATTGGCATATAATAATGCATTGTACTCTATAAATTTTCTAGCTAGAGTTACAATCCAAATAGATATTTAATGAATAGAAGTGACATGGAAATCTCATGTATCCTTACCAAAAAGATATAAACCCTTTCCCTTAAAGCAAATTTATCTCAAATTGCAGATCATATCTGACACAATTTAAATCAAAAATGCATTTCTACCTTACTTCATTTCTTTCATTCTATAGTATAATTTAAAGATAAAAAATATTATGATAAAAATTCAAAGTATGTAATTCTCGAATAAGAGGGCCTCAATTATACCAAAACCTCTAGTGGCATCTAGGAGGGATATATTTTCTGATATCTACCTAATGTGTATGTATTAACTAACTAACATTTCCATCTCTAAAATTTACCTTAAATAATTTTTTCCTTTATGTTTGCACACAAAAATTAAGAACGAGTTACATTAGCACATATAATTATAATAGATTATGCCTGGAAACTATAATACACACAACTGGGTACAAAATTAGATATCATCCTTTGTTATATCAACACATAAAAATGATCAATTCAAAATCAATAATAAGATATGAACAGAATTTCATCTAAAAGTAATTACTTCTTTGAGAATATTTAGTAATTGAGCACATTCCACCCAACTATGAACTCTCTCCAAGAGTTCCCCTGAGCTAAGATCTTCTTTCCTTCAGGAATCAACAACCTACTTGGTTCCTAAGTGGTTTCTCTTATAGATTCTTCCCAACATATTTTTAGTAGTGTCTTGCTTTAAGGACTGCTCTTTTTTTTTAAATTCTCAAAATATATGATTTTATTTTCTTTAAAGCACACCTTTACTCCTTGTTATAATTTATTCCACTTTTCAGGCCACTTACCATTTGTCTCTAGCAAAGCAATTAACATAATATTTCTCTCTTATTATGTTAGTATTTCAATATCATTACTTTGAGTATTCCATGTACCTTAAATATTTCCTTCATTAATATGTATGCAAATTGTGTTGTTCGAAATGTAAAGTGTACAAATATGAAGAGTGTTTTTTTACTGAATTTGTCTACAACAAATGTAATAGAGTCATGATGTCTTCTTTTTCTTAGAATACACATGATAAAATCTAAGGAGATAACCTCCCACTTCCATTCTAGAGTGGGTAATCATTTTAATAGTCAAACTAGGTGTTGGTTCTCTACCTTCACCAGTTGGAACTTTAAACATTTAGCTTAATACTTTTCCACTTCTTTCTTCATGTCAGGCAAATTAAAAATATTTTCTTAATGCTAAAATAATTTTATGATATCCAGTGTGTCCTGCAAAAGGCTTCCGATGATCCTCATTCAAGATAAGTTATTTTAGTGCAGCCTCATTAGGAACATAAATTATATTCCTAAAAGTTAACAATTTTTCTTAATTTTCTACATAACTAGGTACTGTTGTCTTCTATAATTTCATATAAAATTCATCTTTCTATGGTGAAATTTTGATTTTTTTTGCGAAATCTGTCTTGGCACTAATAAAAAAAATTTCCATTAGCTAATTTATGTTTCTGTTTAGGGTGTCTTCTCCTTTATTCTCTTTACCTTTAGTATGCTTTATGTCAAATTGAAATTCACTTAAAAATGTCATCTACCTAGCCTATCTAGCATTTAAATCAAATTAGCTGAAAAAATACTTTAGGCCTATGTGATCGGTAATAACTGTAAACTTCTTGCCCAATAAGTAGTGCCTCCACATATTTAAAACATGTATAACATACTTTTATTCTAAATCATAAATGTCATAGTTCTCTTAATATGAATTTAGTTTTCTTGATTCATATGCAACCACATACTTTTCTTGCATTAACACACCACCTAACCCCTCAAGACAAACATCAATACATACCACAAGCTCTTTTTCTGAATATGAAATATTCAAAATAGGTGCTACTATTAATACATTTTTTAACTTATCAATACTCTTCAAACACTTGGCTGTCAAGTAAAATTTCACTCCTTTCTTTTGTAAAGAATTGATGGGATAGGATAATTCAGAAAAACCTTCAATGAACCTTTTGTAATACCCAATAATACCCATTATGGACTTGATATCTGGTACATCCTTAGGTAATAACCAATCGAAAATGGCCTTAACCTTTCCAAGATCATCAAATATGCCTTATTTTGAAATAGTATGACCCAAATACTGAATTTTTCTTTTGTAAAAATTACATTTGTTGATCCTTTCATACAATTGATGTTCTCTCAATGTTTGGGACGCTATTCTTAAATGTTCTTCATGTTCCATTTTAATTTTAGAATATACCACTATATCATCTATGAATATGAGTAAAAACGTATCTAGGTATTTACTAAAGACGATGTTCATTAAACACATAAAGGTATCAAGTGAATTACTAAGACCAAAAGGTAATACTACAAATTGGTAGTGTCCATTGTCCATAATGTTGTTTTATGTATGTATTCATCCTTTATTATTAATTGGTGATATCATGATCTGAAATGAATGTTTGATAAAATGGTTTCCCCTCTAACTTCATCAAACATATCATCAATGTGGGGTAAAGGATATTTTTTTATTGATGGTCAGTATGTTCAATTGTCAGTAGTCTATGCAAATCCTAGGAGTGTCATCCTTCTTTTTTAAAAACATCGTTGGGACTCCTCAACCGATACGAATTGGATGTTTATGTTCTTTCTCATCCATATTTATGCATTTGGAGTTGAAAAAGTGGAGGAATTTGCCCACGGAACCATTTTTATCGGTGAGGCCCAGTTTGGCGAAATAGGGGTTGAAGCCTTCTAGAAACGTTTTGAGGCATCGAATAATATTTTTTGGGGGTAAAAATTTTCTACTCTAATTCAAAAAAATTTCATTCTATTCTACACATAAGACCTTTCCAACAGTGTAAGAAGCACGTTAATGAGAGTCTGTATGCAAAAGTTATGCCACTCAGAAGTTTACCTTCCTATTTTCACACCTATAGTTCCAGAGGATGCATTGATGTAAATCCAAATGGTTGGGTCCATTGATGTAAATGGATGGTAGTGAGATGAATGTGAGAAAAATAATCAAGAAAGGTAAAGTAAATGGATTTGAGGCAACAAATTCCTTGGCTAGGCTGGGAACTGTTGTTCTTGATGTTGTGCATGTTGTGCACAAATACAAGGGAGTTCTCTTAACCTCAACCTCATCATATCTGGCAATTATGTTGCAATCATGATTGTGTTAATGTCTATATATGTATACATGTATGTCTGTATGTATGTATGTCGTGGCTAATAGGGTCATCATGCATCATGATTATTTTATTCTAATGTTTATATATATGTATGTATGTATTGATGTGACCATTTGACATTGTTGTCACAGATCATTCTTGTGGAGGAATGACTTCTTATGCAAGTGAATAATGTGAAATAGGTTCATGATATTATGGGGAATCAAGTGGAAAGAGTAGTCACAACAAATTTATGAGGCAAGTATCATGTGGATATGAATTGATATTGTATGCTTGTATTATGCCTATGTTTATGTTATGGTAGGTACTGTTGAATGATACATCAACAAAATGAAGAAAACGTGCTTTGCGACATGCTAAGATAAGCATGGATGGAAGAGAGACATTGGAAGAAAGGTTTTGTTGGTAGAGGTGATATGGTTTTGGATGTGTAGTTCTATTGTTGTGTGTATGTTGTCAGTGATTGTACCTATGGTTTTGTTTGCATGTTTTACATGTCGTGCTATGTACATATGGTGGTGTGTGCCTGTTGTATATATGGTGTTGTGTGTATATTCCATATGTGGTGCTAGGTATAGATGGTGCTATGTACATGTTTGATATGTGGTGTTGTGTACATATTACACTATGTGCATTATGGATATGAATTGTTGTATGCATATGGTGTTGTGCACATGTTGGATATGTGATGTTGTGTACATATGGTGCTATGTAAATGTTATATATGTAGTTCTATGCATATGGTGTTGTGTGCATGTGGTTTCGTGTACATGAAGTACATGTGGTGTTGTGTACATATGGTGTCATGGTGCTACGTATATGTGGTATTGTGTACACGTTGTATATATGGTGTGATGTACATTTGTTCTTGTGTACACACTGCGAAAATGGTGTCATGTACATGCCATGTTATGTACACATTGTGCAGATGGATTTGTGTACATGTGGTACTGTGTACATGTTGTACATATGGTATTTGTGTACATGTGGTATTATGTGCATGTCATACATGTTGTGTTGCAAGCATGAAGTACTGTGTATATGCATTATGTTTTCGTTGTATTGTTACATATGTATTTTTTGTGTTGTACTACATGTACATATATGTATTGTGTTGTACACTAGGTGTAGGTGTATGTATTGTGTTGTGATATACACTAGATGTAGATGTACATATTGTATGGTGTTGTATGCCATGTGTGGATGTACATGTTGTGATGTACATTGTGTGCATATGTATGTGTACGTGATTGAAGAGAAGCAAAGGAATTGGGTGTTTTTTAGGCGTGGAAACTGATCTTGTGTGTGTACGAAAAGGATAAAGGTAGAAGAAATACACTAATTAAAGGATAAGTATTAGTATTTTATTTCTGTTTTATTATGGAAGTGATCTATGATTATGATCTACGATGGTTACATGCGATCTATGTTTTTGGTTTATGATGATTGCATATGATTCATGATTTTGATTTATGATGGTTGTGTTTTGAGCTAACTCAATGTGATAAGTTTATACATGATGACTTGGTCAAGAGCTAGTTGGACTTGCTGTGACAGGAAGAGAACAAAATTGCATGGGTACCTTATTGATGAGCTATCGATGAAGTATGATGTGAATTTATTTCAATTCATTTTAAATCTAATGGAAGTTAAGTGCTTGGTACATGAAGCACTAAAATTCTCGGTTGGGTGGTTGAAACTGACAACTAGTATTAACAACAATAACAAAAGGAATTCGAATAAGCATCAATATGTTGGTAAAGCACTTCAGGAGCAGGGCCATTGTGGGGCACTAGTGCCCAATAATGTCCATTTATTAACATGAACATGCTATGACTAGTATGATAGTCTTGAGGCAAGTATATGACTTAGTTGTTAATGTTCTGATACGAGGAAGCCTTGCCAAGGAATGAATCCCCAAGATACAGGATATCGAGGAACTTGGAAGGAGAGTGACTACATGGAAGGGGGTGATCGAATTTCTTAAGGTACTGTATAGCATATAAGAGAATGTTGGGGATGGATTTTTTCTGGTCATTA
The DNA here is from genome assembly GCA_031772625.1 of Pinus tabuliformis. NCBI lineage: Eukaryota > Viridiplantae > Streptophyta > Pinopsida > Pinales > Pinaceae > Pinus > Pinus tabuliformis. The sequence continues at coordinate 1,659,945,882 of CM062819.1, read as the reverse complement.
GCATTTCTAGATGGAATCAGATGCACATTGGTAGTGTGCCTTGGAACGATGAGCTGGTAGCAGTCCACTGAGAAGACAACAATGCAGGATTGTACCATTGGACATTGGATGCACCTTGACTTTGGTAGTGGATTTTGGACTTCTTTTGAAGGAGGTGAATCCTAGTACTACTTTTGAGGGTGGAGCTGTAAGCCTCTAGATTCCCTTGTTGTTGATATGAGTATCATTTCCTTTTATTTGTTGTTTTAGAAAATGTGCACATGTGTATATGTGGTGTGTTAGGCCCCTATACTACTAGTGTAACCCCTTATTGTTATTAGTACAACCCCCTTATTATATTGATGTACCCATGTAGTGCCCATATTGTTACTATTGTGCCCCATAGAAGCCCAGTATTGTTATTATTGTGCCCTTACATTGTTATTGTTATGTCGGCTCTGATTATGTTATGACCCCTTAGACTCCTATATATAGAAATGAGGTCTTGTCATTTGTATCATCCAAGAATTGTTCATTTATGTAATGTAAAGTAGGTTGCCCCCTCGAAGAGGCTGAATTCTAAGGCGTTGATCTATCTTTTCTATCTTTTCTTGAGCTGGTTCCATAACATTTGGTATCAGAGCTTTGGATTCTAGGGTTTCGCTACTCCAAACAAGTCATCGTGGCATTTTCGCTATAAATTTTTTTCTGTGACGTTTCAGAAGTCACAAAAAAATCCATTTGAGAAGAAATCACGCTGAACCTTGGGTCTTAATTTCAGAGCTTTTTGCGCGATCTTTACAGAGATATGATCTGAGGAAGTTGGTCTTTTTGCAGACTCCTGAATTACATTCAAAATAGGTGACCTGGGGAAAATCATCATAACTTTCTCTCTGAGGATTAGATTGAAATTTCGTAAGAAGGTACGGAAAGAGGACAGACTATAGCTTTTTGTATATCTTTTTCAGATCGAAAGGTCGAAACAGTGACACGTGGCACTTCATACAAGTTCGCTCTTCTGGAAAGGTCTATAATCAGGTCATCTTGGGAGATTGTGCATAACTCTTTCTTAGAGAATCCAATTTGGATCAGATTGGTGGAATTGGAAAGAGGACATAGAGGGCTACTATAGGTCGCAATTTCAGAACTTAAAGATCTGAAAGTACAGAGTTATAGTTGTTTCAAGGCCGAGCTCCTAAAATAAAATAAAAAAGCAAGATGAGGAAGTTTGATGGCAAGGATCCGGTAAATTGGATACTTCATATGGAGCAATATTTTGATCTACATGGTGTACAACTATTACAAAAGGTATGTATTGCATCTTCATATCTAGAACCAGATCAATTTTTATGGTACAAAGGGCTTTGTTCTCGTAAACAACTTGTTACGTGGTCAATTTTCACGGAGGAAATGATAGCACATTATGAGGATACAAAGAGCAACACCTTCTTTAGAGCAACATCACAACAATTGGAAAGAGTAAAAGGGATTTGTGACAGAGTGGAAAGAAAAATTATGGAAACCAAGAAGCATACCCCTCACAACTATAAAGATGGAAGTGTTGTTTCTCCTAGCCTTCCACAACCTACAAGGGTTACACCACAACAATTGGAAGAAAAAAGAGAAAAAGGGCTTTGTTACAGTTGTGATAGCAAAGGCACTAAAGGTCATAAGTGTGTTGAGAAGAAATTATTTTACATAGAATATGAAGAGGAGGAAGAAAAGGATCAAAAAACATCAAAAGAAGAGGATCTACACCAGGACCCCACCCCAAGGAAAGAAGAAATGAATCAGACCATATCTTTTAAAGCATTGGCAAGAATTACCATTGCTCAAACTCTCAAGATAGAAGGACATATCAAGAAGAAAAAGGTGCAAGAAGTGAAATATCAAATCAAGAAAGAAGAAATGAATCCAACCATATCTTGTAATTCATTGATCGAAATTACCACTCCTCAAACTATCAAGACAGAAGGACATATCAAGAAGAAAAATGTTCAAGAAGTGAAAGATCACATCGAGCATCAAGAAATGAATCCAACCATAACTTGTAAAGGATTGGAAGAAATTGCCACTCCTCAAACTCTAGAGATAGAAGGACATATCAAGAAGAAAAAGGTTCAAGCAGTGAAAGATCAAATCGAGCATCAACAAGAAGTTCTCCAACTTTTAAAGGATAACACCACTTCGGTGCAAAATCAAACGAAGCAATAGGTAGATCAGCATCGTAGTGAAAATTGTTTTGATAGAGTATTTTTATTACTACATCTCAAGCAAGCTATTTATGAGAAGGAAATGTTGGCAATACTACATGCACTTAAAAAATGGCGACCTTACCAAATGGGAAGACTCTTCAAAGATGAGGATGTGGAAGCATTGTTTTGTGCTATTTCTATTATCCAACCGGATTGGATAAACGAAGCAAGGGATGAATGGAAGAAGGACGAAGAAGTATGGCAACTTATTCAAAAGTTCCAAAAGATCCCATTTCAAACAATATTGCCAGAAATTGAAGAGGAAGGAAAAATCATATTGGAAACTGGAGCAGTCACAGAAACAAGAACCCGATAGCTATGAAATCGATCAATTTCAGAGTTTCTCATCAAGTGGAAGAACTTACCCGCTGAAGATTCCGCAAGGGAGGACAAGAATTTTATACAGAAGCATCAAGAACTACTCAAGCGTTGAGCACAACGCTTTTTGAAGGAGAGGGGCATGTTAGGCCCCTATACTACTAGTGTAACCCCTTATTGTTATTAGTACAACCCCGTTATTATATTGATGTACCCATGTAGTGCCCATATTGTTACTATTGTGCCCCATAGAAGCCCACTATTGTTATTATTGAGCCTAGACATTATTATTGTTATGTCGGCTCTTATGTTATGACCCCTTAGACTCCTATATATAGAAATGAGGTCTTTTCATTTGTATCATCCAAGAATTGTTCATTTATGTAATGTAAAGGAGGTTGCCCCCTCGAAGAGGCTGAATTCTAAGGCGTTGATCTATCTTTTCTATCTTTTCTTGAGTTGGTTTCATAACATGGTGATTATTGTAAATACCATAATCAGTTGTGTTATAAAGCTCTAGTAAATGGTATGGTTGTCATGTTTCAATAGATGGTCATTATAAATGATGCAACGAGCTAGGTTATAAAGCTTCATGGGAAATATGTTTTGTTTTAGTGGCCTTACTGGTTATAGGTGTTATTAAACATCGAGGAAGTTGTTCCCGCAAGGGGGAGGGTTCTGTAACAACGTATTGTAGCAGCTACAACCACCCTCGAAAATTTATCCCATGTTTCGTTTTCGAGCCTCCCTTCTAAATCATAGCATCTCGTCTTCCAGTGATCCAGGTACGTGTGATTTGATTGAGCCTCATCATTTGCATATTGGTTTCTCTTTTCTTACATGGTTTAGTGTCTAATGCACAAGCCGATCTCTTTTCTTGGTTTTCATCTAGTTCTAAGATTTCCTTAGAGAATTGTGCAATCCTTGAGGGTAACCATCCTTGCTCTTAGGAATTTCATAATTGAAGGTGACAGTGAGTCTTGAGCTCAAGAATTGCACAGTGCTAGTTGATATCCAGCCTTGAGGTGGTAAATTGGGTAGAGCATGAGAGGTATCTTAGAGCCACATAGCCCAGAAATTGTGTGGATGCCTTTTTGCTTAAGAGTTACCGAGTGCATGAACTAGAGAGTTGCCTGGTTCCTCCTAGAACTGTGCAATATCTCTATGAAATTCATGGAAACATTTAATGAATAAGGGTAAAAGAAAAAGGTGAAAAATAATCCTTAGGATCTATTTTTAGCAGGTTGAAGGAGACACTTGATCTATTTTGGAAACTGTGGCCAAGTGTCACTTGTTACTTGATTTTTGGCTTTCACATCATAAACCATAAATTGAAAAAATATATTTAATTGGCACTACCAGAGGTCATTTTCACATTTGGTCTTGGATATTTGACATTCCTGAGGAGACCAAGGAATCTTCAATGTGATGGTCGTCACTTTTTCCAGGTAAGTTTTTCTTTTTTTTGTATTTTGTCACTTTTTCTTGTTTAGCTTGTGAGAGTGTTGTTTCACTTGGTTTTTTGAATGAATGTTGGTGTTTTAAATTGTTTTATCTTCTAAATTTTTTTTTATCCAATTTTTATATTTCCTTTCCAAAGTGTAGCATGTACTTTCTGGTTTTTTTACCAATGGTTTCCATTGCATCTACTTCCTTCACATGCTTCCTTTTCCTTCGGTTTGATTGATTCCTACACTTGTTTCACTTGCATGCATCATCACTTAGTCAAATATTCACTCATCATCACTCCATTCTTCACATCTACTCAATTTCACACTCCCCTTGGGTAGATCTCAACTCCCCTTACCAAGATCATGCACTCCCTTGGAGTTCTATGCATTCTCAGAAGTAAAGGCCTCTGCCTTGGATTCTGGCATTGTCTTGGCCTAGATAAAAATGCACAATACGTAGCTGCAGGAGCCAACCTCCTAGTATGGTCACCGAGACTACACAAATGCGCAGTCTCTCCCGATATTTGGTCAAAATAAACTACACATTGCATAGTTCCAGTCAACAAGCCTTCCAACTCACTATTGGGACTGTAAAATGCATAGTTCGAATAGGTAGCCAGTGTCCTCTATGAACTAGAATTGCCCAGTCCTTCCCATCTTGGGCCTAGTTTGTTTCTTGGTCTTGTATTGAAGTTTCATTGGTTTCCGAGCTGAGATTTCCTTTCCATGAGTTTCCTCTCTATCCCATAGGTGCAAAATTTTTTGAACATCTCTCTTACAGTTACAGTTAACATGGAATTCTAGAGAGATGCATCAAACAAAACCAACGAGAATAATATGAGGGAAGTAGTTGAGTAGATACCAGTTCATCTACCAGTTTATGTAGACACTCAGTCGTTGATTAAGAAGGGCACAAAGTTGATATGGCAGCAAATCAAGGATGCTTTTGCAAAGGAATTCAAGGAAGACTTAGAGGAATAGTTGGTATATATTAGTATCCAGCAGTTAGGCTTATATATGGTTGCATGAAAGTGCCCCTCCTTCCCATGTGCGAACATTATCATTTGGATTGTTTCACATGCAGATCTAGAGACTAAGACATTGAGAAGTACCCGTGAGATAAAGATTTCCACCATTAGGGCATAGAAATTTCAGGAGATGTATCATTTAACTCAGCTAATGAAGCACATGGACACACTTTTCTATATCACCCATAACTTTGTGAACACTAGAGATATCGTCAAGTGCTAGGTGAAAGAGATGACAAAGTTTATATAGACACCCAATCATGTTTAGATGACAAAGTCGGTCACGAAGTATTATCAATTTTTGATCATCTTTACATGCTAAATATACAGTCAACAGAGCACAAAAGCCTTTCCTGAATGCTGGGTAGTTTTACTGGACGAGTTGGTGAGTGATGGTAAGCCATGCAACTAGTCGTATATGTTGGCTCATCAGTTTAAGATCCATGCAACTGATGCATAGAATACACCCAAGAATGATGAAGTGAGATTCCACATGTTCGCATACTTTCTAGATGCAATGAATGCCCAACAACAATTTCCTGGCATGAGTTGAACATGGACAAGAAAAGAGACTGTCATAAAAATTTATTGCAAGTTTCTTTCAGACTATAGCTACCAAGGAGTAATGGCAAGGCTCATTGAAAATTTCATAATCCCATTGTACAAGATTATATTTGAGCAAGATCTACCTTGCATGTCCCGAGAAGTAATGTAGGTGATACTAAACATTGCAAATTGGTATGCCCCACCTGGTGGCACCTTCATCACAGTTTTTGGCAGAGAGAAGGCTCTGCATGTTTTACCAAGGTATGCCATGGACAAGCTGGTTATACAAGAGAACTCATATCACCTCTCCCTAGGGTTATCAATAGGACTACATGGGAAAAATAAAGTGACATGGCCCGCTCTTGATTTTGGATTAGATTGTACGAGATTAAGAGCTTGACGGAACCACACATCAAAGCTAAGGAGATATTGAATTTTGAGTTTGACACCAAAGAATTTAATCCTTATGACCCCCATGGTATTTGCAAGAAGCACTGTGTGAAGGTGTATTATCCATCGATCCATGAGACATTTCATTGGTATGAGGAGTAGGTACTATTACAATGCCTCCAAACTCCATGAGTTGGTCAATATAGGAACAACTTGGAAGGCTTCTGTATAGGAAATAGCAGCATAGGAAGCAACAAAAACAACAACAATAAGAATAAATTCAGTGAAGGACAAGGGAAAGAGGGAGGTTATTGGGGATCCAAAGGAAAATTGAAGCTCCAGGATGCAGGGATATCCTCTCTTGGAGAAAGCTTATTTCACAGTGGATGCAAAGAGGGAGCAAAAGATACAGAGAGCATAGTGAAGGAAGAGAGAAAAGAAAAGCACATAGGAATCAGAATTGAATTTGCAGGAGACAAAGAAGAAGTTCAAGGAAGATCAACATTTGAGGAGGAGAGAAAGAGAAGAGAAGTAGATACAAGAGGAAGAAGGAAGGCAAGGCCTATTGACAAAGAAAACAATTCCCATAGAGGTTGAGTAGTCAAAACAAATTTTAACTGAAGAAGAGGGTGAACATATGTAAGATCGAGAGCTTTCTTAATAGATTCAACAACTCGTTAAAGTGACAATCATGGAGTTCGAATGGGAGCCACAAAATGAAGGAACTAACCTTCTACTAAGAGTGTTAGAGGTCATATTTCAATCTCCACCACCTCCATTATCAGAACCAGTCACGAGAAAGCAAGGAGAGGTTGTTCTCCTTGATGATGATCTAGTCATGGATGTGTATAATCTATCATTTGACGATTTGTATAAGAAGATTGTATAGGCACAAAAGAAGCACTTTCCGAATGATCACCCATCACTTGCATTCATGAAGGAAATGATGATACTATCAGATATTGAAAAGCATCCAATTATCCTTATGTAGAGCCTTGAACCTGTGCCTTCCCATACACCTCTCAGCCTCCTTTTCCCACTCATTCCATCCACCAAGTTGATTAAATCATTGTATTTTAGGAATTTTTACATGGTTTTCTAACTACGTTGATGACTGTTGTTTGGTTTATAATTTTGGTTCAGAGTGTTGCATTTCCGCAGCCAACACAGGTTTCCGCAGCTGATCCAGGTTTCTGCAGCCAGCACAGGATTCCGCAACTCTTTTATTAAATTATATGTTACAGGTGTCCTATGAGAAGATGAGCCACATGGGCAAGTTCCATGAGTCAAGGACATGGGACATGTCCCTCCAGATCACCCAGAACAGCCATAAAAGCCCGCGGTCAACGAGGAGGCAAATACCGGTCAACAGAAGTGTTCAGCGGTGGCACGGCTCTGCGTTGCTCTGTTTTTGGGCACGTGAAGCTAGGTGGCATCATCCTCAGCCACAAAGACAATCTAGAAGCATGAATCCAACAGCCATACTCTCCAGATTGAATGAACACGATGACAGTTACCTAGATCCGGGGACGCAGAGGATTCACGTGTTTTTAAACAGCTAGTTGAATAGCATAGATATCGTTAAAGTAGTTTGCTTTCTCCTTATAAATAAAGCATCCTTGAACGCTGTAGAGTTAATCGTTTTTGTAATCGTTTTGTATGTAATTTTTAGCTCCCCACTGTACTTTACATTTGATGTTCAATACATGATAAGACTATTTTGCATTTAAGCGTATAACTACTCCTTGAACCGGCTGAAGTAGGCAGAGGGCCCCTGTTTGTTGAAGCCCTGTACAGTAACCTTTAATTTCTTGCATTTCTTTTTCTTGTTTCATGTATATTAGCTGTACAGATGTATTTTAAATTGCTGCGTTTTCATTTCTTTTTCAACATGTATATTAGCTGTACATAAACTTTGATTTCTGTTGATTTACATTTCTGCACTTTTATGTTCATGACTGATTAGTTTGTTATGCAGGTTTCTTAGCCAAGCCTGGGACAATTTTCCTTCTTTTCTTTTCATAACTAGTGGCATGCGTGATCATCTTGTCTATGTTGCTGACCTTCATTGTTTTGCAGTTTTGATTTTCCTTACTGTCATTTCTTTAACTTGCATATTTACTTTTTGCTCTTAGATATCAAGTTGTTCATCTATTGATGGTTCCTTTTCCATAATCAAATAACTTTATTGGGAGCCAAAATATCACTTAGTATAGCTTGATTTAGTTTGCTTTAGAACTCACATTACTTGACTTATTCATAACTGTTTCTTACATGATAAATTCAGCTGAAAGGTAAAAGGTTAAGAGAAAGTTAAAGTATTGTGACTAGTCTCTTTTATGTAGTTTCACTTAGATTTCACATTGCTTAACATTTCATGATATCTTTTCATAGAAAAGATTAAGTTCAAGAGGTGAAATACTGTGAGATAGTTGTTCTTACTTTTAGTTGGATTTAATATAGATTTCATTTTCATTTTCATTCAGCATTAGAGATACTGGGCCGATGTCATTAGTCCTTTATTTGATGTCTTTATTTTCCTTTAAGAATTGATTTTATTGCAGTTGTTGTTCAAGCTTTCTTGTAGAATACTTTTTAAGTTTTGAGAAATCACTTAGAGATCACCACAATCATCCACATTTCACTTGCTTTATTACATTTCCATCACATCACAGTAGGAAAGATACATTCGAAAACAAACTTAAAAAAGCTAAAAACGGCAAAAGACTAAGAAAACGGTTACCTAAGTACATATAGTACACCTCACTTCATCAGCTTACGAGCCCCGGGTTGACATTTAAAAGTTGCAATTTAGACATCACTAAATTGACCAAACATTTTGGCGTCGTTGCCAGGGAAGTGAAATTAGGTAGCCAATTTCTAAAAAAAATTTATTAAGAAAATTTCAAGGAAGGAAAAATTGATAACCTCTGAAAGTATGCTCTCCTCTTGCACCTAGAGTGATCTGGAGGATCAGAGAAGAGAAAGTTATTGGTTTAATAGTTTCTTGAGTATGCTCTTTTCTTGCACCTAGAGTGATCTGGAAGATCAGAAAGAGAATTATTAGCCCGACTTGAAGAAAAATAAAAAAAATGACATGCATAGAGCAAGAGATTCTAGGGGAAGGTTTTTAGCTAGAGCCAAGAGTTCAATTTTTACAAGTCCATCTACTTCAAGGAATAGACAAGAGACACCTCCATCATCTCCAACTTACACTCCTAGCCCTAGGATTCCTGGAATTCAAGAGGCAGGAATCGACTCTCCCACACCTTCCATCGAATTTGAATTAGAAAGAGATCCTTTCCTTCCTTCTACAGAAAGACAAATTGTAATTAAAGAAGTAGAATCATCTGAAGAAGAAGAGGGAGAAATTCCTTCTCGTTCACCCTTTGTAGAAGAACCAGAAGACTCTGAAGTCTCTAGGGAAACTACTATGACAGAGGAAGGAGCAACTGGATTTGGTAGAGGTAGATGTAGAGGAGGAGGAGGAGGAAACAATGGAGGAGGTAGGGGTAACATTGGGGGAAATAGCGATGGAGATAACTCATTTGGATTTCCTATAGTCGATGAGGACTCCCGAGCCACCATGAAAAAAATCTCACCATCTGTCCTCCCAAACTTCCATGGGTTAAGGAATGAGGACCCTGAAACATTTCTATTTGAGTTTGAAGTCGTGAGTCGGACTTATGATTATCTGGAAGATTCTCAAAAACTCAAACTGTTTCCTTCAACACTGAAAGGAGCAGCCTTGAAATGGTTCATGGGATTACTCACTCAATCCATTAGGTCTTGGAATGATATGAAACAAACATTTTTGGATAGGTGCCTGGACTATTGTATGCCCACCAATCACAAGGATGAGGTATTCAAAATGGTGCAAAGAGAAGATGAAAACTTGGAGGATTTACTTGAAAGATTTCAATACAACCTGAAAAGAGAAAAAATGAGTAACTTAGATGAGGAGACCTTGAAAGCCCTTCTATTAAAAGCCATTAGAGATGAATGGATAGATATTTTGAACATGATGGGGAAGGGAGATATATCTCAACTTTCACTCAATGATATAGCAGAGCTATGTGTCCATCTCTTAAGGGGGAAATCTAAAACTCAAAAAGGGCCTAGAGATCCTTCTCTCATCAGAGCAAACAAATCTGCAACTGGATCAGTAAGTAGGGCTGAGATTGGCAACATGCTTCATGAATTCAAAACTGACATCTTAGGGAGTCTTAGTGAACAACTAGACACCCTTAAGATTCACAATAAACAGAAAGCAGAAGCTGAGGCTTTGGCCATCTTTTTCCCAAAATGTAGGAAGAAACATGCTCTAAGGGAATTTCCCTTGGATGCAAAAGTTGTAGAAACACGTGTAATTTGTTCAGAGAATCATGAGACCAAGGATTGTCCTTCAATTCCTGGGCTCAAAGATGTCTTTCAAGAAGACCCAAATACAATCGAATCTCTCTATTTTGTTGCAAGGAGACCTTGGTAGGGGCAACAAAATCAAGGGTTTAGCAACTCTATGAATTTTCAACCCCCACCTAATTGGAATCCTTGGCAACAACCTTGGTCCCAACCTCAAAATCCTTTTCAATCATGGGTACAACGTATGCAAAATCCTTATGGGAGATTTGCTCAATTTTACCAATATCCTCCATCTTTTCAAAACCAACAAGCTCCACAACTTCCAAATCAAAATCCACAACTATCATTGCCATTTCCACAACAACAACAACAACAACCTTCTCAACAGAATCCAAATTCTCAACTCTCGCTTCCATTCCAACAGAAGTCAAATCAACTTCCTTCTCAGCCATTTCCAAACCCCAATAATAAAAACCCTCAAAATTCTTACATGATGGAAGGTCAACAATTTCCTACCTATATGATTGTTCCTCTCAATGAAGTACAACTCAGATCAGGTAGAGTCCTAGATAAACCTTCTATAAATGCTCAAGAGCAAAGCATTTTTGAGGAAGAGTCCCTTGAAGCCAATAAGGGTTCTGAAGCATCTCTTCAAAACCCAAACACTCAAAAAGAAAAAGAAAAAGGATTAACCCCCACAACTCCCTTAGTTGAGCAACCTGCATCTTTATCCACACCTCCTTTTCCTGAAAGATTACAAATTGACAAAGGAGTGGAAAAACAAATTTGGTTGCCTGACTATAATTTTCTAGATGAACTGAAGAATGTCTGTATCAAGATTCCCTTGTTACAAGCCATTAAAGAGATTCCTATTCTAGCAAAAACAATAAAGGAGTTGAGTCTTAAAAGACCAGGAAGGAAACCAAGAGATACCAGAAGGATCCACCTGGTAGGGAAAATTGCAGATATCATGATGGGAAAAATTACTATGCAGAAATATGTAGATCCCGGTAGCCCAATTGTTAAAACACATATCAATGGGGTAGAAATACCAAATACTTTGATTGATTTAGGGGCTGCTATCAACAGCATGAGTAGACAGACTATGGAACAGCTAAAACTTCCTAATCTTCTTTTTACACCTACCTTATTGCAACTTGCAGATCGATCAATTATTAAACCAGATGGTGTATTAGAAGACATTCCAGTCTCCTTAGACTCTTGGGAATATCTAGTGGATTTCATGATTTTAACTGCCAAGAGTAATCTAGGAGGACATCCTCTTATTTTAGGAAGGCCTTGGCTAGCCACAGCTGATGCTTTCATAAGTTGTAGGTCTGGGGATATGTATATTTCTGATGGTAATTCGACAAAGAAGTTCAATCTGTATCCTCCAGCAAAAGCAATTACAAAAATAGGAGATAATGAGTGGGTTGATGATGAAGATACTATACAACCTGTCTTTACCATTTCTGAGATTAGTGAAGATAGTCAAATTCTGAACACATTAGAAAACTTTGAACCATCTTCAGAATATGACCACACACAATTTCAGTTGGATTCTGACATTGAGTGTCTATCATCTAGACAAATGTCTCTTTTCTCTATGGAAGAGTTTGGTAGTTCTGCCATTGAGATTTTTCCAGGACAAACATTGAATATCAATAGAAACTTGGAAAAATCACAACAGGGGGAGCTAACCAAAATCTTGCAAAAACATTCTACTGCATTTGCATGGGAATATACTGATATGAAAGGTATTGACCCTAAGACTTGCATTCATCACATCTACATTGAGGAAAATAGTAGACCAATCAGACAACCTCAAAGAAGGATGAATCCAAACCTTAGAGAGATAGTGAAAGAAGAGCTCCAAAAGTTACTTAATGTAAACTTCATCTACCCCATTTCAGATAGCCGGTGGGTTTCTCCTTTTCTTATAGTACCTAAAAAGAATGGTAAATGGAGGGTTTGCATTGATTACAGGGAATTGAACAAAGCAACTTTGAAGGATCACTTTCCTTTGCCCTTTATTGATCAAGTATTAGATACTTTAGTAGGCAAAAAGTATTTCTCATTTTTGGATGGTTTTAGTGGTTACAATCAGATTCAGGTAGCACCTGAAGATCGAGACAAGACCACATTTACCTGTCCATGGGGAACTTTTGCTTACCGAGTACTTCCTTTTGGATTATGTAATGCACCCGCAACATTTCAAAGGGCAGTACTAGGAATATTTTCTGATGTAATTCATCATTGTGTAGAAGTCTATATGGATGATTTTACAGTTTATGGTAATTCATTTGAAGAGGCATTAGAAAATTTGGAAAAAGTCCTTATAAGATGTAAAGAAACAAATCTTTCATTAAGTCATGAAAAATGTTTTATGATGTTTACTGAAGGGATTGTTTTAGGAAATCATATTTCAGGAGATGGAATTAAAGTTGATAGATCAAAAGTTGAAGTCATCTCCAAGTTACCTATTCCAAATTGTCAAAAAGATGTTAGAAGTTTTCTTTGATTTACTGGATATTATAGAAGATTTATTGAAAACTTCACCAAGATAGCATCTCTGCTCTTCAAATTACTTACAAAAGACTGTGAATTCAATTGGGATCCTGACTGTCAATCTGCATTTGAAACTTTGAAAACAAGAATATCTGAAGCACCCATTTTGAGAGGGCCAAATTGGAAACTTCCTTTCCATATTTCTACAGATGCTTCAGATACAGCTCTAGGAGCTATGTTGGGTCAAAAGGATTTAGTTCCTTATTCCATTTACTGCACCAGTAAAAATTTGACTCCTACTTAGTTAAATTATACTGTGACTGAAAAAGAGTTCTTAGCCATTGTTCATGCAATCAACAAATTTAGACATTATATAACTGGCTATGAAACTTTTGTCCATACTGATCATTCTGCAATTAGATATCTCATGAACAAACATGTTACTAATGGCAGAGTTACAAGATGGCTTTTACTTTTACAAGAATTCAATATTACTGTGTTAGATAGACCAGGGAAAAAAAATACAGTAGCTGATTTCTTGTCTAGAATCCAAAATACTAACGAAGATTCTCCTGTAGAGGATAAGTTTCTAGATGAATATTTGTTTGCAGTAACTACTAAAACTCCTTAGTATGCAGATATTGCTAACTATTTGGTTACAGGGAATCTACCTCCACACTTATTTCCTAATGAGAATAGGAAAATTATTCAGGAGAGTTCAAATTATTCATGGATTTCTAATGAATTGTTCAAAACAGGGCTAGATTGTGTGATCAGAAGATGTGTTCGGGAAGATGAAATGCCTGACATCCTTAAGGCATGTCATGATGAACCGTGCGGTGGATAGTTTGCTAACAAGAGGATGGCCTATAAAATCCTTTCTTTAGGATATTATTGGCCTTCTCTCTTCAAAGATGCAAAACAATATGTTAGAAGGTGTGACAGCTGCCAAAGAGTTGGGAGACCAACTCTTTCAAATGAAATGCCAATACAGCCACAGGTACTCATCAAACCCTTTGAAAAATGGGCCTTAGATTTCATTGGACCTATTAATCCACCATCTAAACAAAAGAAGTATATATTGGTTTGCACTGATTATGTTACTAAATGGGTATAAGCCAAGGCATTGCCTTCTGCCACTGAAAATTTGGTTGTTCAATTTCTTTTTGAGGATATTTTTACTCGTTTTGGTGTCCCAAGAGAAATTGTGACAGATCAAGGAAGTCAATTTACATCTAACTTGATGGAGAAGCTGATGGAAGAATACAAAATCAAGCACAGAAAATCTACTCCATACCATCCGCAAGCAAATGGTCAAATGGAATCTACAAACAAAGTTCTTGAGAGCATCATCACGAAAATTGTTCATCTCCATAGAACAGATTGGGCGGAAAGGCTTCCTGAAGCCTTATGGGCCTATAGAACTACATGGAGGAACACAACAGGACATTCTCCCTATGAACTTGTTTATGGGAAAGAAGTTCTGCTCCCCATTGAGTTTCAAGTCAAGACCTTCAAGATGGCAGTTCAATTGGGGATGAATCTATCAGAAGCCCAAAAGCACAGAATGGAGCAGCTGATTGAGCTAGATGAAATAAGACAAGATGCAATTTTAAGGACTGATCTAGTTCAGCACCAAAGAACTAAGTGGCATGATAAATATATCAAAGAGAAAAAGTTTCAAAAGGGAGATTGGGCGTTACTGTTTGATTCCAAGTTTAAAGACTTCAAAGGGAAATTTCAGACTCATTGGCTTGGACCATATGAGATTGATGAAGTCTTTAGCAATGGAGCAGTTCGAGTCAAGACTATTGATGAGTTTCAAACTCCTCTCATTGTGAATGGCCACCGATTGAAAATTTATCATAAGCCACTCTCAAAAGAGGATTTTGTCAAAATGTTTCAAGAAAATTCTGCAATGAGGGTGGTGGAAAAGAGTCCTTCTCCTCCATTAGCCTAGTCTTTGTTTCTTTCAGTTAAAAAAAAAAAAAAAAAAAAAAAAAAAAATCTTTTGTATAAGCCTGAAAACCGATCATAGATTGGCAGTCTTATACAGAAAATGTAGAGTGAAAATCAGGGGCACTTGACACTCTATATTTTCCAAAAAAAAAAATCTCTCTTTCTTTCCATCTTCACCTCACTTGTCATTCCACTTCACCTCCATCTCATTTTCATCTCCATTCCACTTCACTCCATTTCATTTCCATCTCATTCCACTCATTTCATTTCATTCCATCAATAAAAGTCCCCTTCAGGACTATTTTCATTCAGTTAGTTCTTTTTCTAACTATCTTTGTGCAGTTAAAGGGGTGTTGTCTTAGTTTCCGCAGTTGGAAACCGTTTCCGCAGCTAGCACCAGTTTCCGCAGCCAGAAACGATTTCCGTAGCCAGCATCACTCTGTCTTTACAGCCAGCATCACTCTGTTTTAAAAAAAAAATCTCAGTCAAAGGTTAGCATCATCATCACCAAAGGCAACAAAGGTATGAGGCATCTACAAGATCAAAGAGCAATAATGGGTCAGAAGCCTTAATCAACAAATGGCAAACTTCCAAAGGTATGATCAAAATATCTACCAAATAACAATTTAATGTCATTGTATGCATAGTTATTAGATCATGGAAATTCCACTAAATACAATGATTTGATACGGCAAGATCCATATCACTCCTCTTCCACGATGATAATCCATCCACCTCATTCCTTTCTAACGGTCCCATAATCACTATTAATTCAAACTCGAAATGGGGCTGCTCTTTCATTTATTGGCCGTACATGGAAGAAGTGACCTACTGTACTACAACTCTCCTCCACCATAATTTCCGCAGCCAACGTTGAGACGTGGCGTAAGTCATCCGATCCCAAAAGGACTCAGCCGTTATTCTGCCATTATCACTCCACTCCCGCATGCATTGAACTCATTTCTGTTATTTATCCTTTACTCCCTCGTATTCATACTATTTCATACTCTCCATTTCCGCTGCAACCTCCATAACTTTGCTCTAAACCCTGATTACAGTCACTGCATACGCTTTGAATTTCAATTACGGCCACTCCACTTGCCTTAAGAATCCCGTAATTAGCTCGTTTTTCCCTTGAACGTCCACACACAGTAAAATTTTCAGCCGGGGTTGAAAGCCGAGAATGGGAAAGTTACTCAGAGCTGAACCTGAGGGCCCAAAATACCTGGAGGGGTATCCGCAGATGAAGGAGTCATTGAAGAAAGCAAAGTGGCTGAAATTTATTCAAAAGTTCAGAGGTTATAATAAGGAAGTCACTAAAACCTTTGCTCGGTCCTTTAATGGACACGTAGTGGAGGTAGGGGACTTGAAATTTACAATAACAAAGGCCACAATAGCAGCAGCAACCATTTTACCACAAGAAGGAGACAGATGGTTTAAAAACAGAGGTCTGGATGATCAAGGATGGAAAGTCATGCTGAAAAACCCAGGTATGGATACTTCTATATTTACTAAAGGAATTCATGTGCGTGTAATCAAAGAAGAATTGTCTACGCTGTTATTACTTGTTCAGAAGTTTATTACATGCGAGGGTCGTTTTGGCACCATGTGCATGTATCATGCAAGGATTATGATGAATTTTATGGAAGGCCATGCCCTTAATTTACCTTACTTTCTGTTAGCAAGCCTGAAGAAAATGAGCTCTACTGTTCAGAAACATGTAGGCCATATTTAATCCCACCTTTATCATCACGGGCTCATCAGAATTCTCATTGAAGATCAATTGAAAAATAATAACGATACTTGGGAAAAGTTTTTGATCAGAAATCGCTTCCAAGAAGTGACTGAAGCCTCTGCCAGCAGTTCCCCAAAAATCCCAAAAAGAAGTAGGAGGAAAGAAAGAAATGTTACAGCCCAGGACCTTCCTACAGTAGACACTCAGGAAACTGTTCAGGAGGAAGAAGAGGAGAGAGCTAAAAACAAAAAGCAGAAAAAGGACAAAGGTAAAATAACTATTCAAGAGACATATCCATCCCCTGAACCATCTGTAGAAGAAGAGTCTCAAACTCTGGCCGATAGATTAGCACATCTTCATGCTGCTGCCATCAAAAAGAGAAAACAAAAAGAAAAACAGGCTGCACAAGAGAAAAGCACTAGTTCATACCTGAGAAGGAGCACTAGGCTAAAAGGGAAGGGGTATAAAACCAAAGAAAAACAGTCTCATTTTATTGATTTGGATAAAGAGACACTTGAGAAATCTCCAACTCAGCCAATCATTGAGCTAAGTCCTCCACGTGAGGAAAGCCCTTTTCAGCAGGAAAGAGAAAACAGTCCTCCTTCACCAGAATTTGAGCATAGCCCAAGAAAAAGACCTGAAGTAGACCCTGATTAGCAGCAGGTATACAACTACCTAGAGTCCTTGGAGCAATCAGTTGCAGGACCAAGCACCATATTGCCACTGGATGAATAAGTACAGTCTTTAAAATAGGAAGTGTTTGAGCTAGAAGTCCTAAACGGGCACATTAAACAAGAAAATGAATCATTAAAAGAGCAAAGTAAAGTGGACAAGATTGTCCATCACAATACCATGCTTCACTTAGGACTGTGGCAGAAGAAGAATAGAAAGTGGAAGAAAAAGTGTAAGAAGCTGAGCAGGGAATTGATTAATTTGAAGTTCAGGTGTCTAGTCAAGAAACCAAGGACCATTTTGGCATCAAGGAGAAAGAAAAGAAGGCTGGATGTTCTTGCAGAAGCATCAAAGCACATGGATTGAGGAAAAGAACTAAGTTTTGGTTGCATGAGGACATGCAACACCTTCACAGTGGGGGTATGTAGAGCCTTGAACCTGTACCTTCCCATACACCTCTCAGCCTCCTTTTCCCACTCATTCCATCCACCAAGTTGATTAAATCATTGCATTTTAGGACTTTTTACATAGTTTTCTAACTACGCTGATGACTGTTGTTTGGTTTAGAATTTTGGTTCAGAGTGCTGCGTTTCTGCAGCCAACACAGGTTTCCGCAGTTGATCCAGGTTTCTGCAGCCAGCACAGGATTTCACAGCTATTTTATTAAATGATATGTTACAGGTGTCCTCCGAGAAGATGAGCCACATGGGCAAGTTCCAGGAGTCAAGGACATGGGACGTGTCCCTCCAGATCACCCAGAACACCCATAAAAGCCCGCGTTCAACGAGGAGGCAAATACCGGTCAACAGAAGTGTTCAGCGGTGGAACGGCTCTGTGTTTCTCTGTTTTTAGGCACGTGAAGCTAGGTGGCATCATCCTCAGCCACGGAGACAATCTAGAAGCACGAATCCAACAACCATACTCTCCAGATTGAATGAACACGATGACAGTTACCTAGATCCGGGGACGCAGAGGATTCATGTGTTTTTAAACAGCTGGTTGAATAGCATAGATCTCGTTAAAGAAGTTTGCTTTCTCCTTATAAATAAAGCATCCTTGAACGCTGTAGAGTTAATCATTTTTGTAATCATTTTGTATGTAATTTTTAGCTCCCCACTGTACTTTACATTTGATGTTCAATACATGAGAAGACTGTTTTGCATTTAAGCGTATAATCACTCCTTGAACCGGATGAAGTAGGCAGAGGGCCCCTGTTTTCTGAAGCCGTGTACAGTAACCTTTAATTTCTTGCATTTCTTTTTCTTGTTTCATGTATATTAGCTGTACAGATGTCTTTTAAATTGCTGCGTTTTTATTTCTTTTTCAACATGTATATTAGCTGTACATAAACTTTGATTTCTGTTGATTTACATTTCTGCACTTTTATGTTCATGACTGATCAGTGTGTTATGCAGGTTTCTTAGCCAAGCCCGGGACAATTTTCCTTCTTTTCTTTTCATAACTAGTGGCATGCGTGATCATCTTGTCTATGTTGCTGACCTTCATTGTTTTGCAGTTTTGATTTTCCTTACTGTCATTTCTTTAACTTGCATATTTACTTTCTTCTCTTAGATATCAAGTTGTTCATCTATTGATGGTTCCTTTTCCATAATCAAATAACTTTATTGGGAGCCAAAATATCACTTAGTATAGCTTGATTTAATTTGCTTTAGAACTCACATTACTTGACTTATTCATAACTGTTTCTTACATGATAAATTCAGCTGAAAGGCAAAAGGTTAAGAGAAAGTTAAAGTATTGTGACTATTCTCTTTTATGTAGTTTCTCTTAGATTTCACATTGCTTAACATTTCATGATATCTTTTCATAGATAAGATTAAGTTGAAGAGTTGAAATAGTGTGAGATAGTTGTTCTTACTTTTAGTTGGATTTAA
Organism: Pinus tabuliformis; assembly: GCA_031772625.1. Classification (NCBI taxonomy): domain Eukaryota; kingdom Viridiplantae; phylum Streptophyta; class Pinopsida; order Pinales; family Pinaceae; genus Pinus; species Pinus tabuliformis. Next base: position 1,659,926,784 of record CM062819.1, on the reverse strand, counting down.
TATAGATTCCATTTTCATTTTCATTCAGCAGCAGAGATACTGGGCCGATGTCATTAGTCCTTCATTTGATGTCTTTATTTTCCATTAAGAATTGATTTTATTGCAGTTTTTGTTCAAGCTTTCTTGTAGAATACTTTTTAAGTTTTGAGAAATCACTTAGAGATCACCACAATCATCCACATTTCACTTGCTTTATTACATTTCCATCACATCACAGTAGGAAAGATACATTCGAAAACCAACTTAAAAAAGCTAAAAACGACAAAAGACTAAGAAAACGGTTACCTAAGTACATATAGTACACCTCACTTCATTAGCTTACGAGCCCCAGGTTGACATTTAAAAGTTGCAACTTAGACATCACTAAATTGACCAAACACCTTACCGGTGCCACCTTTGCCTATGTAGGAGCCACAAGCTCAAGGGTTAAGTTCCTGTTGGAAAAGAATGAACAAATGGCAAAGAATTTGTAGCCTTTCAGGTAAGAGGTAGAACAACTTCAACAATAGAGTGTAATTTTTACGTTGGCAGAGGTGAGGAAAGTGAAACATGTTAAAGTATCAACACTTGAGACTACCATGTGGAGATATATGATGGAATTGTCACCATGCATAAATAAGTTGTCCAAGTGCATGGTTTACCATAGTGGAGAAAATAATTTTTTCAAATTCTCAGGAACATACATGCTTCCATCACCCATGTGAAAGAGTGGACAATGCGGTACAAAGGAGCGTTGTTTCACTTGCCAAAGAAGATGAAGACAGACGTAGTTATGGAGAAAGAAAAGGTGTGGATGTTGATTAGGAAATATGAGCAGCTCACCCCATTCACCAATAGCATACAACCCTCATATGCATGGTTGTATAACAATAACAATGTAAACTTTGAAACGGGAACTGATACTGTTACCCGTTTCGTAGAGGTAGCAAAAAAATGACCCGATTTTCAAAAGTGGTGATGCAGAATACACATGTTTTTTTTAGAACATGGTTTTTGGAACTTTAATTTTTTTTCATGTTCAAGGATGAAATCAAGTTTTAGAATGGTAGTGATTTTCATGCTGATTTTAAAAAGTGAGTATTCTGCATCACACCCTTTTTTTAATAGACCTATTTTTTGACTTTTAATTTTCTAGTGTGTGAAATGTAAAAAATTATTTTCTAAATTTGATAGTTTTTTAAGTCGTCATTTTATTCATATTTTCTTGTTCTCTATCTTAAATTTTTTTTTTTGGGGGGTTTTTATTGTTTTGCGTTTTTAAATTAGAAAGTCGATAGTTTGAATTTTAGATAATCTACATATTTATACATCCTTAATTAATTTTTCAATCCACATGAAATAATTGTTTCTAAAAAACAACATTTTTTAACAATGGACATAAAAATAACCATTTTTAACATAAATATAACAAAAAAACTAAACGTTTTGATAATTTTTTGCTAGAATTAACATGTCAAAATCAAAATTTGTATACAAAAATATTAACTGAAAATGGTCAAATAATAGTTTTTTTATGAATTTCATGTCAAAAAAATAATAATAACAACTTTTTTTTTCAAAAAATAATAATTAACTTAAAAATCAATGCGAAAATCACAGTTGTGCTCTCTCTTTCTTTCACATACCTTCCCCCACCCCCCACCCTTACCTACACTAACCCTACCAATGAATATATTAAAATAAACACCCTCCTTTTGAATATGAGATATTTAAATGATTAAGTTTCTAAAATGAAAAAGAGAAGACATTTATTTATTTATTAATTCATGCATGATTTTAATTGTTTACATTTAAGTGGTTACTTTTTTTTTATATTTGTGAATATCAAATTCAATATTAATCACATAAGAATACAAAATAAACTTATATGTAATAATTTATTTAACAACAATTAAATAAAAGAAATTATAATCTATTTAAATTCTAATTAAAATATAACTAACTATATACAAAGGGTTTATATGAAGAAATAAAATAAAACAAAAACTGTATTTACATAACACCCTTAATGCATATAAATGATTATATAATAAAATTAATCAAAGAAGAAAAGGCGGTCACATTAATGCATAAGAATTACATTTTCTATATATATTTAAATAAAAAATTCCATTGTTTGATTACGATAATGAAAATAAAATTTAAAAAGTTAAACAACAATACAACAAATATGAGTTTAAATTATAACTCAAAACAAACGAAAGATAAGGAACTAAAACCTAACATAAATATCATAATTGAATATAAGGTTGGGTTTTAGTAATGAATCACACACAAAATATTATACATAAGTCAATAAAGTTAAAATGCATGACAACGAACTCGATGTGCACGTAATATACATTTGATCTCTTTCTATTATTACATTTTCATTGGAAAACGTTGGGTTATAATTTCCTGCGTGTGCAGTGCATGTTGAATCTTGATATATGCAATACAAGATATAAGAAAAAACAAATTTGAGACCTGTACAGGAAATGACACAAGGAGTGGGATGGCTAGGAAAATTTAAGACAGAAAAATAAACTGAGATCGGAACCAACACTCCGAAGGATTGCTTCGGAATTTCTCAATACAAAGTTCTACATGACGATGGCATGTGCAAGAATCGAAAAGAACAAGTTACAGTTAGTTTAAATCAAACGACAACTCAAAGGAGATTCGTCTCCTACAAGACCATCACTCATCAATACCGGTAAATGATATGAATCATGGAAATCTTACAAAAAAAAATAAAAAATTCCTTCACCATTGTTGGTTCTTGCAACTCTGTCTCACGTCTATGGGAAAGCTTGGAGGTGATCCCTGCAATCAAAAATTATCATAAGTTGCTTGCAAATGTCAATGCACAAGAAAAGGAAAGAAAACAGTTAAAAAGGGAGTCTCTTTGCTCGCAAGATGCTCACTCAACACTGAACAGTCGGGAAGCATTTCGGTGTTGGAAGTGGGAATTTGTTTACTAAGCAGTCGCTTCTCTTCTCGTGAGGAAATATGAATGACTCCGACCCTTATTTGGAAGGCCCGAATAGACGGTTACAAAAACTGAGCAGTTACAATGTCCATATATTTTTTAAAAAATTATTTGCTTCATCCAGCAATGCACAGAGACTTGTTGCTTTAAATATTTGCATTCATATTTGTATGTAGGTGTAGGAAACTCCAAGATGATCAAAAGCCACTCTAACCTGCTAATTTTCCTGGACATTCCGATCAACTAGGCAATAATCTTTGATTAATTCTTACAGGACTCAACCCAACTGCTATTACATGTACCAATCCTCTCCATTAATTCCTTCAAGACACGTTCGCTTGCTCAACAATACCAAATGCAAGAGCAACTGCACTTATAATGTCACTATCTAATGCTCTAAGATTGCATACAACATTTCTATATCGTTATCCTATGTCATCTGTGACTGCATTTCAGAAATTTCTTCATTTTGGGTGATCGTGGGCGCAGCACCACCCCCGGGCCGCCCCGCCCCGCCCGACCGGCGGCGGGTCGATTCCGGGAATCGACCCGCCGCCGGTCGGGCGGGGCGGGGCGGCCCGGGGGTGCCGCTACGCCCACGATCACCCAAAATGGAAAATGCCTCACTATTGCAAATATTGGAAAATGCCTCAATATTGGAAAATGCCTCACTGTTGCAAATGAAATGGTAACTGTAGGATTCATATGAGCTCCAGAAATGTGGCCAACTGAATATATCATGATAGTTACTATCAAACAGAAGCTATAGAACCCCCAAGCTCTGACACTAATGGGTGACTGCCATGATCCAATATTGAGGAACCACATGTTACAAAAACCATAATAAAGGTCGAAATTGTCTCTGTTGTTATCTGCAAATGGATTGAATCCATGGTAAAGAAATAATACTGGGGTTTTATACTGGGGCAAACGGATTGAATCCATGGTAAAGAAATAATACTAGGCTTTTATACCGGGGTTTTCTATTCAGGATTCAAAGCTTAATAATCTTTGTTTTAAAAAGCAATTGTTGGAAAATTTACCCATCAAAGCTTAATAATATTGGGGTTCATTAAACAATAATTGGAAAATTTACCCATAAGGATTTTTATTCCGGATTAAAAGTTTAATGCTATGAGAATTAAGATGAATATGTGATAAGAGTAAAATGAGATGGCAGAGTAAATTGAAACGGCAGGCATACCTTTTGAAGTAGAGTACGAGTAACAAAATCCATGCATCCCTCAGGGCACTGTTTACATTTTTCACAAAATAGGGAACCTTCTTTCAAATTTGCAGTCTCTTGGTCTTCTATTTCACGGTCCGAAATATTCTTTAGCTGACTTGAGTCGTTCTCGGCATCCATTTTCCTAACCAGAAATCAATTATTTCATGGAGATTATAAGAGCATGCGAAATTATATAAAAGTATTAGCAAGTCCATCAGCTCAATCACTGGATATAACAGTACAAAGAAATTATCTAAAGTCAGGAATTTACGATCTGAGAAATTGAGAGATCAACAACAGAGATTTGCAAATATTGGAAAATGCCTCACTGTTGCAAATATTGGCAAATATTTGGGTTATCGTGGGCGCAGCACCACCCCCGGGCCTCCCCGCCCCGCTCGACCGGCGGCGGGTCGATTCCGGGAATTGACCCGCCACCGGTCGGGCAGGGCGAGGCGGCTCGGGGTTGCCGCTATGCCCACGATCAGTCACCTTTACTCTACCTGATTTCAATTTTAAGATGTAATTATAATCTCCCTTTTGGTTTTCATATGAATCGGGAATTTTTCTAACAATGAGGGATTTTTCTTTGTCGATTTATAGAGCCAACGAAATTTTTAGTTTGCAATTCAAGCAGACAAAATTTCATATATATAAATTTTCGATCTTTATGTTCGGTCTATATTTAAAGGCAAACATTTCAATAAAAGAAAACCCTTCTTCAGTGGAAGATGTGGGCACCCATCTCCATATATTTTCACTTATGTTATAAAGAAGCACTCTATCAATGCAATCATACCTGATGCACACCACACCACACATTCCTGCAAACATAAACAAGTCATAATGCAATTCCTCGAATTCTTCCTCGAAAAAAAATGGTGGAACCCTTGCAATTTATTTTATATCTAAGTAGTCTAAACCCATTATGGGCTTTTCAATCTCAGATAAGATAATTTCACTGATACCATAATTGTGTAGGCCAACATTAGAGATGCATAAAGCGAGAAGTACACGTGACCCACAGGTGAAAAGGTCATAGTGGTTGTTCCTATAATGCATATCCACATCCTCTAAGCACGTCAACAGCAAATGCACAAAAAAGGAGGTCCCGTTTTGGAAGTTGAAAGCCACCACTGCGAGCCTTCTAGAAATTCGGACGAACCCAATCTAATACAAAAGTTCCTCACATGTAACAATCGATTGGTCCATCCACGTCCTAGTTACTCTCAAATTCTGTGGCAGGTATCCTGCAGTACCCCACGAATTCAAACACGAATCATATTTTTTTACTCTCTCAGAGTTCCCCGATTCTACCACCGCTATGATTTTATATGGCTCTATAAATCGACAAAGAAAAATCCCTCATTGTTAGAAAAATTCCCGATTCATATGAAAACCAAAAGGGAGATTATAAGTACATCTTAAAATTGAAATCAGGTAGAGTAAAGGTGACTGATCGTGGGCGCAGCACCACCCCCGGGCCGCCCCGCCCTGCCCGACCAGCGGCGGGTCGATTCCCCCCACCGGTCGGGCGGGGCGGCCCGAGGGTGGTGCTCCGCCCACGATCACCCAAACATTTGCAAATGTTGGCAAATATTGGCAAATATTATTCATCTAAGTCTAGATCTAAGTTCATCATCAAAACATGATAAACTTACATCTAAGTTCGAAACACGTCGACTCTTTGTTTTCTATATATAATTTTTCCAGAAAATGTGATTTAGTGTAACTCGTTTAGTGTCTTTTCTTGGAACAAAGAAAAAAAACAAAAAAATGTAACATAATGTCGTGTGGTTCTTCTATGTTAAAAAGTGTGATGAAAATTTGCTTCCCTGATACTTCGGATCGAGAACGTGACACCTATAGTTTGAAATCTGTATCAAAAGTGAAAATTAACAATTCACATCTAATCCAAATTTCAAACCTTCAGTTTATTTATAACTTAAAATAATCTCAATATATGTTAAAACAAGGCAAACACAAAATTCAACGGTAGTTAAAGTTAAACCGCAACTAACTTCCCTATTATAATAGTACAATAGGGAAGCGTACGTCAAATAGTTTATTATTCACCAATAAACCGAAAATCCACTGTCCTAGGGAAACAAAGACATCGAGGTTCCAACTTCCCTGGTAACAGCAATTCGAACGTAAAAAAGTATTCACCGAAAATCCACCGTCCTAGGGAAACATTGACATTGAGGTTCCAACTTCCCTGTTAACAACAATTCGAACATAAAAAAGTACGACACTGGTTGCCTTCCTGCCTAACGTTCAAGTTCGCGGAAGAAGCCTATACTATACGACAGAAATTGCGAAGACTCTCAGAAGTTGTTGTGTTTATTGTTCTACTACTAAATACTCGGGAATCCTATATGAATTAAAATAGATTATCCAGAGAATTCTGGAAATCATTAAACTTCTTTTCCCTCCAGCCCTGGATTCCGCATGACCCCATTCGTTGGTCCTACTGTTGGGACCCAGAAAATAACTCGGGCTTGTCAGTTCCTTTTTCAAACCGACTCTAATATTCTACGTGGCGCTTGCACAGCCTTTGAATGTTTATTTCGCTTATGGAAATCACGACAAGTGGCAAGGCTTTAATCACTGGTTTATTCCCATGGCAAGTCCCTTCGAAGGTAGGGATGCTTCGCGAGGTCCGCTCATAAAAATATTTGAATTAAAAAAAAAACATAAAGAGCGATGCCTAATTTGTGCCTATAAATGTAGCAATGCCTTCTCCATTTTCAACATTCTCAGTTGTATCTTTACTTTCTCGCAGAGTTGAAGATAGAGCAATATCACCCAAATATTGGCAAATATTGAAGAATATTTGGGTGATCGTGGGCGCAGCACCACCCCCGGGCCGCCCCGCCCTGCTTGACCGGTGGCGGGTCGATTCCTAGAATCGACCCGCCACCGGTCGGGCGGGGCGGGGCGACCCAGGGTTGGTGCTGCGCCCACGATCAGTCACATTTACTCTACCTGATTTCAATTTTAAGATGTACTTATAATCTCCCTTTTGGTTTTCATATGAATCGAGAATTTTTCTAACAATGAGGGATTTTTTTTTGTCGATTTATAGAGCCATATAAAGTCATAGCGGTGGTAGAATCGGGGAACTTTGAGAGAGTAAAAAAATATGATTCGTGTCTGAATTCGTGGGGTACTGCAGGATACCTGCCACAGAATTTGAGAGTAACTAGGATGTGGATGGACCAATCGATTGTTACATGCGAGGAATTTTTGTATTAGATTGGAGTCGACTGAATTTCTAGAAGGCTCGCAGTGGTGGCTTTCAACTTCCAAAACGGGACATCCTTTTTTGTGCATTTGCCGTTGACGTGCTTAGAGGATGTGGATCTGCGTTATAGGAACATCCACTATGACCTTTTCACCTGTGGGTCACGTGTACTTCTCGCTTTATGCATCTCTAATGTTGGCCTACACAATTATGATATCAGTGAAATTATCTTATCTGAGGTTGAAAAGCCCAAAATGGGTTTAGACTACTTAGATATAAAAGAAATCGCAAGGGTTCCACCATTTTTTTTCGAGGAAGAATTCGAGGAATTGCATTATGACTTATTTATGTTTGCAGGAATGTGTGGTGTGGTGTGCATCGGGTATGATTGCATTGATAGAGTGCTTCTTTATAACATAAGTGAAAATATATGGAGATGGGTGCCCACATCTTCCACTGAAAAAGGGTTTTCTTTTACCGAAATGTTTGCCTTTAAATACAGACCAAACATAAGGATCGAAAATTTATATATATGAAATTTTGTCTGCTTTAATTGAAAACTAAAAATTTCGTTGGCTCTATAAATCGACAAAGAAAAATCCCTCATTGTTAGAAAAATTCTCGATTCATATGAAAACCAAAAGGGAGATTATAAGTACATCTTAAAGGTGACTAATCGTGGGCGCAGCGGCACCCTCGGGCCACCCCGCCGCCGGTCGGGCGGGGCGGGGTGGCCCGGGGGTGGTGCTGCACCCGCGATCACCCAAATATTTGCCAATATTTGCAACAGTGAGGCATTTTCCAATATTTTCAAATCTCTGCTGTTGATCTCTCAGTTTCTCAGATCGTAAATTCCTGACTTTAGATAATTTCTCTGTACTGTTATATCGAGTGATTGAGCTGATGGACTTGCTAATACTTTTATATAATTTCGCATGCCCTTATAATCTCCATGAAATAATTGATTTATGGTTAGGGAAATGGATGCCGAGAACGACTCAAGTCAGCTAATGAATATTTCGGACCGTGAAATAGAAGACCAAGAGACTGCAAATGTGAAAGAAGGTTCCCTATTTTGTGAAAAATGTAAACAGTGCCCTGAGGGATGCATGGATTTTGTTACTCGTACTCTACCTCAAAAGGTATGCCTGCCGATTCAATTTACTCTGCCATCTCATCTTACTCTTACCAATTCATCTTAATTCTCATAGCATTAAACTTTTAATCCGGAATAAAAATCCTTATGGGTAAATTTTCCAATAATTGTTTTATGAACCCCAAGATTATTAAGCTTTGATGGGTAAATTTTCCAATAATTGCTTTTTAAAACAAAGATTATTAAGCTTTGAATCCTGAATAGAAAACCCCAGTATAAAACCCTAGTATTATTTCTTTACCATGGATTCAATCCGTTTGCCCCAGTATAAAACCCCAGTATTATTTCTTTACCATGGATTCAATCCGTTTGCAGATAACAGCAGAGACAATTTCGACCTTTATTCTAGTTTTTGTAACATGTGGTTCCTCAATATTGGATCACGGCAGTCACCCATTAGTGTCAGAGCTTGGGGGTTCTATAGCTTCTGGTTTGATAGTAACTGTCATGATATATTCAGTTGGCCACATTTCTGGAGCTCATATGAATCCTGCAGTTACCATTTCATTTGCAACAGTGAGGCATTTTCCAATATTGAGGCATTTTCCAATATTTGCAACAGTGAGGCATTTTCCATTTTGGGTGATCGTGGGCGCAGCGGCACCCCCGGGCCGCCCCGCCCCGCTCGACCGGTGGCGAGTCGATTCCCGGAATCGACCCGCCGCCGGTCGGGTGACCCAGGGGTGGTGCTGCTCCCACGATCACCCAAAATGAAGAAATTTCTGAAATGTAGTCACAGATGTCATAGGATAACAATATAGAAATGTTATATGCAATCTTAGAGCATTAGATAGTGACATTATAAGTGCAGTTTCTCTTGCATTTGGTATTGTTGAGCAAGTGAACGTGTCTTGAAGGAATTAATGGAGAGGATTGGTACATGTAATAACAGTTGGGTTGAGTCCTGTAAGAATTAATCAAAGATTATTGCCTAGTTGATCGGAATGTCCAGGAAAATTAGCAGATTAGAGTGGCTTTTGATCATCTTGGAGTTTCCTACACCTACATACAAATATGAACGCGAATATTTAAAGCAACAAGTCTCTGTGCATTGCTAGATGAAGCAAATAAATTTTTAAAAAATATATGGACATTGTAACTCCTCAGTTTTTGTAACCGTCTATTCGGGCCTTCCTAATAAGGGTCGGAGTCATTCATATTTCCTCACGAGAAGAGAAGCGACTGCTTAGTAAACAAATTCCCACTTCCAACACCGAAATGCTTCCCGACTGTTCAGTGTTGAGTGAGCGTCTTGCGAGCAAAGAGACTCCCTTTTTAACTGTTTTCTTTCCTTTTCTTGTGCATTGACATTTGCAAGCAACTTATGATAATTGTTGATTGCAGGGATCACCTTCAAGCTTTCCCATAGACGTGAGACAGAGTTGCAAGAACCAACAATGGTGAAGGAATATATTTTTTTTTTTTTTGTAAGATTTCCATGATTCATATCATTTACCGGTATTGATGAGTGATGGTCTTGTAGGAGACGAATCTCCTTCGAGTTGTCGTTCGATTTAAACTAACTGTAACTTGTTCTTTTCCATTCTTGCACATGCCATTGTCCTGTAGAACTTTGTATTGAGAAATTCCGAAGCAATCCTTCGGAGTCTTGGTTCCGATCTCGGTTTATTTTTCTGTCTTAAATTTTCCTAGCCATCCCACTCCTTGTGTCATTTCCTGTACAGGTCTCAAATTTGTTTTTTCTTATATCTTGTATTGCATATATCAAGATTCAACATGCACTGCACACGCAGGAAATTATAACCCAACGTTTTCCAATGAAAATGTAATAATAGAAAGAGATCAAATGTATATTACGTGCACATCGAGTTCGTTGTCATGCATTTTAACTTTATTGACTTATGTATAATATTTTGTGTGTGATTCATTACTAAAACCCAACCTTATATTCAATTATGATATTTATGTTAGGTTTTAGTTCCTTATCTTTCGTTTGTTTTGAGTTATAATTTAAACTCATATTTGTTGTATTGTTGTTTAACTTTTTAAATTTTATTTTCATTATCGTAATCAAACAATGGAATTTTTTATTTAAATATATATAGAAAATGTAATTCTTATGCATTAATGCGACCGCCTTTTCTTCTTTGATTAATTTTATTATATAATCATTTATATGTATTAAGGGTGTTATGTAAATACAATTTTTGTTTTATTTTATTTCTTCATATAAACCCTTTGTATATAGTTAGTTATATTTTAATTAGAATTTAAATAGATTATAATTTCTTTTATTTAATTGTTGTTAAATAAATTATTACATATAAGTTTATTTTGTATTCTTATGTGATTAATATTGAATTTGATATTCACAAATATAAAAAAAAAGTAACCACTTAAATGTAAACAATTAAAATCATGCATGAATTAATAAATAAATAAATGTCTTCTCTTTTTCATTTTAGAAACTTAATCATTTAAATATCTCATATTCAAAAGGAGGGTGTTTATTTTAATATATTCATTGGTAGGGTTAGTGTAGGTAAGGGTGGGGGGTGGGGGAAGGTAGGGGGTAGGGGTAAGGGTAGGGTGGAGGGGGGTAGGGCGCGAGGCCCATGGGGCCAGTGTTAAGGAAGGGGGGGAGGAGTTGAGATTGGAGGGGAATGGGAGTTAGGGGGTGGGCTTATGGGGAGGAGAGTTGTGGGGTAGGGAAGGAAGAGTTGGGGAAATGGTGCATGGGTGGGTGAGTTGGGGGTAGCAAGGGCTGGCGCATGGGTAGGGCAGAAGGGGGAAGAGGGCATGGGTGAATGGGAAAGATCGGTAATGGGTTGGGTGAAGGGGGCACGACGACGACATACCCACGGTTATTGGGTGATTGAGTTTGAATAATTGTTTAAGACAGTTTATATAACTGATGTATGCATCGTATCTTCAAATAAAATTAATGTTTCCATATTTTGTTAAATGAGAAGTTATGAAGCATTTTTATGTTGTTGGATTATGTCTTAAGTATGATAAATTTTATTTTTTAAATATCTACAATGCACTATCAAATTAGAGATATAATGTATGTTTCATTCAATATACAAATAAAGACTTTTGAATTCATTCAGTGATATAATTTGTTCATAATGTCATGTTTTTTCAGTTTTATAGTTGAAAAAATTTCAATTTCTTTTGTATCTAGCATGTTGTGGTTGAAAACATGTTAAATTTATACTTAGGAAAGAAAAATGATATTCTACCAGAAACATTAATGTGTTTTTTCCTTAAAATTTAACTTTGTTTGAGACATAAAAAATTGGTTTTATTAGCATTTTTTAAAAAGTTTGAAAATTGACCCCTAAAAAAAAAATCATTGTTCGAGTATCAACACTTTCGTTTTGAAGCTATATTTTGCACGAAAATTTCATAGTAAATTTCGTATTCACTGCCATTTTTAAAACACGTTCAAAATTGACACCTAAAAAAAAAAACATCGTTCCAGTATACACACTTTTCGTTTTTAGCACTGTTTTTGATGTTTTTTTGGGGTTTTCTGGCCAGAGTTCCCATTTTGAGTTTATAGTTCCCGTTTCAAAGTTTACATTGTTCAATCTGGATGTCATGGTGGGAACACATAGGATCCCATCAATTGGTTCCCTCACCGAGGCTAGACCCAAGAACTAAGTCAGGTTAGAGATCGATGAGTACATGGAACAACTAAGGTGAGAGGCCACCGGGAATGACTTGGAGCTGAGCACACATAATATGCAGAAGTACATTGGTGGTCCAGTCATGGTCAACACTATGTTGTCCACACTTCACGACAATCTGGATACAAGTTCCAAGACCATATACTTGGATGCTATGGAGGAAAGATTCTACTATAAATAAGACACCATTAAGCAATTTCTGGACATCATCACATAATACTAATATTTGCATGAATATTTGACTGAGAGGCACCGAGTGGATGTTTCTGAGTTAGTATTTTCCTGAACTTTGGTGTCATAGTGTTTTATCTTGGTAGGCACTCTCTAGCCTATTTTTTCTTACATGGGTAAATGTGGAAAATATAATGTTATTTGTAAGTATTTTGTTAGTGAAATTCCAAGTGTCATTAGTGGAATTTGAAAGGTCATCATGTCATGTAATGAGTTATTTCTAAAGAATTTGAAGAGTCATGAGGATAGTCAAAGAGTCACAAAGTGGAATGCCAATGGTCACCCCACCCTTCTTTATACATATAAGCTCATAACTCATAGAAGGGGCTTTTGGGAGCCACACTTTTAGCTAGGTTTAGGCTTAGAAAAGGTCTGGGAGTATTGTGATGAGCCTTGGCATCTCCACAGAATAAAGTGAGTATACCTCTTTGGAGGAGCAGGCGTTCTTGACTCTAATGTTCAACTATTGGGGCTACTGGTCATCAATGGTGTATGTATGGATGGAACTTTCAACTATAATAATAATATTAGAGACACCACACTTTCATGCATATGTTTTTATTGTAGTTGGACTACTCTATTTGCTTTAGTAATGTATGTTGTTTAACTTTTTCATTTTCTTATGAAGTACTTTGTATGCAATTGTATGAATCTTGTTGGACGCGTGTTATTGGATTAACCTGTCACTTGAATTTTTGGACTATTCCATATTTTAGCTTGTGATGTCATTATGCTCATGTGTTCCTTTCAAGCTTCAGACTATTACATAATTCTAAGGGTTGCACTTCCTTTTCCCTCCATGTGTTAAAACCCACATGCATCGCACTTTACTCTTCGCAAGATCACCTGCTTGCTCTCACCCAAAGTTATCTTACTTACCTCTGTGCGCTACCACGGTGAAGGCATCTCACTACCACCCACTGCTAGGAATCCTAAGCCAAATGGTTTGAGTTCTAGTTGGGACTTCTTATTGGGGAGATCCCTTGAATGTTGGTGGGTGCAACACCGTCAACATTTCTCATGCTAAAAGGAGGGCCATATTATAACATTAGAGGAAATTTTAGCCTGAACCTAGCCTCCTAAGGAAAAATAATAAAATAATAGTCAAAATAATAAAATAAGAATTATGAGTATTGGAGGGAAAAGAGAAATTTTTTTTTTTTTAATTGTATTTTTGGCTTATATTCTTATAGGTTTACTCAAAATTTAAGTGTAGACACTCATTTAATGCAAAATTTAATTTTGCATCCAATGAGTACCCATCATGCATACTTTTGAGAAGACCCACATTGATAAAAATTGCAGATAGATTAAAAAAGTGTGTTGGACACACTTTTTTAATCTATCTACATTTTTTACCAGTGTGGGTCTTCTGACAAGGATGCATAATGGGTACCCATTAGATGGAAAATTTAATTATTCATCCAACAAGTGTTTACACTTGAAATTTGAGTAAATATACAACGAGATAAGTCAAAAATACAATTAAAAAAAAGAAGTTTTTCTTCTTTTCCCTCCAAAATGTTTACATGTACCTCTTTTTAAATTTAAAGAATTTTGATTGGTTTACATATTAAGACATAGAAATTACATAAAAATTTTATGGGCACTTTTTGGCTAAAATTTTCTCTAACGGCTGAGCTCTTGAAGTCTGTTTTGATTTTCAACAAATATTTCATGACTTTTACAAAAATCAAAACCCTGACATATTTCCCTAACCTTGCTAATTTTGATGTGCTGGTGAGAATTATAGATGACTAGTCCAAATATAAGTTCAATAACGACAATGGAATACCCTTGTTCAGGCACATAGTTACCTTCGCTGGCTTCTATGACATGCATGAGGTCCCCTTGGATGACATTGCATGTGGGTTGCTCGGTTTCATGTTCGAAAGGCATGCTAAGCAATGGTGTTACACATTTCCCCTAGCCTCTATACACGCTTTTGATCACATTTTCAGAGAATTGTGTTGTTCTTTCATTGTTTATGACCTTAAAGCACTTAGTGAAAAAAAATTAAATTTGCGAAAATCACGTGACAAATCTCTTAAGCAGTTTCACGACCATTTTCTTCATTACTAATTATGAATTTATGTTGGGATGGGGTCGTCTGGGTCAGTTTTGGGGTTAATATAACCCGTGTTTTGATGTAATTTTTGTAAATGATGTAAATTCTTTGTGATTTGTCGATGCGGAGCCCATAGATGGTTAGGGGTCAAAGGGGTTTTAGCCCCTTGTTTATGTAAAGTTTGAGTCAGATTTGAGACACACCCATGGTCCATGGAGCATGGGATTGTATGTAGAAGGCTATAAATAGGTGTGTCTTAGAGAGTCTAATGCTTTAGGATGATGTTAACAATGCGTTAGTAAGAAGAAAGTGATAGCGCAGAAGAGAGGATCGGATAGGAGAGAAGGGCTCTGCAGCTGAGTGCACAAAGGCCTAGGTAGAGTCTGAAGCTAAGTGTGTGAACCCTTGTAGCTGAGTGCACAGGATAGTTTTGAGTCTATAAACATGAACTGAAGATCAATAAAGAAGATTACTGAAGAAGTATTGTATACGTATATTTATTTCTCTTTACTTCTCTTTACAATATATGTTGTGGATGGATTATGTGTTTATGAAATATTGATATAATGATGCGTGATTCACTTCAATAAGTCTTATTAAATGTATGCAATGCATGTTAAGTACATTCATTAAAACTGGGATAAAATCAGTTATGTTTATTAAATACTTAAAGTAGATCTCCATGAGTACTAATCTAGTGTTTTTTTCTGGTCCATGTAATTGGATGAATAGACTGTTAAGGGATAACAAAGACCAATTGTGGACCTTCGCGAAGGTCTGAAGTCTGTTTTAACAAAGTTGTAGTTCCAATTCCTTAGGTCTTATAGATCTACATGAAGGAAGATCTAGGGCACTAAAAGACATCACTTTAATCTCTTGATGCAGAAACTTGGTTACAACATCCCCACATATTGTTTAGAGTGAGACTGTCGCCTACACTATGTGGGTTGTTGCCGAAAGGGACATTAGTGTAAGGTTTTGTTGGTTGGTGCAACTAACTTTAAACCTGGGTTTGGACACCCTAAGCTAAAAAATGGTTCCATTTTCAGGATCGAGGTCAGCTGGAAAAGTGGTTTGGTAGAAAAATTCAAGAATTCGTAGTGCAAGAAAACAAGAATCTACACCTGTCAAAGAGAATTGGTTGGATTGTTATTTGTATATGGAGATACATGAAATTTTCTTCTACACCATATCGATCAAATTATACGATTGGTTAGCTAAGATGGAAGATGGTCAAGGGAGGTGGAAGCTCGATTTTCTAATATTGTGGACTCTAGAACTCGTACAACAATTAGAAGCCTCTGAAGACAAAATCGCATGGGATGTCGATCACTGGTTCAATCGAATTATAGGAGGATTTGTTACAACATTTGCAATTGATACCACAATTAGCAACCATGAAGTGGACCAGATATTTTTCAAGTGACCATGAGGTATGTATTTAAAATATTTGAATACTTGGATTAGGATGTTAATATGTGAAAAACGAGTTATGCCATTGCCTTGATGTTTAGAGGTAAGCAAAGTCGAAAACTTTTTAGAGATCGAGAGAGATCAGGTCCTGAATACAGCCCATTCACTAGACCCCCTTCGAGTGATGACGAGGGAGCAGTGGAGGCCTCATCATAGTGTGTTGTTCATCTAATAAGACAAGGTTTTCCATGGACACTTCATCCATCCACTCCACCTCCACCTCATAGACCTTCGCCCACACCTCGGCCACTAATACCACTGTTCATCATGTTGAACACAATGAAGTTGTGAATTTTCAAGGGCATAGGGAGTGAAGAAACATAGCAGTTCTGGTTTGTTGTGAATGCTATGTGGATAGTGCAACAAATTACTTATGATAATATAAGGAAGACATAGTTGGTTACTGCTCTACAGGATCTCGTGCTAGCTCGGTATATTAAGTCTTGCTTTGATAATCCCCTAGAAATGCTAGCAGAGACTAAGGCCACTTTGAACAAAGAGTTTAGTAATCCTAAGTCTGACTCGTAGTCAGTAGCTAGATTTAAGGAAATCTCGATGAGGTTGCATGTGATTCCTATTCAGTTTAACACCTTGGGGGTACAACAAATTCACTCTTAGTTATAGAGTCTCTACTTGGAATTATAGGGCTTGAAGAAGGAAACGGAGACTAAACCAGAGGTTCATGCGGAAGTATGGTTTCTAAATTGTAACATCTAGGGGTACGATAAAGACCACTACCCCATCTTCATAAATTATATTATAGGAGGGCGACGAATTCATCTAATGCTAGAAGCTCCGGCAAGACCAAGCATGGGGGATGTGCTATGGTGCACTATTTGTCAGGTTGTTGGAAATCATGTAACATATAACTGTCATTTGCTTCAAAAGTTTGTCCAGACACCACAACAAGTGTTCTATAACTTTTGCAAATTGGTGGGCCATGATGAGTGCCATTGTCGCAGCCATGAGCTGATGGTGGAAAGAACACCTACGTACTGAATGGAAGAAGAAACTTGACCTCCAAAGTAGCACGCTGAAGGAGAAAATTGAGGATATTAGGGACTAGGATGAGGTCGAGGAGGAGGAGGGCCTGATATATGTCGGGGTCAGGTTATTTTTTACAACTGTGGAACAGCAGGGCACTACGCGCGGGAGTGTCAGAATTAGACACAATTGTTGTGTCAATATTGCAACCAGTTCGACCACATCATAGAAGAATGCCTGGTGCTAATAGCTAAGATGGAGGAGAAGAAGGTGTAACCTCAAAAACCTATGCAGAAAATATAAATGGTCAGAGTTGAGCCCCGCGAGGAATATGAAAAAGTGAATATAGTACTGAGGAGTGAAATAATGACTAGCGATGATAAGGGAAAACAGCCTGAAGAGAACGGATGGGTCCTCAAGGCTTGAGAAAATGAGGTTTTATTTGATCTAGAGCACGCTAAGGAAACTTTTATGGAAGCCAAGAAGAGCTTTACTGAGGCCTCCACCTCAGGAAGCTAGAACAAAGTGCAAGAAACCAACGTGCCTACAGAGGATGATCCCTCTGTCCTTACCACATTCTTGGAGACCTGCATGAAATTGTCACATGATAAAAATGTTGTGGAAGGCCTGAAGGAGTTAATAAAAGAATGTGCTAGAAAAGAGAGTGTCTCAGATGGACACCACATAGTCATAAAAATTGGTAAACATAAGCGAAGAATAGGGGGCGAGATGAGGCTCACCGCACATAGAGGAGAATATGAAATGAACTAGGTCATTTTGGATTTTGGGTTTGACATGAACACTTTTCCTAAATAGACATGGGAAAGAATGGGGAGACCTACACCACACTGGTCTTTGATTTAGCTTAGAATGGCGAACCAGTAGATGATCATCCCTATGGGACAATTATATGGAGTAAGTATTGATATTGAAGGCACAAGCGCGATGGATGATTTTGAGGTGATAGAAATCGTCGATGACAGAAATTCATACCCCATGCTCCTAGGAATTGATTGGGCCATTGATATGAATGTAGTCATCAATTTTAAGAAGAGGAAAATGCCGTTCGAGAGAAAATCACTTCGGGTTGTAGTGCCATTGGACCCTATAGAAGGGTTGCACTACACTAAACGAGTCCACGACTATGAAGAAAGTGAAGATGAACTGGATTAGATCTACAAAATAAAAAAAGCAGACCAGGACGGGATCAATCTGACAGCAGATGGATGGATTGCATGGGACCAGGATATTTCCTGCACCTATGATTCGAATTAAGAGTTGGAGCATTGGTAGAATCAGTTGCATGAAGTATCTACATTGTGTTGCAACATGATGGCTAAATCGTTGCACTGCGTTTTGTTGGAGGTAAGGAACTTAACTTATTGTGATGGTTTAAATGATGTGGATAATTATTTCAATGCATTTGAGCATGAAGTCCCCAAGCATCACCGCTTCCAAGCATTAGATTTGTTACTATGCACTATGGCCATACAATGGTGGGGAATGCACAAGGATATCTTTGATGGTTGGCGGGATTACATAAGGATGATGAGTTTGTGGTTTGGTTGTTCTAACACTCAGTTGACTGAGAAATATCATGAGAGGGATGATCTCCATGGTCACCTAGTGAAATGGACTTAAGCTTATGGAACGGAGACACAACCAGAGTGGGTACACTTATTCTGCCATACTTTGGACAGAATCCATGTGAACTGGTATTTGGAAACATAGGTACAGCATGGTACCACAGAGTGGGATATATTGAGAGAAGGATTCTTATTGACCTTCAAATTTGATGAAAACTTCATGAGCATTGATGAAGCACTACAAGAAATGAAGGCGGTTATCTTCAGAACACCGCAAGAACCTTTGGAATGGGTTCAACCAGACTAGCTCACCCATATACACCATGCACTGGAATGTTATAATGTAACCAATGAAGAGGAGAATGATGAAACAAGGAATATTAATATTCCAAAGGCAGAAGGGAATCACGAAGTCAAAGGTCCATAAATAGAGAGTGCAGACATCACCACGCCATTGAAAACAAAGCAAAGATTGAAGATTACTAGGATGACACTACGGTGGATAAGGTTGTTGAGTTACTCTGTGAATATCAGGATCTATTCCCTACCATCTTTTCGAACTTAAAGGAAATAATAAGAGACTCGCATATTATGAAAATCACTCTAAATATGGACGCAAAGCCTGTTAAATGGAGGCTGTATCGCCTAAATCCTAAGCATAAGGAAAAGGGTCATTAGGAGTTGGATAAGATGTTGGAGACGCATCACAGAACCTATCGTAGAATATGATTAGGTGAGCCCAATGGTGGTTCAGTAAAAGAAACAGTAGGGTGAAATATGGTTTTTCGTAGATATGAGGAGTTGAATGATGCCTGTGTCCATGACCCATTCCCGACACCGTTTAAAAATAAAGTGTTGGATAAAGTTGGAGGGTAGGAGGCCTACTCATTCACTAATGGGTTTTATGGGTACCATCAGATCAAGATTGCGCTAGAGGATAGGAGCAAAAAAGATTTAGCGATGAAATGGGTTTGTTTCCAGTATACTGTGATGTCATATGGACTCAATAATGTGCGTATGATATTATCTCAAATAGTTATAGAAACGTTTTAAGGAGTTCATTCATAATTTCTTGGAAGTATACTTTGATGATTGTACAGTGTTCGGTTTAGTGAATCACCATGTAGCAAGTCTACACCTGATGTTGGATACATGTCGTAGATACTAGATCGAACTGAACCTGAAGAAATTCTTCTTCTATGTTTCCTTTGGGATCTTGCTGGTTCCCGTGGTACGCAAGCAAGGATTGATGGTGGACCCTACAAAGATTGCAGTGATAGTGAATTTGGAGGCCCCAAGGAGTGTTAAGCAGTTGCACGTGATGCTGGGACATACAAGATATTAGAGGAAGTTCATCAAGGCTTATGCTCAGATTACCACGCCCATGGAGAAATTGTTGAAGAAGGATGCCACATTATATTGGGATGAAGAATGTTAGTGCAGTTTGGATGTATTGAAAGAGAAGATGGTCACTGCACCGATCTTGGTCTTCCCTGATTGGAAGAAGGAATTCCATGTACATGT
This sequence comes from Pinus tabuliformis, assembly GCA_031772625.1. NCBI lineage: Eukaryota > Viridiplantae > Streptophyta > Pinopsida > Pinales > Pinaceae > Pinus > Pinus tabuliformis. The sequence continues at coordinate 1,659,906,660 of CM062819.1, read as the reverse complement.
CGATGCCTCTTGCATTGTGTTGGGTGGAGTGCTAACATAGGCTGGCAAGGGAGAAATGGACCATCCTATAGCCTTCACGAGTAGGAAATTATTGAATGCCAAGAAGAATTACCCAATGAAAGAGTGCGAAGGGTTGGCTATGGTGTACACACTTCAAAATTTTAGGCACTATTTATTGGGTCGACATTTCAAAATGTACATAGATCATTCTACCTTGAAATACCTAGTCAATAAGCTTGTTTTGGGGTAATTATGAAGCCAAGGAGGTTAAATGTAGGACATGATCATTTGTCACAAATAGAAACAGGAGAAGAGCCTACTAATTTGGACGAAGGATTGACATATGCACAGCTCTTTAGGGTGCACATAACAGACAATCATTTTTAATATATTATCCATTTTTTGGCTATGGGGATGGCACTAAAAGGGTATACATGTCAGCAAAAGAAGGAACTAGTAGTGCTCGCAGTAGGAGTTTTCAGTGATTGTGCAATATCTTTATAAGATGGGTGCAGAGGAGATATTGTGAAGATATGTTCTAGACATTGAGAGGGGTAGCATTCTCCTTGAAGATCATGGAGGGGATGCAAGAAGAAATTATGCAGGAAAGGGGACTACGAAGAAGATTTTGGGCGCAAGCTTATGGTGGCCTACATTGCACAATTTTTCCATAGGGTATTGTACGGCATGCAACGCATGTCAAAGAATCGGTAGACCATCGCGAAGGGACAAGTTTTAACTAAATCATCAAGTATATTGGTATCCATTTGAAAAATGGGGAATTGATTTCATTGGGTCAATTCACCCCCCAGGAAAAAAAACCGGTGCATGCTATATCATCACTGCGATGGTGTATCTAACTCTATGGGCAGAGGCACAATTGGTTAAGGATTGTATAGGGGCTACAGTAGTGAAGTTTTTATTTGAATATGTTTAAACTAGATTTGGTTGCCTGAAGGTGTTGATGAGTTATCTAGGTACACACTCCCTAAATGGTACAATCAATGCATTAACAGAAGAGTTCCAAGTCTACCATCAGAAGAGCACTCCATATCATCCAGAAGATAATGGAATAGTTGAGGCCTTTAATAAGATTTTGGAGAACATGCTGACAAATATTTGCAATGCGCAGTGGAATGACTGGGATGTGCACGTACCTGCAATGCTATGGGCTTACAGGACTACTTGTGAAAAGATGACAGGGAAAACACCTTTTAAATTTGTATATGGTGTAGAAGCTATAATGACGATGGAATATATTGTGCCTAGTCTATGTATAGCGGTACAAAAAAATATGGCAGATTACAAGACATTAGAGAAATGACTTGTGCAACTGATGGAGCTTAAAGAAGATATATTTTTGGTTGGATTTCATCAACAAGTACAAAAGGAACGTGAAAAAGCATGGAACGATCAACAAATCAAGCTTCACACGTTTGAGGCAAATGATCTGGTTTTGTTATATGATAGTAAATTCACAAATTTTATGGGGAAATTTCAGATGCATTAGCTAGGCCATATATTATCAAAGAAATTATAGATGGAAGTGCAGTTTATCTCGTGAAGCTGAATGGAGAATGTTCAGTGACAAAAGGTGTCTTTTTAACTCCCAATTATCCTCACATTAATTGTCAACCCAGAGATGGTTTTTTATTTCAACAATGTACTCAATCTGAGGCGGTCACTTGCCCAAGAGTAATGTTTTGTAGTATAGTGCTTAAAATGCAAACATAAATGAATGATGGAAACAAAATCTAATCGGGGCAGCAAGAAACTGAAATGTTCTGTAACTAAATCATTTACTTAGACAATCATCAGTCGAGGACTCAGTAATGATAACTCTCTCCCCTCTGAACTGATGCAAATGAAAATCAATCATAGGCAAGATCTCCAATCTGAGAACTTAGATAGCGGTAGTCAGTGTCCTTTACAATTGTTGATCTTTCAATCCACACTAAAGCAAATAACTGGAAATGGAAATTCAATTGGAAATGCTCACTAAAACACACTTGTTCCAATATTAGTTAAAAGGTGAAATCAAATCCTTGTATGAAAGTGATGACAACTAAGCCTATTTGAACAACAACACTAAATTAATGGAAATGAACAACAAAGCTAAATTAATGGAAATGAACAGCAATCTGAAATATAACGGAATAGTAAAGCTAATTAAGTGGAAACACATAGTGACTGTAATTAAACTAAATCAACAATCTTATCCTAGCAGAATCAACATTAACCACAAGTGTAATAGGAATGGCCGCAATTATAATTGAACGGTAATTAAGTGAACAATGACCACAGTTGTAAGTGAACTGTAATTAAACGAACAACAATCGCAACTGCAAATGAACAACAAAATTTGAATTATATAGCACAATATTATTTCAGAATGAACATCATGACATTTTAAGTTATGAATAATAATCTTGCTATCAACATAATCCAATCACGATTTTGATATAACAGGGCGATTCAGCGAAATGTTTAGAAACAGGAGATTACTGAATAAAAAAAATGAAAGAAATGAAAAGGAAATCAAACCATCACACAGAACTATAAAATATTGGTACAGGTAGCAAGTGGATCCACCAGGGCCGGGCCCTTAGCTACTAGTGAAGCACCGCCAGATTATTTCAGAAGATGCGAAGGATTTGCAACTGTTTTTATATGTTAATCATTGCATAAGCATTACAATAGTGTTGTTCTCTACTTCAACAACGAGAGTCAACAATAACAGTTACAATTTCTCAATAGTAATTGTCCCATTCCTCCTATCCTACCTTATCTATCTATAATCTAATAATCCATCTAATTCTCTTCTAATCATCCATCATGAATCATGAATCCATTATTCCCTTTCTTTGATATCTGTTTTTATTTAAATACAGAGAAAGTAGAGAGAAGTGACAACAAAGATGATTACAATATGATTCTCATTACAAAATTGGATTTCTCACAACAAATTGATAAACAAGATCCTATATGGAATATGTCTTCATCAATCATTCAAGAGGAATAGGTCGAATTTGGCATTGCAACTGAGATATTTTGGAAAACGGCCACAACAGCAAACCTGAGAAAAAAATCTCTAGAAAACCTTCCATTTCTCTTAGTATAGAGCAAGTTTTGGAAAACGACACATTGCAAAACTAACTTGGTCCGTTCTGGACAAAACCCATGTTTCGGATTTTCCAAATTCTTGTCCATTTGCCCAAAATATCTAATGAAAAATTACCGCTTCTTATTCCAATCAATTTTTGAGTTAGAATATTTAATCATGAGCTGGAGATCAAATCTTCAATCTGGAAAATATCTTGGAGGCTAAAATGGTGAAAATTTTTATTAATAAACCATAATTGGTAAAATCATGCCTAATAATCAATTTATTAAAAATAAAGGAGAAGAAATAATATTTATCCATAAGAGCATAAATAATTATAAGATGGAATTATATGATAAACCATGATAAATGACGTGATAAAGAATGGTAGAAATGGATGAAATAGGTGTTAAAAAGTGATAATAATAATGACATATTAACGGCCCAACATACCCCCGAACTGAATATATTGCATGTCCTCATGCAACCCAAAATTGAATATATTGCATGTCTTCATGCAACCCAAAGACGTTATGTTAACCAAGCAATGAATTCTTCCTCAAATAATGAATATTCAATTTTAGCAATGTTGACGAAGGCGTAACAATTTTTTCACTGACGTTCAACTTATGTGTATATGAAGTTGCAGCAAAATATGATATAAGCAACAACAAACTTCATTAACCATTTTCTAAAAAACTATAAACAAGAATTTGTTGAAAATTTTCAAGTGGATTTATAATATATTAATACTTCTATGATCCAAAAATCAGATCGTTTTGATGCACGGATCATGGCATATAAGAAAAATGGTTGTAGGTGAGAGTGCATGATTTTTGAAATTGTATGCACTAGTTTAACATGAAATTCTCTGGGTTTGTGTATTTTAATGATATGTCTGTGTTATCCAGAAATCACAAGAATTGAGTTCCTAGTTTTAAAAATATATGGAAATCAATTTCTACACTGTATAAAAATGAAATTGTATGCCTTAAATGAGAAAGAAAGTAGGAAACGTCCATCATGAATAGCAATGCCTCCCCCAAACTTAAGAATTAGCATGCCCTCATGCAATGCTAGAAAAAAATTGAGGTGGTCGCTACCATCTGTTGAATTCTATGCTTGGTGTAAAACAACATGGAATAAGGGGGTGTCGAGAATGAATAAGAAGATCAATGAATGATAAAGACATGGTCATAAAAAAAAGAAATAAAAGCAACACTCCCCCAAACTGAAAGATGATATGTCTCTGAAAAATGGGAAGTGGTAAATATGTGGAATGAATGATGATAAATAATGCTCAATGGATTTTCATGAAATTCTCCTAAATTCGTAATAAATCAGAAAATTATGCTATTTTACCTCAAGTTTTACCTCTGAAAGAAATGTAGAATGACATCTATGGACTGGAATTTGTTGAAGCTGATGTAGGTAGAGTTAGTGTTGAAAGTGATGCAAAAGGTGGAATCTAGGCAAGCACATCATGTCTGAACGATTGTTTGCGTTCACAAGTTGCTCGAGCCTCTTTTGTTAGTTGCAACAGTGTGGTTGTGCTATGAATAGAGTTTCCCCCCATATTTGTTGTTCTCTTGTAAATAAATCACTATTTTCCATACAATGTTCTTGAATCCACAGTGTTAGTTTTGAATAGCAACAGATAAGATGCATGCAAAAATTTCAATCAGAAAAACTTTTGTATACATGCAATACTAATATTTTGTCAAATCAACAAGTTATGGCAGAGTGCAGTAATTAGATCACATGCTATCCCATAATGGATACATTCCCCCCTCTAATTGGAAAAGGGATTCCATGACCATAAAGCATATGAAAGGTGTTGAGCTGATGGCAAGGCAAAGGAATGAACAATACAACAATGAATGAAGCAGAGTACACATATCAATGATAGAACGGCAAGAGGTATGGTTATAATGAGAGAAAAGTTTGTAAAAATAGCTATGAATATGAGATAAGACGCTTTGGATTGATGATAAGTTATGCAAAAAAGAAAAATAATAGCAATATGCCAAAAATATTCTTTGCTAATGAAATTCTAGCTGAAAATGATGTGATTGATCTGAAAATAATTTCTCATGCGTAAAGGTTCAAAATAGGGGAAAAATAAGAAAATAACTTCTTTGAGAAAAAGAGAAAATAAGAAAATGGTATTATAGTAATAATTGACAATAAGATATAACCTCAATACCATAAGCAGAGCCTCTGCTGCCAATAGGCATCCATAGCCTCGACAGGGTTGCTTTTTAACTTGTATGAGCTAGGATCCTCAATTTAGAAATGGAGAGTTCTAGTGCTGTTCTACAGAAGAGATCAGTGTGCCAGTGTGGTAACTAGATAACTACACTACCATTCACTGGGATGTAGCAAAAGTGATCAGGTTGGCTCGTGATGAGACCTCCTGTTCCAAGGAAAATTTGGCTATCTAATGGATCATAACCCTCGTGTGGTGGCCATAATGGGAATGTCACTTTGTTAAAGCCTTATGAATATGGTAGGCTAGCTCATAATGACACCCCCTATCCTCCATATGCAAACAATATTTTGCTGTTATTACACATTTTTATGATAAAAAGATGGAGGCTTAGTACTCCTTAAGAGCAGAGATGGTGGAAGAATTTGAACATGTCAATAGAAAAACATATACCCATAATCTCATTTAGTACAAACGGTGAAGATTATAACAAGGAAGGGTGGAACCAACATGGTATTAAGATGATCAATCAGTATCATGTATGGCAGAAAATGATGTAGTAAAGTAATATATAAATAATTGTGTCCCTTTTGAAAATAATCTATCATCAAGGAGTTGTCCAATTAATGATCATAACGTGAATGATATTAACTCGCTTCAATAGAATCCATAATTCTTATCCTCATAAAAGTAGTGTACTTCATGAAAGGGAATCAATAAAATGTGTTTGCGATGAACTAGGAATAATCCCACAAGAGGAAGGAAGGTTTGTTCTCGAAAATACTCTGAAAGTGTTGTTCCTTTGAAGGAACAACAAAAACATTCAAAAAGGTGTTGTTACTTGTAGGGAACAGTAAAGGAAATGCATGCCAAAAAGTGTTGTTTAGATATATCTAAGTAGAGGAGGTATGATGGATATCATAGGGTATGAGGCCATTTCATATCATCAAACATCAGGTGTCCAACATTTGTCGAGAAGTCATTCCAAGGAACAAGCCATTCACCACACGTAAGGGACATTTTTTCTTCAAACTATGTTTCTAGGAAATAAAAGATGAATTTGAGAAATGTGAGAGAGTTTTTTGTCCATAATTGACTTACAAAGAAAAACCTTTTTTTATTTTTTTCACAGGTCTCATGGTTTGGGAAAAATGTCAAAAACATCATTTGCCTTAGGAGGGTTAGTGCACCTTTGGAGAGACCTTGGTAAAATCAATTTTTATCCTTTATGAGATGCCAAAATGACTTGCCTGATGATTTAACTGATAAATAGACACAAATATTTTTCCAGTGAGCTATCATGAGCTCACTTTGGAGTTGAGGAAGGTCTTAAGAAGTTGACTGCAACATCACTATGCATTTCGGTAGCCTCATTCTCCTCATTTTGACCAGTCTTGGGAGATTGGTCATTTGCTAGAGAAAATTAACTCCAAATTCCAAAATTCAAGATGTTCTAGAAATTATACTCAAGAATCTTTCCAATGAGCTATTGTACACTCAATTTGGCTAAAGGAAAGTCCTTCAAAAGTAGGTAGAAAGCAGCACTACATTTTTGACTAGTTTGCTCAAAAAGTGTTGTTCATTTGAAAGGAACAGAAGAAATGAAAAAGTGTTGTTCCTTTGAAAGGAACAACAGAAATGCGAAAGTGTTGTTCCTTTGAAAAGAACAACAAAATTGTGGAAGTGTTGTTATTTTGAACGGAACAACACTTTGTTGTTCCTTTGAAAGGAACAACAGAAATGCAAAAATGTTGTTCCATTAAAAGGAACAACAGAAATGTGAAAGTGCTATTCCTTTGAAAGGAACAAAAGAAATGTGAAAGTGTTGTTCCTTTGAAAGGAATAGCAAAAATGCACAATCATAAAATGCAGGCACGCAAAAAATGAATTAGTTGTTCATTGCATTGATGTTGAGGATGGGTTACAATTTGAAGGAAGCAACACCTGAAACATAAAAATATAAAAGAAATCAGGAAAGAAACAACATTTTATTTAAAAGCAGTATGTAAATAAATAAATTAAGTTACAACATCTATGATATTATTTCTTAAGGTAGGGAAAAAAATGATTTCTTTGAAAAGTGTTTTGGCAGTAGTGACATGACATGAATCTTCAAATGGAAATCAATTCTTCATTTCTTCAATTATGAATCTGTTGGGTAATAAATTGGATGAAATTCCATTGTTTCATTAAAATTTCTTTCAAGAATTGCTCGTCCATAATTTACATTCTTTATTCTCCTAGGACCTACAAAACAACGAGTGTCTACCTGGAATAAAAAATTAAATAGTGGAGAAAGAAAGGTGATCAACTCCCCTAATCCAAGAATTATACAAAAAAACAACAATTAGTTACTCTGTATAACAAATCCACGGAGAAAATAACAAAGTAAAATTTATTTGTCACTTGCGGGAGAGAGTGGCCAATCATGCTAACCTGCATTTTTTTAATCACAACTTCTTCTTTTTTCATCCAAATTGAGGGATTCCAAAGCTAGATGAGAGATAATTCAAAGGTATATCTCCAAGAGAAAGAAGTCTTAAAAAATCAATGATATGATATGTGAATTTTACTTAGAACTACCAACATAACACAGTCATTTTCGATTACCCCACTTAGAACAACAGTGGATGTTTTAAGCATAGATTCTTCGTTTGATGTCAGATTCAAATGATTCAAATTGGAAAAGAAATTATATTAATTTATTTATCTCCAATAGAAATAGGTTTTGAATACAAGAAGAATTGATAGGTCAAATACTCTAAGGAGCAGCTGGAAAGACAGAGTTTTAAGAGTGTTGATTTACGATAAACAGTCAGTAGTTTGATCATAACATCCTCATATGATATCGAAAATGAGTGATTCCAATTTTCTTGTAAACTATATTCATAGGGGAAGCTACCATTGAAACATGTTTTAAAAATATGGTCATTTATGCCTCCAAAAACCGACTGTCCCAACTCTGTTCCCGAGCTGCCCACTAGACACCCTCTCAATGTTTTGGTTCTAACTTTCTCATTTCAAGTCCAAATTGAACAATTCAAACTGGGTTTGAAAGTAGGCATCAATCGATACCTAGGATAGAATATTTTTTTAAAAATATAGTCATTTAGGCCCCCAAAACCTAACTGTCCCAACTGTGTTTTAAGAAATTTCATCAAGCCCACAAGCCAAAAAATATGATATTCAAGCATTTTTTCCAAATCCGTGATAAAAATTAAAATGATTGTTTTCAGAACTATTACTTATTTTGTAATTCATCTACGTACACAAATTAATTAAAAAATTTATCAGTAATTTTGATTTCAACAACGTATTGCAACAAAAACAATTATTTTTACATTAAAAACAAAATGCATTTATTTATGTCCTTACTTATTTTATTTTTTTTACACTAACCTACTTTGATTTGAAAAATGAATATTATTACATATAAGAGTACTTCCAGTGGAGCCATTTTTGAAATAAGGCTTCAAGTATGCACATACCAAAATTGAAAAATGCATATTAATGAATATTAGGGTATGAGAAGCCAACTTCCCTTGAAAAGATGGTGTCAAAAATTGTTGAAGTATGGAGTGATGCTACAAACAAGTGATGGATTGAAACCAATCTTCAATATATCCTTTACTTTGTTGATTTCCCATAGTTATCATATCATGAAGTTCTTGGGCTTTTGAAACGGCTTGTTGATGGAAACTAGAAGAAACCTCATTTTTTTGCATAACTTCTACGATTTTTGAATTTGAAACATTCTGAATCTCAGCATAAGTTTTCTCTTTTGGTGCATGTGAGATAGATTGGGTGGGAAGGGGGGTAAATTTTCCAGTTCAACACTGGAAGTATGTTGTACTGGTTTATTATGGTGAAGGTGTGGAATGAGTTGAACATGAAATTGTGTACGGAATGGAGCATTTTGGTGATGTAGTTGATTGGGTTGAGTGGATGATTTTGATACGCAAGAAAGATTTTGTGGAAGAGATGGTGAATAATATAGCGAATGTGTTTGTGCTACAAGATGAGGGAGCATAGTCATGCAATCATAAGATGAACCACGCCAAATTTGTAGACAATATTGGTGGTGGTTATATTGAGATTGACATGGCTGCCCTAACACATTAGTATTCCATAATGGATTATGCAATTAAGAGAATGGAGAAGAAGGGTTTTGAACCATACCTGTAGGCCATGATTTCCATGGTTTTGACCTTATTGTAGCTTCCTTATCTTTTTGATATGGTACTTCCATCGTAGATAAGGAAGAACAACGATCTATGGGATGTTCCTTTCAGTAATGAAGGCAAAACAGTTCATCAAATTCTTGATTTTTCTAAACCTGTAAAGCATCCAATTGTGAATTTAGAGAGCTAATAAAATAAATTTTAAAATGTTCAAATAAATCATTGATTTTAGCTCTTATGTCTTCTGTTCCTGTAGCAGATTTGGAAAAGAAATAAAAAACATCTCTAGAATTCTTACCTGCCTTGGATATTCCTTTTGAGTACCTTATGCACAGTTCACAAACAGCATCATATGATAACTACAAAACACCATCTTTTCCTATCAGATTTAAGTGTTCTAAAAATTCATCTTTTATTCCTTTGAGTAAGAGTGTTTTTAAGATCTCTTTTTCCAAATACTTATGCTTTGATTTTTGAAGGTTGTAATGAAATCGTTCTACATATTCCTCCAAGCTTTCATCTTCCCCTTGTATCATATCGAAAATATCTTCATTGGATTTGTAGTAGTCTTGGTACTTCTTCAAGAATATGTTCGTCATGTCCTCCCATGTTTGGATGCAGTTCCCACCTAGGCTCATGAACCATCAGAGAGCTGCTCCTTTTACACTAAGAGAAAACACTTTCAACCTTTGATCATTAGTATAATAACCATATCCTCTACAAAGTATCTCAAACTCAAATAAGAATGTATCTGGGTCTTCATTTGTCAAACCATGGAAATTTGGTAGAGAAGATGGGGGAATTATGTGCATTTGTGTCACTCCTAGATCTTTGATAGGGAATTCAAAAGTAGAAATGTGAGCCATTTCTTACCATAATAGAAGATGTTATTCATGTGTTTCTTTGATGCTCCTTCTTCAAATGTTCCTGTCAATTGGTTAGTGAAATTGGTGGTGCTTACATCACCACTTGAGTGAAATCATGAGTTTTGTTTTTTCAAAATTTCAAATTTTTTCTTAGTCATTCATGTAGAAATTCAAACATTTACTTCTACCCTAAGTTCTTTAACAATTCTGCTGGAATGCAGACGAGGGAGTAGGGTTTTTACATTCTCCGTATACAACTTCTTACCTTCCATTTTTAATACCCAATTCTCTCTTAACATGCACTCATGAGATGCACACTACTCCTTAGAAATTCCTACAATCTCCCCGGCAACGATGCCAAAATGTTGAGTGATAAAAGGTGTCTTTTTAACTCCTAATTATCTTCACTTTAATTTTCAACCCAAGGACGATTTTTTATTTCAAGAATGTACTCAGTATGAGGCTGTCACTTCCTCAAGAGTAATGTTTTGCAGTATAGTGCATAAAATGTAAAAGTTAATGAATGTTGGAAACAAAATCTAATCAGAACAGCAAGAAACTAAAATGTTATGTAACTAAATCCTTTACTCAAATAATCATCAGTTGAGGACTCAGTAATGATAACTCTCTCCCCTGTAAACTGATGTGAATGAAAATCAATCATAGGCAAGATCTCCAATCTGAGAACTTAGACAGTGGAAGTCAGTGTGCTTTACAGTTGTTGATATTTTAATCCGCACTAAAGCAAGTAACTGGAAATGGAAATTCAATTGGAAATGCTCACTAAAACACACTTGCTGCAATATCAGTTAAAATGTGAAATCAAATCCTTGCATGAAAGAGATAACAACTAAGCCTATTCGAACAACAACACTAAATTAATGGAATTGAACAACAATCTGAAATATAACGAAACAGTAAAGCTAATTTAGTGGAAACACAAAGCGATTGTAAATTACACTGAATCATCAATCTTATCCTAGCAGATTGAAAATTAACCACAGGTATAATAGCAATGGAAATCGTAGTTATAATTGAACGGTAATTAAGTGAACAACAATCGCAGTTGTAAGCGAACTCTAGTTAAATGAATAGCAATTGAAGCTGTAAATGAACAATAGAATTTGAATTAGACAACGCAATATTATTTCAGAATGAACAAGATGGAATTTTAAGTTGTGAATAATAATCTTGCTATCAATGCAATCCAATCACGATTTTGAAATAACAGGTCGATTCAGCGAAATGTTCAGAAATAGAAGATTACTGAATAAAACAAATTAAAGAAATGAAAAGGAAATGAAACCATCACACGAACTGTAAAATAATGGTACAGGTAGCAAGTGGATCCACCAGGGCTGAGCCCTTAGCCTCTAGCGAAGCACTGCTATATTACTTCAGAAGATGCGAAGAAATTTCAACCGTTTTTATATGTTAATCATTGCATAATCATTATAGCAGTTTCGTTCTCTGCTTCAGCAACGGAAGTCTACAATAACAATTACAATTTCTCAATAGTAATTCTCCCATTCCTCCTACTCGTACATTATCTATCTCGAATCTAACAATCCATCTAATTCTCTTCTAATCATCCATCATGAATCATGAATCCATTATTCCTTTTGTTTGATCTCTATTTTCATTTAAATATAGAGAGAGCATAGAGCAGTTATGACAAAGATGATTACAATATGATTCTCATTACAAAATTGGATTTCTCACAATAAATTGATAAACAAGATCCTATCTGGAATATCTCTTCATCAATCATTCAATAGGAACTAGTCGAATTTGGCATTACAGCTAAAATATTTTGGAAAACGGCCACAACAACGAATATGACAAAAACGTCTTCAGAAAACCTTCTATTTCTCTTAGTACATACCGAATTTGGGAAAACGGGCTAGTTGAAACTAATTTCGTCCGTTTTGGACAAAACCCATGTTTTGGATTTTCCAAATTCTTCTCCATTTGTCCAAAACATCCAATGAAAAATTGTCACTTATTATTCCAGCGAATTTCTGAGTTGGAATATTTAATGATGTGCTGGAGATCAAATATTCAATCTGGAAAATATAGGCTAAAATGGTGAACAAATTTATTAATAAACCATAATTGCTAAAATCATGCATAATAATCAATTTATTAAAAATAAAGGAGAAGAAATAATATTTATCCATAAGAGCATAAATAATTATAAGATGGAATTATATGATAAAATATGTTAAATGACATGATAAGGAATGGTAGAAAGGGATGAAATAGGTGTTAAAAGCTGATAATAATAATGACATATTAACGACCCAATAGAAAGACTTTTCTGGGAAGAGTGAATGGAGGCAGATTGAAGTTAGATACAGGGGATCCTGTGTAATGACTACATGGCAGAAGGACAGTCTTAGTGCTCTGGGTAGTTGCAAGGGAGCGCGAGACTATAAAATACACTACCAAGTTCGGAGGACTATGCAGTAAGTAGGCTGAACAAAAAATGATGAAGCTACAACATATGGAGTTGCGTGGCGTGAGTTGCACCACAGAGGGAGGTGTTGTGCAGAGCAGCAGAAAAGTGAGTGTTGGAGTCATTGTTCATGACTTGACAGCCAGAAAACAGTTAAGAGGAGCAAGGTAGTGGCATTTAACGAAAAAATATTTGAAGATATGCTGGCAAAGTAGCATTAATTGTCAAAATTTGGGGGGAGCGGTTGGATTTGAATTCGAAACCCCCTATAAATTCAACATGTCGGCTCAACAGAGAGCACTTTACGCCCTTAGAGTTGTTATTGAAATTTGCTATCTATCAATGAGCTGAGTGTTTTAGGAGGAATCCTTCGCCCACACAAACATTTCTTTGGAAGCCCGTGACTTATTTATGGCAATGATGACTGCCACCAACCCTATCAAAGTCATGAGTTTAGAAGACGTTGTATCCAATGCTCTAGAACTAGAAATCTCTAGTGTTGAAGCTACACCTACGGTGTCCATGGGGTTGAGGTCGCCCAAGCAAAAATAGCCCATGGCGAAAGAAAAGCAATGTACATCATAGGAAAAGTAGAAAAGGTTGGTGCAGGTCCATGCATCCCCATGGAAGCATACCATGACACCAACACAGAAGAAGGACAAGTAGCCAACAAAAGGAAAACAAAAGGCTATACACCTAGAGGTGGAAGAAGGACAGGGAACAAAAGATGTTGATGCTAAAGGATAAGAACCAATAATAAAGGTGCCTATGTATATCCCTCCTAGAAAGGGGAAGACAAAGATCACTAAAGACCCAAACTTTGAAAAAATCACCATCTCCACACCCTTTCTACCTAAGCAAGTGCCCTTTGAAGGTCTGTAGCTCATGCGAGTTACACTATTCAAGATGGAGGATTACGACCTCACGGATGATGCTAAGTTCCCTCACTTAGCGACTAAAAAATACATGAAGAGAGTGTACTGTGAGGAAACATGTGTTACCACGTTGGAAGCAGAGGAATGGGTCCACAGTGGTGAGCAATCAGGATTTGTCAACTTGCTATGGGTGCCACATTACCACCGCACCCCTATTAACACAATTTGCATACGCTAGCTGCGCACTTTGCTGCATGATGGGTGTTTATGGCTAGGAGGGCCTATCCCCATCAGTTACATCCTGATTCATAGGATTACCCACGTGCCTCATGAAGGTCTAAACTCGGCCAAGGAGTTTGGTGCAAAAACGAGGGAAAAGGACCTTGTAGGGAGAATGAATAAAGAATTTGAACTTGTGAAAAAATTGCGCGTGTATTCCATTTTGTCCATCTCAAACCCCATAGTTGAATTGGCCGCACAAATATCGGAAAGAAAGGTGATGAGGAAATTCCATGTAGATGAAGTTCTGACACCCGTAGTGTCTCTAGCGGCTCAATCAGCAAAATGCATACTGTTCAATTGGTCTAGGTACTTATGCCAAGAATTCCTTGGAAATTGTCGTGAGGCCCAAGGTGAAACCACGTCGTCTCATTATGCTTGGTTGCTTCTCTCTGTTGTATTGGTTGCGTGGGAACTGCTGGAGTATAGCCAATTTCCTCCATTAGAAGAAGGATTACTAGAAGCAGCACAGTTTGCATCTCTATGGGCTATAAAGGACCATGCATGAATCACAGAGAAAAAGAGTTTTTGCGTCCTGATGGAAGCAAGTCTCCACATGGAAGTTAACCAGTGCCCAAGGTTGTGCTGAAGCTTGTACATACAATGGTTAGCCTATGTAGCATTCAAGGCTGACTTTCACCAAGTATGCATCCAAACACATAAGGATCCAGCTCAGAAGAGGCATGACTTGCCCTATTTTGTAACATAGACCGATGTGCAAGAGGTAGTAGCGCAATGGCCATCAAAGTGGCACGCTACTTTAGATCTAGCATTAGGCAAAGCAAGGGTGTTGAGAGTGCTTCCACAAAGAAGAGGAAGGAGGTAGCTAAGAAATATGCGCAGAACCTAGCCACACAGAAAAAGAAGGATGTTACAGGGAAGGCTTAGGTTGAGAAGGAAGGCGTTGCCAAGGAAAAGGCAAAGATGGGGCAACGTGAGACCTAGAAAGGAAGCAAATCACCTTAGCGAGAAACTTAAATCGAAGAGCTTACAAGGAAAGGCGATGAAGGAAAGGAAGGAAACTGCACCCCCTTCATTCTGAAAAGGTGAGAATTGTAACAATAATATGGATCAAGGAAGAAGAAGAAGGCTCAGAAAACATAGGTTGATCCCATGGTGTTCACAGAGAGAGATCTGGATGAATTGGTCATAAAGCCAGGGATTTCACAAGAGAAGTACTACACTAGTTGGAACAATAGTAAATACAAACATTGGGAGGAGTCTAGAAGGATTTTCGAGAGTTGCAGCTCCAAGAAACCAACACACGCTAAATCGCACCAGTGCAACGCCTTGAAAAATTATAGGAGGGGAAGCATCTCCATGCATATGTAGAGGCAAAAAAGCAAAAGGAGCCCTTTCTTAAGGCTAGGATGGAGCCTTCTTTAGAGGAGGATTATAAGGTAGTGACCACTATGTAGGATAAGCTAAAGGGGTTGCAGCAGACACAACACACAATGAGGCTCACGGCCGAAGGATGAATAGTAGAAAAGTTCCTTGAGGAGATCAACATGAAGCCACTCAGAGCGCTGCTAAAGTTGTCATGATTTAGGTGGAGCTAGGGGATCTTCGCAGCGAGATTGTCATGCCAAACTAGTGACTCAATGGTGAGTGAGGACCTTTATGTTGGGGGCCTATTTAGATGGGTTCCCCTGGGTCATTTTTGGGGTTAAGATAACCCAAGTTTTGATTTAATTTTTGTAAATGATGTAAAGTCTCCATAATTTGTGGATTCGGAACACGTAGATGGTTAGGGGTCAAATTGGTTTAAACCCCTTGTTTATGTAAAGTTTGAGTCAGCTTTGAGACCCACACATGGTCCGTGGACCATGGGATTGTATGTAAAAGGCTATAAATAGGTGTGCCTTAGAGAGTCTATGGAATGATGATGATGTTAGTAATGGGTCAGTAAGAAGAAAGTGATAACGTTGAAGAGAGGGTCAAATATTAGAGAAAGGGTTTGCAGTTGAGTGCATAGAGACCTAGGTAGAGTTCGCAGCTGAGTCCGTAGGGTAGTTTTGATTCTGTAAACCTGAACTAGAGATCAATAAAGAAGATTATTGAAGAAGTCATGTGTATATATGTTTATTTAGGTTTACTTCTTTTTGAGATATATGTTGTGGATGGATAATGTGTTTATGAAATATTGATCTAGTGATGTGTGATTTGCTTCAATAAGTCTTAATAAATGTACGAAATACATGTTAATTACTTTCCTGAAGACTGGGATAAAATTGGTTATGTTTATTAAATAGTTAAAGTAGATCTGTGCAAGCACTGATCTAGGGTAGTTTCCTGGTGCACATAAGTGGATGAATAGACTGCTAAGGGTCCATGAAGATCGATCATGGACGATCGCGAAGTTCTGAAGACTATTTTAACAAAGTTACAGTATCGATCCCTAACGGCTTATATATTTGTGCGAAGGAAGATCTAGGGCAATAAAAGAAATCACAC
Organism: Pinus tabuliformis; assembly: GCA_031772625.1. Taxonomy (NCBI): domain Eukaryota; kingdom Viridiplantae; phylum Streptophyta; class Pinopsida; order Pinales; family Pinaceae; genus Pinus; species Pinus tabuliformis. The sequence continues at coordinate 1,659,890,235 of CM062819.1, read as the reverse complement.
TAATCTTCGGATGCAGAAACTTCATTCCAGCTTGCCCCCATACTGCTTTGGGTGAGACCACAACTTTCACTATGCGCGTTATTTCCGAAAGGGCCAGTAGTGTAGGGCTTTATTCATTGGCATAACTAAATCTAAACCTATGTCAAGACCTCCTAAGACAACAATTTCATGAAGATGAAGTTGACTGGAAATTTTTGAAAGAAATATTTCAATATCTTGTTCACATTTCTGATAATCCTAATGAGTTAGAGTCTTTCAAACCTCTCCCAACATACCTCATTGTTCAAAATTACAAATTTGAGGTGAAAAAAGTTTCTCTCCCAGGTGACCCTCCGCCCCCTTCTCATAAAAACCTCTAACTCCACAAGTTAAGGTGGGAGAAGTTAAGAATCCACATGTTGATCTACAACCATCTCCTCCTACCCCACCTGCTCCTGATTTTTGTGTAGACTTGGCTTGCGTGCTCGACAGTTGTAATATTGTCTCATCTCCTTGACCTTCGTCCTTTGGTTCCTTTGATCCTTTGAATTTTTGTATGTTGTGTTCATCTGTCTCAAATCTCACATGTGATGTTCATGGGGATCAAATTTTGGATGGAGTTGGTGTTGAACAACCAACCTACACTATTATTTATGATAAGTATGTGTGGGAGTCTGAACAAGAATTTGTGGTCAAGGATAACCTCCTTCTATCTGCACCTCTTCATCTTTATCCTAACATCTTCCATGATTGTGCAATTTCTATTCCATCTTGTGAAAATTCATTCCCATATGTTTCTCTTTCTGATCATTTACAGAACACATGGGATGCCATTTTTTTGTTTGATTGTAGAGAAGACAAATCGATCTTGCCTAATCCACCCAATCTCTCATCTTAACTTTCCAAAAACACAAAGGGTGAAATTTCTCATTTTCATCACCCCCTCTTTTTGATTCTTCAGATCATGAGCATGCCACTATCCATCATCTTGTGTTTTGTGATTGTGGTTGTCATGATATTATCATTCATTCATTCGATCACGATTCTGATTTTCCCGTTGTTGATATTTCTAAGCCACTGGCCTTTGATAATCCATCATTGGATGATGTGGAAATCCCTTAAGCTATCAATGCACTTCATCCCAAGCTAATCATTATGTCAAGTTATTGTAGCCTTGAGGTTAGTTTTACTTCTGATCATAAATCTGTTGAATTTGTACAGGCTCCTCATCCATCTGTTGTTCACATTGAAGATAAATATCTTTCGTAATTGTCGCATCCTCCATCACAATCACATGATTCGATAGCTCATGCATTGGAGGAGTCGTACGCATCAAGCACAGTTGTGAAATGGAAGGTGTGTATATGGTTGTATTCCACACAAAGTGTGACAGGACACCGTCATACATCTGTAGAGTGCCATTCATGTGCTTTTTTTTGTTTTTTTTTGTGCATGCATACAAGCTTCAAATGTCTTGGTTTACATTATTTTATATTCCTTGTTGGTTGGTTTTATTGCATATATTTCTTTCCAATGATGCTATTGCCTACATGGGCTAGCTAATGCACTTATGGATGAATTGGAAGTATCACTTCACGTGAGTTGGCCTATGCTCTTCTTAGCTTAGGAGTAGCAGCATTTTCTTTATTGTTTGTCTCTTTATTTTCTTACTTTATTTTTCTTTGTCTTGCTTCTTTCCTTTTTCTATTTTCTTTCACACCTGTAGGTTAGTTTTGTAGAAAAGTGTGCAACAAGAAATGCTAAAATTAGAATGTGGTAAAAATAGAACATCTAAAAATAGCACTTCTACAAATAGCATTTTGGCCAATGAGAATTTTGGACACCTTGGGTGAGAGGTGAAACTGCTAAAAATAGAATGTTCTAAAAATAACATTTCTGGGTCCCTTCCTATTTTTAGCAGTCACTGGTCTAACTATAGAAGGTAAAAACAAATTTGTTCTTAACAATAGTTTAAAATATTAATTAATTAATCTCCATGAGTTAATTAATTATGGAAAATTAAACTTGAAGTCTTTGTCAGAACATGCAATTAGTTTTCCCACTGATTGAGGAATTTATCCTTGATTTTCTCCACTGTTTGAGGAATCAAGTGAGTTCTATAATGAGAGGATCAGTTGACTTAGTTTTACTTAGTCAAGTCCAGTTAGATTAATTTAACAAGTTGTTAAATTAATGAGATATAGTGTTTTAATGCTTGCATGCATGTGACAACTATTATTTCAGATAACTAAGCATTCCCTCATGGATAAGTGATGCATGTTAGTTTAGAAAGAGACCCAATTCAGATCAGATGAGGGACATTGTACTATCATATGCTTGGATATTTCTAGTAAGTATTCATTGCATGGAGAAGGATTTATTTCCAAGAGAATTATGTGATATAGGAGATTGGAGGACTTGTGGCCTATATATTGAGGCCTAGGTAGTCTATGATCTTGATTTTTTGATTGCAGAGAGTACAGGATAGCTCTTGAGCTTATTCTTTTTGTAAACAGAGGAGGATTTCCACTTGATTGATAATACAGATAGGGGTTTTATGCCGGTGCTTTCCCCAGTGATATATCTTGTGTTATGGTTCATTATTTCTCTTGATCAATTATAGGTGTTTATGGCACTTGATGTTTCTCATGAAATCGATTATGCTTCTGCTTAATGTTTTGTAGAACTAGATCAAGTATTATGCTTTAGTACATTTCATATATCAGTTTGATCTACAGGTGTGAAATTTCTACATGGTATCAGAGCATAGGTGATCATGGAAGAATAGTATACAAGCAAGAGAAATTCAAAGTTTATTGTTTGGGATATAGATCTCGAGTTCTTATTACATCTATTTCACCGATGGCTTTCTATGGTTTGAGGATTGAGTATGCCCTTGATGGAAGCTCAAACTACATGTCTTTGAAATCTCGAATGGAGGCAGTATTGGAAGATAACGACCTTACGGAGTTCATTGATCAAGAATTCCTTAAGCCTAATGATGCTACTCAATTGGTGGAATGGAAGAAGCGTGTGGCTAGAGCTAGGAGAATCATCTTGGAGGGAGTTCGAGATCACGTAATATCAAGCCTCCATGGGAAGGAGACTCCGCATGCAATTTGCAAAACGTTGAAAGATTTATATCAGAATAGCAGTCAGCAGAGGAAGCTAGCACTAAAGGACAAACTTCGCAAGATAAAGTGTGAAAAGGGTGACACTATCTCTACGTTCATGAACAAGCTCACCACCTGCAGGGATGAGATTGCAAGTGTAGGGGTTGTGATTGCTGATGATGATATGGTGAGTCTAGCCCTCCTTGGCCTTCCTAAGAGTTGGCATAGCTACCAGGACTCAGTGAATGGAAGGGAAATACTGCCAGATTGGGAATGACTATGGTCGGATTTGATACAGGAGGAGATCAGACGTCTAGCACCAGGGATGGAGCTTCTTCATGAAAACATGATGATGAAGAGAACTTGGCTTTAGCATCTAAAGATAATAAAGGGAAAGGGAAGGCATCCCAATCCAAGTCTTCTCAAGGAGGGAAAATTTTTTTCAAGTCAAAGGTGAGATGCTTTCATTGTCATGAGTTGGGCCATTATGCTACTAATTTCCCAAAGAAGAAGTCCAAGAAAGGTTCCTCCATTGAATCTAATGGTGATGCACTAGCTTGACATTTTGAGATGGATTTCTCACTTATTGCATGCATGGTTTAATCTAGCATGGCATGTGTTTGGTACTTGGACAGTGGAGCCTCTTTCCACATGTTAGGTGACAAGAATATTTTCAGCACTTTGGAGGAGAAGGATCTCCAGATACATATCGAGATGGGCGATGACAGAAAGTACTGTGTCTCAGGTGAAGGTATGGTTGTGTTTTAGAGGGAGCATGGTTGTCCCCTCACTCTTTCTAATTTTATGTATGTACCAGGTCTGAAAAAGAATCTTATGTCTATTGCTATGCTTGAGGATAAAGGCTATAACACATATTTCATTAAATTTGGAATTAAACAGTGAATCTAGAATTTCAAACTAACCAAAAATATCAACTCTAATGATGTCTTTGTAATAAAAATTTTCCAATTTTAATGAAATATGTGTTCTATGATGTAGTCTTTAATTTGGGAAAGGTGTTCCTAAGGCATATCGACACTGGACAGACCAAATAGATAGGGATTTGAATTAAGAATCTCTATAAGTTATAGGTAGAAGACTGTGCTGCATTGAGTTCCAAAGCAGAGGTGGTGCATGGCCAAGATATTGGCGAGTTATGGCATAGAAGACTGGGCCACCTACATCATGGGGCCTTGAAGATCATGCAACAAATTTCTACGGAATAACCCAAGTGCAAGCTCGAGCAAACAAGCACATGCAAAGGTTTCACTTTGGGAAAGTATGCGAAAGCTTCCTTTCATGATCAGGATAGTAGAGCAGGAGAAGTTTTGGAGTGAGTTCATTCAGATGTATGTGGGCCCTCCTCTACAACCTCCATGATAAAGCATAGGTACTATGTTATTTTTGTTAATTATTTTTCTTGTAGATGTTGGATCTACTTCATGCGAAAGAAGGATCAAGCCTTCTTGAAGCTTTGTGAGTTGAAAGCTTTGCCAGAGAAAGAATCAGGGATGAAAATAAAGGCCTTGTCGACTGATAGCAGTGGAGAGTATGCTTCCGAGCAGTTTAAGAACGTTTGTGCTTCAGAAGGAATTAAACGGGAACTCACGGCATCTCATAACCCACAACAGAATGGGGTGGAAGAAAGGAAGAACAGGTCTATTATAGGAGTAGCTCAAGCGATGTTGCATGACCAAGGCCTATCACTTCATCTGTGGGCTGAGGCATGCAATACATTAGTATATCCTCAAAAAAAAAGTCTTTATCACATGTTCGGGATGAGGACACCTATAAAGGCTTTTTCGGGGAAGCGACCAGGTGTGAGTCACTTCTGCATGTTTGGATCACCAGTTTTCTGTCATGTGACCAAAGATGCTTGGAAGAAGCTAGACCCAACAGCTGAGTTGGGAATACTTTTGGGGTACGTGGATACACCTCACAACTATCATATGTTTCTCCCTGCCAGTCAGAGGACTATAGTGTGCAAGGATCTAAAGTTTGATGAGCAGCGAGCCATGCGAGTGTTACTTGAGAGGGACTTCAAGTTGCATGGTGATGATGAGGAACTATTAGTTCCTAAGGAGGAGGAACCTCCTGATGATGTCGATCAGCCATATGCAGAGATTCTAGTAGTGGAGATCACCACTGCTGGAGAGTCTTCCATAGATGGGTGGAAATGCTCATGGGAAGTTGACAGTTTGATGTAGGCTGTGAAAGAGAATGTGGGGTAGCCATCCTCTAAGTGTAGATAGAGGAGATCTCCCTCTAGATACACTAGCTACATGACCCTAGTTGGGGAGTGTGTAGCGACTGAGCCTTTTATTTTGAGGAGACAGTGTAGCAGCCAGTTTGGGGGGATGCATTGGTAGAGGAGTATGATTCTATCATGCAAAACAATGTGTGGGATGTTGTCCCTAGATAGAGGGACAATTCAATGGTTACTTCTCGATGGCTTTACAAGGTAAAGCATGTAGCTAATGGAAGTATTGAGAAACACACGGTAACTTTTGTTGCCTGTGGTTTCTCACAGGTGGAGGGGACTGACTATAATGAGATCTTTTCTCCTGTTGTGAGGTACTCATCGATCAGAATAATTCTAGCACTAATCAACACAGACGGAATGGAAGATCCATTAGATGGATGTGAGGATAGCATTCCTCAATGGGGAGATTGAGGAAGAGGTATACATAGAGTAGTTTGAGGGATTTGAGACATTTGATCATGAGTCACATGTATGCTGGCTCAAGTGAGCATTGTATGGGCTGAAGCAAGCATCGTGTGCTTCATATACCAGGATCAACAACTATTTCATTGGGTTGGGCTTCACCAAGAGTGAAGCGGATGTGATCCTCTATCACATCATGGTAGAAAGTAAGCTATTGACTATTGTACTTTATGCCGATGATCTGATTTTGATAGGTGATGATCAGTTGATCAAGTCTTGCAACGAGGACCTTGCAAGAGAGTTCGAGATGAAGGACACAGGCCTCATGCACTACATTCTAGGCATGGAGGTGTGCCAGAGAGATGCGGAAGTATTTGTGTCTCAAGGCAATTATGCCAATGACATACATAGGTGCTTCCACATGGATATGTGCAAGCCCATAGACACTCCTCTAGCAGGTAACTGGAGGAAGGAGGATGCCACTTTAGGTGAGGTAGTAGCTACTACTATTTATCAATAGCTTGTGCTTTCACTTATGTATCTAGTGAACACATGACCAGATTTTTGCTTTGCGGTGAACCAGCTGAGTCAAGCTATGGTTTAGCCAACCAAGTTATTTTGGAAGGTAGAAAATCATGTGCTGAGATATCTTATAGGCACTACATAGTATGGATTAGGGCATAGGTGGACAAAGGGAGTGAAGCTCCAAGGGTTCACAGATGCAGATTAGACAGGTAGTCCATCAGATAGGAAGAGCACTTCTGGAGGAATCTTCAACCTTGGGTCAGCTAGGGTTTCTTCGTATAGTAGGACACAAAGATCAATTGCACTTAGCTCAGTGGATGCCGAATACATGGCTACTAGTCAGGCTGCATGTGAGGCCATCTGGATGTGGAAGTTTCTAGCAAGATTTTTTGGTCAGATGATGGATCCTACCGTGATATTGTGATAATCGGATTTGCATTAAACTCTCAGAGAATCCAGTGTTTCATGACAGGTCCAAGCATATAGATATTTGTTATCATCATCTACGGGATTGTGTGGTCAGGAGGATCATGATGTTGCTATACATTTCGACTGAGGAACAAGATGCAGATATTTTGGCAAAGACCTTGTCAAAGGGAAAGTTTGATTTCCATAGAGATAGGATCAGGGTTGTTGATAATCCCTTTCTTGTTGAGAGGGAGTGTTGAAAAGTGTGTAACAAGAAATGCTAAATTTAGAATGTACTAAACATAGAACTCCTAAAAATAGCAATTTTTCCAATGAGCATTTTGGCCACCTTGGGTGAGAGGTGAAACTGCTAAAAATAGAATGTTCTAAAAATAACATTTCTGGGTCCGTTCCTATTTTTAGCAGTCCTTGGTCTAACTATAGGAAGTAAAAATGAATTTCGTCTCAACAACAGTTTAAAATATTAATTAATTAATCTCCATGAGTTAATTAATTATGGAAAATTAAACTTGAAGTATTTGTGAGAACATGCAATTAGTTGTCCCACTGATTGAGGAATTTATCCTTGATTTTCTCTACTGATTGAGGAATCAAGTATGAGTTCCATAATGAGAGGATCAGTTGAATTAGTTTCACTTAGTCAAGTCCAGTTAGATTAATTTAACAAGTTCTTAAATTAATGAGATATAGTTTGTTAATCCTTTCATGCATGTGACAACTATTATTTAAGATACCTGAGCATTCCCTCATGGATAACTAATGCATGTCAGTTCAGACAGAGACCTAATTGAGATCAGATGAGGGACATTGTACTATCAGATGCTTGGATATTTCTATTAAATATTCCTTGCATGGAGAAGGATTTATTTCCAAGAGAATTATGTGATATAGGAGATTGGAGGACTTGTGGCCTATGTATGCCTAGATAGTCTATGATATTCATCTTTTGATTGTCGAGAGTACATGATAGCTCTTGAGCTGATTTTTTTTGTAAACAGAAGATTACTTCCACTTGATTGATAATATAGATAGGGGTTTTATGCTGGTGCTTTTCTCAGTGATATATCTTGTGTTATGGTTGATTATTTCTCTTCATTAGTTATATGTTTTTATGCTTGATGATGCTCATGAAGTTGATTATGCTTCCCCCTTAATGTTTTGTAGAACTAGATCAAGTATTATGCTTTAGTACATTTCATATATTAGTTTGATCTACAAGCGTGAAATTTCTACAAGTTTCCACATGAAACAATGCTTGGCTTCTCAGAAAGGTAGGGGGAAATCCAAGAGGAACTTGGACAACTATCAACACTTGGTTATTGGTTTGTTCCCTCTCTTTATGTGAATATTTAATTTCTTCTAGTAGATCATACCCTGATAGAGAATACGTTCCTTTTAAAGAGAGACATGCTAGAATCACGATTGTTGCACTCTTAACTATTACGGACTACTCTAATCATTTCTATATATTCAGTTAAACCTTACGAAATCAGTCAAGTAGAGTAAGGAGAGGGGGAAAACCTTAACAAGTATGTTAGAGGTATATATAAATATCCTTCCCTAAAGGCACAACCCCTTCTTCTCTCAATAAGTTAGGATCCCTCTTCCACCTCATGAAATAAATAAATGCCTATGCACAGTTCTTTGAAAATGAAAAAAATGAAAAATCAATTAAAAATGGGAAAGAAGATAAAGGCTTCCTATGCATAGAGGTGAAGCAAGTAACTCTGTCGGGGTACCATCCAAGATCATAAGCAGTGAAGCGATGCTTCTATTCCTAAAGTGACTTTATCGGGGTGCTGTCCAGGCCTGCTAGTAATAGAGAAACACCAGAGATGAAACGAAAGATATGATAGTTTATATTACTTGCGCATTTATATATCCCTCATCTCCAATCAAAATAACTCGGTTTGACTTAGCTTGGTATGTGTGCTTCTAATAAAGAGAATGGTAGGGACTACATATTTAACTCAAGCTAGTGAAGAAGCTATGATAATCAAAGAACTAAACAACACTTCATGAAGATTTAGATTTTCTTTGCATGAGATAAGGTCCATACAGAGAGACGGAGTTCTACTAGTGTTTCAACAATGTTGTAGCGGCTACAACTACCCTCGAAAAATTATCACATACTTCATTTTGAATCCTCCCTTCTAAATCATACGAACTCATCATGCACTAATCCATGTACATATGCTTTGAGTGAGCCTCATCCTTTCCATCTTGGATTATGTTTTCTTAATTAGTTTATTGTCTAACCCACAAGATGATCTATTGACTTGGTTTTCATCTAGTTTCAGGCTTGCCTTAGAGAACTGCATAATCCTTGAGGGAAACTAGCCTTGCTCTCAGGAATTACGCAGTCCAAGCTGACAGTGAACCTTGAGCTCAAGAATTTCACAGTGCTAGTTGATAGGAAACCTTAAGCTAGGAAATTTTGCAGAGGATGAGAGGGAGCCAAGAGCCACTTAGACCAGAAGTTGTGCACATGCCTTTCTGTTCAGAAGATTCCTAGTTCATGAACCAGAGAGGTGCTTGACTCCTCCTAGAACTATGCAATCTCTCTGTGAAATGAATGGAATCTTTTCTTGAAAACGAAAAAAAAAAAAAAATAAGAAAATCATCCCTAAAAATAGGGATCTATTTTCAGCAGTTCGAAGGAGGCACTTGAGTTATTTTTGAAACTGTCGCTAAGTGTCATTTTTCCTTGATTTTTGGCCTTCGTGTCATAAACCCTAAATCGAACAAATGTATTTAATCGAAACTGCTAGAACTTATTTGTAGAATCAATCTTGGAGTTCTCACGTTCTTGAGGAGATTAAGGAACCTTGAGTGCAATAATCGTGGCTTTTCCAGGTAAGTTTTTCTTTCTTAGTCTTTTGCCACTTTTTCTATCGCTATTTATTATTTAGCTTGTCAAAGTGTTCTTTCACTTGTTTTGTTGAATACCTACTATCGTTTTAAATTGTTTTAGCTTGTAGAAGTGTTTTTCTAATTTTTAGATTTCCTTTCCCAAGTGTTGCATGTACTTTCCTGTTTTTGTAACAATGGTCGCCATTGTGACGACTCCCTTCACATGGTTCATTTTCCTTCAGTCTGATTGATTCATGCACTTGTTTCGCTTACATGAATCATAACTTATTTATATTTTCACTTAACGTCACACCATCCTTTAGATATGCTCAATTTCACATCCCCCTCGATATATCTAGGCCCCCCCTCCCTATATATTGCACTCTCCTTCATGCACTACGTATTCTGGGAGCTCAAGGCCTCTTCGTTGGCTTCCAGAATTATGTAGAGGTTGTCCTGACTGATGGGCCTCTAAATTAGACATAAATTAAGGCCCATGCCTATAAATTAAACATGAACTAAGGTCCGTCTAACTATCCTTCAGCATATTAAACCTCTCATCTTGCATTAGATAATTTATTTCTAACTTTAATATATTCATTTGGAAGGTTTATGAATAATTGGATATTTGTGCCTAATATTATTTATTTTTGTGGAATATTATGAGAATATTGGGTAGATTATGAAGATTTGGGGAAGGAGATAATTTAGGGACTTGTTCCCTACTATAGGAGGATTAATAATAAATCATAAATCAACAAGACATTATCGAATTATGGCATAGATTGTGGAACTCCAATGATTGAGAAAATCTATGAATGTGTTCCACTAATCAAGGGACTAGATCCACTAATCAAGGGACCAGATCCAATAATAAAGGGATTTTAGTGGGGAAAGCTTCCTCCATTCATGGGGAATCATTCCTAATCATTTTGTATAAGTACCAAGTCGAATTTTCCTCTAGGGAACGATTGAAAAAATCTAGGAATGTGTTCCTTGCCATTTATTGTAGATTCCTAGTATTGTGGACCAGATCTGCTAGTCAAGAGATTTTTTTGCGAAAGCTTCCTCCATTCATGGGGAATTCTTCCGAATAATTTTTTATAAGTAACAAGTTGAATTTTCCTCTAGGGGGGGATTTTCATTAGTGTTATTGTGGAGAGAACTCGTATTTTTGTAGCTACATTGTATTTTCTTGTAGGGATGTAATTCTATTGATGCAAATAATGAAGATTGGTGTCATGTTCAGCTTCTAAATCTTGTTCTCCTCCATAAGTATCTTATTTTCCTTGGGATTTTCCATCCCAGGAGCCTGAGAGCCCTTTTGTATCATTTTATTTCTTTCCTTTGACTACTTATTCACATGCATCTCTAGTTTTTATTTCTTTCTATTTCTACATTTAGTATTATTGATTTCTTGTTGTAAGATTGAATTAAATTGTTGATGTAAGTTCTTTTGAAGGATCACAAGCATTATATAATCCTTGGAAAGGCTTTGGAAGTTCATATTAATAATTGAGCTTCTTGGATTAGTCTTCTTATTCCCAAATCTAGATTGTTGGACGTACTTTTTAGCAAAGAACAATAAATTTTGCTATTTTTTAGAGAATTCTAACAAGCTTCAATTGAGTTGGTTCTAGTTGAATTAGGTCACAAAATAATTATAGTTCATAATAAAATTTACCATATTTCATTTTCACTTGATTTGGTTAGGCATTTTTTAGATTTACTATCTCACTAGTTCTCGAATTTCTAGATTTTCAACTAGTAATGTTTTTGAGATATTTTTGAGTGATTCCACTTGGAATAGAGACCTAAGACATACTAGTTATTAAAAAAAATTGTCCCATACAATTTGAATTTGATTTTCTTGGTAACTAAATCCTCACCAATTTCCTCATTTCACAAGGAAACTTCTCCAAGCATTTTTAGAAAATACATCGATCTCCCAACTTTGATTTTGAGTTGTGAAGTGGGCCTAGGCACTCCCTTGCCTCATTCCATCCACTAACCACCTTCCCTAAGCTTTCCATCACCTTCAACATCCATAATTTTTCTCTTGGTTGTATCATGTAGGTTTTAAGGGGATCGTGTATGTTTCTAGTACATCTTGTAGATTTTCCTGTAGTGGCCTGTTTTGAGGACGAATTGAGGGAGAATCTCTAGGAAGCCACACAAGGTCACCTAAAGGTCTCCCAAGCCTTCCAACCATCCACCATAATCTCCAAGCCACCTTCCACATCACTAAAATAGATTAGCTTTCACACTCTCACATGAAAAGGAGACGAAAAGAAAAACATATTTATTTTATTCATTTACATGCACAATAGTAGAAGGTTTGATGGTTTGAATCTGCATGATTAGGAGAGTAGGATTGCATACATGTTAACTTAGAATTATTTTGAAGCAAAGCTTCTTAGAAGTTACTTAGAAAATGGTGTGTTTTAGCATTTGATTTCAGTCTCTTTCCTTGTACTTTATTTCTCTCAATATGTTAAGTTTCCATTTCGAACATTTCATTTTCTGCAATTAGTTTAGGATTTGACTTCAATACATACACTCTATTACATCATGAAAACAAAGGAAGGACACATTGTGTGTTGCACATATAGTGTCGATACCTCTTAATTTTGTATGAACCCCGGTTTGATAATTAAATTTGGTAGCCTTGGCAGTTGTACCATTCTTGTTACAATAACAAGGCTCATCACTTTTAGGCATCGTTGCTAGGGAGGTGTCAAAGTATGCATTATTTTCTTCCCTAGCTGATTCATTTATTTTTACTTTTTGAAAAAAAAAAATTGCATTAGGAACATTTCATTTCGAAACTAGAAAAGTGCATTGCATTAGTGTTTTCATTCAATCATAAAAACGAAAATGAAATCTCCAACACCAAACCAACCCCCACACTTGATCACCTGGTGCAGTAAGAACCACATCACCATTCACTTTTGCAGGTAGAAGAAGAATATGGAAAAGAATGTAGAAGAAATGGATGGAGATGATGAAAATGAGGAAGATCCTCTTGGATTTCCCATTCAAGATACTGATATCAATGTGCACATGAAGATCATCACTCCATCTCTTCTTCCAAATTTTCGTGGTCTAAGGTCAGAGGATCTAGAAACCTTTCTCTTTGAACTGGACATTGTTTGTATATATTATGGTTACTTATTAAAAACTCAAAAACTGAGATTATTTCCAGCAACTTTGAAGGATAGAGCTCTTAAAAGGTTCATGAGTTTAGAGACTAACTCAATAAGATCATGGAGTGAGATGCAAAATATATTTTTAGAAAATATAAAGATCGTGATCTTAAGGAAGAAATATTTAGAATGAATCAAAGAGAGGATGAGAGCCTTGAGGATCTAATAGGGAGGTTCATGTATAATGTTAAGAGGGTGAAGCTACACAATTTAGGATCTGACACACTAAAAACCCTCTTACTTAGAATAACTAGGGATGAATGGATTGATCTGCTTAATATCATGAGTAGAGGTGATGTATACCAATTATCATTTGATGAAATTTGTGAAACATGAAAACACATATCAAGAGGAAAAGCAAGAGTAGGTAAATCAGCATCAAGATCGGTAGGTCAAGCTAAAATTGGAAATTTGTTTGATGATTTTAAAATAGAAATTCTTAGCAATCTAACAAAACAAGTGTAAATGTTAAGGATGCAAGATGAGAGAAACGAAAATGTTGATATTTGTGTTGCAGTATCATAGGATGTTAAACATTATTCATCATTACCAAGGTTGAAGGAAGTTCACCAAGAGAAAAACGGAGCAAGTCATTTGTCAATGCAGCAATGTTACGTAGCTCCAAGAGGATCATGGTAGCCTATTCAGCCTAATATGATGCAAGAGCCTAATTCCAAATTTCAAGGTTATGCATATCCACCTCAAAGTAATTTTAACACACCTTTTCCTTAGCAACATTGGCCATATCAACCCCAAAACCAATCTTGGCAACAAGATTGGCAAGGAACTTATGGGAGCTATCCTCAATATTTTCCTCAATATCCTCCATACCCAAATCCAAGTTATCCATACCATTCACCTCCACCACAACCACAACCCCATCCACATCCATCTCAAATATACACTCCCACTCAACTACACGTACCACCATTTCCAAACCCACACAGTGAAGTAGCCTAGCCACTTACAATGCTGAGGTACAACACTTCCAAACATCTCCTCCTGAGCTCAATGGTATTGACCATAGCTTAGGAAGATTATTACAAAAAAGTGATTCTCCTAATGCCATTGAGGGATAAAATGTAGAGAAAGAACATTTGAAAGAGAAGATCAAAAAATCATGGGCTGCACTTGATGAAGAGTAGACAATAAAATCAGAGATTAAGAAAGCTCCCTCATTGTTATCATCACGTCCTCCATGTGTTCAAGAGAAAAATCAGAAAAAAGAGGAATATTTGAAGGTCATGGAAGAATAAGACATCCAAGAAGATCCAAATCAGCAAGTGGACCATGGGAGTCACAACTATATTGAAATATGGTTCCAAGCAGTCATTAAGTTGTACTAATACCCTCTTCTTTAAATGTTCTTGATATCATCAAAGTCAAATCATTTGATCTTCCAATTCCAGGTACATGTCAAAGCATACATTTCAAGCCTCCACATCATTTTATCTATCATCTTGATGTGCACATGGCTCCATTGGAAGTATTCTTATACTTGAAAGTTATTTTGTTTTTCTAGTAGAGTAGGGTAGAAAAAAAAATAAAAAAAATTGAAAAATAAGGAAAAAAATAAAAATCTCAGGTGAAAACCTCCTTTGGGGCACCTTAGATTGTCTCATTGATTGAAAACCTCCATGAGGCAGTCAGTGGGTTGAAAGAAAAAAAAATAGGAAAAAATAAAAGATCCTAGATGAAAACATCCTTTGAGGTGCCTAGGAAGATCTACTAGTTGAAAACCTCCTTAAGGCTGCTAGTAGGCCTAGAATAAAAAATAAAAGAAAAAATAAAAGAAATCCTTGCTCCATGCATCTCTTTGATGAATGTATGTACTCTCCAACATCTGCAAGCAACAAGAACAAGTTGGTACCAAAGGGAGAATTGGTCAGTCCTAGTAAAAAAAATCAGATTTTGACTTTCTCCTCCCTTCCTCCAATTCTCTAAAAAGGCCAAGGCAATGCCAATCCATCACCCTCATCTATTTTCACCATCCACCCATCATTCTCAAGCTTCTACCATTCAATTTTCTTGTTGTCCTAAAAAACTCTAGGATGCTCTGTTTTACTACAGGATACAAAAATTCATAAAATAGAAATTTATTTTTGCCATAACTTGAAAACGATGCATCCATCTGCCAAGATGTTTCAAGGAGATATGCATATGGATGATGGTAACATACTCAAGTAGTTTCAAAAAATTCGGGTGCACAATTTTCGAGAAATCAACCTCCATCACCTACAACCATTTTTGCATTTTCTCAATATCCATGCATCCATTTACAAAAAATTTTAATGGGGAGATCCATATGGATGATCGTAACATTCCCAAGCAATTTTAGCTAATTAAAGTGAACCATTTCCTAGAAATCAGCCTCCATCTCCTTCATCCATTTCTAGTTTTTCTTGAGATCCATGCATCCATTGACCAAAATATTTTTATGGGGAGGTGCATAATGATGACGGAAACATGCTCAAAAAGCTTTAGGTCAATCCGTTGTACCATTTGGGAGATATGGAGAAAACAAGTCATTGTCCTGAAAACCTACAGGATTCCTTGAGATCCTACATGATACACAACAACACCTACAAGATTGGTAGTGAGTAATTTTAAAAGGGAAAAGCAAAGGATGGATTCATCAAGAAGTGATAAGGAGGGGAACCCATCAACACAGGGAGGATTCATCAGTACCCTCCTATACTAGAGATATTGAAAGGCACAATTGGATGGGTTTCTTTGAAAAATTGAGGCAATATGATGATGAGGTATCCAGAGATTTGCAATCATCTTCAACATGGAGATCTATAGGTCAAAGAAGCTCCTCCAGAGCTTAGAAGCAAAATCAATATCATTAGCATCACCATCCAACACCTTCACATCAACATGAACTTCACAACAACATGCATGCCTCTCCAACAACAATCAGGTAGGTATAGGTATGCAATACTCTTCACCTCTTCTCTTGAGCATATTATAGTTAGAAATTTGTTGTCAATGCATGAGAGATAAGGTTTTATAAGCTAAGGATGGGTCAGCAGTCTCATCCACCTTCAACTTGTTAATTTCAACTCACTCATTCACTCATGCAATGTTGAAAATTCAAATGATGAAGGGTGATGATTTCAAGGAATGAGGACTGCAGTTAAAAGAAGAAATTTTTGCAAAGGCTAAGTCACCACAACACTCCAAGCCCTCCATCCACTTCATATTCATTATATATTCATCATTCATCCATCCCATTTCATTATTGAAAAAAAAAAACAAAGCATCCTCTCCATTTTCACAAACCTACACTACTCCCTTTGAGCCCTAGAATCATCATGCAATCCCTCTTCGTTATTTCTCATCACTCCCATACAGTTGGAAGACCCTGAAAGAGGAGGACTGACTACTAGAGGAAGGCAAAATGTTGCTACAAGAAGGAAGAAATGAATGAATTATGATAGCCCCAAAATGGCAGAACTTAAGAGAGACCTAATCAAAATAGAGAGCTCCAAGGACATTAGGCAGTCATCGAGGCCACAAGAGAGAAGAAGAAGACAACAAAAAGAAATGAGACATTCACCATCAAAACAAAACTTGAATTACATTCATGAAAAAATGTTTTCCAAAAGGTCTCCAATCTCTTTCTAGCTTTTGTCCAAGGCATAAAAGGGGAAAAAGGCATGGGAGTCAAGTTGACGGCCTGCCCTAACCTCAGACTATCATTTATGCTCAAAACAAGCATCTCGTAGTTTTAACAGGGGTTCCTGAAGGTTTCCTATAGTTTTGACAGGAATGACTACGTGATGTCCTAGTTCTCATCCAAATGCATGTTGAAGGTGTTAGAGGTGTCCAAATGGGGGGAAAAGGTAGCAGTAGGTTGATGAGCATATGGAAGTCCTTGCCAAACTAAAAAATATTGAAGAACTCATATTGAATAAGGGCAAGAAGGCAAGCTAATGGTATCAAGAAAGAATGATTTTTCTTTGCACCAATATGTTTTTGGGCTTGTCCGGGCAGAACTTAAAGCCAAGATTCTTAATGCACAAGAGAGAGGCCCCTAGGGCCATGGATGAGCCACAATGAGGTCAATAAGTTGCTAATAGGATGAGCAACACTTTCAGTAGTGGGATATGATGGGCCTCTAAATTACACATAAATTAAGGCCCATGCCTATAAATTAAACATAAATTAAGGTCCATCTAACCATCCTTCAACATATTAAACCTCCCTTCTTGCATTTGATCATTTAATATATTCATTAGGAAGGTTTTTGAATAATTGGGAATTCGTGTCTAGTAGTATTTATTTTTGTGGAATATTATGAGAATATTTGGAAGATTGTGAAGATTTGGAGGTGGAGATAATTTAGGGACTCGTTCCCTACTATAGTAGGATCAATAATAAATAATAAATCAAAAAGATATTATGGAATTATGGCACAAATTGTGGAACTCTAATGATTGAGAAAGTCTAGGAATTTGTTCCACTAATCAAGGTACTAGATCCACTAATCAAGGGATTTTGTTGGGGAAAGCTTTATCCATTAATGGGGAATGATTCCTAATCATTTTGTTTAAGTACCAAGTTGAATTTTCCTCTACGGAATGATTGAGAAAATCTAGGAATGTGTTCCCCACAACTTAATGCAAATTCCTAGTATTGGGGACTAGATCCACTAATCAAGGAATTTTGGTGGGGAAAGCTTCCTCTTTTCATGGGGAATGATTCCTAATAAATTTTTATAAGTACCAAGTCGAATTTTCCTCTAGGAGGGAGATTTTGATTAGTGGTCTTGTCGAGAGAACTCATATTTTTGTAGCTCCATTGTATTTTCTTGCAGGGATGTAATTCTATTGATGAAAATAGTAAAGATTGGTGTCATGTTCAGCTTCTAAATCTTGTTCTCCTCCATAGGTCTTTGATTTTCCTTGGGCTTGGCCATCCCAGGAGCCTCATAGCACTTTTGTATCATCTTCTTTCCTCCTCTTCATTTCTTATTCACATGCATCTCTAGTTTTTATTTCTTTATATTTATGCATTTAGTATTAATGATTTAATGTTGTAGGATTGAGTTAAATAGTTGATTTAAGTTCTTTTGTAGGATCACAATAATTATTTCAGGCTTGGAAAAGATTTGGAAGTGCATAGTAATCATTGAGTTGCTTGGATTAATCTTCTTATTCCAGAATCTAGATTGCTAGACCTCTTTTTTAGCAAAGAACAATAAATTTAATCTATGTTTTTGAGCACCCTAGTGAGCTTCAATCGAATTCATTCCACATGCATTAGATCAAAAAATCATTCTAGTTAATAACAAAAGTTAGTGCATTGAATTTTCACTTGATTTGTTTAGGTATTTTTAGGATTTACTACCTCACTACTTCTCGAAAGTCTAGATTTTCAACTAGTGATGTTTCTCAGGTCTTTTTGATTGATTCCACTTGGAATAGGGACCTAAGACATCCTAGTTAATAAAAAAATTTGTCCTATCCAGTTTGGATTTGATTTTCTTCGTCATTAAACCCTCACCAGTTTCATCATTTCACAAGGAAACTTCTCCAAGCATTTTGAGCAAATCCATCCATCTCCCAAATTTGGTTTTGAGTTATGAAGTGGTCCTAGGAACTCCCTTGCCTCATTCCATCCACCAACGAACTTCCCTAAGATTTCTATTACCTTAAACATCCATCATTTTGGTCTAGGCTGTATCTTGTAGGTTTTCAGGGGATGTTGTAGGGTTTAAGTACATTCTATAGGTTTTCCTGTAGTGACCTGTTTTGATGTCGAATTGAGGGAAAACCTCTAGGAAGCCACACAAGGTCATCTAAGGGTCTCCCAAGCCTTCCAAACATCCACCATCTTCTCCAAGCCACCTGCCACATCACTAAAAGAGATTAGATTTGATGCTCTCACATGAAAAAAAGGAAAAAATAAAAGCATATTTACTTTATTCATTTACATGCAGAACATTAGAAGGTTCGATGGTTTGAATCTACATGCTTAGGATAGTAGGATTGCATAGATGTTAAATTAGAATTATTTTGAAGCAAGGACACTTGGAATTTAGTTAGAAAATGGTGTGTTTTATTATTTGATTTCAGTCTCTTTCCTTGTACCTTCTTTCTCCCAATAGGTTAAGGTTCCATTTCAAACATTTCATTTTCTACAATTAGTTTACGATTTGACTTTAGTACATGCACTCCATTACATCATGAAAACAAAGGAAGGACAAATTATATGCTACACATATAGTGCTATTGCCTCTTAAGTTTATACGAACCTCGGGTTGATAATTAAAGTGGGTAGCCTTGGGAATTATAGCATTCTTGTTGCAATATCGAGGCTCATCCCTAGCCATCTCTAACTACCCACTATGTAGTTCTAAGGGCCAACCTCCTAGTCTGGCCACTAAGACTGTACAGAGGGAAGTCACTCTCGACGTTTCCCGAGACTGAATTATGCATTACGTGGTTCTAGTCAACAAGCCTTCCCACTGACTGCTGGGGTTGTGGAATGCATAGTTCCAGCAAGCAGCAAGTTGCCTCTATGAACCAAAATTATGCAACCCTTCCCATGTCCAACCCAGCTTGTTGCTTGGTCTTGTCTTGAAGTGGGTTTGGTTTTTCAGATGACATTTTCTTGCCGTGAGTGTCCTCTTTTTCCCACAAGTACAATAGTTTTTGAGCATCTCTCTAGCAGTTATAGTTAACATGGCGTCCAGGAGAGATGCATCAAAGGAAACCATTGAGAATAGTACTGGGGATGTATTTGAGCACATATAAGTTAATCTACCGGTTTATGAAGACACTCAATTTTCTTTGAGAAGGGAACAAAGTTGACATGGAAGCAAATCAAGTATACTTTTGCAGAGGACTTCAAGGAATACTTAGGGGACTGATAGGTATATATTAGTATTTAACAGTCAGTCTTATACAAGATTGCATGCAGGTACCTTTCCTTGCCATGTGTAAACATTATTAGCTAGATTCTCTCACACATTGATCTAGAGACTATGACATTGAGAAATGCCAACGGGATAGGGCTTTCCACCTTCAGGGCAAAAAAATGTAATGAGATATATGGTTTACCTTGGTTGATGATGCGCATGGACACATTTTTCTCTGCCACCCATATCTATGTGAACACTAGAGATATCATCAAGCGCTGGGTGAAAGTGTCATCAAATTTCAAACAAACACCCAATCATGTTTACAAGACAAAGTCTCTCAAGAAGGCTTATTAGTTCTTGATCATATTTGAATGTTGAATATATGGTCAAGATAACACATAAATTTTTCCTGAAGGTTCGGTAGTTGTACTGGACTAGCTGGTGAGTGATGGCAAGCCATTGAATTGGTCAAATTTGTTGGCTTGTTAGTTGAAGATTTATTTAATTAACGCTCAAAATCCATCCTAGAATGCGCAAGTGAGATTATACATGTCCGCAAAATTACTGTATGCAATCTGTGCCCAACAACAGTTTACTAGCATGAATTGGACATGGACACCAAAAGAGACTATTTTCAACATTTATTTCAAATTTCTTTCCAACAAAAGCTACCAAGGTGTAATGAAAAGGCTAACTGACCATTTTGTAATCTTTTCGTATGAGCTTAGCTTTGAGCAGGATCCACCTTTCATGTTCTGAGAGCAGTGGAGGTAATACTAAACATTGCATATTGGTCTGCCTCAGTCGGTGGCACCTTCATTAGAGTGTTTCATAGAGAGACACCTCTGGATGTTCTACCAAGGTATGCCATGGAGAAGTTGGTCATGCAAGTGGTCTCACATCCCCTCTCCACAAGGTAATTAGCAGGGATTCATAGGAAGAGGAAAGCACCATGGCCTGATCTTCCTTTGCATATCAGATTCTATGAGATTAAGATCTTAGAAGATTCAGATGTTGAAGCTTGTAGATTTTCCTTTAGATTCATAGTTCATGTAATGTACTAAAATACAAGACAAGAATCTAGTCTACTCGTTAAACAACAAAAACCAGTGATCGATGAGAAAATAATCGAGAATAGAAAGATAATCAAAGGAACATAATGCAATTGTTTCTCTAGGGAAATCCACTACTCAAAACCTCCACTATCTATTTCATTAATTAGAAATTTGAGTGATAATACAAAGCTTACTCTCACAAGAAAAATTCCTGCAAAAGTATGATCAACTCTCTACCTCACAAGCCCAGACTAACCAACACTTAGCTAGTTTATGTTTCCAGCTAAGCCATTATTTCCTTGCACAATTCATAAGAGGAATAGCCCTTGCGAATTCCTTCTTCCATAACTGCACAATCCAAATCTAAGTCCTCTTTTGATTACATGCATGATCTGTACAACTCAGATCATTCTCGAACTGATAGTACATTGTCCTTGTGCTGTAGTCTCAACTATGTCATTCTCTGAACTAACATGAATGATTTTCTCATGAGGGAATATTTTGTTACCTAGAGTAGCACTAAGGATGCATTAATGCACCAACTCACTAATAGACCTCTAATAGTTCCACGAATAGTTAGAACTAGTTTAACTATCTATAACTTACTCTAACTAAGTTATCTAATTAAAACTCAAATAAACTCATCTAGGACCCCTAAAATTTATGGTGAACATATACATGACTACAGAAAGACTTCCAACTCAAAATTTGTAAGACAATTAGGTTAATTAATATTAGTTATCTATTTACAAGTTGTTATGAGAATAGAATTTGATTTTAATTCACAATTTAATTCAAGGATCAATTAAACTGGAATTTCTCTTTGCCATTTCTCAACACTCCCTCTCAACAAGAAATGGATTATCAGCTACCCCAATCCTATCTCTGTTAAACTTGAATTTACATATTGATAATGCCTTTTTCAAAATTACAATATCTTGCTCCTCTGTGGGAATGTACTCCAACAACATAATCCACCTCAATACACACTATCGAATATGATGATATCAGATATCAATATGCTTGGATCGATCATAAAAAAATAGATTTT
The DNA here is from genome assembly GCA_031772625.1 of Pinus tabuliformis. NCBI lineage: Eukaryota > Viridiplantae > Streptophyta > Pinopsida > Pinales > Pinaceae > Pinus > Pinus tabuliformis. Next base: position 1,659,868,488 of record CM062819.1, on the reverse strand, counting down.
TATAGAATTTGATACAACTCTGATTATCGCAGTAAGTCATAGTCGGATCCATCAATTGAGCAAACAAACCAACCAGAATCTTCCTCATCGAGATGGCCTCACATGCTACCTAACTTGTATCCATTTACTCTACCACTACCGAAATGAGTGCAATCAATCTTTGTTTCCTGTTGTACCAAGAAATTGTTTCTGACCCAATAGTGAAGATCTCTCCTAGTGTGCTCTTCCTATTATATGGAATCCTTGTCCAATCTACATTAGTGAAGCCATGAAAATTCACTCCCTCTATCCATCTGTACCACAATCCATATTTAGTAGTGCCCTTAAGGTGTCTCATCACATGCTTTATCACCTTCCAAGACAACTTCATATGCCTAACCATCATTTGAGTTATATGGTTAACTACATAGCACATATCTAGTCATGTGTTCACCAAATACATGAGTGAACCCACAATATTCCTATAAATAGTATCTTCCACTACTTCCCTCAAACTAGCATCTTCTTTCCTCCAGTTACCTGTTGGAGGAGTATCCATGTCTTTACTACTCTCCATGCTGAACCCCTTGAGTATCTCATTGGCATACTTTCCTTGAGACACGAAAAATTCCCCATCACCCTACCATACTTCCATGCCTAGAAAGTAATGTGTGAGCTGCATGTCCTTCATCTCAAACTCTCTTGCAAGGTCCTCCTTGCAAGACTTGATCAACTAATTATCACCTCTCAAAATCAAATCGTCGACATATAAGAAAATTATCAACAATTTACCTTCCACCACGATGTGTTACAAGTTCACATCTGCTTCACTTTTAGTGAAGCTCAACCAGACAAACTAGTTATTGATCCTAGTGTACCAAGCATGGGGTGATTGCTTCAGCCCATACAATGCTTTCTTGAGTTGGCACACATGTGACTCATGGTTGAAGGTCTCAAAACCTTCAAGATGATCTATGTAAACTTCTTCCTCATTCATGCCATTAAGGAAGGCTCTATTTACATCCATCTGATGTATCTCCCAACCCTTCTGTCTTGTCACAATATGGATTTGATTGCTAGTACCTTGTCACAGGAGCAAAGGTCTCATCATAGTTAATCCTCTCTACCTATGAAAAGCCATGAGCCACAAATCTGGCCCTATGCTTCTCCACACTATGATTTGTAGCTTGATTTACCTTGTAAAGCCATCGAGAGCTCATCACTAACTTATCCTTTGGTCTCGGGACCACATCCCAAAAACTTTAATGAACTATTGAGTCATACTCCTCCACTATGGCATCAATCCAAATCGGTTATTGCATGGCCCACTCAAAAGAAGATGGTTTTGTATCAAGACATCCGCTCATAAGAGCCAGGTGTCCAGTGTACCTCTCAGGTGACCTCCTTTGCTTGCACTTAGATTTAGGTGCTCCCACATTCTCCCATGCATCATGTAATAACCTGTAAGCCTCTCTGGTGCACTTTCTTCCATCTTGGGAAGACTCTGCCTGACTAGATGTCTCCACTCTAGAATCCCCTTCATGTGGCTACTCCACATCAGTACGAGGCTCCTCAACATTAGGAGCGAAAATCTCCTCAACCGCATGTAGATCAAGCTCCCTCTCAAGGGAAACTCACATGGCCTTCTCCTCATCAAATCTGACATCCCTCTAAATCACTGCCATACCACTGGGTGGGAAGTATACCTGATAGTTGTGAGGTGTATCAGTGTACCCCACAAGTATCTCCAGCTCTGCTGTAAGCTCAAAAAAAATTTGTGCATCTTTGGTCACATGGAAATATACCAATGACCCAAAAATCCTAAAGTGACCAACATATGGTCTCTTTCCGGAATAAGCTTCCTCTAGTGTCTTCTTTCCCAAGAATCTGATGTGGGCTATAGTTTCACAAATAAAACCAATGTTTTGCATGCCTTAGCCCACAAGTGTAGTGGTAGGCCATGATTGCGCAACATTGCCCTTGCTACCCCTACAATTCTTTTGTTCTTCGTCTTTCCCACCCTATTCTGCTATGAATTATGCGGTGCAGAAACTCTTTTTTAATTCCTTCTAGTACACAAAAGTTATTAAAATCATTTGAGACTTACTCACCACCGTTATCACTCTTTCTCAACCAATTCTTAATTTCATAAAACATTGTGAAAGTTTTCTCCTTCTTTTGCATGAAAAATATCCATCATTTATGAGAAAATTCGTCAACAGATATAACATAATACCTACTTTTGGCCATCGATGCTGTCAAGAATGGTCCACATACAACTAAATTGACTCACTCTAGAATCGCCAATTCTCGACTTTCTATGTTGTGAAAGGAAGCCTTGGTGTATTTTCCCTAAGTACACCCATTGCATGTATCAACTTTTTCAAGCATAAATTTGGGAAGACCAGTAAAGATCCACTCCATGATTCTCAAATCCCCATAATGCAAGTGACCGAATCACTTGTGACACAACTCGCCAATGTATTCACTTTGCACCTACTTTGCTTTCATGCTCAAAGCAAAACAATCCTCTAGCTTCAACTTATAGAGATTCTTAACTCGAATCCCTATCTTATTTACTTGACCCATGGATATGTGTTGAAGGAATGCCTTTTCTTTCAAGAAAATCACATCATAGCCTCTATCCTAAAGTATGGTGACCGATACTATGTTTTTCTTCAACCTGGCACATACATAACATATCTGAAGGTGATAGGAGCACCATGATCCCTACGAAAAGTAACTTTGCCCAATCCAATAGCATTATACCTTCCATCATCACCCATCTTGATATGCATCTAGAGATCGTTCTCCTCCAGGTCACTGAACAACTCCTTGTCATTAGTAATATGGAATGAATCTCCACTGTCAAGGTACCATACACTACCCATAATTGATGAAATCATGCATGCAATGAGAGTAAAGTCTAATTTGAATTGAGAGGTCAAAGCCTCACACACCGCTCCTCTTGAGGAATTCTTCTTAGACATCTTGAGCAGACAATTTGTAGAAAAGTGGCCCAACTTGTGACAATAAAAGAATTTAACTTTCGTCAAGTCTTTCTTCTTACCTCCATGGAGAGAATCTTATTTGGAATGGGAAGCCTTCCCTTTCCCCTTCCTTGCCTTACCTACTAAGGCACAATTTTGAACCATCTCAGGTGTTCCTTCTAATCTTCTCCTGCATAAAATATGACCACATTCGTTCCCAATGTGACAACTTGTTCCTCCTATTAAAAGAGCCTTGATAACTAACCCAACGCTTGGGGAGTCCTAGAAGAGCTAGGCTCACCATATCTTCCTAGAAAACAATTATTCCAACACTTCCAAGCTCATCATGAAAGTGACTGAACTTTGTCAAGTATTTTGGAATGGTCTTTCCTTTCTCCATCTTGATTACTTGAAGTTTGTCTTTCAGTGCCAACTTCCTATGGTCATCATTGTACTGGAATAGGTCTATTAATGTTTTCCGCATATCATACAAAGTTTCCTTCCCATGGAGACTCAAGATGATGTGGTCTCGAACTCCCTCAAGGATTATCTACCTCGACTTCACCACACACTTCTTCCATTCAGCTCGATTATGTGCATATAATGTTGTTGGCTTAGGAATATCTTGCTCAATGAATTCCTTAAGGTCATTATCCTCCAACACAGCCTCCATCCTATCCTTCTAGGCTATATATTTCGAGCTTCCTTCGAAGGCATACTAGAACTTCAAACTGTAGAAATCCATTTTTTGATCCTCAAGAATGTATTGCAAATTCAAATTTCACCTATAACCCAAAATTGAAAACTTCAAAATCTCCTTTAGAATATTTTCTTCAGCTCCGATACCATGTAGATGTTATTGTATAATCATAGCTCGTGTAATGTACTAAAGCATCAGACAATAATCTACTCTACTCTTTAAACAACGGAAACCAATGATCGATGAAAACAATAATTGACAAGAGGAAGATAATCAAAGACACATAACACAATTGTTTCTTTGGGGAAATCCACTAGTTAAAAACCCGACTATCTATTTTATTAATTAGAAATCTTAGTGATAATACAAATCTTGTTCTCACAAGAACAACTACTGCACAAGTATGATCATCTCTCTGCCTCAAAAGCGCACACTGACCAAAACTTAGCCAATTTTTGCTAATTGCTGAGCTTTTCCTTGTGCAATTCCTGAGAGTAATAGCTCTTATTTAATTGGGAATTCTTTCTTCCATAACTATGCAATCCAAATCTAGGTCCTCGTCTGATTACATGCATGATCTGTACAACTTGGATCATTCTACAACTAATCGTACACTATCCTTACACTCTAGTCTCATTTTTGTCCTTCTATGAACTGACATGTAACGATTTCTCATGAGGGAATCTTCAGTTAGATTGAGTTTAATTGAGGATGCACATGTGCACCAACTCACTACTAGACCTCTACTAGTTCCACAAACATTTAGAACTAGTTTAACTATCTATAACTCAGTCAAACCGAGTTATCAAATTAAAACTCAAATAAACACATCGTGGGTGCCTAAAATTTAGGGAGAACATATAAATGACTATAAAAAAACTTCCAACTCAAAATTCCTAAGCTAATTAAGTTAACTAAACTTAATTAGCTATTTACTAATTTCTATCGGAATAAAATTATTTTAAATTCAAATCTTAATTCAATGAAAAATTAAAATGGAATTTCTTGTTTCCATTTCTCAACAAAGCTAAGGAAATATTCAAATCTGAGTTTGACACCAAAGGCTTTAATCCATATGAACCCCATGGAATTTTGAAGAACAACTGTGTGAAGGTGTATTATTAATGGATTCACGGGACATTTCATTGGCACAAGGAGGAAGCTTTGAGGTACTCTTACAATGCCTGCAAATGCCATGAGCCAGTCAATACACAACAACTTAGAATGTTGCTCACTAGGAAGCAACAATGTAAGAAGAAACAACAACAAAAACAATAAGCAGCAACCTAGTCAAGAAAAAGGGAAAGAGGAAGATTGTTGAGGATCTAGAGGCAGTGAAAGGATGAAAGATAAAAGTATATCCTCTCTTGGAGAAAGTAGCTTTGGCAGTAGAAGCAATGAGGGAGGAGCAGATGCAGAGAGAAGAGAAAAGGAAGAGAGAAAAGAAAAGGCTGCAGGAAGTATAACTAAATTTACAGGAGATGGATAAGAATTTGAAGGAAAAGCAAGAGTTGAGGAGAAGAGAAAGATAAGAGAAGCATAAACAAGAGGAAGAAGGAAGGGAACACACGATGAGAGAGAAAACAATGCCCATACTTCTTGAGGAGTCGAAATAACCGAAATCTAAAGAAGAGGCTGAACAAATGCAAGATTGAGAACTTGCTCAGTATATTGAGCAACTGATTTAAGTGAAAAACATGGAGTTTGAACAAGAGCAACAAAATGAAGAAATTGACCTTATGCCAAGTGTGTGAGAGGTCATCTCTCAGTCTCCACCACCTCCAGTGTAAGAACTAGTCCTAAGCACACAAGGAGAGGTTGTTATCCTTAATGATGACCTAGTCATGGATGTCTACAATCTATCATTTGACAAGTTGCAGAAGAATGTTGTACATGCAAGGAGGAAGAAATTTCTGGATGACAACACATCATTTGCATTCATTAAGGAAAGGGTGATTATATTAGCTCCCTATAATACTAGTGATTCCCAAATTACTATTGTCATTGTAGCCCTTATTTTTAATATTGTGTCCCTATTGTCCCCAGATTATTTTGCCCCATAGAAGCCCACTATTACTATTATTGTGCCCTTATATTATTTTTGTTATGTCGGCTTTGATTATATTTTAACCCCTTAGACTCGTATATATAGAAAGGACGTTTTGTCATTTGTAGCATCCAAGAATAGATCACTTTTATAATGTAAATGAGGTTTCCCCCTCGAAGAGGCTGATTATGAAGTTGCTGACCTATATTTTTTTTTATTTTGTGAGCTGGTTGCATAAAATTTGGTATCAGAGCGTTGGATTCTAACGTTTTGCTACTCTACGAAAGCCATTGTGGAATTTTCGCTATAAATTTATTTCTATGACATTTTAGAAGATGAAATTAAAACCCATTTGAGGCAAATTACCGATGAAGCTTGGGTCTATATTTCAAATATTTTCTCACTATATTTCAGGAGATATAATCCAAGGAAGTTAGGGTTTTTGCAAGCTCCCGAATTACATCCCAAATGGGTGACCTTAGGAAAATCATAAGAACTTTCTCTCCGAACATATGATTGAAATTTCATCAGAAGTCATAGCACGAGGACAACCTGTATTTTTCTGTGTATTTTTTTCAGGTTGGAAGGTCGAAAGAATGACATGTGGAAGGTCATATTAGTTAGCTCTACTAAACCAGTCTCTAATCAATTCATCGTAGGAGATTTGGCATAACTCTTCCTTGAAGAATCCAATATTGATCAGACTGGTGGGGTGAGAAAGAGGACTCAAAGACATACCATAGAAAACAATGTTAGGCCTTGGAGATCTTGAACTACAAAGGTAATAAAGATTCAATATCAAGCTCCTACAAAGTGAAAAAAGGTGTGTACTTTTTAAAAGTATTTTGAATAAGTTTGGTTTCAAAATTTAGTTTGAAGTGATTCAAAGGGCACAGTGAGGCATAATTATCATTAATTGATGCTCCAAAGGAAGAAAATGAAAACACCTAGTAGGAAACCAAAAATATCTACCATTCATGAAGAAGAGGAAGAAACACAACATGATATATCAAAATTACAAGATCAAGTGCAACAATTTTCACTCTAAAAAAAAGTAACAAAAGCTATAAGATGGATGGTTTAAAGAAAAGCATGGAATCTAATATGAATGGAGTGGAAGCTAATATGGATAGAATGGAAGCTAATATGAATGATGTGGAAGCTAAGATGGATGGTGTGGAAGCTAAGATGGATGGCATGGAAACTAAGATGGATGGTATAGAACAAAAACTTAAAGACAACATGGAAGATTTGAAGATAGATTTGACAAATTTTCTATAAGAAATGCTTACTAATGGTGAAAGGGTATTAAAGGAAACTCATGATGAGAACAAAGAAATGGTAATCATGATTTGATAGACTCTAACGTTGGATTGATGACCCACCATGTTCTAAAGATCAATATGAGGAAGTTTGATGGCAAAGATCCCGTAAAATGGACACTACAGATGGAGCAATATTTCGATCTTTGTAATGTGCAAAAGACACAAAAGGTATGCATTGCAACTTTATATTTGTAACCAAATAAGTTTTTATGGTATTGACGACTTTTCTCTCATAAAAAAATTGTCCCTTGGGAAATTTTTACGAATGAAATGATACCACATTATGAGGATACAAAAAGAAACACCATTTTTAGGAAATTAATACAGCTCAAACAAAAGGGTTCAATGATGGAGTGAATTGAGCACTTCCAAAATTTGAATATAAGGGTAAAAGATATTTGAGAGGAGCATATGATTTGTGTGTTCATAGGTACTTTAGAGGATAACATCCAACTTGAGGTTTGCCTTTGGGAACTTGATTCATTGGAGAAGGCATTCAGGTTAGCAAGAAAAATGGAAAGAAAAATTATGGAAACAAGGAAGCCTACCACTCACAGCTATAAATATTGAAGCCTTATTGCCCCTAGCCTTCCACAACATATAAGGTTGACACCATAACAATGGGAAGAAAAAATAGCAAAAGGGCTTTCTTACAGTTGTGATAGAAAATACAATAAAGGTCATAAGTGTGCTGAGAAGAAATTATTTTACATAGATTGTGAAGAGGAGGAAGAAAACAAACAAGAAACATCAAAAGAATATGATATACACTAGGAACAAAACCTAGAGAAAGACTAAATGAATACAACCATATATTGTAATTCATTGGTTAGAATTACCACTCCTCAAACTATCAATATAGGACATATCAAGATGAAGAAGGTAATTGTGTTGATTGATTTGGGTAGTATCGATAATTTTATTCATTCTAAGATAGCCAAGGAATTGAATTGCTTCCTATATCTAACACTGGATGTTTAAGTGATGGTTACAAGTGGAGGACCCATAAATTTATCTGAAAAGTTCCATAATATCAAACTATCCATGGGATAATACGAATTGAAGAGCCCAATGATTTCGATTCCAATGGCTGGTGTTGATGTTATACTAGGAGTCCAATGGATACAATCTTTGGGTCCATTAGCTTTTAATTTTCAAGAACTTTTCTTGAATTTTTTTTTAGAAGGAGAGGATGCTGAATTAAGGGGTATCACAGGGAAATCAGGAAAGATAATCATCTCTAATGGAATAAAAATTCTTCTAAAGGAAGAAAAATGAGGCATAATTTCACAATTATTTTCGCTAGAGGTTCCCACATCGAAATCATCTATTTCTCCAGATGTCCAGAAAGTCTTGGAAAATCATTCTAAGGTATTTGAGACTCCCAAAGCCCTCTGACCTATTCATGATCATTATCATGCTATTCATTTTATTCCATAAGCGATCCTCCAAATATTAGGACTTATAGATACCCCTATACCCAAAAGAGTGAAATTGAACGTATGATTGCAGAAATGTTAGAGGCTAGTATAATTCAACCTAGTGAAAGTTCTTTCTCTACTCCAATAGTATTGGTGCACAAGAAGGATGGATCAAGGGGCATGTGTCTGTATTATAGGGAGATCAACAAGCTCACTATTAAAGTTAAATTTCCCATTCCTATCATTGATGAATTATTGGATGAATTGCATGGATATATTTACTTCACCAAGTTGGACCTTTGTTTAGGATATCATCAAACCACAATGAAGACTGAAGACATTGTGAAAACAACATTTAGAACTCATGGGGGTCATTATGAATTTCTGGTCATGCCTTTTGGCCTCACCAATGCACCTTCTACATTTCAAGGTTTGATGAATTCCATTTTCAAACGCTTCCTTAGAAAATTTGTGTTAGTATTTTTGATGATATCCTAATCTACAACAAGTCTTGGAAGAATCATGTTCAACATGTTCATAGGGTGGTCAAACTGTTGGAGGAGAAACAATTATATGAAAAGATATCCAAATGTTTCTTTGAAGTACAAGAGGTGGAATATATGTGTTATAGACATTTTTGTGCCTTACAGCATTGAGCATGAAATGTCCATAATCCAAGGGATCCAAAGTCCCTAAAAGAGTTGTTCCTGCCCCTAAAGGAACAAGGTCAACCAATGACAGCTTCTCCCAGAAGTTCTCCACCAAAAACTACTCAGAAACAGTCAATTCAGGATCAATTCAGATGCTCTACTAGCTGCCTGCGTTGCAATGCACCCAAGTACACTAGCTAGGTGCGTTGCAACGCACCTAAATGCACTACCAGGGTGCGTTGAGCGAGAAATGCCAAATGGTAGTATCATTCCACGAGGTGTACAGACACTGGAAGCTTCCAGAATCTTCGTCATTGACACTTGCCTCAATGAATTCGACTAGTGATGAGTAAGAGGCTCTCAACCTCTAAGTGGAAGCAAGAACTGACAGAGAGAAGCCACAAGTCAAAACATAAGATGACTCATCCTCTCTGCTTACATCTATATATGGATCTCTCACCCAGAGATCCAGGAGGCTGGAATTTTGTACTTTGCAGAGAACTGTTGTTGGTTTGAGATTGAGATTAGTACATTGGGTGATTTATGCTTTGTTGGAGGAGAGGAAGGGATTCCTTTGCTGGGAGGTAGATGCTGGATCGGGACTCACTTGGTTGTATCTCCTCTAGGACTTTCTTATCATATCAATAAAACTATTTGAGTTTCTCCTATATGCTTGTATATCAATGATGCTTTGTTATATTTACATGTTTAGTTTAAATCTAATCCTAAACTAGTTATGAATGTAAATCTATGTCTTTTGTGTAGATTTCCTCTCTTGTGATCTTGAAGGGACTTGGTGAAGCTGGACCAGTGAGGGAGTAGGCAGCGGGAAGCAAACAAAGAGGAGAATGAGTGGATCAACAAACTAGCGAAAGACACAGGTTAGTTACATCCTTCTTCTCCATTTACATTTCATAAAGAAGAATACGAAGATAGTTTTCCTTGTTTGTTGCTAAGGCACTATCACACCTTAGAGTGGGATAGGGGCATTCCGAATGGATACTTTTCCCAACAACAAATTTGTGACTCTGCTGGGGATCGTATCTAGTTAGTTTATTTGGGTTTCTATTGTTGTTCTTCTCATAAACTCAGGAGTGCCGAATCAAACTGCATTTGCCATTTACAAATGTAAAGTAGAGATCTGCTACTCTAGTCCATTCGCTGGGCCTGTTTATGATCTGAACAGCTGATCCACAAGTGCTCTAACAGCCCTTTGTGATAGCTCTTAGTCCTCCTTTAAATCATCGCTCTAATTGTACCTAATTGATAGCTTGTATCCAGCCAAAAACCGTAGATTAAACTGCAAACCGTGACCCAGAACCCAGGGACAATTCTCGTTTCTGCTTCAGCGTAGGCTCTGTGAAGAGGTTCTGCATTTCAACGCAGGTCCCGAGAGGGCTACCTGCGCTGCAATTCAGTTTCTTTGTGCTGGGGGTGCGCTGATCAGCCTTGGCCTTGTGCAGTTGTGGTTCTCTGCTTCCTTTTGCTCAGTTTTATCTCTGTTTTTTGCAGCCTGTTATCAGTGAGTGTAACTATCTGAAAACCCCTTTTATTTGCCTTAATTCCGCCTCAGTTGTATAAAAGAAATTGTATTTGTTTTTATGTGTTTGTTACATCATTTGCAGTTTCCCATTACAAAAGTAAACTAGTCATACTGTCGCCCTTAGATCTAGACCTGTCGTAAGTGTCGTTTTGATCTTAGGAGTAAGTTTGTTTGCTGTTGACAGTTGATTATGCTTTTAATTTTGTCTTTTGGTTTGAATTTATGAATTTCTAGTGTCGAAACAAGTGTTTACTTCAAAGTCATAAAGTGTCGTAATCGTCTTTTTGATTTCGAAAGAAGCTTGTTTGTGTTTTTTCACTTGAAATCGAATTCAAATTTGTACAACAGCTTTCTTTTTAGGCATCAATATTAAGAAAGTGAAAACAAATACATGCATATGTGCATTTGCATTTTGACAGTTTGTATGTTGATTTAGGAAAAGTGTATCTACAGTGTGCTCTATGCTCTTTCAGAAAAGATTGTGTCTTTCTTTTCCCCTTGTAGCTAGGATTTTCATTGTTGAAAAGATATAAAAGCTTTCTTATCATCTTTAGACTGCATTTAGGAATTGTATCATACATCTCGTGGTGATCCAAAAAGGCAAACTTCTAAGAAAGGTCAACCTAAAATAAATTTAATGAACTTAACAACGCTTTGTAACTTAACGCACAACATAGAGGTCTAGGCTAGAGATGTGTTCCGGTGTCGTAAAACCTGGTCACTGGTCGCCTCACTGATGGTTGGGTGATTCCTCCTGAGAGACGATAAGTACCAGTACGGATTGTGCTCCCACGTACCATCGAGTATATATTGGGAGACCCCTATAGGCAGAAAACCTTTATCCATAGGAAGCCGTGTCGGCCGCCCTACTGATCGCAATGCACTGAACACAACATTCGGGAGGATTGACCGCCCGTACCCTAAAAAGTATTCTGCGGTTTTGCAATTGGTTTGGCACACCCTCTACCTCGAACTCTAGAGCAGTCCCTTTCGTTCCTTTTCAGACTCCTTAACGGAAAAGGTCCATCTGAGCACTTGTCACTTCAGGCTCATTAAAAATCGAAGGAGACTAGAGTCATCTTTTTCTTTTTCTCAACTCTTTAAAATTGAAAAAGAAAGTTGTGTCTAAGCGTCGTTAAAATTTATTTTAAATGGAATATTCATACCCTTTTCCCGTGTTGATCTTTAGGTTGAGAAAATGGAGCCCACCAACCAAGGAATTCCCCTTGGTGGAAATCCTAGTCCCTTCTCCTCTTGGGGAGATGTTGGTGTGCCCCATATGGCCACATTGTCGCTTCCAGGACTGACAATTGGCTTGCCGGTCTGGCTCTTCTCAACCAATGTCGTTCAGAACAGCACTATTCCTGAGCAGTCAAATCAGCAGTTAGACGAGTCCAAAATTTCCCACCAACCTTCTACTTCCTCTAATTCTTCCTCTCTTCCTTCCTCTTCGCGTGACGAGACTGGTAAAGCTAAAGACCAAATTCCTAAGGAGAAAAAGGAAAAGAAGAATAAAGAGAAAAAGAAGAAGGAGCCAAAGGCAAATAAGGGAAAACAAGTGTCGTCTAATGAAAATCCACACACAGCACTGACCAGGGCTAAATCGCCATGTGTCATTTGCAAGGGAGACCACTTTCATAGAGATTGTCCTTGCATCCCTCGGATACTAAGGGACTGGTCTCCCCATTTGCACAATCCGGTATCATCAACCTCTGATGGCCATGTTGAAAGTACACCGTCAACTAGCGAAAGTGAAGTTCCAGGACAAGAAGGGAGGGCTAGACCTCCCTGTAGACTGTGCGAACGCAACCATGCCCTCCACCGTTGTCCCTTCTTAGACGAGGCTAAAAGAGTCTTGTAAGATCGTCCGGTTTCATCGTTACGACTCCCTCCTGGATATAAAAATCTCTTGCCGAGTCCTTTGTTAGTTGAGAATCCAGCTGGCCTGCTCAAGTGATCAGCTGAAGCGCCTGTCATTGAAGATGAACCTACTGAATCCATACCCGACGAAAGTCAAAAGGTCGAGGCGGCAGTCGACCCGGCTTTGCCTTGAGAGGAATTATCTTCTAATGATACAGTCACTAAAGAGGATAAGGATGACACCATCCAGATTCTTTTCATCAACACAGACTCCGACGAACACGGGGGCAATCCACCCATTCCTTTATCGCAGGAAGGAAGTTCGTCAGAGCGATATCCGGCTGTCTACTCGGTCCCACCACCAAGCAACCTAGTTGTATCCTTCGACTGGAACCAACTAGGCAGACCCCGGTTGCCAACAAGCATACCCTTCCGAATTATCATTCAAATATACAGAATGGTTATGGCTGGCACCATCATTGATGAGGGGGCATCTGTGAGTATCCTTTCCTCTATTGCTTGGAAAGCACTTGGTTCGCCATCACTTTTTCCTGAGATAAGAAATCTGACAGGCTTCGATAAAGGAAACAGTCGACCTTTAGGGATCCTCGCCAATGTACCTATCACATTGAAAGGGAAGACTGTTCAAATGAATGTGATGGTTGTTCAGGGACCCTTGGATTATAACCTACTCCTTGGACGAGACTATATATATTGCATGGGAGCCATCGTCTCTTCACTCTTTAGAGTAATGTGTTTTCCGTACGAAGGAAGAGTGGTCAAGCTCGTGGACCAGCTTTCATTTCCCGGATCACACATCGCAAATAGTCATATACCATCCCTAAATGGTCTCCTCATGCAAGAAATGTCTCAACCCACGGTCCGTCCTCCCGATGAGCACGAGTGATTCGGAAGGATATGACTGGAACCCAGGGGGCATGCGTCCTGGTCTGCTTCGGCTGGAAAACTTTGGGTATAGGGTAGGTTTCCGCAGGAGAATATGACTAGTCTGTACCCTGTCCGTGATTGAGATAGGGTTTATTCTAGAATAAGATTCTTTTGTCAAAGTTATGTGAGTTGGCAGGCATCGTCGCTCACCTTTTTTTATCTCAGTAGACAACGCCGAAGAAGTGTTTTGTTTGTTGTGTGAATAAGACAATCTTTGGGTAACCTGAAAGGGGTAGGCCTCTCTCGGTGAAACAAATGTTTTGGCGGAAGTGAAGTAGGGGTAACCTTGAAATCGTACTTTATACCTGGGGGCATGCAAACCTTTTGGAGTGCAATCAAGGGGCGGCTATTTATTTTTTAAATTTTTAGGTCCTCCCTTTAAACCTGTAGGTCTAACCCTTTAAACTCGTAGGATTAGTCGTTTCTGAACTTGCATAATGAAAGGACCCGGAGCAAATCTTTGTAAGACGCAAGCTCCATAAAAAATGGAATCTTAAATGAGACATTCTTACCATATGACTGGATTAATCGAGCAGTTTTAACACATAGTTCATGCTCGTTAAAAAATAAACATAAGATCGAGCAAGTGTTTCAATCCGCGTTTAAGCTCGTTAAAAAATGAACTATCCTCCGGTAAATAACCACCGTGAATGTAAATTTATCAGCCATTAAAGCCTTGGTCGTGTTTGCACCGTCGCCTCCACTTTTCCATTGGCCGATCATTCACCTCCATTTGATTGTTTACCCATTTTGAGGAACAGCTGCAAAGAGTGATTTCACTAGCCATCCTTGTGACACTGCCGTGATTGGAAAATTCCAACCCTTACCTGGAATTAGCTGCTACCCATCTTATCACTCGTTCCTCAAAAGACGAGTCTTCTTTAAGCTCTTTTCATCTGACTCGTAAAATATGAAAAGATTGTCGAGTTTTTGCCTTCCAGCTCGTTAAAGCGACCGGAAGTGCTATCCCTCCTCTAGATTTTAATCTTTTTGGACCTGAGGGATTATTGCACAAAAATATCGAGCACTTGTATTGTTCGGCTCGTTAAAATTATCAAAAATTAATCCCTTCTGTATTGTTTTATACTTTTTTGGACTTAAGGGATTAGATGACGAAAAAGGAACTTTGGAGTTATCTTTACGTACCTTTTCAGACTCTCTAAAAATGAAAAGGACCGAGTTATCTTTGTCGTTAGAATCGTTAAAAGGATTAATAGCGACAAACTTGTCTTTAGACAAGAACGAGTTTCACTATCGCTAGGCTCGTTAAAACATAGCGATGGGTTTACCCGAAGGGAAAATTATAGAACAAGCATATGTTATCCTCCTCAAGCTTGACAAAAATAAAGAGGTACTGGTCAGCAATGACTGGGGAAAAATTGGGAAGAAACTCAAAGAAACTTTATTGGTAGCAGGTCACTCTTGAACATGACACTTCCACTCCATGCCTAAGTCGGGTTGGGTTGTTTCATTCACCGGTCACATCACCATGGTCTTGTCATACCATCCACCTTTGGGGTAAATGCTACCAATCCATCACATAAGTGTCTGTTGTGGGGAAAAGCATCCGACTCGGAATGACCCTATCCCTACTCTAAGGGTGATAGTTCCTTAGCAACAACTGAAAGTAAAGCTTTGATATTTTTCCTTTATGAAAGTACAGAGAAGGAAGAAAAGATTGACCAACCGATGTCTTTCGCTTTTGTCGATCCTGTCTTCTCTCTTTGCCTCTTGTTCCCAGCTCCTTGCTCCCTTTGCCGGCCCAGCTACACAAAGATCCTGCAAAAAACAAGAGAGGGAAACTACAAGAAACATGTACTCATAACTGATGCATGGATTAGAATGAATCAAATATACAGATAAAAACAATACATCATTGCAATACAAGTATATAGGAGAACATCAAAGCTTTATTGATAGAAGAAAAAGGTTCTGAGAAGGTTACAACCATAAATGGCTCCAATCCAGCAGCACCTCCCCAGCAGCAAGAAATCTCCTCTTCTCCTCTATAAAAGCAATCACCCAATAGCTCTAACTGTAAACCAACAGCACTTCCTTGCTTTGCACAAAATTCCAGCCTCCCTAGACCTCATGAGAGAGCTCTATATATAGGAGATTTGGAGAAAGGATGAGTCAGCTTGAGGCTGGCATAAAGCTGACTAGTGTCCTCTCCCACTTCAGTTATACTTCAGTTCTTGAGTCCACTTGGAGATCCTTGCTTCCACTTGGAGTTTAAGAACCTCTTACTCATCACTGGGCGAATTCCCTGATCCAAGTGTCATTTTGGAAGCTTCCTGGGCATTGACACCTTGAGAAATGAGCCTGCCACTTGTCCAAACACGTTCAGCGCAGGTAGCTAGTGTTGGAGTTGACATTCAGCACAGGTAGCCAGTGTAGCAGTTGACATTCAGTGCAGGTAGCCAGTGTAGCAGTTGACATTCAGTGCAGGTAGCTAGTGTAGCAGTTGACATGATCCAGAATTGCCTTGTTTTTGAGCGTTTTCAGGTGGAGAACTGATTTGAAGTGCTGTGGTTTGCTGACCTTGTTCCTCTAGGGGTAAGAACAACATGTTTAGGGACTTTGGATCCCTTTGATTATGGACATTTCATGCTTCATGTTGTAAGGCACAAAAATGTCTATAACAGTTGCCCCCTAAAGTATGAGGTCGTTTATCGGGTGAAATGCTTTATCCAGAGGATCCGAAGTTCATTCAAGTGCTGAGAGGTGTCCTGTAATAAAATACAATACAATACATTATTTTTCATTCTGTTTTCATGATCTAGCTGAGGCGGGCATTCCCATGCTCAGCTTTATAAATACATTTTGGTACATAGAACAGACGATCGTCTGATGGTAGACTGATAATTCTCTGCTGAAATTATCATCCTTTGAATAGGATGATCATCTGCTGCAATGATGTACATGACAAATGCTTTTATATTTCCTGAATATATATCGCAGCCCGGATGGATGAAACTAGATCCGGGGTCTTCAAACTCGTTCGATCTTCACTCTAAGTACAAGTCGATCCATGTGAGAATTGCGCTGAAGTTGAACATGGAAAGACATCGCTTGATTACCGGTCAATGATGAAAACCGTTAACAAGCGCGAGAGGAATCACCGATAATGATAATGACCCTCAAGGTACTACAGTACAATTCACGTGGCGTGAATAAAGGGCTTGGCGTCGAACGCCACGCAAAATCTTCTGGTCGAAGGTCATTGATGTATACCTGTCGCCGGAAGTGAGAAACTTGCCATTGAGGCATGCAAGCTTCAAAGTACTGATGGGGTTGTTCCTAGATCAACTTCTTGGATAATGAGCTGAAGTCGACAAGAAGCGATCCGTCAAAGGAGGGCCTTAATGAATCCCACATCAATGACACAGAACGGAGCTAATGATTTTAGTGGAGGTGAAAACAAACTGTGACATATGATTCAGGGTGGCGATCATGAATGGATGAAGGATAATGTATGGCAGTGGATGGGACACGGTTGACACTTTCAGAATGACCTCTCTTGAACATATAACGACACTGATGCGATGGATCGGTAGCATTACCCCAAAATGTGGATGGTTTGGCGAAGACCATGGTGATGAGACCGTGAATGAAACAACCCAACCTGATGTGGTACGGAAGAAAAGTGTCATGTTCAAGAGCGACTTGCTACCATTAAGCTTTGATGTTCTCCCAATTTTTCCCCAGTCATTTCTGACCAGTACCTCTTTATTTTTGTCAAGCTTGAGGAGGATAACATATGCTTGTTCTATAACCTGCCCTTCGGGCAAGCCCATCGCTATGATTTAACGAGCTTAGCGATAGGGAAACTCGTTCTCGTCTAAAGACAAGTTTGTCGCTATTTAATCATTTTAACGAGTCTAACGACAAGGAAAACTCGGTCCTTTTCATTTTTAGAGAGTCTGAAAAGGTACAGAAAGTTAACTCCATAATTCCTTTTTCGTCATCTAATCCCTTAAGTCCGAAAAAGTATAAAACAATACAGAAGGGATGGGTGTTCGGTACTTTTAACGAGCCGAACAAGACAAGCGCTCGATCTTTTTGTGTAATAATCCCTCAAGTCCAAAAAGATTAAAGTCTAAAAGAGGGATAGCTCTTCCGATCCCTTTAACGAGCTGGAAGGCCAGAACTCGGCAAACTTTTCATATTTTACGAGTCAGAAAAGAGCTCAAAGATGACTCGTCTTTTGAGGAACGAGTGATAAACAGGGATAGCAATTGATTCCAGGTACAAATTGGAATTTTCCAATCACGGCAGTGTCACAAGGATGGCTAGGTGAAATCACTCTTCGCAGCTGTTCCTCAAAATGGGTAAACAATCATATGGAGGTGAACGATCGGCCAAATGAAAGTGGAGGTGGCAGGTGCAAAACACGACCAAGGCTTTTATGGTTGATCAGGTTACATACTTAAAGGTTATTTACCAAGATGGGTTCATTTTTTAACGAGCTTGAATGCACCAAAACACTGCTCAATCTTATGTTTATTTTTTAACGAGCATGAACTATGTGCTAAAACTGCTCGGTTGTTTGCATGCCCCCAGCATAATAACGCAAATCGAGGTGCATGCCCCCCGAGCTTCATTGCATTCAACTCGGTGGTTGGAATGAAGGTTTACCTTTGAGAAAGGGGATTTGTTTCATTTTTTAATGAGGTTGACATAGTAAAAGAACTATCCTCATGACTCCTTGTTTCATTTTTTAACGAGGTTGACACGAGATTAGAACCTTCCTCGGAGCCCACTGTATTTACAGTATTTCCATTAGGGCGATGATCCATGCTGACAAAATGTTCAGGAATCTTCTGAATCCATTAGATATAGAAGATTTCATATTGTAGGTTTCCACTGTGGCCACTTCTGCCAGATTTCTTGCAGGCGGTAGGGCAAAAGTACCCATTAAGGCAGGGTATTTTAGGAGACCTACTCCAATATTTTGAAGCGAATGATCGCTTCCATGGATCATTGGAATGCTTCCCGTAACTTGTGAACTGTCGGGGAGGAAAGTTTGTTGGTTGACGACTGTAATCCCTCCTTGAAAGGGAAATGCAATCTTCCTGAAGTAGGTCGACACGACTGCGGCCATGGCATATATCTAGGGCCTTCCTAGTAGGATGTTGTAATCGAGGTTTCCATCAATTACTTCAACATCGACTTCTACTGTTTTGCCCCCCAGTTCAACTTGCAAGTTACTTATAATCCCGTAGGGAGTGTATGATCGTCCATCAAATGCTTTTAAGGTCGTTGACGATTTCGACAAGGGTGGTGAGCCTAAATTTTTCCAGCAACTCATCGACATAAGACATGTAGATGCCCCCTCATCAATAATTGTTCGATGAACAGTTTTGTTGAGGGCTTTCGCTTGAATAAGGAAAGCTAGTTGAGCTAGTAACTTAGGGTCATATCCTTTATGATCAAAGGCCACAAGATTGGAATCCATTGGGCCAATCCCACCTATTGCTGATAATAAAGTTTGCTCTTGGGAGGGGCAATTTTGCGGTACCTTAAGTGTCGACATAGCGGATGGCGATTGGGCCAGGTCCTCTATTATATTATAATTCTGTGCTATTTTGGCACGAGGATTAAATGTCGATTTGTGTACTACTCCCTTTGGCAACTTTATCATTGGTTCAGGAATGATGGGTGGCACAACTTTGGTCAAAGTTGTCGTCGAACTACTAGGTTGTTCATTAGCCTTGTTATTCGACAGCCATGGATTCCCGTAATCTATATTCCTTGTCAAAGCATTATTCTGCTGCTTTGAGGTAGACAACATAAGCACTTGGGATCGGGAAGCATTTTGATTAGCAACCAGATTTTGACCAGGATTAGGAAACGGATCAGTCAACATAGCTGAGGTTTTCGGACTCTTAAAGAATCTTTTAAGCTCAGCTTTGCATGGACAATCTGCTGTCCAATGATCCTCATCGTATATATGACACCCCGAAGGGGGTTTCCCTTTTCTCCCTTTCTTTTTCTTCTTGTCTCCTGGTTGCTTCAGTTGTTTGCCCTTGTCGTCCGACACGACACTCACTTCCGAGGCAGGAAGTTCTTCATTTGCATTTTGATTCGAAGTCTTACGGGTTTTCTTAGACGAATCCCGTGTTGACTTTGCGTTTGCAGTGCCAATCACACCATCGCCGGCATGATAGTCACTATTTGATCCAGGAGGGGGAGGAATTGAAAATTCCGGTCTAGGGGCGTCAGGTATCTTGTCATAGAGCGTGCCAGACTGAGTATATACTAAGTCTAAATACTGGGCACGAGCAATAACTTGCTCCTCTATTACGACGCCTCCCTTGGCCACATCTTCTGTTATAGCAGGAAGAAGCGACTTTATAAACCACTCAGCTAATAGCTGATCTGGAACATAGGTCTTCACCATTCTGCGACGACGACGCCACTCATGTATATGATCAGATATATGTGTGGCCGTTGTCTGTTTGAAATTGGTTAAGATCTTTGTTCCAGTTTCGTACCTTATAGGTAACTGAAAGTGGGTTAAGAAAGTCCTGGCTGGG
Source organism: Pinus tabuliformis (assembly GCA_031772625.1). Lineage (NCBI taxonomy): Eukaryota > Viridiplantae > Streptophyta > Pinopsida > Pinales > Pinaceae > Pinus > Pinus tabuliformis. Next base: position 1,659,848,486 of record CM062819.1, on the reverse strand, counting down.
GAACTGAAATTGTCGAAAGAGGCTCTAGGTAATTCAATATACCATTTAGCCGCCGGACCTGTCAATGTCCTCTGAAAAAGGCGAAGCCTTATCGAATCATCATTCAAGGTGTTCGACGAACACCACAGATGGAAAGTCATCACATGATTCGACGGGTCTTCGCCAGGATTTCCATTGAATTTAGGAATGTCCGAAGGAAGTTTGTGAGGAATCGCTGGCCACCAATGGGCATAGGCGATTGGATCATTCGTCAATCGATGTAAATCTGGTAATTCTAGAGTCGCCACGAATGGCAATTGCTGATTCAGGTTTGGCGAGGCGTATGATGGAATCGCCTGAGCAGTAGGCCTTTGCATACCAGCATAATGCAACTGATGTTGATAGGACTGATATGGCTGGTGGGCTTGGCCACTGTAAAGTGATTGATTTAACCCGTTCTGAATATAGGGTTGCCCACTATTTGCAAAGATCTGTTGCTCAGATCCCTGGTACACCTGTTGAAACTCTGAGGTTGTTGGTATTGCACCATCCATGGCTGCGAAGCCATGTTTTGCTGTGCAATACTAACCGATGGACCAAGATGCGGGGTTATGGTTCCCGTTTGTATCTGTGTCGTCCCGGCAGTTGGCGATTGTGGTTGTGTTGCCGGGTCAAGGGGCTGTTGCATTACAACTTGGGGTTGACATACAACAGGCATCGATTGAACTTGCGACACGGTTACAATTTTTGGCATCGTCGGGATGCTAGACATAGGTACACATTGTTGCATGGAATATACAACTCTCGGTTGTTGGGGCAACATAGGCACCCAACCACTCGTCGTAACTTCAGTCAAACCTGAATGTGGTTGAAAACTGCCGTATGGGTATCCTCCCGGAGGGGGAAGTGAAAGGGCATATTGCCCCCCATACGGTAACAATCCGGAGCTCAAGGGTATAGATTGCCTTTGAGGACTAGATGGTCCAAACTGATTTCCAAAGGGATCAATTTGTCTAGTTTCAACATAAGAATTACCGGGTATTATACCGGAAGAACAAACTGGAATAGACCAAGTTGTCATAATAGTCCCTGGGTGGACTCCTTCTAGCTGTTGAGAGCTAGTCGGGACAGCTGGTATGCCGGCAAACATCATCGGAGTGACAGCAGGAGCTTCTGCTGTCGCTGTGTCATTTGGCACAGTCCTAGATGTTGACGGTTGCTCAGACATTTTAACTCTATCCAATAAACTGCCTAACGATTCTACAGGAACTTCCACTGGCGATGGACAAACTTCTGATGCAGAAGGAAAAAGAGTGATGCCTACTCCAAAATGAGTTGGAGTATTTGCTTGCTGGTCCTCTACGATTTCCTCTATTGCAATCAGACCAGGAGGAAGAGGAAGACCGTCAGGTCCGTAAAATATTTCTGGTGCCGAAGAAGGGGTTGCTTCGACAGCGACAGTTGTTTGAGCAACAAGACTCTGTGGACCGGTTTCAGATGGAACTGGTTCAGTTATGCAAGTACTTGTTCTCAGACTAGGATCAGTACAACTGTCCCTCTGTCGCTGTTGAACTTCTTCAATAGAGGCAGGGATTCCAGAAATATTAGGAGTGACCAGAATCTCAGATGTAGTTTGAACTGTTGTTCTAACTTTAATGGGAGATTTTGACCCGGTCAAGCGAGTTTGCTTCGTCCGTACTACTCTCGATTCCGGAGACAAAGACGGTTGACTCACGAGTCTCCTCTAACGACGGAGTTCTAATTGACTTTCCTCCACGGTTGCAGATTACTCGATCAACTAAAATACAAAAAGGGGAATTAGGTTTCCGTATTGAATGAATTTTATTAGACGCTTTTAGACACAACTTGCTTTTTCATGTTTTAAGAGTCGAGAAAAAGCTAAATATGACTCTAGTCGCCTTCGATGTATTAACGAGCCCGAAGTGACAAATGCTCGGTTGGACTTTTTCAGTTATAGAGTTTGAAAAAGGCCAAAAGAAACTGCTCTGGAGATCTAGGCAGAGGGTGTGCCAAACCTTTCGCGAAACCACAGAATACGTGATCCGGATTTAAACAGGAACGCAATAGATTATAGAGATAACCATAAATACAGAGATGCAATAACCATAAACACATAGATGCAGCGGAAATAATGATTCATTTCATTAATGGAAAATACTGAATACAACCAGAAATGGAAATAAACCAGCTAGGGCGATGGTAGCTATCTCTGAGAAGAGATGTGCGGCTACATGCCTCTGAACTGTTCCCAACTGTATTACAATGAGGCTCGAAGGCCTATTTATTGTTGAGAAACAATGGAAAACCCTTCACATCCCGAAACCTAACCCTAGAAGATGAAACGCCAAATTGTGGGCCCCGTTTGGGTAAATTGGTACATCAATTTCCCGGGGTCGTAACTTTGGCATACGATCTCCGTTTGACGCATACGATAGCTCGTTAGAAAGATCTATCCGAGAACTACCACTTTGGGAAGGGCAACATCGGTCTATAGACCCATGTTGCCCCCAAATTTCCCAAAAAACGTCGTTTAGGGCCTCAAAACGGCTCCGGAAGTTCAGGACCCGAAAAACTGCTAAAAATAGTAAGTTGTGCTATAATTAAGGAAACTGAAAAGACTGAAAGAGACAGTTGTGGGGGTCCAAATGGGTTGGTGGGTGGCCACCAACATCCACCTGGATCATTCCTCCCCCCTTAGGAAGCAATGGTCCCCATTGCGTTGAGTTCCTCCATCTGCTGAACTTGTCCTGCAATCTCTGATGTGTCCAGTGATGGTGGGAAGCATGGTCGACGATGGTCCACATTGAACATTTGGTGCAGGCGAAGGAATGGAGGAATGCTGTGCTTCAAAGCATTGTTGCCCATAGCCTTGGTACTGCTGTGAGGACCATGTCGGAGTGGTCGGAGCTTCTGATGGGCTCTTGTAAGGCGTTCTTTCTGCAGATGTAACCAAACTTTGTTGCCCACCTGAAACTTATGTGGTACCCCTGTGGGTGAGGAGAAGTTGTTCCTGTGTTCTGTCATGACCGTATCCCTTTGTTGATGCTGCTGTGTGTAGGAACCCTTTGCAGGGGTCATGGATGTAGCAACGATCTTCCCCTTATTTTGGGAGTGAACCAGACAAATGAATTTCCTGGTCTGTGATATGAGCTTGCTACCTTTCTTGGTAGTGATCAAGGATGTGGCAGTAGGTGGGGCTACCTCCGGTATCCTGTATAATGAATGATTCAAAGAAATAATGACAGCACGAGGCCTTGACTCATACACAGCATGTCGCCTCCACAAGTATGGTTGGCCTAATAATACATCACAAACATCCAGAGGTGTAACATCACACAATACCTCGTCTGTGAAGGGTTTGATGCTGTAGGGAAGGCGGCACTGCTGGCGAACTTTCAGATCTCGTCCTTCGTGAAGCCACCCGATACTGTACGGCTGCGGGTGTGGTGTAGTCGGTAGGCCCAACCGCTTCACGACCTCTGCTGAAACCAAGTTCTTTTGGCTACCACTGTCGACAATGAATCGCAGCGGTGAACCCTTCACCCACATCTGTGAGTGGAAAAGACGCTCCCCCTCCTCTGGATCTTCGGGCTCATTTTTCTTGATCTTGGCAGTGGCAACCGTGGCGCTGGGATCCGCATCAATGATCTGCTTCCCTTTGCCATTCCCCTTGTCGGGTTCTGGCTCAGGGTCGGAACATGCATCTGATTCGGAAGCCTTCAACTCGGCCACCAGTGACTGCTTGGTCCGACACTCACTTGTGTTATGAGTGGGACTTTTGTGGAACTCACACCACTTTCCTGTGTCCTTCTTCGGCTTCGTGGTGTTGTTCTTTTCTTGCGGCTTCGACGGGTTGTCTTGGGTTACCCCGCCTTGGCTTTGTCCTTTGGGCTTCAGATTTGCAGATCCAGAGTCTCGCTTCTTCTGTTTGAACTTTTGCTCGATTTTGACAGCGTATCGGTATGCTGTGCCGAGTGAGGAGATGTTCAAGAACACCATCTCTTCCTGGATGTATCTGTGCAGGCAGCCACGGTATTTGAGTACCAGATGCAGCTCAGAATCTTTGATACCCAACTGTGTGCGAAGGGTATGAAAAATGTTTGTGAACTCCGGCACATCTTGGTCTCGTCCCTGTCGCAGTGTGGTCCATTTGATGTATTTGTCCTCATAGGTTCCGACAGGGTAGTATTGCTCCTTGATGGCATCCCGAAAGTCATTCCAAGTGGGTGCGGCTGAAAATAGTGAGCCTGTACTTTCGTCCTTCTGCTCGCAGTAGGTTTCCCACCAGTCCTTGACGTGGGGGGCTGCTTTGAGAAGAGCAAAAACAATCTTTTCCCGACTTGAAAATTCGTGAACAGAAAAATACCCATCTAGCAGATTTAACCATTTATCTACGGCATCTGCGTCTATTTGACCCTCGAAGATGGGGATTTCAAAATTAACTTGTACCTTAAACGGTGTGGCATTTCCAGAGTCGCTGTTGGAAGCCGATGCGTCGCCTCTGGGTAGCCGCTGAAGGATCTGCGCAAAGCTATCCATCATCGCGTTCCTTTGCCGCTCGAGCGCTTCTTCGAGCAAGATTTTGATAGGATCTCCTGCCCCCTCGTCTTTCTTCTCATCCGCCATGGGAGGCCGTCGGGATTTTCGAGGCTGGTCTTGCAAAGGTTCGACCAGTTCAAGCCCTAACTCCTTATATCCCGACCTCGTTGGGGACATGCAAAGAAAAACAGAGAAAAAGCAGACCGCTCTGATACCACTGATCCGGATTTAAACAGGAACGCAATAGATTATCGAGATAACCATAAATACAGAGATGCAATAACCATAAACACATAGATGCAGCGGAAATAATGATTCATTTCATTAATGGAAAATACTGAATACAACCAGAAATGGAAATAAACCAGCTAGGGCGATGGTAGCTATCTCTGAGAAGAGATGTGCGGCTACATGCCTCTGAACTGTTCCCAACTGTATTACAATGAGGCTCGAAGGCCTATTTATTGTTGAGAAACAATGGAAAACCCTTCACATCCCGAAACCTAACCCTAGAAGATGAAACGCCAAATTGTGGGCCCCGTTTGGGTAAATTGGTACATCAATTTCCCGGGGTCGTAACTTTGGCATACGATCTCCGTTTGACGCATACGATAGCTCGTTAGAAAGATCTATCCGAGAACTACCACTTTGGGAAGGGCAACATCGGTCTATAGACCCATGTTGCCCCCAGATTTCCCAAAAAACGTCGTTTAGGGCCTCAAAACGGCTCCGGAAGTTCAGGACCCGAAAAACTGCTAAAAATAGTAAGTTGTGCTATAATTAAGGAAACTGAAAAGACTGAAAGAGACAGTTGTGGGGGTCCAAATGGGTTGGTGGGTGGCCACCAACATCCACCTGGATCAATACGTTTTACGGTACGGGTGGTCGATCTTCGTGAATGCTGTGTTCACTGCATCGCGATCAGTAGGGCGGCCGACACGGATTCCTAAGGATAAAGGATAAATGCCTATAGGGGTCTCCCAATATACGCGACGGTACGCGGGAGCACAAGTCCGTATTAGTGCTATCGTCCCTCAGGAGGAATCACCCACCTTCGTAGAGATCGACAGTCAGTACGTTTAACGACGCCGGAACACGTCTCTACCTAGACCTCTATTGTGAGCGTTATGTTACAAAGCGTTTTTAGATTCATTCAATATATTTTAAGTTGATCTTGTTTAGCAGTTTGTCTTTCAGGATCACCACGAGATGTATTGGTACAAATTCCTAAATGCAGCTAAAATGATAAGCAAGCTTTACAATCGTTTTAGCTTTGAAAATCCTAACTACTGAGGGAAAAGAAAGACATCATCTTTTCACACAGATCACCAAGCACAAACTAATGCAATTTCTCCTAGATCAATCACACAAACCTATCAAAAATGCAAATGCAAGATGCATGTATTTCTTTTCTTTTCCCTTAATGTTGATGTAAGACAAAAAGGAAACTGTCGTATAATTTTCGAATTCAATTTGAAGCATAAACAAACAAGTTTTGTCTAAAATCAAAAGACGCCTTACAGGTACTTGTTTCGACACTAAAAATGTATGAATTCAAACCATAAGATGAAAAACAAACAAACTCAAACAGCCATGAACAACAATAAAACTAGCTCTTAAGATCACAAAGACACTTTTACAGTTCAGGATCTAAGAGGCCACAGCTATACTGGTTTGCTTTTCACAATGGGAAACTGCAAATGAAACAAGAAATACTGAAAGAACAATCACAGTTTCATCACACAACTGAGGCGGAATAATGTCAAGGAAATTTGGTTTACAGCAAGTACAAATGACAAGCAATCAGCAGCAAAACAACAGTGAAAACAGGGCCAAGACTTAGTAGGAAACCTCAGCAAGACACTGGCTAACTGGTTCAGCGCAGGCTCTGGTCTGTCAAATTGACTTTCAGCGCAGTTCTCGAAGGGAGTACCTGCACTGAAATGCAGACTGCCTTTGGGCAGCCTGCACCGAGACACGAGAGTTGCGTTTACAAGGGTTTCCGGGTCATAAAAAGCTCAAAAATTCACTGTTTTTGCTGAAATAAAAAGATATAGGTCAAGTACAAGCTAAGGGATGATCAAGAGGATGAAAATCTATCACAAAGAGCACAAGAGTCCTTGTGGATCAGCTCTTCAAATCATAAACTTGCTCAGAAACTGAGCCAGAGCAGCTGCCCTCTACTTTGCAATTGAAGGATTCAATTGCAGTTCGATTTGGTGCTCTCCTTGTTTATGAGATGAATAGCAAGAAACACAACAAACCAACAAGATACTAGATCCACAGTGGAGTCACCAGTTTGTTCTGGGGAAAAGTATCCGACTCGGAATGACCCTATCCCTACTCTAAGGGTGATAGTTCCTTAGCAACAACTGAAAGTAAAGCTTTGATATTTTTCCTTTATGAAAGTACAGAGAAGGAAGAAAAGATTGACCAACCGATGTCTTTCGCTTTTGTCGATCCTGTCTTCTCTCTTTGCCTCTTGTTCCCAGCTCCTTGCTCCCTTTGCCGGCCCAGCTACACAAAGATCCTGCAAAAAACAAGAGAGGGAAACTACAAGAAACATGTACTCATAACTGATGCATATTAGAATGAATCAAATATACAGATAAAAACAATACATCATTGCAATACAAGTATATAGGAGAACATCAAAGCTTTATTGATAGAAGAAAAAGGTTCTGAGAAGGTTACAACCATAAATGGCTCCAATCCAGCAACACCTCCCCAGTAGCAATAAATCTCCTCTTCTCCTCTATAAAAGCAATCACCCAATAGCTCTAACTGTAAACCAACAGCACTTCCTTGCTTTGCACAAAATTCCAGCCTCCCTAGACCTCATGAGAGAGCTCTATATATAGGAGATTTGGAGAAAGGATGAGTCAGCTTGAGGCTGGCATAAAGCTGACTAGTGTCCTCTCCCACTTCAGTTATACTTCAGTTCTTGAGTCCACTTGGAGATCCTTGCTTCCACTTGGAGTTTAAGAACCTCTTACTCATCACTGGGCGAATTCCCTGATCCAAGTGTCATTTTGGAAGCTTCCTGGGCATTGACACCTTGAGAAATGAGCCTGCCACTTGTCCAAACACGTTCAGCGCAGGTAGCTAGTGTTGGAGTTGACATTCAGCGCAGGTAGCCAGTGTAGCAGTTGACATTCAGTGCAGGTAGCCAGTGTAGCAGTTGACATTCAGTGCAGGTAGCCAGTGTAGCAGTTGACATGATCCAGAATTGCCTTGTTTTTTAGCGTTTTCAGGTGGAGAACTGATTTGAAGTGCTGTGGTTTGCTGACCTTGTTCCTCTAGGGGTAAGAACAACATGTTTAGGGACTTTGGATCCCTTTGATTATGGACATTTCATGCTTCATGCTGTAAGGCACAAAAATGTCTATAACAGTGTCGCCGATATGTTCAAGAGAAGTCATCCAAAGAAGTCAACCATGTCCCATCCACTACCATACATTATACTTCATTCATTCATGACCGCCACCCTGAACCATGTATCATCAGATCGTTTTCACCTCCATCAAAATCATTTGCTCTGTTCCATGTCATTGATGTGGGATACATCAAGGCCCTCCTTTGATGGATTGCTTCTTGTCGACATCAGGTCATTATCCAAGAAGTTGATCTAGGAACACCCCCTTCAGTACTTTGAAGCTTGCATGCCTCAATGGCAAGTTTCTCACTTCCGGCGACAGGTATACATCAATGACCTTCGACCGAAAGATTTTGCATGGTGTTCAACGCCAAGTCCTTTATTCACACCACGTGAATTGTACTGTAGTACCTTGAGGGTCATTATCATTATCGGTGATCCCTCTCGCGCTTGTTAACAGTTTACATCATTGACTGGTAATCAAGCGATGTCTTTCCATGTTCGACTTCAGAACATTTCTCGCATGGATCGACTTGTACTTAGAGTGAAGATCAAATGAGATTGAAGACCCCGGATCTAGTTTCATCCATTTGGGATGCGATATATATTCAGGAAAAATAAAGACATTGACATGTACAACATTGCAGCACAGATAATCATCCTACCGAAAGGATGGTGATTTCATCAAAATCATCAGTCTACCATCAGACGATTGTCTGTCCTGTGTAAAGAAAAATGAATTTATAAAGCCGAGCATGGGAATGCGCGCCTCAGCTAGATCATGAAAATAGTATGAAAAATAATGTATTGTATTGTATCTTATTACAGGTCAACTCCCAGCATTGGAAGAACTTCGGATCCTCCTAATAAAGCATTTCACCCGATAAACGGCCTCATACTTTAGGGGGCAACTGTTATAGACATTTTTGTGCCTTACAGCATTGAGCATGAAATGTCCATAATCCAAGGGATCCAAAGTCCCTAAAAGAGTTGTTTCTGCCCCTAAAGGAACAAGGTCAACCAGTGACAGCTTCTCCCAGAAGTTCTCCACCAAAAACTACTCAGAAACAGTCAATTCAGGATCAATTCAGATGCTCTACTAGCTGCCTGCGTTGCAACGCACCCCAGTACACTAGCTAGGTGCGTTGCAATGCACCTAAATGCACTACCAAGGTGCGCTGAGCGAGAAATGCCAAATGGCAGTATCATTCCGCGAGGTGTACAGACACTGGAAGCTTCCAGAATCTTCCTCAATGACACTTGCCTCAATGAATTCGACTAGTGATGAGTAAGAGGCTTTCAACCTCCAAGTGGAAGCAAGAACTGACAGAGAGAAGCCACAAGTCAAAACATAAGCTGACTCATCCTCTCTGCTTACATCTATATATGGATCTCTCACCCAGAGATCCAGGAGGCTGGAATTTTGAACTTTGCAGAGAATTGATGTTGGTTTGAGATTGAGATTAGTACATTGGGTGATTTATGCTTTGTTGGAGGAGAGGAAGGGATTCCTTTGCTGGGAGGTAGATGCCGGATCGGGACTCACTTGGTTGTATCTCCTCTTGGACTTTCTTATCATATCAATAAAACTATTTGAGTTTCTCCTATATGCTTGTATATCAATGATGCTTTGTTATATTTGCATGTTTAGTTTAAATCTGATCCTAAACTTGTTATGAATGTAAATCTATGTCTTTTGTGTAGTTTTCCTCTCTTGTGATCTTGCAGGAACTTGGTGAAGCTGGACCAGTGAGGGAGCAGGTAGCGGGAAGCAAACAAAGAGGAGAATGAGTGGATCAACAAACTAGCGAAAGGCACAGGTTAGTTACATCCTTCTTCTCCATTTACATTTCATAAAGAAGAATACGAAGATAGTTTTCCTTATTTGTTGCTAAGGCACTATCACACCTTAGAGTGGGATAGGGGCATTTCGAATGGATACTTTTCCCAACAACAATATGGGACATATTGTATCTCATGAAGGTGTTAAGGTAGACCCTAGCAAAATTAAATCCATTAAGGAATGGAAAATCCCCACATCCATAAAGTATCTGCAAGGATTTCTCAGGTTCACAGGGAATTATCGCATGTTTGTTAAAAATTATGGGAGAATAGCAGCACCTCTAACAACATTATTGAAGAAAGATGCAGTTTCATGGACTTTAGGAGCAACAAAGGCCTTTGAACATCTCAAAGAGGAAATGTGCCAATCACCGATCTTAGCTACACCAGAATTCACAAAAACGTTTATTATGGAATGTGATGCCTCAAGAAATGAAATTGGTGTTATTTTAATGCAACATGAAAGTTCCATTTATTACAGATCCATTTGGGCACATCACTCCCATCATCCAAATCAGTGTTTTAGGGCTCATCAAAACCTAACTTCAGTTACTACGGGCCTGATGAGCCCCAAAAATGGATAATTATATGGGCTCATTCAACCTCCTAATTCAACTTAATCCACCATTCTCATTAGTTTATTGCATGTTTTTTATTATATTTATGCTAATAGAGTGAATTGGGTTGGTCATTATGCCAACAAGTCTAATGGGTGCTTTGTGCAGATTTTTAGTCAATTTTGAGACAAAATCAAAGGTTTTAATGAGCACTTGGCAGCCAAATTCGTGGAAGAACAAGGGATGGGATTTGTAGGAAGGTGTCCCCTTCATTTATGGGCCCTTACCTCGAATTTTCCACCATCATCTCAGAGTTCAAGGGCGACCAAATCAATTATCACAAGGGCAGTCGAGCAAGTGCTAGTAAAAGTGTTGTTAACTACATGTTTTGGCAGCCGAGTTCCTAAAGTTTAGGAGGGATGTTGGGGTCATCAATTGGTATAAATAAGAGGGCTTAGGGCCTCATTTCGGTTATTCACTTTGTAGGCAGAAGTTAGCTAGTCTGTATTTTGATTTGAGTTATTTTTTAGGCACTAGTTTAGCTCTGCATTTCAGCACATTTTCAAGTTTTTCTTGTGGATAGTTTTTGGAATGTAACTATTCTTTTGATCAATAAAGATGAATCCAGCTTTACACTAGCTCTAGATCTCTCTTAGGAGGTTGTAGCTCTTGGGGTTGGGCCCATTTCAAGTTCCCAGTGCCTCCTTTGTTTATCTTTATGTGTTTTTGCTGCATTCTTAGAATAAAGTCTACAATTTAGATTTAAATCTTGCGTTGTTATTTAGATTGCTTTTGATGATTAAAAAGGATTTTTATGTTTAGATTGATTTGATAGGTTATTAATAGGGAATATATTCAGAAAAAGGCCATCAAATGCCTCTGATCTCACCTCTCCCTCAGTGGGATCATGAGCTGGGACAAAGGTGACTTTGCTGCCAACAAAAACACTTTCTTTGCTTCACCATGCAACCATTAGTGTTTGATTTTTATTTTCAGAAGTTGGTTACATGTTCAGATTCTTGATTGCTTAGTTTGCATAGCATTTCACATTATTTCGTTGCAAATAAACTGTTGTTCGTTTTCCTTGTTGTTATTTAGGTCAAGATAGCTAGATCTTGGGTTTGCATAGTCTTTGTTTGGTCAGTTTTAGAAAATTGTGTGCGAATCACCTGTACCACTACTCCATTTGCCCATACTCCATCAAACCCATCTACTCCATCCCTCAACTCAGATTCTTGCCTTACGTTTGCCATTTTCTCACGTAACCCTAGTTTCTGTGCAACATTGCTTCAGTCCTCCTTGAACAAATCCAACCATCTACATCTTTCCTCAACTCCATTCACCAAGTGATGGACCACCTCCAACCCTTATCCTACCTCCATTCCCACTCTTTCATCTTTATTCCTCCATCCATCCTCCAAAATCCCATTTCTGAAAATCCTATAGAAAAATTCCAGACCTCCTGTAGAAATTCCAGAACATCATGTAGAACCCCTGCAGACTTCCTGTAGAAGCTCACGAATGAGGTTTCTTGATAGCCAAACTCTGTGAAACTCTCTAGAAGGGTGTTAGGAACCCCTCAGGCCCACTCTGAACCTTCCTGACCTCCTCCAAGCATTTCCTCTCGCCAATCCACCTCTGCACAGTAAAAAACAGTTAAATCACATGCATAATAATTCTGCCAACTTACTCAAAAATACAAAAAGATGGTTCTTTCAGATTTGACTATAAAAGTAGCTTAGACACATGCATTTCATCTTTTTAGAAGTTAGTGGCATCTCTCCCAGTAGCTTGCATCATCTTTCTTGCATCAGTAGAGCTAGCTGGTAAAATTAGGGTTTGCTAGGGTTTGCGTTTTCTTTCAGCTTTCCAGTTTCTTTTTGCAAGTAGATTAGCCTTCTTTGAGTTAGCTTTCATTCATCAGTTAAAAATATTCTTCTGAGAGCTCATAGAATTGGGCTTAAGCTCCTAGCGGACTTGTGCTAGTTGATCAAGTGACAGTCGCGGCAAGATCTAGTACTTGTGCATACGGCACCGTCGCTTCAAAGTTTGTTACGAACTACCAGGTTGATAAAATTAAAGAAGGGAGTTCCAAGAGTTGCAGCATTATCGCCGAAATAATGGGGCTCACCAGTTCCCTAAACAAGTTAACCTTTTGAATGCCTCCTTCCCAGATAGTTGCATGGCCTGAAGACATATTGAAATCACCTTTAGAAGGATCAGTGTAGTTAGGCCCATGCAATGGTATGCTGCAGAGCAGTTAAGTCCATGCCAGGGTTCTCTGTAGAGATCTTAGGTCCTCTTTCACCTACCATGGGCTAGTTTGAGTGAAATTCACATAGGGTTTGGGGAATATTCTTATCTTTTGGAGCCTTCTAGAATATTCTCACACTTACCATTTCCTATGAGCTCGAAAATCGATGAGGAATGAGTTAAGATACCTCCTATCCTCTCATACATTCCTCCATGGAACTAATTATAAGTATGGAAGGCCATTCAATACCCTCATTGATGAAAAAACCTCCTACATCTTCCTATAAATTGACCACTCATATAAGTGATAAGGGGGAGGAAATTGATGATTGTAAGGAGATAGTTTTAGTTTCAAAATTGAGACTATTGCAAGTGTCATTATGTTGCTGGATTGCCATGCTTATGATGTGATGTGGATGGAACCAAAGCTGGAGGAGTGACTTCAAATCAAGCTTCATGTTTCTAATTATCCCTTCTATTCAATAAAGTATTTTCACCTTTTTCCATATCCTTACCTTGATATGTGATTCTTATATTTGTGAATGTATCTTATTACATTTACTTGTACTCAATAGATCTTTTGCTTTGGTTGATTCTTTGTATTTTGTTGATGTTTGCAGTTACTTCTCAAGTGTGTTAAGTATGGGAAGGAGTGACATGATCGATACAAAGGAGACAAGAGGAAAGCGAAACTACAAGTAGGTCCTCTCATTCTCTTTGTCTTATCTATTGTTTATAAGAAATGGTTAAAGTGCTTTAAACTATTGTTCTAGATATAGCTACTATCTAGGGAATTAGTATTTATCCGTAGATACCAAATTCTTCATAGTAAATTGGTGACTTCACTGGGTAATGATCCTTGTTCCAAGTAATTTATCACATCCTAGGACACTACAACAAACTTTACTTCATTTCATTGATTGTATTTCAACCTTGTTGAAGTGAATTTTTGTCAAAAACTGTGTTTACTTGCCTCTTGAAATGGGTTACTATCACCACCGCAAGGTTGTGAGGGACAAAGTGCACTACATAACACCCTTGGCTTAGGGACAGTGCTCTGAAGTGTACTGACTCCCATTTAGGGTTGCGTTGATCCTCCTTGGGTCAGTTTTCCACCCTTCGATAGGGTTTTTTACCAAATTTATTCTGTTTGATTGCTTGATGAATGATCAATGATTGTCATATCTCTGAAATCAACATTGTATCTTCTTTTCTAGCCCTAATTTGACTTGATTGATTAATTTTTCGTAAATTATTTCTTTGTCAGTATCGATTCATCGTTAAAGTTAGATTATAGTTGATTAATCTTTGTTTGAAAGAAAGTGCCATAAAAGACTTCCTTTCCTTCGAAACAGAACCGTTGTAAAGTCTTCATTCTTGTTAAAGATTGATTGATTGTATGTGCATTAGTTCTTTTTATGTTCATCATAACATTGAGGAATCAAAAATAAAAACTTGCATCATGCATTGAAAAATTTTGTGTGTGCTCATAGAAATAGTTTAGGGAAATTGCATTAGATTGTGCTGTTTCCTCTTTTATTGAAAGAAATATGATTGATCTATCCCTATTAGCTAAGATTTTCATTGTTAAATTGAATGGAAATAATGCTTATCATATTAGTTGCATTCTAGGAATTGAAAATACATCACCTGGTGAACCTTGAAAGGCAAATTCCTGAGCACTATCAACTTAAAATTAACATCAATTTACCTAATGGAGCATTGTCATATAATGCAAAAAATTTAGAGTTTCTAGGCTATAGACATGTTCCGACATTGTAAAACATAGCAGTTTTCACTAACTTGTATGCAATATATCCCACGTGTGATATATTATTCCACATATGTGAGTATATCGTAGCTTGTCCACATACCTTTGGGTATATAGGTCGGTGTTACAATACATAAAGTATATGGGAATTCTCTCACTATGTGGTTTTGCATTAGACAACGCTAATATGGATTGGACATCCATATACTTTTAAGTATATATTGGAGGACAACACTAGGTTTCTATCCATCCTTAGGTAACTGAGTCTTCTGTCTTGTACATTGTGATGCACTGAACATAGCATTCAGGGAGATTGCTTGCCCGTAATTCTTGGTTCACCAGGAGGTATTCTATAGTTCATAGTTGCCTGGTAAAACTTTTTCCTAGCTTACGTTTATTTCTTTTTGCAATAAAATAAATCAGCAATCATTGAGGAAAATCAATCCTTACCCCATCATTCGTGGAGAGTAGTGAGTAAACCACCTTTACCACCTGAAGATACACCTTTTCGGTCAAAGTAATCTCATTTGACTGGCTCTACTACTTCACAAGCATCTGGTTCTTCATCTGAATTACTAGAAACATCTATACCACTAAGTACTATGACCCCAGTTGCTCCTACGGTTACTGGTCTTATGTTACTAAAGTGGAATCTCCACAATTATCTAAGGAAACTAGAGCTTATTCTAGTGAAACAATAACCCAAGTTTTTCAGCAACAATTTGATTCTCAATCTAAATTTGTTCAACAAGAAATCACTTCTGAGCCTAAATATGTTCAACTAGAACTAGATCCGTAACCCATCATTGTTCAATCAGAAGTTACTTCTGAACCAAAAGTTGTTCACGAAGTCCAACTTGAACTTGTTTTTTTACTCGAACATTTGGATCTTGAGGTGGAACAATGAAAAATTGTTAGCTTTAGAAGAAGATTGATCAATAGATCCTCAAACATCCATAACTGTCGAGACCTCCTATTTACCTTTGCAACAAACATAAATCTTTTATGGACCAGACAGTGAAATTCTTCCACATAGTTTGATTTCAATAGAAGAGGAATGTGAGGTAGAATCACCCAGAACTCCATTCCACTTTGGAAATTGACTTTATCTGTATCTTCGTACTCCTCATTTCACTTCTCCTTTTGATCTTTATTACTTTTATACAACTATTGATTCGTTAGGAAACTTATTTGGACATTTGACTATAGTAGAGTAAACATCTGAGACCTTACCATCTATTATGGCTACGACAAAATCTTCTATCGCTACCCCTTCGATGTTTACTACCACATATGAGTCACACTTGTATGGTGTTCCATCCAACCCATCAGGTTACCAATATTTATCAGGAACCCACTCAAGCGTTGCTTCTAGCCCTTGGTCTTCACCAATATCCTCTACTGGAATTTTATCTAGCTCCTCATTTACAGGTACCGAACAACTGGACCCATCAATTCCGTATCGACATGGTTCATCTGGTTACCGTCCTTTGTATCCTCTTAACACTGGACTACCCCCATATGGATAACAATATGCATATTCTCCTTATCCTCCATACTCAAGGGGGAAGCCATATGTCGGTATAACGTCATCTTTAGGTCATCCTGGAATGACTGTTTGTTAGTGGCACCCAACCATGCCCATTCAACCCAGGCTTGTGTATCCATCACAACCTATGAAATCTATCTCATCCATACCTACAACACCTGTTGCTACAACTGTGCTACAGTCACAAGCTTATATTGTTATATCGCAATGTGTGTAAGCTGGCCCTTCAGCCTTAGACCCCCAAGTTTTAGGTATTCAGATCCAACCTTCTTAGGCGGTTTTGCAACAACCACTTATGTCTAGAGTCCAACAACTTCAAGCAAGTTTACCTTTTACTCGAATGACATAGTCTTACACTGGTTTAGTGTATTCACAACTTGGTCAACCTTACATTGGTGGGCAAAAACAACTGTTAAATCAAAAATCATTGTACCAACAACAATAACAGTTGCCTCAATAGCCTTGGAAGCCCCAGTATCAGCAAAAAAAATTCCATCCGTACCAACCTCAACATGGACTTTAACAACAAGCTCAAGTTAGGTTTGGTCAACAACAAGTTTATCTAAGCCCTTTTCAACAAGCCTATGCTGGGTTTGGAAAACAACAAATGTACCTTGGTGCACAACAACAACAACATTACACTAGAGTTGCTCAACAAACCTACCCATGTCAAGGTTACCAATAGCAGATGCCCTATGTTGGTATGCAAAGGCACATTTCGCAAGAAATTCCATCTTACCCTAGGTATGCTCACCTGACCTCAATAGATAGTTTCCTTTTGTTGTGACACTTGAGTTACCAGATCTAAATCAACTCAATAATGACCTAATTCTTTACACACCTTGGTGGCCAGTGATTCCACATAAGTTATTTTCCAATATTTTGAAATTCAATGGAAATCCTAGGGAAGACCCAGCCAACCATTTCATGAATTTTCATTTACGGTGTTCATCAAACTCCTTGAATGATGATTCTATTAGACTTCATATTTTCTAGAGAGTGCTTACTGTTCTGGCTGCGAAATGGTACATCAAGTTGCCAAGAGCTTCTTTTGATAACTTCACTGCTTTAGCTACCACATTTTTAACCCACTTCCAGTTACCCATATGATATGAGACTGGAACCAAACTATTAACCAACTTTAAATAGACTACTACTACTACTCATATCTCTGATGATATTCATGAGTGGCGTCATCATCATCGCATGGTTAAAACTTTTGTTCATGATCATCTTCTGGCTAAGTGGTTTATAAAATCCTTTCTGCCATCTATCACTGAGGATGTGACGAAAGGTGGAGTTGTCACAAAAGAGCAAGTAATTGCTTGTGCCCAATATTTAGACATTATTTATACATAGTTTGACACATTTTATGACAAGATACCGAATGCACCCCAACCAACTTTCACTATTCCTCCTCCACCATCGAGTAAGGAATCTCATGCTGGTGACAGTGTGATTGGTTCTTCGAGCACATAAATGACAGGTAGACCGTTTGGTCAAACAATCTCGATTAATATCAAACTACAAATGCACCTGATAACACTCTTACTTCCGAAATAAGTGTCATGTCATCTGACAAAGCCAAGAATGAAAAGGAACCAGGAGGTAAGGAAAAGGGGAAAAACAAGAAGAAACAAAATAACTGCCCTTAAGAGAAATCTTATGATTCCTCTTCATCAGCAAGGAATCCTCACTACCCGTGTTTGATTTGTAATGATGAGCAATTTATGCGAGATTCTCTGCACCACTCCAAAGTCTCAAAGCTTTTGAAGACTTCTAATACATCTATGGTATTGACTAATCCTTTTCCAAAACCAGAGACAAATATGGTTGCTAGAGACCAAGCTTCCACTTCCCAAGTGCTTATTCTATCCACCTCTAAGAAAAAAGATGATGTTTTGGTGTCAACATGAAGTAAAGATTATGGAAGTTAACTGTCATCATCGAATAACCAGGCTGATCGACCTAACCCTTTGACTATCACTTCGAATGATCCTATTCCACCACCTATTTCACGAGAGTTAACAATAAAACCACCTAAGGGAGTTGTAGACAAATCGACATTTAACCCTCGAGCTCGAGCTACCTAGAATTATAATATAGTAGAAGATTTGGCTCAGTCATCTTCTACTATGTCTACGCTCGAGGTACTTCATCACTGTCCCTCCCAAAAGCAGGCTTTGTTCTCAACAATTGGTGGAATCAATCCAACTGATTCCAATCTTGTGGTTTTCAACCATGTGGGTTATATGATATAGTTACCATCACAATTAGCATTTCCGATTCAAGTAAATGTTCTCAATAAAATTGTTCATCCAACTATTTTTGACGAGGGGGAATCTACTTGTATAATGTCAATGAGCTGTTGGAAAATAGTTGGTTCACCGCCATTGTCATGTTCACCAACAACATTAAAAGCTTTTTACAATCACACGTATACACCTTGTGGAATATTGAGTAATATGCAAATTGAACTAGGGGGAAAAAAGGAAATGGTTGAAGTTTAGGTAGCTGACAGACCCCTTGACTACAACATTTTGCTAGGAATACCATGGGTTTATGCCATGGATGTCGTGGTTTCAACATACTTTCGTATGATTGCATTTCCTCATTAAGGTGGAATCACAGTTATCGACCAACTCACCTTCTTTGCTTCTAGTCAGTAGGTTACGGGAAGCATTCCATTGGTACACAAACCCTCACTATCTCTCCAAAAAATTGGTGTAGATCTCTTTAAAGACTCTTCCTTAATGGGTACTTTTTCACTACCACAACCATCAAATTTGGCGGAAGTGGAAAAAGTGGAGACTTACAACATGATATCTTCCAATTCATCTAACTTAAGGAAGATTAACAATAGTTTTGAAGCTGATACTAATTCTAAAATCATGCCACTAAGCCTTATTGAGCTAGCATAGTAATCAATCTTTATGGCTTGTGCGACAAACCTAAATCCATTTTCATCAATTGTATTGGTAGATCGTTCATTAGAATTTGGTACTTCTTTCAATCATTTTTCACGTATATTTTTTACTGATGAAGGAATCATCCAATCAATGATTATGGAAGGAGAACCATGGGAGGATTATCATCATCACTCCAATCTTCCATATCACTTCAAAGATTATTCACATGAACTTAATCACCATTCAGTTGTCAATTTCCTCTTGAATTCAGTTTTCATAGATATAGTATATTCCGAGCGAAACCTATTAAATATTGAAGAGACAATTTCTATCAATATTTCAACCAAACCTAATGTTGTAGGAAACATTCATGTTGGAAAACATTTTTATCCATCAAAACTTGATATTTATTGTGCTCTCTTTCTTAAATTTTGAGATATATTTGCATGGTCATATGAGCAGACGCCAAGAATTGACTCTAGTATAGTTGAACATGAAATCAAAATGTATCCTAATGTCAAACCAATATGACAGCACCTCTGACCTATTCATCCAAAGAAGGTTGTTTCCATTAAGGTGGATGTTGAAAAATGTTTGCATGCTGGTTTCATTTACCGTGCTCCTCTTATCGACTGGTTTTCCAATATTGTTTGTGTCATGAGGAAACAAGGGAAAATACGAGTATGTGTTTAGGGATGTAAATCAAGCTTGTCCAAAAGACAATTATCCCACTCCCTTTATGGACTAGATTATTTGATGAATTTGCTGATTGCGAAATATTCTCATTTATGGATGAATTTTATGGCTACAATCAAATCAATATCTGCCCAGAGGACCAATCAAAAACTACTATTATTTGTCCATGGGGCAAATTCACCTATCAGAGACTCCCATTTGGTTTGAAGAACATAGGGGCTACATTTCAAAGGACAATGAATTTTTCCTTCCATGACATCAAACATATTTTTCAACCTTACCTTGACGATTTCACTACTCATATACGAAAGCGGAATAATCACCTGCAGCATTTGAGAGCTATAGTTTTGCGGTGTTGACACTACGAAATATGACTCAATACACACAAATGTGTGTTTTCTATTGGTTTTGTTCATTAGCTTGGTTTTGTAGTGTCTAACGATGGAATTCAACTCGATCCATTTAAGGTAGAGGAAATCCTTGATTTTCCTCGGCCTTCTAATCTACTACAGTTACAGAGACTCCAAGGGAAGGCTAGCTTTCTGAGAGGTTCAGTCCCAATTATGCTGAAATGGATGAATAATTTACTTGTTTAATTGAAAGGGTGATATTTTTCTATTGGGATCAGGTTGTGCAAGCTTCCTTTGATGCTATTAAGGATACCTTGATTACAGCCTCATTAATGTATTCCCCGAATTATGAAAACGACTACTTCCTATATCTCGCCACTGTAGATACAACCATTGGAATGGTTTTAGTCGAAGAGGAAGATGGGATTGAACATTCGATATATTATCTAAGCCACAATCTCAATAACACACAATTAAGTACTCTTACGTCGAAAAAGTAGCTTTGGTAGTTGTTCAAGCAATACAGGGATTTCATAAATATATCCTACTCTGAAAGACCATTGTCATTTCAGATTCGAAACCTATGACATATATTTTGTCACATCAATTGTTGGGTGTAAAATACTAAAAATGGATTGTCATTTTGTAGGAGCTTGATATGGAATTCATCAAGTCCAAATCAAATAAAACTCTAGATTTCACCGAGCTACTTTGCAACCTTCACTCGACTTCTATCGATTCAACATTAGAACCATCAATTCTAGATGACTATTTATTCTTTATTTCCTCATCTGATGTGTGGTATGGAGATATATTGATTTATCTCCAGACGCAAACTTTCTGGCTAGATACCTCTTCCTCACAGTAGAGATGTATTTGATACCAATCCAAAGATTATATGATCATTGGGGACACTATTTACCATTGTGGTATCAATACAATTTTATGAAGGTGCCTCACTCATGAGGAAACCGAGAAAGTTTTGAATGATTTCCATTGAGGTACTTGTGGAAGACACTTATTTGGTTATGTGACTGCATAGAGAATTTTCTGTGATGGTTACTTCTTACCTAGTATATTCAAAGATTACATAATTGTAGTAAGAAGTTGTCACGCATGCCAGATCTATGACCATAAAACTAGATTACCACCTACACCATTGCATCTTGTTGTCACTGTTGGACCATTCACCAAATGGGGCATTGACTTCATGACATGTAACCCCACCTCGACCAAGAGTGTAGGTACATTATAGTCGTTGTTGACTATTTTACCAAATGGGCTAAGGCGATGCCAATATTAAACAATAGTGGCGAAAGAGTTGCTCTTTTCTTTTTCAACCACATGGTTGCCCGGTTCGATGTACTACAGGCCATAGCTACAAAACATGGGTCACATTTTTGCAATCACATGATGAATGAGTTAATTGCCAAGTTAGGACTTTCGCATGATAGTTCTACTCTATATTACGCACAAGCGAATGGAATGGTTGAGGCCATCACAAAGTCCTAAAATGAATGCTTCAAATAATGATAGGGATTCATAAACGAAACTCACATTTAATCTTGTACTTTTCCTTGTGGGCATATTGAACCTTGGTGAGCCATGCAACTAGATTGACACCCTTTCAATTGGTGTATGGTATGGAGGCAATCTTGCTGATACAATGTGAAATTTCATCTCTCAAACTCGTGATTGACCTATTACCCGACACCTCTGAAGAATAATTGCGTTTCTTGTAACTATTCCATCTAGATGAAACCGGTCGTGAATCCACATTAGCTAACGAAGAGCACAAGAAACAAATCAAGGCGCAATAGGATAGAAATGTCAAGCCTCATGTTTTCTCAGAAGGAGATATGGTCTTGCTGTATGATCAGGAAGCTAATAAAATTGGATAAGTGAAATTTGAACCTCCTTGGATTGTTCCTTATATTGTCAAGTATGTTTTTGGAAAAGGAGCGTACGAGCTGGTAGACTATGATGGAATTCCATTGTCGCAGCCCCGAAATGGGATATACCTCAAATGCTACTATGCTTAAGTGAGTGTAGTAAAAAGCACTGTATATACGCTTTAATTGCATGTGTGTGTCAATTTGTTTTTTAGAGTTTTTATGTAGTTAAGTAATCTGATTTGCATTTTGTTGCAGATGTCAAAACCTTTGGAACCATTTGTTGGTTACGCCAATGGTGCTAGTCGTAGTATGCAGAACCTATCGTCTGTAGCATGGGCCATTCTCGCTCCAAGTGGCGAGTTAGTGAGTTTTCAAGGGATCTATATTGATCGATCAACGAACAATAGTGCTAAGTATAGCGCATTGATTGAACCTCTCTCTGATCCAATTTCACTTGGCATCTGCCGAATCATCATTAGGCTAGACTCACAACTCCTTGTACCACAAGTAACAAACATTTATACTATTCGAAATCCAAAAATTCTTCATCGCTTCCTTAGAGTTCGTATTTTGGAAAGACATTTTGAGTACATTCAATATCAACATCTTTCTAGAAGCTTTAACACATTAACCAACTCATTAGCAAAATATGTGTTAAATCGACATTTGTGACACATATAAAAGTAAAATTTTTAATTCACATCATTAGTTGAATAGGATTGCGTATAGCCATACATATAAAAACTCTGAAAGTAAAAATAGATAGATGTTTTAAAAGTTTTTACAAAATTTGTGTCCAAGACACGCTTGGTCATCTAACCTAAAAACTGAAAATGCATGTAAAAAAACATCCTAAGTAGACCTAGTGATGCTCATGATAACAGGTCACAGCTTGAGGTATCATGCACAAGGGCAACATCCAATAGCTTGGAACACCAATAGTATGGTATTGCAGCCTCGTAGGTAACTCCTCGATCCGGACATCTAGAATACCAAGGGTTAATCTCTCCACAAGATCATGCAACTCTACCAAGGTCTCGACGAAATCCAAGTCCTGGAGGACCGCTCTCCCAATGTTTCTCCCCATTGGCCCACCTTCCTCTTGTTGATGCCTCATAGGTTGAACAGTACCCACATCTTCATCCATGAGAATGATTTTAGTTTCTCAAAACATCAAAACACAAAAACATGTAGAAACTGAAAAATCAAAAAACATTTTGGTCAAACATTTACCTATAAAACCCCATTGAGCACCCACTAGTAAATCAAATCTAGATCTCCACGAAAATCCATCCCTAAGTATGGATGCTCCTTGACAACAATATGTTGTCTATTGAGTCAACTAAAGAATCCAGTGGAAAAGATAATTGTTGACTGATCCACATGTCTAGCCATCAACTAGACCCACTATCAACATGACACTTTCACTTCATCAGCTTGATGGTTATCATACCACTTTTCTATCATACCATCCATCACTTTGTTCTGGGTCAGTGCTATGAATTCATTTCAGTGTTGCTGACATGTTCAAGAGAAGTCATTCAGTCAAAATTCATCCTTTGCAATACCATAAACCTTCAATTTGCTAACCGCCATTCCTGAACCTTGTGTCATCAGTCACATTACATCTCCAAAATCATTACACTCGTTTTGTGTCATTGATGTGGGATACATCAAGGCCCTCCTACAATGAGTTGCTTCCCATCGACATCAGCTCATTATCCAATAAGTTGACATAGAAACACCCTTCTAGTACCTTGAGACTTGCATACATCAATGGAAATATTCTTACTTCCGGCGATATATTGACATCACTAGGCCTTCGACCAAAAGAATTTTTATGGTGTTTGACATCAAAACATCTATTCAAACCATGAAGAATGTACTATAGTTCCTTGAGGATCATTATCATTATCGGTGATTTCTCTCGCATTTGTTAATGACTCATATCATTGGCTAGTAACTAGACAATGTCTTCCCATGTTCGACTTCATATCACATATTCACATGGTTAGACTCTTACTTGAGCAAAAAATTGAATGAGGTAGAAGACCCAGCATCTAGTTTCATTCATCTAGGCTGACCAAATCGTCTATGTACTTGTAATGAAAGTTTATATGCTGACCATGGGTATGCCTTCACTCAGAAATTCATGAAAAAAATCAAAATATCATGATATTATGTATTGTAATCGATGGAATTCACCAAAAACTTCGGAACCTCCTCATCACATCATAAAGAATTTCACTCAAGATTACATTTTCGACTTCATTCTTTAGGGGGAATCTGTTACAAATCCATTTAGGCACAACACTCCCATTATCTAGATCAATGTTTTAGGGCTCATCAAATGCTAATTTTAGTTGCTACATGCTATAAACAAGTCAACCTTTTGAATGCCTCCTTCCCAAACAGTTTCATGGCCTGAATACATCTTGAAAGGACCTCTAGATGGACCAGCATAGTTAGGCCCATGCAAGGGTGTGTTGTCGAGCAATTAATTCCATGCCAGGGTGCTCTGGAGAGCACTTAGGACCTCTTTGACTTGTGTTGGGTGAGTTTGAGTAAATTCACATAGTGTTTCAAGAATATTCTTATCTTCTAGAGACTTCTAGAAGATTCCCACATTTATCATCTCCTATGAGCTCAAAAATGGATGAGGAACGAGTTAAGATACTTCCTATCCTCTCATCCCTTCCTCCATGTAACTAATTGTAAGTATGGAAGGCCATTAATAGCCTCATTGATGACAAAACCTCCTCCATATTTTTATAAATTGATCACTCATCTAAGTGATCGGGGGCTAGAATTTGATCATTGTGAGATAATGTTAGTTTGAGAATTGAGACTATCGTAAGTGTCATTATGTTGTTGGATTATCATGCTTATGATGTGATGTGGATGGAACCAAATTTGGACAAGTGACTTCAAATCAGGCTTCATGGTTGTAATTCTTCGTTCTATTCAATAAAGTATTTGCACCTTTTTCCATATGCTTATCTTGATATGTGATGCTTATATGTGTGAATGTATCTAATTCCATTTACTTGTAATCAATAGATATTTTTCTTGGATTGGTTCCTTGTCTTCCACTGATTTTTATATGTACTTCTCAAGCATGTTAAGTATGGGAAGGAGCGACAGGATTGACACAAAGGAGACAAGATGAAAGCAAAACTACAAGTAGGTCCTCTCATTCTGTTTGTCTTATCTATTGTTTATAGGAAAAGGTTAAAGTGCTTTAAACTGTTGTTCTAGATATAGCTCTTGTCTAGGCAATTAGTATTTATCCGTAGATACCAAATTCTTCATAACAATGTTCAACATGTTCATAGGGTGGTCAAACTATTGGAGGAGAAACAATTATATGAAAAATCTCCAAAAGTTTCTTTGAAGTATAAGAGGTGGAATATATGGGTCATATTGTATCTCATGAAGGTGTCAAGGTAGACCCTAGTAAAATTGAAGCCACTAAGGAATGGAAAATCCCCACATCCATAAAACATCTGTGAGGATTTCTCAGGTTGACAGGGTATTATCACATGTTTCTTAAAAATTATGGGAGAATAGTAGCACCTCTAACAACATTATTGAAGAAAGATGCATTTTCATGGACTCTAGAAGAAATGAAGGCCTTTAAACATCTTAAATAGGTAATGTGTCAATCATTGGTCTTAGCTACACCAGACATCGCAAAAACCTTGTGAAATGTGATGCCTCAAGAAATGGAATTTGTGTTGTTTTAATGCAACATAAAAGACCCATTTCTTTTGAAAGTCGTCCAATAAGAGGAAAGTATTTACACAAAGCTATTTACCAAAAGAAAATGTTGGAAATACTATATGAACTTAAGAAATGGTGACCCTACCTAATGGGAAGACACTTCAAGGTAAAAGTGGATCATGATAGTCTTAAATACTTTTTAGAACAAAGATTATCTTAAGAAGAGTAGAAAAAATTGGTCCCAAATATGTTGGGTTATGGCTTTGAGATCATCTACAAAAAAGGGAAGAAAAATGTTGTGGCAGATGCACTCCCAAGAAAGGATGAGGATGTGGAAGCATTGCTTTGCACTATTTCTATTATCCACCCATATTGGACAAATGCAGCAAGGGATGAATGGGAGAATGATGGAGAAGTGTGGGCACTCATTCAAAAGTTACAACAATATCCTAGTACATCTGATACATTTAGTTGGAAAAATAATTTGGTATGGTACAAAGATCACTTATACGTACGTGAGAATTCCCAACTCAAACAAAAGATTATTATGGAATTGCACACCTCTCCCATAGGAGGGCACTCAATATTTTTAAAAACATACGACAGGGTTAGGAAGGAAATTTTTTTGGGATGGCCTTAAATTTGATATTCAAAAGTTTGTGGTGGAATGTTTGGTTTTCCAACAAAATAAAGGTGAAACAATTAAGAACCGAGGTCTATTACAACCTTTCTCCATTCCAAGTTAACGTTGGGAGGAGGTTTCAATGGATTTTATCACAGGTTTACCCAAGTCAGAAGGAAGGAATGTCATCACGATGGTAGTTGACAAAATTACCAGGTATGTGCACTTTTGTGCATTATATCATCGATTTGAAGCTAGTACAGTTTCTACTACATTTATGGAAATAATTCAAAAGCTACATGGAAACCCAAATATTATTGTAAGCGATAGAGATCAAATTTTCACTCGAAATTTTTGGACATAATTATTTTCTTTTCATGGTCCTTAGTTAGATCATAGATCATCTTATCATCCTCAATTTGATGGGAAAACTGAGATAGAAAACAAATGTTTGGATGGATATCATTGTTTCTTTGTATTTGATAAACAGACACAATATGGAAAATGGTTGCCTCTGGCTCAATGGTGGTATAACACTTCCTTCCATATTGCAGCAAAAGAGACCCCATTTATGGAACATTGTTTATATCATCCACTGTCCATCACATCATATTTAAGAGAAAATTCTAAGGTTCAAGAAGTGGAAGATCACATCGAGCATCAAAAACAAGTTCTCCAACTCTTAAAGGATAACCTCACTTTGGGGCAGAATAGAATGAAACAGTAAGCAGATCAACATCACGATGAAATAAGCTTTAATGTAGGTGACTGGGTATTTCTATTGTTACAACCATATAAACAAATGTCCCTCAAGCAAGCTAAGAGGGATAATAAATTCTAACCAAAGTATTATGGTTCGTACAAGGTGTTGCAAAAGATTGGTACTATGGCATACAAATTAGAGCTTCATGCAGCTTCCCAAGTGCACCCATTTTTGCATTTTTCATGCTTAAGGAAGGTTATAGGTGATAATATCCCTATTCAAAAAACATTGCGAGAACTTGACAAGGAAGGGAAAATCATATTGGAACCTGAAGTAGTCACAGAAACAAGAACTCAGCAGCTAAGAAATCAATCAATTTCAGAGTATCTTGTCAAGTGGAAGAACTTACCCACTGAATATTCCACTTGGGAGGATGAGAATGTTATGCAGAAGCATCCAGAACTACTCAATCATTGAGGACAATTATTTTTTTAAGGAGATTGGCATGTTAGGTCCCTGTAGTATTAGTGATTCCCCCATTACTATTGTCATTTTAGCCCTTATTGTTATTGTTGCGCCGTTATGTTATTATTGCTATGTCGAATTTGATTATATTGTGACCCCTTAGACTCCTATATATAGAAAGGAGGTTCTTTCATTTTTATCATCCAATAATTGTTCATTTGTGTAATTTAAAGGAGATTTCCTCCATGAAGATGCCGATTTTGAAGTTGTTGACATATCTTTTATTCTATTCTGTGAGATGCTTGCATAATAGATTGTGTCGGATATGAGAAAGCATTTAGCTTCCCTTGCTGATGCCACCTTGGCCTATGCAGAAGCCACAATCTCCAATGTCAAGTTCATGTTGCCCAAGAATGAACAAATGTCAAAGAATTTGTAGGCTTCCACGTAAGAGTGATAACAACTTTAGTAGTAGAGTTGAGTTTCCACAATGGAAGAGATGAGGAAAGCGATACTTGTTGAAGTATAAACACTTGAGACTACCATGGAGAAGATCTATAATAGATTTGTCAACATGAATAAAGTAGTTGTCTTTGTGCATGGCTTACAACATCAAAGAGAAGATTTTTTTCAAACTCTTAGGAACATACATGCTGCCATTGCCCATCTGTAAGTGTTACACTAAAAAATGTCACCATGACTATTTACAGTTAGTATGGCTCTATCAACAATCATGCTATCTTCTTAGGCAAGTCTTATGCCTCTGCTCTCCATGTCAAACTCCAAAAAGAGAGAAAGTCTTTATAAATGTATTTATCTCTGGGGACGCAGGTTCTCTCACCCTTACCTGTAGGTACGCACCCAATGTTCACAAAAGCTGCGTCTTTGGACGCTCTGTATGTAAAGGGGCAGGTGCGTCCCCCTGTAAAGGTTAAAATGCACAAGTTTCATCTTTAAAAAGTTATTTGTGGTCATTTCTAGAGCATTCTAGAAGGTTGTTCGACGTGTATTGAGCGCCTCCAGATGGTTCATGCACTCCTACCAAAGAGGAACTTATCCCATCAATAAGGGAGCTATCCCATCCAAATAGGGGGTTATCCCATTGATGGTGGACCTGATTAACTTACTCTTGAGCACTATAAATACAGGCATTGGGCCAGAAGGAGAGGAGGTTGGAAGCTATACATTTCTAAGGGTAGATGCTGCAGGAATTAGGACTCCCGTTTAGAAGCTTGTGAGGAGAGATTGCCATCTTTTCTTGTTCTATTTGGAAGTGGGTGAGCTTTGTCAAAGTAAAGGAGAACTCTTGATGGACCCTGGGAGGGACTTGCACAACACCAAGGCTCAGGTTGTATTTGTTCCTTTTGTTACCTATTAATGCAAATGAGTCCATTCTTCTCAATAACTTGTTATTTATGAGTTGTTTCATGTACTCCTTGGTCTATGTGTTAAATATGTTTTATTCTATGAGATTATCAAGTTCTATTTAATCGTTTGATTGTTAGTGTATGCAGGTTTCAAAGTGAAGGAGGAGCTCATCCGGATCAGCAGAGCTGGACTGCTACAACAGCGTTGGATTACAAGTAGGATCTAAACACTTGATTTCCCATATAGTAAATGCATGTTTAGAGAAGGATTGTTCTTGTTTGTCTTGTTTGTCACTAGAGAGTCTTAGGCTCCTAGGGAGGTTGGTTGTGTCCGCACAATCGACTCTTTCCACCTGACAAATTGGCGACTCCACTGGGGACTCCATTGATGTGAAAGTCTTTTCCTTTGTATGAACTTTGCTCTGAGAAGATTGCTTTATTTTTCTAGTTTTTCGCTCTGTGACTTTGTCTTTGGGTGGGTTAGCTTAGGGTTAGATTCATTTTAGTTTTTCTTGAATTTTCCAGTAGGACGCACCCTCTGAGTGTTGCACAGTGCGTCCTTGGATGCACTGGCGCTGTGTGCACAGAGCGGGCCCGCACCTGTCTTAACGGGTTGCCTGCGTCCCCTGCTAAAATTTGAGAAAATTCCATTTTTTGCATTTTTTCTCTTAGATTTTTCTTTTTCTCAGTTTTTACTGCCCAGATTCATTAGTCTCTTGTCAAAGATCTTCACCTGAACTTGTTTCGATAGCATTGAGTGTTTTAGTGGATTTCATAGAAGTTTAAGCCCTAGGGTTTGATTTTTGAGTAGGTCTTGTAGTGACTTTGGCGGTAGAAGTTGTCAAGCCTTAGATCTCTCTGGTTTTGTCAGTATTCTTAGAAGTCAGACCTGTCATAAAGTCTACCTGTGAGAGCAACTTATCATTGAGTTGTCTCTTTGGGCAAATTTCGAAGTGCTTGATTGATTGAGTCTTGAATTCCATTTTATAAAAAGAACAAAAAGATTTGAGTTTTGTTTTGACTAGTCTTTTGATTCTGGATTAGCTGGTCCTTGATTTGATTTTGGTCAAGTAAAACAACCTAGAATCATCTTTGTGAGCTTTTGCCTTGTTAGGTTTGCTTAGAGTAATTTCCCTTTTGATTTGCTTGTGAGTCAAGTTTTCATAGATTTTATAGCTTTTGAGATTGATTTTCGTTAAGATAGATTTATATGCTTTATTAAAAAGAGAAAATACAAAAATATCTCTTTTGAAAAGTTTTGTTTCAAGTAGCTTTAAAAAGTTTTGAAAGAAAAAGAGTTTTTCGTGCACGTAAGGAGTGGTCATGTTTGTATGCTTGAAAAGATAAAGAGAATTGTTTCTTTGATTGTCTTTACTAAGAAAGTTGTTTTCTATAAAATTTGCATCTCTCAACTCTCTTAGTTAAGAATTTCATTGAAAAAGGAAAGTAGCGTAAATCATCTTAGGTGCATCTTTGTAGTGGTTTGAGTCGAGTCTACACACCATTGGTTTCACTTCCGCTACCTTTTGTCTTTAAGAAAAGCCATAAAATTAACGCTTAAAATAAAATCGATGTAGTAATTTTTATTTACTAGGGCTCTGAAACACCAATTTAGATCAGGCTAGTGTCTTGGAGTAGGTGAGTAATTAACTCTCCAAGACAACAAAACCAAACAAGTAGCTTATCTTGTGATAGAATAAATCCAATTGTCTCATTTGTACTCTGGGAAAGCTCCTTTTAAAGGAGAAGCACGAGCTCGTGTCCGAACCAGTGAGGGGATCAATCCCCCCTCGTTGGGAACGACGCCAGACATGCACGTATTACAAACGGTAAACCTCGGATTAACCATTGTCGAGGAGCCAGGGGTCACTTGTCGGTAAACCTTGGATTATTGTCAAGGAACCGGCCAGGGGATTGAGCTTGATACTCTGCCCTTGCGTGCTGTCGGAGTTTAGACTGTTCCCCCAGGTGCATTTGTTGCGGTTGGTAACCTTAGTGACCATTATCTTTAGGATTCTACCGAGGTGACGGTGGAGGGAAGATCCCACTGTACCTGGAGCAGACGTTGGCTAGACTCACTTGGATTTTCCAGGGGGTTCACTTCACTCGAGACGGTTAAAGTGGAGGAACTTGTGCCGGTCTATTCATTAAGCAGGTTGCCGGGGTAACTGTTCCACCTGCCATTTCTGTCCTGAATCCGGCGATGTTGGGCTTCATCACCAACTAGCGTTTTCGGTCTGGAAGGCTACTGTTTGTGTTTGGTTTGACGCCCTAGATTCTTTAGGCGTGTGATTCAAATTTGTTTGGTTCTTTAGAGACTTTAGGTGGTTTGATTTGAAATTTTACTTTGTTTTCGTGTGTAGTAGTTAAAATTTTTTAGCTGTGGCGGAATTACCGAGACAGTCCCGTAGACTTCGGGGCAAGTCACCTGAGATTGTTACCGGAACAGATTTTTTGAGGAAACTCCGTAGATCGCGGGGTGGATCTCCTGAAGACGTTCCGGGTCAGTACGAAGGGTTGAAGGTCCTTGTAACTCCTCCTAGTGGCAGTAGAGTAGGTTCACCTGAAGAAGGAGAATCTTCCTTGGTAGTCCATCCAGATTACCAAGGCTTAGAGACAGGTTATAATCCCGAAGTTGTTACAGTTTCTGAGCTTGTTGGTAGTTTTTCGTCTGCTAGTGATACAGGCGAAGAACCTGAAATATCTGAACCTGTTACTCCGACTTCTAGTGTTCCAGATTCACCTAGAGCAGAACGAGTTATCACCGAAAATCTTCCTACTGGTTTGATTGCTATTGAAGAACTTGCTCCAGAGGAAGAAATAGGCGTCTCTAACCTTGAAGATCAACTTACCATTGATCTAAGGGAGCGTGAATCTATCTTTTACAGTCCTCCTAGAAGTACTACTTGGTACCTTTCGTTAACCAATTTGTTAGACAACTCAAGGGTAGGTGTTTCTACACCTCGTACTCCATTCCCACCTAGAGGTATTTATACTCCTGTAAATATGTCTGGTCAGTCGTCCGTGTTTACTCAAAGTCCTGAATCTTTTTTACATGGCGGTCCTTCTGTTCCCACCGGGTATCAATCACTTTCTGGTACCTTTGCGGGGGCATCTCCTCAACCCGTTGATCATGGGTTATAAGCTGGAAACAGTGGTAATATACCATTGGGTGTAGGAGACATTTACATGATGTCAGGTTCAATTCCCGTTTCCCAACCTCAAGGTGGCCAATTACCGCCTGGGGGGCAGCCTTAGTTAACGCCTGGGGGGCAACCTCAAGGTACGCAAATCGTGTCTGGGGGGCAACCTCAAGGTCAGTATGCGCCTATGGTACAATACATGCCTCAAGGTCAACCCCAGCCTCAATATGTACCCCAGGGTCAACCTCAGTATCAATATCAACCTCAAGGATGGCAACCTCAAGGATGGCAACCCCAAGGGTATCAACCTCAAGGGTACCAACCTCAAGGTCAAGGTCAACCCCAGTATCCGTATTTACCTCAAGGTTATCAACCTCAAGGTCAATACTCGAGTCAAGGTTATCAACCGCCTCAAGGTCAGTCATATGTTCCAAGTATGGGAACTGCACCTTACAATTATCAATCCTATCCTCAATCCGGTTATGGATCTCAGTATCCTCAACCTGTTACGGGTCAATACCCTGGAATGTTAGTGTGGGATCCATCACAGGGTCAACAGGTGTTGCAGCCAAGTATACAGTTGGTACCTCAAGCTGGACAACCCGTAGTTTCTGGTCCACCCCAGCAACCGCAACCTGTCCAGTCAAATGTTCAAACTTCTGTAACTTCGGTAGTTACTCAGCCGCCAATTGCACCTAGTACTCCATCTCAAACGGCTGCTGCAACTACCGCCACATCTACCATACTTACTTCTGGAGTATCGACAGCTCCGGTTTCTACTGTCTCTGTAACCACTCCTCAGACATCTTTACCGTTGTCTGGATCTACGATTCAAACCACGGTCCAGATGCCTGCAGGTCAGCCTGGTATAAGTACGGTTGTCACTACTCAACCTCAATTTGTTCACCAACCGTACCAGGGACAGTACCAACCTGGGCAAGCTGTCCAACAACTGGTTTACCAGTATCAACCGTATCCTGGGTACACTTATCAACAACCTCAACAACCCCAGTACGGTCCGGTTAATCCTGGTTTTCCAGGAGGATATAATATCCCAAATGCGACTCCTGTTCCTAGTTATCCTGGATATCCTCCTCCTGGGACTGGTCTTGTGACCCAGAGTTTTAGAGATCCTAACCGGCAGTTACCGTTTATCGCAACTTTGGATTTACCAGACTTGACGCGCCTAACGAACGATCCAATTCAATATCTTCAGTTCTGGCCGCCAATGCCAAATAAGTTGCCCAGTGATATACCCAAGTTCGAAGGTAAGTCTGGAGAGGATCCGTCCAATCATGTGATGACTTACCACCTCTGGTGTGCTTCAAATTCTATCTCGGATGATTCGATCCGCTTACGTCTTTTCCAGCGTACACTCATTGGTCTCGCGGCCAAGTGGTACATTGAGTTACCACGGGCCTCTTTTTACAATTTTAGCCAGTTAGCTACCTCGTTCTTAGCTCTCTTTCAGTTGCCGGTCAGATACGATAACGGCACGGAGTTATTAACTTCACTAAAACAATCGACGTCCACGTATATTTCTGATCACATTCATGAGTGGAGACGTCGAAGAAGACTAGTGAAAGTTTTTATCCCGGACCAAATCTTAGCTGAATGGTTTGTTAAATCATTATTACCGAAGATTACTGAAGATGTAGCTAAGGCCGGAGTAGTTACTGAGGAGCAAGTCATTGCTCAGGCGCAATACCTTGACTTAGTTTACACTCAGTCAGGTACGTTACACGAGAAGATTCCGGATCTTCCAAAATCGAATCAAATCGCTGCTGCTCCTTCGGGATCTCATGCCGCTGATGGTATGATTGGTATCGTGAATACAAAGAGCAAGAAGAAGTCTTCCAAGGCTTCAACTACTCCTATTATCACTTTGCCTGATTCCCCGACAGGAGAGTCTTCTCCTGAACTTACCGCCGATATTCACGCTGTAGAGTCATCTACGGCCAAATCAAAAAATGGTGGAAAGAAGAAAGGAAAGAAGAAGGCTAAAGCAGACAAGGCTCCGAAGGAGAAAACAGGAAAGTCGGAAACCAATGACGAAAAGCGCAAACCTCGATATCCTTGTCTTATTTGTGAAGAGGATCATTTTACGAGAGATTGCCCTCATCGGGCCGAGGTTGTGAAAATAGTCAAAGGTTCTCCCACTCCTGCTGTGTTAAAAAATCCATTTTCGAAGCAGGAGAATAAGATGATAGGTTCTTCCTCGAATGCCAGTGAAGAACCCATTTTGATGATGTCTCATGTGAGGATTGCGACTCGATCGCAAGATTATGGTAGTAAGAATCCTGTTGATGGTAAGGAAGCAGAATCTTCTCACTCTAACCCATCAACCTCAGCTCCTGGTTCCGATCCACTACAGATCGAAAAACCTAACCTGGACTTAGTAATCAAACCGCCCGCCAAGGGTGTACTTCGAAGGTCTGCTTTCAATCCACATGCGAGAGCAGCCCAGAATTACAACATTGTTGAGGACTTAGCTGTTTCACCCTCAGCAATGTCGGTGTTAGAAGTGCTGCAATCATGCCCAGCACAACGAAAATTACTTTTGTCGGCTATCAGAGCTGTTGATGTTCAGGACCCGAACCTGATAATCTTCGATCTAGAAAATAGTACACCGCATCTCCCCCATCAAATGGCTTTCCAGATTCCAGTGATAGTAAAAAACAGGCCTATTCATCGGACTGTGATTGATGAGGGAGCTTCTACGTGTATTATGTCGATTCAATGTTGGAGATCTCTTGGTTCTCCTTCGTTGAACCAATCCCCCACCATCCTTAAGGCCTTTGATGGCCGTGGGTTCCGTCCGTTTGGTATTCTACAGGAATTGCCTATAGGGGTAGAAGGTAAAACCGTTAGTCTGGATGTGGAAGTGGTTGATGCCCCTCTAGACTACAACCTTCTTTTGGGTCGAAGTTGGTCATATGCTATGACGGCGGTCGTTTCATCGGTCTTCAGAGTAATTAAGTTTCCATATAACGGTAAGATCGTGACTATTGATCAACTGACATACTTTTCATCCGACCTAGCCTCTTCAGAGAGTATCCAGCATGTCGGTACGACGACAATCCCTTATAGGGACGTTGGCGTAGGTTTAGTTAAAGATTCTAGTTTACTGGAAACTTTTCCTCTCCCTCCACTCAGCGTAGATCCTTCATTTGCATCAATTCATATGATTACATCAGAAAACATTATTTATGATGATCCTTGGATTGTCCCATCTGAATCTGAGATAGACTCATTCGGTGTGCTATGCCTTTGAGTCCACATGAAATTGCTTATGAAGCTGTCATGTCTTTTACCGACTCGCGTTCAACCCAAATCGACCAAATGAATGTGGTCAGTGAAGAATCACTTTCCACCTCAACCTTAGAACGGATAGCATTTCCCGAAGTCGTGTCATCTGACGAACAACTTCGAGAAATCCTAAGCATAGACGATCTACCGTGGGAAGATCTCCATCACAGATCTTCGTCTTTACCTAAGGATGATGCTTTTGAAAATGATTTTTCATCTATCTTTACCGCTGAATATGTCAAAGACGCTCAGGATCCAACGAAACATTCTGATTCAGAGTTGAATTTAGGGAATATTTCTCGCACTATTCCCATTGATATTTCAGTGAAGCCCGGAATTGAGGAGAACATTCATATAGGTGCCGCATGTACAGAAGATGAAATCCAAACTTACAAGGCCCTATTTCAAGAATTCCGCGATGTGTTTGCCTGGTCTTACGAGGAAATGCCGGGAATCGATCCTGCCATTGTTATTCATGAAATAAAGACCTACCCGGATGCTAAACCCGTCCGGAAACGGTTGCGTCAGATTCACCCTCGGGAAGCAGCTGCGATTAAAGCAGAAGTCGAAAAGTTGTTGAAAGCAGGTTTCATTTATCCGATCCCGTTAACGGATTGGGTATCGAATATTGTTCCGGTCAACAAGAAACAAGGAACAATAAGAATCTGTATCGACTATAGGGATATAAATCGAGCTTGTCCAAAAGACAACTATCCTACGCCTTATATCGATCAAATTATTGATGATTGTGCCGGAAGTGAAATGTTTTCCTTTATGGATGGTTTTTCGGGCTATAATCAAATCAATATTCTACCTGCCGACCAACCAAAAACGGCATTCATTTGTCCATGGGGGACATTTGCTTATTGCAAATTACCTTTTGGGCTTAAGAATGTCGGGGCCACTTTTCAACGGGCGATGTCTTACGCATTTCATGACATCAAGCACATTGTGCAACCGTATCTCGATGATTTTCCTGCTCATTCTTTACATCGAGCTGATCACCTTGTCCACTTACGAGCAATCTTTATGAGGTGTAGGCATTATCAAATTCGGTTGAATCCCCACAAGTGTGTTTTCTGTATAGAAACAGGTCGATTGCTGGGATTTGTTGTTTCAAAAGCTGGCATTCGCGTCGATCCCTCGAAGGTCGAAGCTATCATCAAATTGCCTCCTCCTTCGAGTTTGCGCCAACTCCAAAGTTTGCAAGGGAAAGCGAATTTTTTACTCCGATTCATCCCAAACTACGCCGAGGTCACTAAAGGTTTTACACGGTTGTTGAAACAGAACGCTCAATTCTTTTGGGACGAGATTGCCCAACAATCTTTTGATGCACTTAAACACGCGTTGACCCATGCACCGTTGTTGCATCCTCCCAACTACAACCAGGACTACTTCTTATACCTCGCAGCTTCGCATTCCACCATTGGAATGGTGTTAGTTCAAGAAGATGAATTCGGAGCGGAACATGTGATTTATTATCTTAGTAGGACCTTAAATCCCACTGAGCTAAAATATTCGCATGTGGAGAAATTGGCCCTGGCAGCCGTTCAAGCTGTCCAGCGTTTTCGTCACTACATTCTTCTCCGTAAAACTACAGTTATTTCGGATTGCAACCCTATGATTTATATTTTGACAAAACAACTGCTAGGGGGCAAGTACTCTAAATGGATTGTTATCCTGCAAGAGTTCGACTTGGAGTTCAAGAAGTCCAAGTCTAAGAAATCCTTAGTTTTTGCGGAATTGATGTGTGATTTCCCTCGTGCTGACACAGAGACTGTGGCAGAGGAGTCCATTGTGGACGAATCTTTGTTTCTTATCAGTACTTTAGATCCATGGTACGGGGATATAATCATCTATCTCCAAACCCAAACCTTTCGGCCTGAAGCTTCAAAGGCGGAACGTCGAAAAATTCGGTTTCAATCCCAGCAATACAAAATTATTGGAGATACACTTTATCGCAGGGGGGCAGACTTAGTTTTTCGACGTTGTTTATCTCACGAAGAGACTGAGAGGGTTTTGAATGATTGTCACTCTTGAGCATGTGGCGTTCATATGTCTGGGTATGCCACAGCTCAGAAGGTGTTGCGCACTGGCTATTTCTGGCCATCTCTGTTTAAAGATTGTATCATCGCAGTCTGGAAGTGCCACAACTGTCAAGTGTTTGATCGCAAGATGCTCGCACCACCTGCTCCTCTCCACCCTATAATTTCCGTTGGTCCATTCGCCAAATGGGGTATCGATTTTATTACTTGTAACCCTCACTCGGCCGGGGGGCATGCGTATATCATCCTCGCGGTTGATTATTTTACTAAATGGGCCGAGGCGATGCCTACATTCGACGCAAGCGGCAAAACAGCTGCAGTTTTCGTATTCAATCATATTATAACTAGGTTTGGTGTCCCACAAGCAATCATTACTGACCATGGGAGCCATTTTCAAAACATCATGATGACTGAGCTTACAAGCCAGCTTGGTTTGCGCCACGATAGTTCTACTCCTTATTATCCGCAAGCCAACGATTTGGTTGAGTCTATCAACAAAGTTCTGGTTATCATGATCCGACAAACCATTGGTATTCATCGGTCGAATTGGCACAACATGTTATTTTCAGCGCTATGGGCATACCAAACCTCAGTGAAAACTTCAACAGGGTTCACTCCTTTCCAGCTAGTTTATGGCTTGGAAGCTGTGTTACCCATTGAATGCGAAATCCCATCACTTCAAATGGTTGTCGAATTACTTCCAGCTACTTCCGAAGAGGAGAAACGTTTATTATACTTAGCTAAATTAGATGAGACTCGACGTGATGCTGCATTGGCAATCGAGACTCACGCGAAGCGAATGAAAGCTCAGTATGATAGAAATGTGACCCCTCGAAGTTTTTCGGAGGGAGACCTAGTGCTATTATATGATCAAGCTAACGATAAGCTAGGTGCTGGAAAAATTTTTCCTATGTGGCATGGACCCTACATTGTAAAGCGAAAGCTAGCAAAAGGGGCTTATGAGCTGGTAGATTTTGATGGGGACTCTTTGGGTAAACCCAGAAATGGACTTTACCTAAAGAGGTATTATGCTTAAATGGTGGGTATGGAGAATTTTTAGTTAGGTTAGGTTTTCTTTCTAGCTAGTGTGTTTGTTAGCTCAGTTAGTGTGCTTAGCTTAGAGAGTGTGTTTTTCGTCGTTATTTTGGCTTATCTTGGTTTTACTCTTGATATTGCAGATGTCGACGCCTCTCCAAACATACATTGGATTTGCTGATGGTGCTTGTCGTAGTACACGGAATATCTCTTCTGCAGCTTGGGTTATCTATTCGCCCTCTGATGAGTTAGTTTCTATGCATGGGGTAAGCCTCGGTCAAACAACGAACAACATTGCAGAATACAGTGCAGTGGTTGAATTATTATCCGAATCTATTTCATTTGGAATTCGACGTTTGATAGTGAGGTTAGATTCTGAACTTGTTGTATTACAGCTTAATAGAGTATATGCCATTAGAAATCCTGTGTTATTAAGGTTGTTTTTGAGAGTGCGTCTTTTGGAACGTGAATTTGATTACATTGAATATCAGCATATTCCAAGGTCTTTAAATACATTAGCAGATGCAATTGCTTCTCGAATGTTGGACAGACATTTACGATAATCATGCAAGTAAATTTAAAAACATTTCATCACATATGTTAAACAAGATAAGACGGTAATAGTGATATATATATAGATAGGAGTGTGTCAAAAAATATACATCGTCTTCGATCATAGGTTGAAAAACACCTTATGATCGGCAAAAATGATAAAGTACAAAAAGTCAAAAATGTCACATGTGTCTACAAAGTGACTAGCCAATCACTGGTGGTGCTCCCTATACGACACCACTGCACGGGCTACCTTACACAAAAATCTCCTAAACGGTCCAGGGACTGCGACTACATAGCGCTGAAGTCTGATAGGAATATCAACTATGGTAGTCTCAGGTATATCAACCGTCAGACGCTCTAGATCCTGCTCCAACTCAGCTAGTGACTCTGCAGCCGTGTCCTGTGGGGCCGGTACCGGTGCAACTGGATGTCTCCTCTCAAAAGGCCGGAGGTTGGCTGGGTGCTGTGGTCCAACATCTGCATTTTGAAAATTTTTACTGTCAGTTTTGAGACGATATATATAAAAAACAAAAAAAATACATAATTTGAAAACTTGTGAAAAATAAAGTACCTTTGTCATCCCATTGTTCTCCCTGTGGAAGAACCATGTCCGGATCACCTCGAAAATCTACTCCGGCATACGGAAAGTCCTGGATCGAAAAAACCTGGTCCTCTAACCAGTGAAAATAACTATCAGAGAATCAAACAAACGTCGTGCCCTCGTCAGGATGCCAGGCCATCACCGTAACCCATCGTATCAGCTTTGGCTCCCGAGGACCCAAGATATCAACAGTGAGTTGCTAAGGGATCAGCATCAGAACTCTCTCTAAGGCAAAGCTCACAACTAGAGGCCCATATCCAAAGGTCTTCAGTTGTCCGTTCTTTGCCCTAGTCAGTTGGCTCTTCATATTAGCCGACACAGCATCACACCAGTTGAAAATGGTGCCTTGGTAACAGTCAATCGCCATCCGCATTTGGGACCCGGAGGCAATATGTAAAGCGGCTGCGCCGCAAATTCTGGTAACCGTGAAAGCTATAACTTTGAGTTCACGCAGAGAGATGTGTTTGATTTCCACGCCTTTCGCATGGTGTGCATTGGGTGTGCACCAATCCGCCCGGAGACTAGGAAGGGATTGGCCACCCGGCCTAGTCCCGGCTGGATTGAGTTGCTCACCTCTAATTGGAAAGCCAGTGAGAAAGTATACGTCGGAGGGCTCTATCTCGAGCTAGTGCCCTCCTATGTAAAAGCATTGCTCATGAACGTTCCATCTCTCAACCAGCCATTCCAAGAATCTCACTTGAGCCCTCATGCCAGGTATGGCCCAGTATTTATATAGCCTGCATGCTTTTAGGGCATCAATGGAAGGTTGATGTTCAATTGTGGCTAAATCAACGTCCTCGTGCTCTCTTTCTCTCCAATCCAACATGGTGAGTGCCCTACACACCAAGAAACAGAGATTAGAATTGATTTGGGAAATTTTAAATGGTTGTTTGTGGAGTTTGGGGTTTCAAATTCTGCCTTTCGCGGGGGACGCACCCCGCGTTTAGAACATAGAGCGTCGGGACACAGCTGGCCTGAAGGTGGGCTGCGTCCCCCGACCTTTTTCCTGTACAGGAAAAAGTCGGGGGACGCAGGTAACCCTAAGGGCACCTGCGTCCCCCGCAGAGCGCACTTTGAAACCCAAAACCCCCCAAAAATCAAAACTAAAACCTAAAACAAACTTTTAATCGGATGAAATTGAAGAGGAGGATGTTGTAAAATACCTGGAAGAGACGGCGTTCGATTCTGACGGTCGGATTTTCCGCAGCGACCACGGGAAGTTTCTTGCCAAAAGCCCTTTTTTTCAGCCTCAACAGTAAAATGGTAAAAATGACATGGTAAAAAGTCTTTTTATAGGTTTTTTGGATGAATTTGTTCATTTTTCACCATGGAAGGATGTTTTTCGATGTATTTTTGCCTATCTTAAACAGGTATGAGTAATGTGTCGTTTTGTGCAGGACAAAGGGATTTAGAGGGAAAATTGTCATTTTTCACGAATCAAAATATCAGAGTCATCTTTTAAGCCCTTTTCTGACTCCTAAAAAATGAAAAGATTGCCGAGCGTTTCTTTTACACTCGTTAAAACAGAATTAAAAGATGGTCCCCTTATAGCTCTTTTCTGACCGTAAAATCAGGAAAAGATTGCCGGGTTTTTGTCGTTTCAAACTCGATACGGAAATAAAACGACGTGTCCTTGATCGCTTTTTACTTTTCAGGTCAGTGGCACTAATTATGAAAGTACTCCTTGGTCGCAAGATCAAGCGGTTCCCCCAGGTATTATTTTATACTTTTTCGGGCTTGAGGGACACAAATCTACGAAAAAGTTCAACTTGGAGTCTTCTTAAGTTTTTCAGACTCTCTAAAATTGAAAAATGCCGAGTTTCTCCTATACTGGGCTTGTTAAACATTTCACAGTAAAGGACATGTTCAATTACAAACAAGAACGAACCACTCCTTCCTAGGGTTCGAATCAAGACTAGGTTGGACTCATCCGAAGGATGAGCTTATAATCAAGCATATGTTATCCTCCTCAAGCTTGTTAAAAATAAAGAGGTACTTGCCAAAAATGGTGGGGGAAAAGAGAGAAGAATGAGCCTATTTGTTACCTTTTGTCTCAGAAGAAACTTTATTACCACTCTTGAACACGACACTTTTCATTCACCTGGGTTGGGAAATCCTTTACCTCACAGTTGATCAAACCACTTTGAAAGTCTTCAGCCGGGTTCCGGGGATTAACTTTGAGTCGTTTATCATCAAGCCATCTGTTGTGTCGTTATGTGTTCAAGAGGTCTGCAAGCAAAACTTTCATCTGCAAAAGACTTGTCATCCATTTGACCATCCCTGAGTCAGTCCTTACAACAACATTTCTTCAACTTTAACAATGATTTCGTGTTGCGGGCTTGCCTGCAACGAGTCGCTTTCTATCGACATCAGCACATTATCTAGAGAGATGACTTAGAAATCGTCAGTACCTTGAAGTCTGCATGCATCAACGGCAGGTTTCTCACCTTTGACGTCAGTTTACATCATTGACTTTCGATCGAAGGATTCCATGAAATGTTCGACATCAACTCATTCATTCACATCTCATGGATTGTACTGGGTACTTTGAGAACCATTGACATTACTGGTGGTCTCTCTCACGCTTGTTAACAGTTTACATCATCGACTGGTAATCAAGTGGTTTCTACCATGTTCGACATCAACTCATTTATTCGCATGGCTAGAATCATACCAATTCGGGAAGTAAAAATGAAGACCCTGGATCTAGTTTCCACCATCCAGGCTGCGAGGAGTTTTGTATTCATTATCTAAGTAGACTAATCATAAACAGATGGCTGCGCCCATACTGTGTCTACAAAAGTATATGATTATGATGTACTGCAAGATCATTCCTGTATCAGAGTAGTTAGTCTGTTAGTTAAAGTTTTAATCTGAGTATGGGAATGCCTACCTCAGTGATGATATAATCTTATACATGTATTTTGTGTTGAAAATTGCAGGTTCTAACTAGGCTCTCCATGAGATAATCCTTGAAATGATAAAGTGCTTCACCCTTCCTAGATAATACAAAACCCTAATCTATTACAGGCTTCGCACTTTAGGGGGCAATCTGTTACACTAAAAAATGTCACCATGACTATTTACAGTTAGTATGGCTCTATCAACAGTCATGCTATCTTCTTAGGCAAGTCTTATGCCTCTGCTCTCCATGTCAAACTCCAAAAAGAGAGAAAGTCTTTATAAATGTATTTATCTCTGGGGACGCAGGTTCTCTCAACCTTACCTGCGGGTACGAACCCAATGTTCACAAAAGCTGCGTCTTTGGACGCTCTGTATGTAAAGGGGCAGGTGCGTCCCCCTGTAAAGGTTAAAATTCGCAAGTTTCATCTTTAAAAAGTTACTTGTGGTCATTTCTAGAGCATTCTAGAAGGTTGTTCGACGTGTATTGAGCGCCTCCAGATGGTTCATGCACTCCTACCAAAGAGGAACTTATCCCATCAATAAGGGAGCTATCCCATCCAAAGAGGGGGTTATCCCATTGATGGTGGACCTGATTAACTTACTCTTGAGCACTATAAATACAGGCATTGGGCCAGAAGGAGAGGAGGTTGGAAGCTATACATTTCTAAGGGTAGATGCTGCAGGAATTAGGAATCCCATTTAGAAGCTTGTGAGGAGAGATTGCCATCTTTGCTTGTTCTATTTGGAAGTGGGTGAGCTTTGTCAAAGTAAAGGAGAACTCTTGATGGACCCTGGGAGGGACTTGCACGACACCAAGGCTCAGGTTGTATTTGTTCCTTTTGTTACCTATTAATGCAAATGAGTCCATTCTTCTCAATAACTTGTTATTTATGAGTTGTTTCATGTACTCCTTGGTCTATGTGTTAAATATGTTTATTCTATGAGATTATCAAGTGCTATTTAATCGTTTGATTATTAGTGTATGCAGGTTTCAAAGTGAAGGAGGAGCTCATCCGGATCAGCGGAGCTAGACTGCTACAACAGCGTTGGATTACAGGTAGGATCTAAACACTTGATTTACCATATAGTAAATGCATGTTTAGAGAAGGATTGTTCTTGTTTGTCTTGTTTGTCACTAGAGAGTCTTAGGCTCCTAGGGAGGTTGGTTGTGTCTGCACAATCGACTCTTTCCGCCTGACAGTAAGAGTGGAGAATGTGGTAGACATGGGCCCCACTTCACATGCCAAGGAAGATAAAGCCATAGGCAGAGCTAAAGAAAGAAAAAGTCTAGATGTTGATCTAGAACTATGAGTAGCTGGCCCCACTCATCAGTACTATATAGGCCTCATTTGTATGGTTATATAACAGTCTGGATGTCATGGTTAGACACCACTAGGAAAGACTTTGAGATGAGTGCACATAAGATGAAAAATTACATTTGTGGTCCATTCATGGTCAACACCATGTCATGCATGCTTTAGGACAAGTTGGATATGGGTTCCAAGACCATATACTCGAATTCTATGGAGGCAGGAGTATGCTATCAGAAAGACACCATCAAGTCATTTGGTAACATCATCACACAGTACGAATATTGGCATAAATATGTGATCAAGAAGCAGCAATTGGATGTTACCAAGTTGGTATTTCCCTAAACTTTAGAGTCATAGTGTTTTTTCTAGTTAGGCTCTCTCTAGCCTATTTTGTCTTACATTAGTACATGTGGAAAATGAAATATTATATGTAAATATTTTGTAAGTGAAATTGCAAGTTTCATTAGCGGAATGTGAAAGGTCATCATTTCATGTAATGATTTAGCTTTAAATAAGTTGAAGAGTCATGAGGTTAATCAAAGAGTCACAATGGGGAATGTCAAGGGTCATTGCACCATTTGTTATAAATAGAACCTAATAATTCATAGAACTGACATTTGTGAGCTAGGATTTTGGCTAGGCTTAGGCTTAGAAAAGGCTTGGGAGTATTTTCACAAGCCTTGGACTCTCCACAGCTAAGAGTGAGTATACTTATTTGGAGGAGCAAGTGTTCTTGGCTGTAATGTTCCCCCATTGGGGCTAATGGTCATCCATGGTGTATGTATGGATGGAACTTTCACTTATAATAATAATATTAGAGCCAACATGCTTTCATGCATATGTTGTTATTATAGTTGGAATATTTTGGTTGCTTTAGCAATGTATTTTTTAACTCATGCATTTTCTTATGAACTACTTTGTATGCAATTGTACAAATCATGGTGGACGTGTGTTGTTTGATTAACCTGTCACTTTAATTTTTATACTTTATGAATTTTAGCTTGTGATTCCATTGCGCTCATGCGTTACTTTCAAGTTGCATAGTATTATAGGCTTCTAAGGGGTGCACTTCCTTTTTCCTTCAATGTGTCACAACCCCCATGCATCGAACTTGACTCTCTGTAGGGTCACCCACTTGCTCTCACCCAAAGTTTTCTTACTTACCTATGAGTGCTACCATGGTCAAGGAATTACACTACCACCCATTATTGGAATTCCTTTTCAAAACGGTTTAAGGTCTATTTGGGACTTTTTATCGAGGATATCCCCTAAATGTTGGTGGGTCCAGCACCATTAACACATCCTTGGTAAAAATTCCATGTAAAAGTTGATAAAGGGAAAATCAGACAAAGGTCATGGGACACACA
Source organism: Pinus tabuliformis (assembly GCA_031772625.1). NCBI lineage: Eukaryota > Viridiplantae > Streptophyta > Pinopsida > Pinales > Pinaceae > Pinus > Pinus tabuliformis. The sequence goes on along the minus strand of CM062819.1, from coordinate 1,659,803,597 downwards.
TTCCAGGCTGTGTGTTGGGAAAAACATTCTAGTCATTGTTAATTTAAGTTAGTGTGGCTAAAGTAATTTGGAAAAGGAAATAGAAAAGGCTTTCGAAAGGAAAAATGGAATTTTTTCACATTTATTTATGAAAAAATGGAAATTAGGAGAAAAGGAAGGTAAAAGGTCACAGGTTGCATGTGAGGAGGAAAATGAAGAAAAATAATGGAAAATAAAGAAAATAAAGGCCTCATCAATAAAAAGGCTTTTGAGGATCAGTTGGTACCTTTTTTTCATTATTACGTTTTATTAGTTCAGTTCTGGAGCTCTCTCTATTCTTTCTCTCTTGCACTTTTATACACTTCAAGTTTTCTTGGTTGGATCAAGAAAGGAAAAGGAGGCAAAGAAGAAGTAGAGATCAAGCAAGGAAGAGCAGGATCAAACAACTACAACATGGTTATTGCATGTATCAATTTTCATCTGTGGTTTCCTTGCTATATTTGGCATGCATGGTGTTGCATGTATGTTCTTGGTTCTCTTTCTACTATTCACATGGGTTTTTCCTAGTGTGATAGTGATTTTTGCCCTAGCCTTGCCATTTTTACCTCCCAACCTCCTTATTCCTCCACTATTCCAAGAATCATTCCTTTTCCAGCACTAGTTTTATATTTCATATTTAACGGTTACAAATGTACTAAATTAATTATTTTTTATAGATTTTATACCTTTAATATTCTTTTCAATTAATATCTTCTTTCCTGAAGTATTTGGTAATAAATGTATTAATCATTTATTTAGCATGGTCAAGTGTAAGTAGGATTCTAGCACTACTGGCGAATCCTAAACTTTCGTGACAGCTCACTACCTAAAGTGGACTCGGAGCGCAGATAAGTCAAGGATATGATAGAGGTTAGGTCGTCGGAAGAATTCTAAAGTTTAGTCTTTTGTTACAGCCGAAAGGCTTTGCATGTAATATTCTTGTTATTTCATTACAACTGAAAGGCTTATATGGTAATGCTAAATGTAATTTTGTTACGACCGCAAGTTTAAAGGGATGTATATAATGTAGGATTCAGAGAGAAAATGGGAGCGAGTGGAGTGATAGATATGCTACTGTAATTGTTGTATTTTGTAATCTCGCTGGTATCACCCTTGTTCTAGGTTGGATTCTATTTCATCATGTACATTTGTTGATTATGAAATCTAATATAAATGGACTGTACCATGTTGTTTCAATCCTGTATTATAATTCTATGTTGATGCGTTTCTGAGAGCTGAGTTTCCAAGTTTCTTAAATAGGGAATTGAGATGGTTGGCTAGGGCCCAACCAATCCAGCATGTTCTCCCTCACATTCTTCTTACTCGTTAAAGGTGTGTTGGTTTCGTTCTAATGCGGGGCATGAATTGAGGTAGATGCTTCTATTCTCTCACACAGTTCAAGTTTGATTTCATTTATAGCCAGTGTGCGATGGATCCATGGTGTGCATGCTTAACTATATTTTATCTTACCCTTTTGTAATTTTTCTTTTCAAAGCTTAGTATTATTTCTTCCTAGATCATGAAGCACATTATTCCTGCACCAATCCATTTATAGTTCTAAAATTTGATTTCTTTGGTTCATTACATTGAAGTTTTTCATTCTTTTATGTCACAAGGATCTTGATACATTTCTACAAGTGAGTGTTCATATTTTAAAAGTATTCTTGATATTATGGATTGAATATGCTTTGGTAAATAAGGAATGAATGTTGTTATAAATGCACTAATCTGTAACTTCACATCACACTTTTGAGAAAATGATCGAGCTTCATATTTAATTATTTAAGGGAACCTTTCTGAATTAAAAAGATTAAAAAGGCAGATTGGATTTATGTGAATAACTATTATAGGGTTAAAGTCTGTGGTCACAATCAGATGATTTTTTTAGTTCCATGAAAGAGTTCCTAGATTGGAGAAAAGTGTGCTTTGAATTTCGAAGTGAATTCTTATTTTGAAATTTAAGTTCAGTTGAATAATCTTTCTGTATGTGAAAGCTATTTCAAATTTATGTTCACCTTTGAAAATTCCTTTCTTAAGTGAACACACTCTTTATTCTTTTATAAAGGAATTTTGAAAACTTGATGCAGGAATCTCTGTTTGGATACAAGAATAAATATCCTGATACAGGAACAGAGTGCTCTAGTCCTAAGACTTAGAGCCCCTGCATGAAGACATAAATCTTCAGTAAAAGTGTGGGATATAATTCAACCATATAAACTTTGTTCTAGTATTCATGAGAATATTCTAGGGTTATAGGAATAACAACTAAGTGCAGGGAGAAAGATTTATAAAGAAGTCATATATATTAAAGGGTAAAATTATTAATCTGACATACAAATGACGAAAGATAGACATATATTTCCATTTCAATTAATCAAGATTTCGTACAAGAGTTTGAAATTTCCTTTTATTTATTTGTTCACAAAAGTACTTTCGTTCATATTCTAGCACTAGAATTTCTTTGGTGTAAATTGTCGGGTGATATTTTCTTTTCGATTCTACAAGATTGTAATTAAGGAAGTAGGAATAGAGTTAGGAAAATTTCATATCATTTCTGGAATTTCCTGTGCTTCATCTCTAACTTTACGAAGCCCCCGGTTTGACAATTAAGTGTTGAAGGAGTCTGCCTAACGGTGATTCTTGCTCCCAACATTTTGGCACCGTTGTCGGGGAGGCAATTTGAAACTAGTAAGAACTTTCCATTTTCTGCAATAGGGGTAAGTCTACTATTATTTTTTCTGCAGTACGATTCTATTGTTTTAAGGATTTTACAAGTGTTGATTTTTTTTCTTTGCAACAATTGATAAATTCTTTTCTTTACAACATTTGAATTTTTTTTTTTGGGTTTGATTTTTAAAATGAATGCCTAAGAAAGGTAGGGGTCCAAAGCCCAACAAGCGTCGACAAAACATTGAAAAATATGAAGACCCTTCTCCTATTGGACCTTCTTTTGCAGGTAGAAATTCCAAAGAGACCCAGACTCATCATGTCAGAACAGTCCACTTGGATTCTAGAAATAGTGATTTAGGTGTGACACAACCCGAGAAGGGGAATGAAGAGGCTAACGGTGATGGGAAATTCCAATTCAGAAACCTTCATCTTTTGGATGTGGTCCTATTGGAGATACAACAATGGCTGATCATGAAGACCATGTGGAGGGGATTGACGAGAATCAGGTAAATGAAGAGCAGTCCACTTTTGGATTTCCAATAGTGAATTCTGAAGTGAATGAGAAAATGAAGGATATTTCACCTTCATCTCTTCCACATTTTCATGGTAAGGTACACGAAGACCCATATTCATTCCTTTTTTAGTTTGATATACTATGTAGGAGTTATGATTATTCTTCAAATGTCTAGAAATTAAATTGTTTCTTGCAACTCTCAACGATCCAACCTTGTGCTCATTCATGGGACTAGAAGGAAACATTGTAACTTCTTGGGAACAAATGAAGACAATGATTTTGAATAAATATAAGGAATATTGTAAAACTAGAGAAATGCAGGACGCAATCCTCACCATTGTACAAGGTGATGATGAGACTTTGGAGGACTGCTTAGAGAGACTTTTTTATATACTCCAAAGCTATAAACACAAACTTGATTTAAGTACCATTAGAACCTTGTTCCTATGAGGGGCTACTGAGTATTCTACACATAATTTTAATTTGTTAGGACAAGGATATATTGCTTAGAAAACTTTTGAACAAATTTGTGACTTGTCTAGGAAGTTCTCATGAAATCAATCTAGATCCACTAGAGGAGGTCAAAGTGGAACTAACGGACTGGGATCTATAGATGCTATGATTATTGGCTTGGAGAATAAAGTGGACGATACGAAAAATTGAAATAATGAATATTGTTAGCAAACAAATACACTCTTTGAAAGTTTAGCAAAAACTAGAAAAAGAACAAGAGTCATGATCTAATTTTTGTCCAAAATGTAGGAAAAATCATGTTTTAAGAGAGTTTCTAGCTCATATAAAGAGTACTAATAAATGTGTGATTTGTATAGAGAACCATGCCAGCAAGGAATGCCCATCCATACTTGGATTGAATGATGTATTTGGAGGAGAACATTCTGAACCTGATCCATTACATGCCATGGGATTGTGAAGGAACTGACCACAAGTAAGTGCTGGTATGGTTCCTGAACGGCATTTTTATGGTTATAATTCACCTCCATATTCCTATGATAATAATAATAATCACTCTCAGCATTGACCGCATGGCAACCATTTCCACCATGGATAGTCCTCTTAACCTTGGCAAAAGGGATGTAGAGGGACAAAAAATTCATATCATTCCTATCGTGCTCAGACACGATCATATCCTCCTTCATATGCACCACACCATATGTTAGAACCATCTTTTCCCTCTCTAACTCAACAGAGTCGACCACTGCCACCATTTCATTTCCCACAAACATTTAGTCCACCTTAACTACCAAGTCAACTAGTACTGAATCCTAATAATAATGTGGTACAATTGATTCATTTGGTTGGACCATCCCCTTCTCCTGCCTATAGAAACTTTCTAGTTCGGATAAACGAGCTTCAATTGAGATCGAGAAGGGTAGTTAAACCTGAAAAACAAAAACAACCCATGGTGATCATTGATGAGAAAAATGAGGATGAAACTCTTAATAATTTGAAAATAAATTTCACCATTTATCCTTCTCTCGTACCCTCAGATTCACCATTTTCTTCAAACCAGTATCCTTATCTAGAGAGGTTGGCTATGGAGAAGAGTGACCCCGAGTCATCTCTATCTTCATAGTTAAGGAGTATTTGCATAAAGGTTCCTTTAATTTACGCTATTAGAGAAATTCCCATCCCAACAAAGATCATTAGAGAGTTATGACTTAGAAAGCCAGGGAGGAAGAGAGTAGAACCTCAGACCATTCAATTTTTTGGTAGAGGAGTTGAGTTAATGACAGGATGTGTATTAATGGAGAAATATACAGATCCTAGAAACTTGGTTGTTTCTGTCCAAATAAGTGATATCCTTGTCTCTAATGTATTAATAGATCTCGGGCAGCCATCAATGTTATGACTAGACAATAACCATGGAACAAATTGTGTTGGACCATATTCATCCTACACCCATCGTGCTTGAACTTGCAGACATATCTAAAATCAAGACCGATGGAGTATTGGATGATTTGGTTGTCTCTGCAGATTCATGGGAATACCTCGCAAATTTCATTATGCTTCAACCAAAGAATCTAGTGGGAGGACAACCTTTGATTCTAGGATGACAATGGCCATGGACGATGCATATATTGGATGTCGCTCTAATGATACATACATTTCACATGGAGACTCTACGAAAAGGGTCACGTTATATCCAACTGCTAGATATATTCGAGAGCACAAGGACACTTTATGGTTAGATTATGACAACAGTGATGAGGAGACTCAATTTATTTCATTGATTCATCATCATACTAAGTGTACTATGGAGGGTGAATTACAAGATTTCTTGATTACTTTAGACACTATTCTTAACTTTCACACACTTTATCAGATATTTAGTCTAGATTTTGAAGAGATTTCTAATTCCTAGCCTTCCTCATCCCATACTGTAGCACCATTTTCCTATACTCTTGTTCTCGAAACCACTCTTGTTGAAATTAATCTAGGCAAATCTCTACACATTAGTTTAGACCTAGATTCATCTCAGCAAGAGCAGCTTGTTACCTTGATGCGAGATCACCTCGATGCATTCACATAGTGTTACAAAGACATGAAAGGCATTCCTCCTGAGACATGTACTCATCATATCTATATTCAGGAAGGAGCCCCACCTATCTAACAAACCTAGAGTTGAATGAATCACGTGTTAAGAGATATTGTTAAAGAGGAATTACAAAAACTCTTAGACGTTAATTTCATCTATCCCATTTCTGACAGTCAGTGGGTCTCCCCATTAGTGATAGTCCCTAAGAAATATGGGAGATGACATATTTTCATTGATTACCAAGAATTAAACAAATCCATTCTCAAGGATTACTTTCCCCTTCCTTTCATCGATCAGATGCTAGATACCCTTGCCATAAAAGGTACTTTAAATTGTTAAATGGTTTTAGTGGGCATAAACAAATCTAGATCAAAACCTCAGATAAAGACAAAACTACCTTTAGATGCCCTTGGTGTACATTTCCTTATAAATTTCTTCCTTTCAGGTTGTGTAATGTGCCTGCCACGTTTCAGAGGGTTGTGCTGGCTATTTTTGTTGATCTTGAATGTGTTGAGATTTGTATGGTTGGTTTATTTGTGTTTGGTAACTCATTTTATGAAGCTCTTAAAAATATAGAAGAAGTTCTTTTATGTTGCTAAAAGGAACACCTTTATTGGAGTGATAAAAAATGTAGATTTATGTGCAAAGTAGGAGTGGTTCTTGGTCATTTGGTTTCTCACAAAGGTATCCACGTAGACCCCGCTAAAGTTGAATTTACTACTTATCTTCCTACACCCAAAACAAAAATGAGAAGTGAGAGGATTCTTGGGACATGCTGGTTATTACTGAAGATTCATTGAGATTTTTTCCAAGATTTCTACCCCCCTTTTTCAATTATTAGGTAAGGACAGTGCATTCTCGTGGTCCACAACTTGCTAACAATCGTTCGAGACATTGAAGGAAAAATTAGTACAGACACCAATCTTGAGAGGACCAAACTAGTCCCTGGGATTTCACATTTCCTTTGATGCCTCACACACTTCCATTAGCAACTTTAGATTAGGAGGAGTATAAGCAATCCTATGTTATTTATTAGATCAGTAAAAATTTGTCACCTACAGAATTTAGCTATACAGTGACTATGAAAGAATTTTTAGCCATTATTCTTGATATTAATAGATTCATACATTACATTAAATGATATGAAGTTTATTTGCATACTGATCATTTTTCTATAAAATATTCTACTTTTATTACAGGAATTCAATGTTACAATTATTGATAGACCAAGAAAGTCTAATGTTTTAGCTGATTATATTTCAAGATTAAATAATCCTCGTGAAGTAATCCATGTTGATGATGATTTCCCTGATGAACATATTTTTTCTATGTCAGCAAAATCCCCATGGTTTGCTGACATAGCTAACTATTTAGTCACCGAAAAATACCACCTCACTTATTCGCTCGTGAAAGCAAAATATCATTCAAAAAAGTGCTTCATATTCTTTCATATAGCGAGACCTATTTTACACTGGACTAAATTTTGTTATTCATAGATGTGTGAGAGAGGAAGAAATTCTTCCCATGTTGAACCTTGTGGTGGCCACTTCTTGATAAACGAACACCATATAAAATTTTACGCACTTGTTATTTTCGGCCTTCCTTGTTTAAGGATGCCGAGAAATATGTTAGGTGTTGTGATAATTGTCAATGGATGGGTCAACATGTTGAACCCAATGAAATGCCTTTATGTCCTCAAGTAATGATTGAGCCCTTTGAAAAATGGGCTATTGATTTTGTAGGACCCATAAACCCCACATCTTTAAATAAAGAGCATATCTTGGTTTGTACTAATTTTGTTACTAAATAGGTAGAGGCTAAAGTTGTTTCTTTTGCCACTGAGAAATTTGATGTTGATTTTCTATTTAATGAATTTATTGTTTCTCACAATGGACCAATGTTTTTTTCTAACTTGGTATAGGAAGTCATGAATCAATATAATATTCGACACAGGATATCCACACCGTACCACCCATAAGCAAATGGTGAGGAGGAATCTACAAATAAGGTGATCGAATCCATACTCACCAAAATAGTAAACATGCACAAGAAGGATTGGGCTAGCTGATTACCTAAATCGTAATGAGCTTATCAAAGCACCTGGAGGAATAACATGAGGCGTACATCAAATGAGTCGGTGTACAGAAAGCAAGTCGTTTTGCCAATTGAATTTTAGATAAAGACTTTCAGAACTGTAGGTCAATTGGGTCTAGATCTATCAAAAGCACAAAAACAATGTCTATTGCAGTTAAATGAGTTGGATGAATTTCGGAGTGATGTTGTTCAACATAATATTTTGTTGCAACAACAATGCAAGAAGTCGCATGACAAGTATATGAGGAAGAAACAATTCCGACCAAGTAATTGGGTACTTCTCTATGACTCTAGATTTAAAAATTTTAAAGGGAAGTCCCATACTCATTGGATGGGACTGTATGAGGTAATTCAAGTTTTTGACAATGGGGATGTAGAAGTAAAAACTATCGATGGGCGAAATTCAGTTTTCCTTGTGAATGGGCATAAGCTAAAATCATACTTTCATCCCCTCACAAAGGAAGATTTCATGTAGTAAGTGTAGCAACGGTCTGAAATTCATTTGGTAGGGGGCTATGCCAACCTGTTGTGATATGATTTCTTCTCTAATGAAATAAAGTTTGAAGAAAATCCAAAAAAAATTAATAATAAAAAAATAAAAATTAAAAGGTAAAGAAAAAAACTTTTCCTGTGATTGTGAAAATGAGTTTTACTGACATGATTGCGGAAGGATCAACCTAAAAGCCAGTTTGTTGGTAGGAAGATCAAATTCTAATAAAATGGGAATGTTGCTTGATTTTTAGCTGCATTGACTATCACTAAGAGGAAGCAAGTTCAAGTGCAGGAATCAAGCACTTATCCAGGTTTGGTATAGCTGGCATGAAATTTTTTATCCAAGGAACACTCAATTCCTGCTGCATTTACTTTTCGGATCAACACTATACAGGGAAATTTTAGGTGAAATTTTTCCCTTCTTCTATTCCAATTTTCGTAAAAAAATCTCCTTTATTTTCTTCTTTTTATTCCATGAATTTTACCATCCCTTTCTTCAATGAAACTTTCCTTATCTTATCTCATATTTCCCTCTTTTCCCCTTGAAAAATTTTCCTCAAAAATCTCTTCTCAATTTGTCCCTATTGGTGGTCTCACTCATGAATTCCTTGTCGTAATTTCCTTCCCATTCTAAAATTTACCCTTTTTCTCACTTCTTTTTTTCCCCTCATGGATTGATTGCAAGATCTGATGTGAACTCATAAATAATATTAGAAGGCATATCCCATCACCAAGGAATGGTGAATAAAACCTCCCTTGTATATCCAACAATTTTTTCAAATCTTGCCTATGAACTATAACCTATCAAAAGAAATTTCATTCCCTTTTTCTTTCCAGATATGCTACAAATATCCTTGGCGTAAGAATGTGTGTTCGAGTGCAAGCATGTTCAGTGCAGACATGTTCAAGTGTAGGCATGTTTACCGCAAGTATGTTTAAGTGTACGCATGTTTAGTGCAAGCATGCTTAGTGCAATCACATTCAGTAGAGGAATCCGCATCACTGAGCATTCCCAATTATGAAAACACATGTTCTAGTGGAGGAATAATGGTCTCAATGCAAATAAAATGCAGTAACACCTGGTGCAGAAATGCGTATTGAAAAGCTTATCTTTGTTTCATAATTTCTTTGTACGGGGAGTATGACTGCACGATTTGTACATCATGGCATTCAATAATTTGTATTATTGTTAACACTTTGTTTTATCATTACTAAATTAGGAAGAAATCATTTAAGTACAAATATATTTTACATTATGAAATCTCATCTTTTTAATGACTACTGAGTACACTTTATGTGAAATCATGAAGTGAATATGGGATGGTACGATTATCCCGAAATCTAATACTTACCTCTTATTAAAAAGATTGATCACCTATCGATAATGGCCTTAGCTCATATCCCAACTCGCATGACCATTACATCCAATCATTATCTAAATTGTTGCCTTTCCCAATCATCATCGCCTCCCTATAGTTGAACCAATTTGTATTCTCATCCATCCTAGGAGTGTAATCTTAATGATGGAGTGTGACCGTTTGGAGGGTGGCCAATATAGTGGTGGATGTATAGCTTGACCATCATGAATCCCTTTGACAAAGCTTTGAGTTCATAATTTGTAATACTCTTCCAAAGATTTAGACAAATATTGGGTGAATTAAAAAACAGAAATGGCGCTTATAAGGATTGAACCATGGTCCATGAAGGAGATGAAGCAAACAACCGAGTATAGAAATAGTCTTGCACTATCGCAAGAATCTAGGTTCATCTCATTTTTGCAAAAATATGATGGATTTGACTCAGCTGTGGTGCTAGCATTCACCACGAATTTTCATGGGTGCCGAGACAAGGAGGTTTCACCAGAATTTGTTGTCATTGAGGAGTTCATATCTCAGGCTACATGTTTAGTAGTAGTGGGACAAAAATGGTTTAAGAATGAGAATATTGAGAAGAAGTGGTGCCGATACATGGGCAACTAGAAGAAAAAGGTGGACTCAAAGAACAGTTTCCAACGTAGCACTATGATTGGAAAATGGAAGGACATCCTTTACGTATTGTAGAAGTTTCTTACCTGTGAGGGTCGTTATTCACCAACCTTCTTGTATCACATGCGATTGCTCCTACATTTTTAGTCTGGTAATCTCATTAATTTTCCTTATTATCTACTTAGGATCTTAGAGAAAATGTTGGAAGGTGTTTAGAGAAGGAAGTCAAGCCGGGTTGCATACATGTTATACCACCACGAGCTTATCACAATTTTAATCAAGATGGAACTGGAGGTTAAAAACTTTACTTGTGAAGAATTCGTAGAGGAGTTTCAAGGATGAGGTGTAGGGAAGTCATCCAAGAAGAAGAGTGGAAGCCAGGAAGGAAAATCAAAAACCCTGACCCTGCCCCCTATTGAGACCAAGAGATCAGCAAGGAGAAAAACTGCATCTTCAAGGGCGGGCCATGTTAAGTCGACCTCCCTGATACTATTGTATGACACACCACCTGCTTCACCAAGTAACCATAGCCTATCAGTCCTAGCTGAGCTGCCAGCCCATACAGTGGTCAATGAAGACTGTGCGGAGAAGGAAGACAACACACCATTGTCAATACTCTTTAGTAAGATGAAGAAGAGAAAAATGATACTGAGTGTAGGCAAAGACCAGAAAAAGGGTTAGATGGATGATGGGTTGCAGGGCACTGAGGTTGCTAATAATTTTGAAGTTTCGCGCACTAGAACCCTAGCAAGGTGAATGTGCAGGGCACTGAAGCCCTTGATAATTTTGAAGTTCCAGGTACTGAAACCCCTGGTAATGTGAATGTGCAAGGAAATGGAGCCCTTGATAATTTTGAGGTTTTGGGTAATGAAACTCCTGGTAATGTGAATGTGCAGGGTACTGAGACCCTTAGTGACATTGAAATTTCAGGCATTGAAACCTTTGATGATGATGAAATGCAGGAATTGGATAGCCAGGATAACCTTGACCCTGATGATGTCGGCACATGTTTAGAATTGACTGCAAAGAAGTCTGCACTAGAGGAACTCGCAACAGAAAATGCCACCCTCTATCTGAAAAATCAAATAGAAGAGATCAAGTAGCATGTTTACAGCTTTGATATATTAAGCCAAGCCATGAAAGAGAAGAATGCAGTGTAGAAGTAGATGAATGCAGATTTGGTAGAAGAAGTGAAAGAGTAGAAAAGACAAGTCAAGAGATGGAAATTCCAGTGTCAAAGTGTTATAAACATCTTAAAAAGGTTAGCAAGCAATTCAAGAAGGCTGCGGGCAAGAAGGCAAAGACAATGAAAGCATGGATCAATAGACAAGTTTAGGATTGAAAATAGTCTCCTTTGTTTTCGTTTTTTTGTAGCAACTAAAGGTTGTGTGAGGACACACAACAACATAGGGAGTGGAGGATGTTGGTAGGTTAAATGGCTGCATTTTTAACACATTTCCTACTTCAAATTCATAACCTTAGACCTATGTTTCAATCTCACAACCTCCTTATTCCCGCACTATTCCAATAATCCTGCCTTTTCCTACACTAGCTTTATATTTCATATTTAAGGGTTACAAATGTACTTAATTAATTATTTTTTATAGATTAAATATCTTTAATATTCTTTGAAACTAATATATTCTTTCCTAAAGTATTTGGTAAGTAACATATTAATAATTTCCTTATCATGGTCGAGTGGAAGTAGGATTCCTACACCCCTCGTGAATCCTAAATTTTCATGACAACTCACTACTTAACATCCACATCTTGTTCAGAATCGGTCATCTCGAGTTGGAATCGGAGTGGAGATAAGTGAGGGATATGATAGATATTAGGTCATTGGCCGAATGATTAAGTTTAGTATCTTGTTATAGCCGAAAGGCTTAGCATGTAATATTGTTGTTATTTCATTATAACAGAAAGGCTTAGATCATTATGCTAAATGTAATTTTGATACGATCATAGGCCTAAAGGGATGTATATAATGTAGGATTCATATATGAAATGGGAGCGAGCAGAGCAATATCTAAGATACTGCAACTATTGTATTTTGTAATCTTTTTAGTATCGCCCTCGTTCTGGGTTGGATTCTATTTCATCATGTACATTTGCTCTTTCTGAAATTTAATATAAAGAGATTGCACCACGTTGTTTCGATCTTGTGTTCTAATTCTATGTTGATGAGTTGTTGAGAGCTGAGTTTCCGAGTTTCTTAAATAGGGAAATGAGATGCTTGGCTAGGGCCCAACCAACCCAGCACATTCTCCCTCGCATTCTTCTTTCTCGTTAAAGGTGTGTTGATTTCATTTTAACACAGGGCATGAATTAAGGTAGATGCTTCTATTCTCTCACAATGTTCAGGTTCGATTTCATTTATAGCTAGTGTGTGATTGATCGGTGGTGTGCATTCTTAACTATGTTTTATCTTACCCTTTTGTAATTTTTCTTTTCAAAGCTTAGTATTATTTCTTCTTGGATCATGCAAGAACATTATTTCTCCACTAGTGCATTTATAGTTCTGCAAATTCATTTCTTTGGTTCGTTACATCGATGTTTTTCTTTCTTTTCTGTCATAAGGATTTTGATACATTTCTACAAGTAAGTGTTCATATTTTAAAAGTATTCTTGATATTATGGATTCAATATTCTTTGGTAAATAAGGAATGACCATTGTTATAAATGCATTAATATGTAACTTCATATTACACGTTTGAGGAAAGGATCAAGCTTCATATTTAATTATTCAAGTGAACCTTTCTGAATTAAAAATATTAAAAAGGCAGATCAGATTTATGTGAATAACTATTATAGGGATAAAGTTTGCTATCACAATTAGATGATTTCTTTAGTTGCATGAAAGAGTTCCCAGATTGAAGAAAAGTGTGCTTCAAATTTTGAAGTTAATTCTTATTCTGAAAGTTAAGCTTAGTTGAAGCATCTTTCTGTTTGTGAAAGCTATTTCAAATTTATGTTCATATTTGCAAATTCCTTTCTTAAGTGAACACACTATTTATTCTCTTATAAAAGAAATTTGAAAACTTGGTGCAGGAATCTTTGTTTTGGTACAAGAATAAATATCTTGATACAGGAACAGAGTGCTCTAGTCCTAAGACTTAGAGCCCCTGCATGAGGAGATAAATCTTCAGTACAAGTGTGGGATATACTTCAAGAATATAGAATTTGTTCTGGTATTTGTGCAAGAATATTGGAGGATTATAGGAATAATAACTTAGTGTAGGGAGAAATATCTATAAAGAAGTAAGATATCTTCAAGGGTCCAATTATTAATATGACATACAACTATACTGAAGATAGACATAGATTCCCATTTAAATTAATCAGGATTTCTTAAAAGAGTTTGAAAGTCCCTTTTATTTATTTATTCACAAAATCCCTTTCTTTCGTATTCCATCACTATAATCTCTTTGGTGTAAATTGGCGAGTGATATTTTCTTTTCGATTATGAAAGATTGTGAGTAAGGAAGTGGGAATAGAGTTAGGAAAAGTTCATATCATTTCTAGCATTTCTTGTGCTTCACCTCAAAGTTTACAAAACCCCTAGGTCAACAATTAATTGTTGAAGGAGTCTGCTTAACCGTAATTCCTGCACCCAACATTGACATGAATATCCTATAGAAGGTAACATAAATTTTTCCTGTTATGCTCTTATATTAAATTTTCCCATTGCAAAAATCACAAACTTCCTTCATAGACTTTTAATGCTCATTCAGCCTCAGTACAGGCCTATCACCCTACCATGCATGGGATTAGAAACTTGATGATTTGAGTGACCTACCCGACATTCCTTAAAGCCCAATGTTACTGAGAACATTTTTTCCTATAGAAATGAGTCCCTCATTTCTAGATTGATATTCAAACATCATCCATGGACATGATACCATCCAATAATCTATGAAATTCCTTTTACGAGGAATTGTAACAAGCCAAGCCATGGCTAATAATTCCTTGCATTTTAAGCACCACAACAACATACCATATCCCATAATGGGTGTAACATAATACCATCAAACCCATTTATAGAACACACAATGTAATAAAAAAATTCAATGTTCTTAACTGTTAAATGACCTTGACCATACTAAAAATGAAATCGTAACATTATAAATTACCTTCTTAAATTTAAAATTACCAGAGAATGCAAGGGCATCCAAGCCCTTCAATGCATGATAACAATCATATATACATATTATTAAAGACAACCAGTAATAACATAATTCCTACATAAACAATCTTGTTAAAACCATTGTTATGAACATGTTGTTGCTCTAACAAACATGCTCTAAATGTTTTCCTACACTAAAATTTTGAAGCCTACTGTAGGTCTTGCTATCGATTGTTGTGTAGTAACTTCTTGTTCAACTAATGCTTTTGAGCTCCCTTCTTGGATTACAAGTGTCAAAGTCACTTGCTGACACATGATCAGTCTACAACTAGTCCATCAGCAAATTCTTTTATGCAAGCTTGAACAAGCATAGCAAGTTCCATCAAGACTATGCATATGCGATGTCCAAACCATGTCGCCAATCAGTGCACGCTAACATCAACAATACCTCACCTTGTTTCTTTGCATACTTCTAGTTTGGAGAGTTTATCCAATTGTTGCATATGCACAATTTCACCATCGTAATTGTTGTTTTCATTTTTATGATTATTTCTTTCACTTGCTTTCCATTAAATTAGTGTAATTTTCATGTTATATTTTCTCTAGCATGTGTTCTTTTCATTGTCATTCACATATTGCAAATATCATTTACACTTTTATTTTTCATATAGAAAGTGTCATATTTTGGCGTCGCAATTGTCGCTTATCATGTAAAGTAGAGTTTTTGTTATTTTCAAGGGGAAATGTTTGTGACAATGAGTTGTTCTTATCATGCAGGAATATTTCACACTTATTTCCAAAGTTTCACCCATTGTCGCACAAGTGTTGTCATTGTTGTCACAAAGTGTATCTTTAGTGTCACACTTGTCATAATTTTTCAGAATAAGGGAGGTATGCATTGATGTGTTTCAAAGGATATATGTTGTCTCATAAAGTGTCTAAGTGTGTGATCCCAATCAAGTCCTATCATTGTTCAAGTCAGTTTCACTGGTCTTGCACTTAGCCAAATTTCAGAAAATTCCTAGCAACTTAGCATCATCTCACCTTCCTAAATTGCACATTAGGAAATCCCAACCCTCAATATGAAACATTTCCTCTTGATACCTCACAATGTACATTTCATTCCTTCTAGGGTTGTGCACTGTGTAGTTTCAGTTCTGAAGCGCGAGCCTTGGCCTCCAAAATTGCATAATTCATCTCTCAAGATTGGCTCAAATTGCGCACTATGCAATCTCTCAGCTCAAGCTCAAACCATAAGACTTTGAACTTCACAACTACGAAATCAATATTCCTACTCTACCTCAAAAATAGTTGGGTGAAACAATATAAAATTCCTTAGCTTGGCTCACTGACTCCCAAAATGCATAATTTCTCTCTCATGCCCAGTCAGTACTGCACATTGTGCAGTCTTAGGGATGAAGCCTCAACACCAAGCTCTTAAAATTTGAAATTTTGCAATCACCTAGGCTCCCCTATCTTCTAGAACTATACAATGGGAAAAATTAGTGCTCAAGCTCTCAACCTGGCTCCCTAAGCTCCCCAACTGTGCAATCATTTTGCTCAATTCAAGCTTAAACTATGCATTGTGCAGTCTCAAGACTCAAGACTGACCCTTGAATGCCGGAGATGTGCAACTACACAACCAATGAGATGCTTTCTTGGTCTAGCACCCAGTTCCATCTCAGTTAGTGGATAATCATGTAACATCTTAGGCTAAGGGTTTATTGGACTGATGTCATCTTGTCATGAGTTGACTACAGATGTAATAAATTTATCACGCTATGGAGAAATGATGAAGAAGGAGATGGAGAAGGAGGACATGCTAGAAGACACCTAAGGAGCTGAGGATATAAGATGATCATCATACAAGAAGATGAGAGAACACTGGATTACAATAGAAGACCAAAGATAGGACCATGTGAAGACTCCATCTTATTCACAACCCTTTGGATGATAGATATGAAGAACAAATAATATCTCACATGAATATGAAGCATTTGATACATCTCTTGTTGAGGACAAAAAGAAAGAAGCAGTAAGAAGGACATCTTGGCACTGTCAAATCATTATGCATTCCATGGCATTAGTGTCATGTCATGTCCTGTCATGAGTCATCATATGTCACATCATTATTGTGGATTATGTAATTATCTATTCAAAATGTATTGTAAAGTCGGAGTTGAAAGGAAACATTTTGAACATGAAGAGTCATGTAAAGGTGAAAAATCATAAGAAGTAAAGAAGTTATCGACATATTAAATGAGTCATAATGAAGGTAATGTGTAACCTCTTAGTTATATATACACCCTCATTGTATGAGAAATCGACCTATATTCTTGTCTCCTCCAGAAAGGAATTAGGGAGACAAGCTAGTTATTTTGGGGAGCAAGGAGTGGCTCCAATGATCCACTATTGGAGATAGTGTTGTTCGTTGTATACATGTGTCTCGGTAATTTTACTTAATATCATAAGCATCATACCTAACACATTCTTCCTACATGGATTATGAATATTTGTAACACTATTCTGTGGATGTTTGTAATTCATGTTTTCTTTCATATGTGCTAAAGTAGTTGAACTATTTTTGTTATTTTAGTACTTATCATATTGACAATGTGTTGTAATGGCTATTATTCTCGTGACATCCTTGTGAACTATTCCACTAAATATTCGAGAGATATCTCTCATTGATTGGTTTTAATGACTGTCACATCTTTGTGGAATATTCTGTAGGATGTTAGACAGATCCTTCTTTGCTACATTTGTCTCTACTACAGTGGTAATTTTACTTCTCTCTTAGAGGCTCGCTTTCTTTCCTCCCTCCATAGTAGAATAACCTTGGAATACTTAAAACTTAACACTCGACAAGCATACTCCCTTGTTGATCTAAGATTTTTCATGCATAACTATCTTATGCAGAATTTTGCAGCCAAGGAAAACCTATAAGAATACATGGCAGCTAGGTTGATATCCAAGATGGGAAGCTCCTACTCCAAATGACGTGAGGTCTAATTGGGACTTTACATCAACGAGACCCCCTTGGTTGAGAAATTTCCAACACTGTCAATAAAATGGAACTAGAATGAGGACTAGATGACAAGCTATGCCCATTGATTCTAATTTGAATCTCATATTCAAAATGGCTTTTCCCCAAATCATAATCCCTAGATGTTTTTATAAATATCTTAATCTTATCATCCCTGTGGAATTTTTTCATAACATGTGCAAATTTAAGTTTTATGGTGAGGGTGAACTGGATCTTCACAAAAATCTATTTCAGGTTGTTCATTTTTTCATTTCTAATGGAATACATTACAAAGATGTCATGCCTAGATTTCTCACCCTCAGGATTGAAGGTCGTCTTAAGAGATGGTGTCACACATTACCTATTTCTTCTATCCATTCATTCGACCAACTTGCAAAGGAGCTTCATAAAGCATTTAATAGATATGATTACTGGGATTTTCTTAAAATAATTAATCAACTAATATTTAATATTAATGAATCAATTGAGTATATTTCTGATCAATTCCTTCACATTTTTTATGAATTTTTGAGAGAATAAACAGATTGGGATTTCTTTAAACAAAATTCTAAGAATTTGGGTTCATATCTATTTGCATGGTGAATCTGAATCCCTTGATGACTTTACCTCACTGACTCTTGTAAATCATGAGACACCTCGAATTTCAGAGGAGGAACCTACTACTCCTTTTGCTCCTTTTCCTCCTCCATTTCCAGTCCCAATGTGGGTACCTCATTGTGATTATGATAAAGTTGGGAAATACACAAATCAAATTCCTAATCCATCCCTTCGTCCTCCTTTTTCTCCTCATGATTCATATCTAATGAAAGGAACTTTAGTGTTCCTAATGGAGCATAAGGTGAAGGTTAATCCTTTCATTTCTTAAGATGACATTAGCACTCTTTACGTCAATCTTGAATCTCATTCCATTGAAAGTGCTACTTCTTCAACAGACATTTGTCATTCTCTATCATCTAAATTTCATGACTCTGCATATCATGATCTTCTTGATCAATCTACTATACTAACTAGATCTTCATGTTGTCCTGATGTTCGAGTTGCTGGTTGAAATTGTGATCAGATACAAGGTAGTCACATTAGACTAATAGAGAAGGAGGAAAGTGAAGAAATTTTTTATCTCTCTTCTCTTTCTCAAAGTCCCTTTTGTGAAGATGATGAACTCCCATTCTTGGATGATTTTTAACCTACTAATCTTGCTAGTGAATCAAATGACTTCAATTATTTTAGTAAATCCATATCCTTGGGAAATCATCATTATGATGGTGATAATTTTGTTGATGTCAGTGATGACAAATGACCAAGTGCATCATTTTATCTCTCAGTTTCTCATGAATATTTTTACTAAATATAGTTAAAACTAGAGATGAAAAAACTAAAATTTGAAAATCTAAATCTTGCAAACTTCGTTACCCTATTATGGCTCAAAATATTATGTGATCGCTAATATTATGTTTGTGTTTAACCAAGTAAGGGAATTAAGGGGACTATGTTTATGCATAGGGTAAGTGGGGAAACCATGGTAATATCAATGCTAAATGAATACTTCATAAAGAACTAGACCATGCACAAAGGAACTGAACAAGGTATATAAGCTAGAGTTCTATGTGGGTGTCACCACATTTGTTTGCTATGACAAACACCCTCCAAGATTTAGCCTAAAATTGAATTTTGCAGTGCACTGTGGACCTTGCAATAAGTCATTTTGTAGCCACTTCTTAGTTGGTTGATTCTTTTGAGCTCCCTTCTTGGATTATAAGTCTCAAAGTCACTTACTGACACATCCTCAGTCTGCAACAAGTCCACAAGTGCATTATTTTATGCATGCCTGAACAAGAATAGCACAATCCATCAAGACTATTCATTTGTGAAGTTCAATTGATGTCAATAGTTAGCTCTCACTGACATCAAGAGTCCCTCACCTTGTTTGCAATCGTACTTCTATTTTGGTGAGTTTCTCTAACTATTTCTTATGTGCAGTTTAACCATCACAAGTGTTGTTTTCATGTTTACAACTATCTCTTTCGATTGCTTTACATTTAAGTAGTGTTTTTTTCATGTTATCTTTACTCTGGCATGTATTGTTTTCACCATCATTCGCATGTCGCAAGTGTTTTTTGCACTTTTATTTTCATATTGCAAGTTTCATCTATTGGCGTGGGAATTGTTGCTTATCATGTAAATTATAGTTTTGGTTTGTTTCAAGGGAAAATATTTATGATAATGACTTGTTCTTATCATGTAGGCATGTTTTGACATTATTTCTATAGTTTCACACTCTGCCACACAAGTACAATCATTGTCATCGCAAAGTATATCTTTAGTGTCACACTTGTTGTAAGTTGTCGCATGAAGGGAAGTATGTGTCCAAGTATTCTAGATGATCTATGTTGTTTCATCAAGTGTCTAAGTGCGTGATCAAATTCAATGACCCCACTCTTGGCCAAATTTTATTGTTCACATCAGTTTCAATGACCCCACTCTCAGCCAAATTTTGGAAAATTCCGAGCAACTTAGCCTCATCTCACATTCCTAAACAATTCTATCCATCAATCTACAACGCCTCCTCTTGACAATGCACAATGTGGAGTTCTTGCCTGCTAGGGCTCTGCACTACAAAATTTCAGTTCTCAAGACCTAGCCTTGACCTCTAAAATTATGGAATTCAACCCTCCAACCTAGCCCCAACTTTGCATTTCATAATCTCTAAGCTCAAGTTCAATCCCTAAGCTTTTTAACTATGCAACTATGCAATCACTAGGATTTCTCTACCCCCATAATTGCCTAGTTGGATGAAACATTACAAAATCCCTCAACATAGCTCACTGAATCCTAAAAATGTCATAGTTTATCTCTCTTTCCCACTCAGTACTATGCATTGTGTAGCCTCAAGGGTCAAGTCTCATCCCTGAGCTCTTGAACAGTGCAATTGTGAAATAACCTAGGCTCCCTTATCTTCTGTAACTACACAATGGGAAAGATCAATGTTCAAGCCCTCACCCTAGCTCCTTCAACTCTGCAACCACACAATATTTTTTCACAGTCGAAGCCTCACCCTTGACTATCTGAGCTATGCAATTGTGTAGTCGTTAAGCCTCTCCCTTAGCCTACCACCCAGTTCTGGCTCACTCAGTGGATCATTGTGCAACATCTCAGACTAGGTGTTTATCAAAATGATATTGTCTTATCCTGAGTGGATTGTATATGCATGGACTCTTTCATGCTATTGCAAGATGGTGACTAAGGAGGTGGAGAAGGAGGGAAGGATAAAATACACCTAATGTGTTGAGGAGATAAGATGATCATCAAACAAGAAGATGAAGGAACAATGGATTACAATAGAAGACCAAATATCAAGACTGCATGAACACTCCATTTGATTTAGAACCATTTGGAGGGTAGAATTAATGAGAAGGATTGGATACATATCTTATTAAGGATAGAAATAAAGGAAGAGGCAGCAAGGAGAACATCTTGGCACTGCCACATCATCATGCAGTCCATCTCATCAGTGTCATCTCATATCATGTCATGAGTCATCATATGTCACATCATTATTGTGGATTATGTAATTATCTATTCAAAATGTATTGTAAAGTGGAATTCCAAAGGACACATTCAAAATATGAAGATTCATGTAAAGGCAAAAAGTCATAACAAGTTAAACAATCATGGGGGTAGTCAAAGAGTGACAAGGAATGTGAAGCATCACCTCTTGGTTATATATACACCCACATGTATGAGCAAAATAATTTTCACCTT
Organism: Pinus tabuliformis; assembly: GCA_031772625.1. Taxonomy (NCBI): domain Eukaryota; kingdom Viridiplantae; phylum Streptophyta; class Pinopsida; order Pinales; family Pinaceae; genus Pinus; species Pinus tabuliformis. The sequence goes on along the minus strand of CM062819.1, from coordinate 1,659,782,336 downwards.
GGCTCTTCCGGCAAGGCATTAGATAGACAAGATGGTTCTTTTTGGGAGAAAGGAGTGGCTTCAATGCTCCTACAGCTAGTGGTGTTCACTATATACATGTTCCTTGGGACTTTTACCTAATATCAAAAGCCTCATGGCCAACATGTTCTTCCTGCATGGATTATCAATAGTTGTAATATTATTCTATGGATGTTTGTAATTCATGTTTTCTTTCATCTGTGCTAATATAGTTGAACTATTTCAGTTGTTTTAGTACTTATCATATTGAAAATGTGTTGTAATGGTTACTATTGATGTCACATACTTGTGGACTATTACACTACATATTAGATAGATCTCTCTTGTTGATTGGTTGTAATGACTGCGGCAACTTTGTGGACTATTCTACTAGATGTTAAGAAGATCCTTATTGGTTACATCTATCTCCACTAGGGTGGTACTATTACCTCTCTCTTAGAGGCTCACTTTCTTTTCTCCCTCTACAATAGAAGAACCTTGACATACTTACAACCAAACACTCACCACACATACTCACTTGCTGATCTGAGATTACCTATGCATAACTCTTGTATGCTGAATTTTGTAGCCAAGGAAAACATATAAGAATACATGGAAGTCAGGATAGTATATCAAATTGGGCTCCTATTCCAAATGGTGTGAGGTCTAATTGCGACTTCACATCATGGATACCCCCTTGGTTGATGGATTTCCAAAACCATCAATAGAACCATTACAATGCCATCAATTATTCATAATGAAATAGAGATACGAGTGAATACAATTATCAGTATAGCTTGAATGACTATAACCCGAGGGAGGGAATTCCACTCTCCACCCAACCCTAGGCCAACTACACTATAATCTTTCTTGCAGCTAAAGCAAGAATGTAGTTTATAATGAAAAATGATACTTTGGAATTAACAAAATCACCTTAAAATAAAGTACCCATAGGATCCAAATGGTTGTTCAAACTCAAATTTAATGCTGATGGAAGTTTACATGAATATAAGGTCACATTGGTTGCAACATGATACCCACAAAAAGAGGTAATTGATTATGAACAAAAAATTTCAGCTATATCTAAGTTAAATACAATTAGATGGATGATTTGTTGAGCTACAACAACATGAGTTAGATGTTAAGGCTACTTTTTTCAATTGGGAAAGAAAAGAAGAAGTGTACCATTTTTCAAATAAAAGGGTTTGTTAAAAGAGGACAAGAGCACCTTGTTTCCAATTAAAGAAATCATTATGTGGATTAAAAGAGGAATCAAGATCTTGGTATGTAAGGATTTATTATTTATTTTCATAGAAAGGTTTTATGAAAATAAATAATAAATCCTTACATACCAAGATATATATATATATATATATATATATATATATATATATATATATATATATATATATATATATATATATCAAGTCATATCAAAAGGGGAATGTTATTATGATTTATATGTATGTTGGTGATATTATTATAGTAGGAAATGCTTCTAAGTAAATTAATGAAGTTAAATCACAGTTGTCGCAAGTGCTTAGGTATTGAGATATAGAGAGAAGGTGGACAAACATTGGTTACACAAAGTAAATATACTAATATACTAGGGAGCTACTCAAAAAATTTCAAATCAACCAACATATTGTAGTATCAATACCATTAGAACATTATGCCAAATTGTACAATGATTATGGGACATGAGAGGTGGATGATACATTGTATTGTCAACTATTAGGAAGTCTAAACTATCTCACTACAAATAGTCCAAACATAGCATATTTAGTTAGTATCCTAGTTTAGTTCATGGCCAAGCTTGTTGGAACCATTGTAAAGTAGGAAAGTGAGTTCGTCAATATCTGAAAGGAACTATTAACTTTGGTACCAAATATACTGATGATTTTGATGTTGAGTTGGCATGGTATTCTAACTTAGATTGGCCCAGAAATATTGATGATAGAAAATCAACTCCAAGATGTGTATTCAACCTTGACTCAAGGATTTTGGAATCAAGTAGTTTGAAACAACTAACTATTTCTTTGTCATCAGTTGAAGTTGCATAGAAATCTTTGTGTAGTACTACTTTGTGAATTGGTTTGGTTGAGGTGAGTTCTTGAATATGTGAGAGAAGTAGCGAAAATATTAATGAATATTAAGTGCAACAATTAAATATTATGCAATATCAAACATATTGAGACACATTATAATTTTGTCAAGGAAAAGATGCAACCTAAAAAAAATTATATAATTTACTGTAATATCAATGAAAATGTGACTAACATGATTACAAATCCTCCTAGAAAGGTAAAATTTGAAGTATGTGAGAATCAATTAGGGTCGGTAGAAAATATGTTTCTACATTAGGGGGAGTTTTAGAATAATAATGGAAGAATATAAAAGATTCACCTAGTAATAGTTTTTGTTACAACTGAATGCATGAATATGGGTTACACTTTTTGGCATGCACACAAGTTGGGAGGGGAGAAAAAAGAAGCTCAATCAAGCTATTTTAGGACTTAAAAATAAACCATTGATTGAGCTCCTATGTAATTCATAGTTACATAGGCACTTGATTGAGTTATTTTTTTAAAATTGCTTTTGAGAAAACAAGACAGAGTTCATGTTTTGAAGGGCTCGATCGAGGGTTTTCTAATCCTTCGATTGAGCTATTTCAAATTTTACCTTAATCGCTTGATCAAGTCTTTTAAGTGCTCAATCGAGTTGTCGAGGGCCTAAAAATGGGGTTTTAGCTCCCCTTCTATAGACCCTAGTGAACTTCAGGAAAAAATTTCCCTTAATTCGCAAAGTTTACCATGTTGGATTCATGAAGGAATCCTCTATCCAATGGAATATGAGTTTGGCATTTTTTATTTCAAATTTTATTTTTGTTCCAATTTCTTTTAAACATAATACTTGAATTTTTTTCGACAATTTTGAAGGGGCTGAGTAAAAAATCAATAACATGAAATATACAGAAAGAAAAAATTTGAAAAAAATACAAATCTCTTTGTTTATGCGTCTATTTAAAAAAGGTAATATTGGTTTTTGAATTATTTAAATAGTAGAAAGAAATCTTACATGAACACGTCTCCAAAATGTAATTGAAATATTGCTTTGCCAACTTCAAAAAATAATAAAAAAATAAAATTTTATATAAAAAATAAGAATTTAATATGCATAAATTAGTTCTCTCTGTATAGATCATGGTCATATATAATTTTTTTAAGATTACACATTTTAGACTAAGTTATGCTACGTGAAAACACACATACCTCCTAAGATGCGCGAAAAAAACAAGAACACGCATTTCATTTTATGGAAAGTTGACAGATTATAGGACACTATTTTTTTTAATATCATTAGGACAACAACACAATACTCCACAAATTTCTTTTTTACTCTGAATCAGAATTAACATTTCTTATATGATTTTTAAGGGTTTCAATTTGATAAAAGAGTAGAATTTTGAAATTTGATCACGACACTTGGCCCAAAAGTGTAACCTATCTTAAGGCATCCAACCTCTGTATTGCTAGATATTTTTTTGGATTTATTCGCTAATTAGTCTTTCTGAGTTGTGATATCCTATATTATGCGAAGCTTCTCAGCTATAATGGAATAGTACATGTGTAAGAGTTTGTTAGCTTAGTTAATGCAAGTGTGTTGTGTGGTACAGTCTCCTCTATCAGTAATTGTCTCACTAGTGAGCTGCAACCTTTCTTCATATTTTGTGTTTATTTTGTGAGTTTTATTATATGGTTTAATAAAAAAACTTTTTTTCAAGATTTTGATATAATATTTTTGTGTGATTTATTAGTCCTTCATAATGTACGATCATAGTAATTGGTGTTCTCTTTGATTATTTATCACTTTTCTTTTCTAACTAATTTTTCTAATTTTTAATTCTGAAAATAAGTAAATAAATACATGTGTGTGTGTGTGTGTGTGTGGTCTCACTTATAAACGAAATAGTATTCTTCACCAGAATTCACCAAAATCCGATCAAACAATTTCAAGCAAGAGTGTGAGTTTTATTTGTTTAGAATACATTTTGAATGCATAAATTGATTCATCACCCTAAAAAACCTCTTGGGCACTTGAATTTTATATATTAAATAGTTTAAATTGAAGTTTTTAAAAATCTCTGTCAGATTTTGATTGAAATTAACCAGAAAAAATTTCATGAAAAAGGCCATTTCATATATAAGTTACACTAAGCCTATATATGTATATATATTTTTAATACATTAAAAAGTATTATATTTTCAAATCTGATAAATAAATTAAAAATTGTATTATAATATTTTCTAAATATAATAACTCTTACATTAAAATGAATTTACTACTTTCCTATTTAAATATTTTTTTTACAATTCCTAGATATCATTAATCTAATATCTTAATTTTCTAATAAAATTTATATGTTGTTTAAAAATTAATCATCTTCATCTTCAGTTGAGGTGGAACACCCCATGGGATAGTTTAATTCTTCCAAAGGTGGCTCTCACCCTTAACCCCTCTCGTGACATTTGAACCTTTAAATTGGTGGAGACTGAACCTCACACAAACCAATTGATCTACACCACCTGAACTTAGGTTGATTGGAAATTTTGGGGATATCTCAAAATTTCACAATAAAAAAAAGACTCAATTTTTTGAGCCATATAGTGATTATTAGATTCTAATTTATTCCCCTACAATCAACATAAGGATGCTCATCTAAATCTCATGGATTAGTCAGTACAGTCTTCATTATCATCGTCCCGCCAATCAATATTATCATATAACTTTGAGGCAATTATTGCTAGATTTCGAAACTTGCAGATACATCATTGATGGCATAGTTGTGTCATAATCCTTCAATAAATATTGTTTCCTTGAAAAATATTTCCTTGACTCCAATGAGGGTTACATGGAGAAGCATAAGACAAGAAAATTTTTGTAATGTTCCAAATTTTTCTTCAATAAATTGGAACATTAAATTTTGTCTAAACTAATTTAGGAGATGAATAATTGGGTAAGGAGGCCCAAAGATAATAGAAACATAAATAAAATCCCTCTAGTATGAAAAGGGATCAGCCATGGAACCAGATTTCACACCCTCATGTGTGAAAGGAGATATTTACAAAGAGGTTTGACCAAGTCAACTAGTGTAGGGTATGAGTTGGAAAGCACTACATGACAACATAGGAGGGAAGCTTCTAGTGGAAGGGAAGCTTCTAGAGGAAGGGCCCATGAGGAGTCTCCAATTGCTATATAAATCGAGGGGAGGAGAGCTATTAGGATTCATGCATATGTTTATGATATTGAGTTGGTCATTTCGACTTCTTGAGCATGGTGGTTGTCTAACTAGTATGCAACACTGTTTAGTGCACCGAGTGTCTCTGTTCAGAGATCTCACCCTCAGCCTTAGTGGACTTCGAGTGCCTGCTCGGGTGAGTTTGTCCCATCGTTATTTTGGCTCGAGACAGAAGCATCATCCTCCAGGACAATGATATTGCTGCAAGAGCATAATACTGTGTTGTAGGGTGTTGCCATGGAGACTCCACAACACCACTTCCATTGCTTATTTTTTAGAGGGAGAGTCTTCCTTTCCTTTGGAGGATCAAAGTGGTAGACATTGGATCTAATTTGTAGATCTTGGCATCAGACCAATGTATTCTTCATGGTATATTATGCAGTTATTTCCCCAGATTTGCATAATTGATGAAGGAGCAGTGTTCCAGGGTTTTTGGCATTGTTTTGGAGCTAGATCTCTGATGTGAAGGAAGCCTCCTTGCATCAAGGGTGGTCCTTGGATTGGCCAACCAATCCAAGTATATTTCTGATCTCATACATTTACTAGATTTTTTTCTTTAGAAAGTCTGAATCATTCTACGGATCTCCTGTAGTAAAACTTAGATCTGCTCCAGCATTTTCATGTATTGCTAAAATCCCCAAGTGGAATGTAATAAAGAGCCCTCTAGGCATTTTGTTTCATTATAGATCTCTGTTTTCATTAATTTATTAGTTGCAGATCTGTAATATAATAAAAGTAAGCTTCAGCCTCCTGGAAATAACGTTGAAGGGTTTCTGGGTCATTCTCTTGTCTTGCAACACCTTAATCTTGAGGGAATTTCTATGTAAAACTATTATTTAACCTTGCTTAATGCGCATTCCATGTTCCTAAACTCATTCTCTGATTGTTCATACTTTTTTACATCTTATACCTTTAGAAAATACGCTGCCCTTTCTTCAGTAAATTTCTGCATACTCAATGTCATGGGAAATCAGGGTTTTTCTTGACTAGTCGGGAAGGAGGAACTGTTTAACTTAGTAAAACACCTTTGTTTTTTCTGAAATTCGACATGCATATCCCTCTTGACCCAATATAACATATTCGATAACCTTGACCCTTAATTGTACACATATTTTCTTATACACGCATTCTAGGGGAAAAATCATCACTTTTCCCCACCTTTTTGCCCAAAAAAGCTGAGTAAAGGTTGCTGCAGTATTTGGAGTGGGTTGAAAAGTGTTTTTAAAAACTTTTTATGATATTTGAAGCCTACTATCCTGAAGAATTCGTTTTTCAGGCATGATTTGCTGAGAAATCCATTTTCGGGATATTACAGTGATATCAAAGCATAGTTTTGGCTCAGCCTGTGGAGTTAGTTATCTACAAAAAATATGCGGATCTCAAAATAGTGTGACATAAATAATTTACCAGCCTTTAGTAGGTCAACTAGGATCACAATGCCTACATTCTTACCGCCAGTACTGAATTAGAAAGGGAGGCAGCATGATCATATACCCTTTGGAGACTATTTCCATAAATGGCAGTCCATGGGGGAAGCCTTCAGAGCAGATTTTCCTTTCAAATATTACTTTCAGCTGATGCAGGATGAAAGTGAATGGAACAATGTTGGATCTAGCTTGTAGAGTTCAAAGTTGCAGCATACCACTGGGAGGTCACTTTTTCCCATGTATGAGGGATCCACTGATCCCTGTGAGTCTAAGCCCAAGAAGATTAGAACAATGAAAAAGATGAGTTTATTCTCATCTATTTTTAGATCTAGAGAATATCGATCCACCTTTGAGGAGGTCAAGAACATTGAAGGAAAAGGAGAGGAAGTACCATGCACTTCCTATTCTCATCAAAAAGAAGATATTGAGCATGGAAGATAGTTGGATCATGAGATTCTCATTGATTACCTTGTTGAGTATAGATCTCAACCTATAGCCTTCAAGGAGACTCTAGATTTTCCTGATTTCATCCAACCGAAGGAAGAGAAGAGGCCATGTAGTAGAATAGAAATCAAAGGCAATAGAATTTTGTTGTCTACCTTTGCTGGGTCATCTAATGAAAGAACTTGGGTGAGAAATTTGGAGGCATTTTTCCTACTACATCCTGTAGCAAGGAAAGAAGTTGTTGAAATCTTAACACTGCACTTGGAGGGTGAAGCCTATGATTGGTTGTGCAGCCAATTGAGCCATGCAAGGGTGAAGACGTTTTCAGGGTTCACTCAAATTTTGATCCAAACCCCTGATGGAGAAAGAACAAAGAAAGAAGAGATCACATCACCTCTTGAGGATGTTTGTGATAACGCTGTCACACTCAGGGAAGAGTAGCAACATGCATCAACAGTTGGGGTAGCCAACACTTTTGAGGAAGGGACTCTTGTAGCCCTACAAGAAGTTCAAAATGCATATAAAGGTATGAAAATATTTCCACATTCCATTGTTGTAGCAAATTATTTTGGAGATTTACTTTTGCATGACCAAGAGTCAAATCTCATTGCTACTATAGAGCAACTTGGTTGCACCGCGCTGTGCAACATGGAAACACTCAAGAAGGAACCAAGCCATCATTCTCATGAGCCATTGTTGGATTGTACATCACATTGGAGGTTGGGGTTTTAAGCCTTGAAGATTGATGGTAGACATCTTTGAGTAAGAAACCTTTTCTCCCTTCAAGATGACACCTTCTCAATAAGCTCTTCTCAGCTCAAAGAGGAACTTCTACTTTCAAAGCCAAGACCTCATTGGTTTTGGAAGACTATGGATGAAAGGGAGGTCTCAAGGAGAGATCTCATTAGATATGCACTTCGACACACCATGGAATGCAATGCTTTTCTTCCCTTCTCACAAGAGCAGATAGAAAATGGAGTACATCTTAGGATGGCTAACATCTCTCATGCTTGTGTTGGACATCCCTTGAGCCATACACATCATGATGGGAGGTTTTTTCCTACCACCTATTTGATTCTCGATATGGTCTCATTGATCCTTGAGAAGCTTACATTTCAAACTCCCATAAAGTGAAAATATAGGAATTTGATTTGGGAGGATGGTAGCCCTCATGGGAGGAGTACCGGGATAAGGAGAAGAAGGAGGCATCCATAGGTGATTGAGTGGATGTGGCTGATGAGCAAGGAACTATGAGGCTACTTACAGATGTACGATATAGTGCAGCAGTAGGCTTGGCTGCACTGGTTACTCTTGAAAGAGTTTGGCCATCACTTGGAAAACACTCTTCCTAAGAATGGGAGGATGGAGAAAAGATGGTAGGATACTTTCATCATTGAGCAGCATAGAGAATGGATGCATGATGTTGATGTGTCTTCATCACATGATATGTATGATGGAAGTACGTCGAGACAGAAAAATACTTCGTTGCTTTTCTTGGGAGAGCAAGGGTAGATTTGCTCTCACACTTTGTATGATGTTGAAGGAGGGGATGGCACTATCTCCTTGATCATTTATTATGATTGGGAAGTACCTCCATCTTGGGATCAGCCATGGAACCAGATTTCACACCCTCATGTGTGAAAGGAGATATTTACAAAGAGGTTTGACCAAGTCAACCAGTGTAGGGTATGAGTTGGAAAGCACTACATGACGACATAGGAGGGAAGCTTCTATAGGAAGGGCCCATGAGGAGTCTCTAATTGCTATATAAATGGAGGGGAGAAGAGCTATTACGATTCGTGCATATGTTTATGATATTGAGTTGGTCATTTTGACTTCTTGAGCACGCTGGTTGTTTAACTAGTCTATAGCATTGTTTAGTGCATCGAGTCTCTCCATTCGGAGATCTCAGCCTCAGCCCCAGGGGACTTCAAGTGCGTGCTCGGGTGAGGTTGTCCCGTCATTATTTTGGCTCGAGATGGAAGCATCATCCTCCAGGACAACATTATTGTTGCAGCAGCATAATACTATGTTGTAGGGTGTTGCCGTGGAGACTCCACAACACCACTTCCATTTCTTGTTTTTCAGAGGGGGAGTCTTCCTTCCCTTTGGAGGATCAGAGTGGAAGAAATTGGATCTGATTTGTAGATCTTTGCATCAGGCCGATGTGTTCTTCATGGCATACTGCACAGTTCTTTCCCCAGATCCACGTTATTTTTGAAGGAGAAGTGTTCTAGGGTTTTTGGAATGATTTTGGAGCTAGATCTCTGATGTGAAGGAAGCCTCCTTGCATCAAGGGCAATCCTTGGATTGGCTAACCAATCCAAGTATATTTCTAATTTGATACATTTACTAGAGTTTTTTCTTCAGAAATTCTGAATCATTCTATAGATCTATTGTAGTAGAACTTAGATTTGCTCCGGCATTTTCATGTATTGCTAAAATTCCCAAGGGGAATGTAATGAAGAGCCCTTTGTGCATTAGGTTTCATTACAGATCTTTTTTTTCATGTATTTATCAATTGCAGATCTGTAATATAAGAAAAATAAGCTTCAACCTCCTAGAAATAATGCTCAAGGGTTTCTGGGTTATTCTCTTGTCTTGTAGCACCTCAATTTTGAGGGATTTTCTATGTAAAATTGTTATTTAACTTTGCTTAATGCCTATTCCATGTTCCTAAACTCATTATATTATTTTTAATACTATTTTACATCTTATAGCTTTAGAAAAGACGCTGCCCTTGCTTCAGTAAATTTATGCATACTCGAAGTCATGGGAAATCAACGTTTTTCTTGACTAGTCGGGAAGGAAGAGCTGTTTAACTGAGTAAAACGCCTTTTCGTTTTCTGAAATTCGACATGAATATCCCTCGTGACCTAATCTAACATATTCCATAACCTTGACCCTTCATTTTACACATATTTTCTTATACACTCATTCTAGGGCCAAAATCCTCACTATTCCCCACCTTTTTGCCCAAAAAAGCTGACTACAGGTTTCTGTAGTATTTGGAGTGGGTTACAAAGTGTTTTTAAACATTTTTTATGATATATGAAGCCCACTTTCCTGAAAAATTCGTTTATCAGGCATGATTTGATGAGAAATCCATTTACGGTATATTACAATTTTCTTCAAGTATAAGTAGGATATTTCTTCAGCTAAGTTCTACATCTTGTGGATCTATTTTCCTTTCAAATATTTTTGTGGTTTTCCAGTTAGTTTGCAGTTGTTGTTTTGACATTGGTTAGGGTTTGAAGGTAAAAGAAATAAGGACATTCCTTCTTTGAAGAATACTGAGTGTCTACAACCAAGAGTGTGGGGAGTAAATGGAAGAATGTGTGTAGAGGTACCATACGAAATTTATGGGAAAATCTGATGAGGAGGATTGAGATTGCAATAAAAGAGGGTTAAAATATAAAAAAAATAAGATAACCCTCTTTGAATGGTGTCTCCATACTAAATTTGATAATATAAAGTAATGATCACATAGTGTATGGGGAGTAAGTTCTCAAAACCTACTGCGCAATTTTGAAGCCATTAACATGCATGCATAGTCCAAACTTTTAGGCATAGCAATTTAAGCAAAACTATGTAGGAATCATGATCATGTGAAATTTGTAGTAACAGCTATTCAGATATGAGTAATTCAATGTCCCTAGTTTATGGAAATGCCATAAATTTTGAATAAACGTATTCTCTATGTGATGACATAAGGATAACTTTGTAAAAATTAAATGATAGGTCAATGATGTTGTCAAAGGTAAACTGGCAAATACCCCTATCGAGGTGATTTCTAGGATTAACAAGTACTACAAAATAAAGGATAGAATAGAGCAGCTTGAGTTTTCAAGAGTTATATTGTATGTCATCATATGTTGGGTTGTCGTTGAATCATAAGTTTAAAGCAACATGGATCAATTAATAAAAGATGTGGGTCATGTTGTAGGATATTTTCCTAATGGGCAATCTTCTTTGGAACATTGCGTATACGAGTATATACCAACATTACGTTTAGTTTATTGAACAATTTTGATTCCCTCTTCCATGGATTACTATAAGTACATAATTATCACAACTACATTTAGTTAATTAAATGTGGTTGATATATGCCAAAGGCTTCATTTTTATCTACCACAAAAGCCATTGATAAATATATAATAATTAAAATAATATTATAGAAAACATTACTACAATTTTTTTTTAATTATTATTACTATAATTCATCAAATTTATTATTGATTATTAAAGATTGTTATTCTCATTTCAAAATAATTATTGTTATTACTAAATAATTATTACTGTTAAGAATATTGCCATTAATTAATATTTTTAGTAAATAATTAAAAAATAATAAACAATATTTAAAATAAATAATATTTAAATAATTTAGAATATTGAATCATTAAATAATATTAAATAATTTAATTAAATATTATATATTAATTAATAATTTAATTATATATTGATAATAAATAATAAATATTAAGAAAATTATTCATTTATATTAAAAAATAAACTTAACAATAATTATTGAATTTTTTTCAATAATAAACAATTGACTAATAAATTTAAAACCTTGGGATTAATATTATAAATGTAAGTGATTATTGATATCATAAACTGAAGACATCAATAAACCCAAGGAATTTATAATATAAACCCAAGGGAATACTATTAAACACAAGGGATTAATATTATAAACCCAAGTTATATAAACCATAAGATAAATATTATTAACCACAACCACATTTACTAATATGGGTGATATACATAAATAGGCATATATAAAGCACATGTACAACCACATCAGTAATGTGGTTGATATATTCCTATATATATATATATATATATATATATATATATATATATATATATATATATATATATATATATATATATATGTTAAGAAAACTATATAAATCCTAAGATAAGTATTATAAACCCAAGGGAATAATATTAAACCCAAGGGATAAATGTTATAAACCCTAGTTATATGAACCCTAAGATAAATATTATAAACCATAAAATAAACATTGTTGACCATAGTTGATTTTCATATTCGCAACAATCATTGTCACAATTTGACGTTGGACCATGGTTGACCATGATTGTAAAACCAATGGTTTTATATTAAAACCAAATATTAATATTATAAACCCTATGAATAATAGTATATTGTAGGAATATCAACCCTTAGATTAATAAATCCAAGAGATTGATATTATAAACCGAAAGGAATAATAAACCCAAGGGATTAATATTACAAACCCAAGTTATATAAACACTAAGACAAATATTATAAACCACAACCACATTTACTAAGGTGGTTGATATACACCAATAGGTGTATATGAAGCACATCTGCAACCAAATTAGTAAATGTGGTCGATATATGCTAATAGGGATATGATTAATATACATTTATTAGCATAACTATATCACCCTAAAATAAATATTATATACCAAAGGGATTAATACTAAAAACCTAAGGGATTATAAAGCCAAGGGAATAATATTAAACCCAAGTGATAAATATTATAAACCCAACGTATATAAACCTTAAGATAAAAATTGAAATCCCTAAAATAAATATTCTTGACCATGGTTGATTTTCATATTGACACAATCTTTGTCATAATGCAATGTTGGAATATGGTTAACCATGATTGATTTTCATATTGAGACATTTTTTGTCACAATGTGACATTCGACAATGGCTAACCATGGTTGATCTCCATATTGAGGCAATATTTTTCACAATGCGACATTCGACCATGGTTGTGACAATGTAACGTTGGACCAAGAGACAATCTTTTTTGCAATGTGACCATGGTTACTGACCATGGTTGACCATGATTATAAACACAACAGATCTATATTAAACCCAAAGATTAATATTATAAATGCTATGAATAATATTATACCCTAGCAATATGAACCCTTAGATTAATAAAGTCAAGGGATTGATCTTATAAGCCCAAGGGAATATCAAACCCAAGGGATTAATACTTAAAAACCAAGGGATTTTAAACCCAAGGGAATAATATTAAACCCAAAGAATAAATATTACGAATCCAAGGTATATAAACCCTAAGATAAATACTATAAAACATAAAATAAAAATGGTTGACCACGATTGATTTCATATTAACACAACCTTTGTCACAATGTGACATTGGACTATGGTTGACCATGTTTGATTTTCATATTGAGACAATGTTTTTCACAATGAGACGTTGGACGATGGTTGACCATGGTTAACCATGGTTGATCTCCATATTGAGACAATCTTTGTCACAGTGTGACCTTGGACCACGGTTGACCATGGATGGCCATGGTTGTCATAGTGTGACCATGATTGACCATGATTGAACATGGTTGAGAATGATTGATTTTCATATAGAGACAACCTTTCTCACAATGTGATGTTGGAACATGGTTGACCATCATTTGAGACACTCCTTGTCATAATGTGACATTGGTTGATTTTCATATTGAGAAAATATTTGTCACAATGTTTCATTGGACCATGGTTGACCATGATTATAAACTCAATGGATTTATACTAAACCGAAATATTCATATTATAAACCCTATGAATAACATTATACCCTAAGAATATGAACCCTTAGATTAATAAACCCAAGGGATTATACACCCAATGGATTATAAACCTAATTGATTATCAACACAAGGGAATAATATTAAAGTTAAGGGACAAATTTAATAAGGCTAAGGTATATAAACACTAAGATAAATATTATAAAGCCTCGTATAAACATGCTTGACCATGGTTGATTTTCATATTGACACAATCTTTGTCACCATATTAAGCCCTAGAATTAATATTAAAAACTCTATCAATAATACTATACTATAGGAATATGAACCCTTAGATTAATAAACCCAATGGATTTATATTATAGACCATATATATGTGTGTGTGTGTGTGTGTGTGTGTGTGTGTGTGTTAATATATTAATATATTAATATAAATTTCATTATGTTAATGTTTAATGTTATCAAATATTTCAAATTATAAATTATTTATAATTAAATTAAAAAAATTGTATGTTATTAATTTTTCTAAAATTATTAATATTATAATTAATAAAATATTATTAGTTGTCTATAATATTATTAATATTTAATAATAATTAATTGTTTAATATTTAATGTTAATATCATTAACAATATTTATTATTATTACTATTATTATTATTATTATTTGCAACTTTTATGACTTAAAAACATAAGGCACTAATAATATTTTTTTTTGGTAAATCAAAATTCTATTCATTCTTCCAAAAAAGAGTACATCAGTAGTGGAGTGACGGTAGTGTCACCCTGACCAGGTTTATTGATTACCACTCTCATCTTATGACAAAGAAACAGAAAAATATCAAGAGACATAGTCCGAAAATTGAGAGGCCAAAAACAACAGTAAACTAACAAAACAAGTAAAGCACCGATAACCATGCTAGTCATTAGAGGTGATCGAGGTTGGGTTATCTAGAACTATTCCTAGAGGAGGAGGAGGAAAAAAGGAGCACTGAACGTTCTCTTCGAAATGGGACATCCAGACCTCCAAATTTTCTACTTTCTTAGATAAAATGTTGTGGCCCCATTAGACCACCATTATGGGCTCTCGGACATGGCACTGCAAATAGTCCATTCTGCTCAAAGTAGCCATTAGCTCAGCATGTTCCTCCTTCATCACTCGCTCTGAGGTTTGCAAGCATTCAAGAATTGATTGAATCAAATCCTGACAATGCTCAACAGAGCAGGTCTGTCACTGCCCACGTCCCACATGATGAGCCATCTGGTGTCTTTATGAACCATTGTGGTGAGTTGACCCACCATGTTGTTGACCCCATAGTGTACAACCCCCATGTCTAGTTATTGAGCCACTTTGGCTACAAACACAACAAACCTCAGAACCCACTCGACCAGAGCGGCATACCATGCCACCACCTCGACCACCAGGGACTACCTTACCTAAGTGACCACCTATGTTACCTCCTCACCTGCAGCTATTGGGATGCAATGCCAATCCCAATGGTGAGAGACTCTCACCACCTACAGAACGACCCAAACTGGGCTTTATTTGGGATGACAAGTTTGCCAAATGGGGAACCAGATGCATGATGATCAACCCAATACCATGGGGATGAACAAAGGCTCACCAACGATTAGATCTCTAAATAGTAACTGTCATTGAGTAGAAAAAGACCACCCCAATTGGCCTGACCACCGCCAGCTAGTCTAGAATAATCATAGAGGACCACAATTTCACCACAGCCATGTGAAATTCATCTTCCTAGTCCCTCAAAAGAACCCATGCAGATGAGATCACCCAGAAACCAGTTTATCTGCTCCACAAACACTACCAATCCTCAAAATACCTTGAGAAAGGACCATTAAAGGTTATGTATCTAATTCCACTCTAGCACGAAGTAGAGAACACTAGACCCTGGCAAGACCAAGAAAAAGCCATCATAATCAAACAACCAGGTCTTTTTGTGTGTGCAAAAACCTTAAATCAAGAACCAAACTGGTAATTAGCAAGAATGCACACTAGTGAGCGGAGGAAGGGAGGCCAACAGCTCATACGCCACCTCCCCCAGACAAGGTTCCCGTGGAAACAACCACTTCCCTGCTCAAAACTTGCATTACTAATTGCATACCACACCCAAACCAAAAATGTCTCATAGTAGACCACACCTCCCTCTTTAAATTTCCAATGGGGACCAACTCCTGTGAAATCCAAGACAGATTGAAATATCACACAAGTTTCAATATACAGTCCCATACACAAGGTACATGGATAGGACGGGGAGGCCGATCCTCACACCTGCGTCAACTTGCCCGTCATGAATGCCCATAAGTTCCTTCGGTAACAATATCCACTTGGTTAATCACCCCACGAAGGACACTAATAAATTATTTTAATATATATCTATATATATATATATATATATATATAGATATATATATCTATATATATATATATATATATATATATATATATATATATATATATATATATAGATATATATATATATATATTAATTTCAATATATTACTTCATATTAGGATAATAATATAGACATGACTAAATTAATATTTTATGTTTTTAAATATTTTGAATTATAAATTATTTATAACTAAATTATATTTTTTTTGGTTATGAGTGTTGTATAGTTTATTATTATAATTAATGAATAAATTACAATTATATATAATAATGTTATTTATTTATAATTGTTAATAATGTTATATATATTATCATTAAATGAATATTTAATGTTTTTTTTTTTTCTGAATTAGACTAATTCTATTAAGCAAAAATATTGTACAAGAGGATACATTCAAGAGAGACAGGAAACCGGCAACCGGAAATGATAGGACTATCAACCTCTGTTCCGGAGAAGGAGTTAAACAAACAAGGAGCTACAACAAGTGGCTAGGAGCCTAAAGAAGCATTGACTTCTACCCTGAAAGGGTAGAGGCCTCAACACGAAGCTTTTTCCCTTTCCTTTTTTTGACTTCGACCCAACCATTTTGCGGTGGATGAGCGATAACAACTTGAAGATTGGGGTCCTCCACAGGGGAGCCCTCCTTTTCTGAATCAGAGGAGGAGAACAAATGGACGCGTTTCTGAGCAGTGGCTGAGTTAGAGGAAGGCGCCAAACCATCGGTGGAAGGGACCACGAAATGAGGGGCATGATTCAATTCTTAATCGCTATCTTCATCTCCAGAGCTGGAGGAATCAGAATCCACGACTGGAGGAGGAGAGCAAGGAGCCCATCGTTTGGACTTGGGCTTGGAGACGTTGGCCTTATTCATTTTTGCCGGGCAAGATGGGCATGTATTCTGCAAATGCCCAGATTGGTGGCAATGGCGGCACTGAAAAGCAGTATTCTCGTAATCCAGTGTCTGGGTCCAGACAAAGTCATTTATCTTGAGGTTGATTTGTTCTGGAAGTCCTTTGCTCAAGTCTAACTCAACACATACTCTTGCATATGAGTAGAGACCTTTGGATTCCTGCCATAAATCTCCCCTAATGAAGCTGCCCAAGGTGTTTCCTATAGCTCTAAAGACACGAGTATTCCATAGGTGGGCAGGTAAGTTTGGAAGCCTGATCCATACAAGTGTCTTGGTAATGACTGCAGTAGCTGGATCAAAATCTGGGAACCAAGGAGTCAGGAAGAGCCCTACAGTTCCCATGAACCAAGGGCCCTCTGCTAAGGCCTTTTCATAATGCTTACTGTTATCAAATAGAACAATGAAGTAACCTTTTGAACAAAAAAAGATCTTACAATGATGTGTCCAGTTTGCATGGATCCATGCATAGAGATCCTGAGATCGCGGCCACAGTCCATTAAATCTGCAAATGATGGCTCTTTCTGCAAATTCTTGAAGTTGGGTTGCCAGATCTTCATGGGTGAGTTCAGCAGAGGGAACTTCTTCAATCTTGTCAACCAAGAAGGCCTTAGATTTAAGGGCTTCCGGGGGTTTGGGGTTCTCAGAGTGAACTGCGTCTTTGTATGAGAAGGGCCGAGTGGAGGATGACTGTCCCGCAGCACCTCCTCTCAAACGAAGGGTTACCACCACAAAGCTATTCCTGGTAAGAAGAGAGGGGAAGAGGATCTTCAAGTTGTTTACCTTGAAAGAGAAGTCGCTGAAGGCTTGATGGGATCCCCTTCCTGTGTTCTAGATTCAGTTTGAGTTCCTGCACCAGATCTGAAGGACTAACCCATTGCATGATGGTTCTTCCTGTAGGCTGAGAAATTTGGATCTGAAAAGAGTCAGTGAAGGGCCTTGATGCCATGCCAGGGCTTCTTGTGCTTCCTAGAGCAGATCTGCCATGGCTATTGCCCATCCGAGGGATCGGACCTGCAAGTTCTTGGCTGATCTGTTTGTTGAGAGCCCGATCTGATTGATCAGCGGCAGATCTGGGGATTGCATTGTTCTCCCAGGGGCGGAGGAAGCAGATCCGTGAAGTGAAGATGCCAATATAATGAGATAACAAGCCCTCCTCATTGTTTCCGGGCGCCATTCCTTGAATTTGTCATTGTTGCATCCCCAGGTATCTAGATTTGTCTATTTTGCTGCAGAATGGGAGAGAGATGTGGTCAGCAGAATGACGACAGTTTTCCTGTATGCTCCAATATCTCGATCCGCCACACCATGTTCCAGATCTACAATTGATCCCTCATTTTCCAGGAAAGGGTACCAAGTCTCCCGCCGATGATATCCTTCTTTGCTGAATCGACTGATCTGCGTCAGCTGCACAATGACCTTTGTGTTGTCGACTCCCGTGGCGGATGGGCAACCTGCAGCTTCGGCCGCCATTTTTGTAAACCCTCAGTCGCGCGATCAATTTCCCCGCAGACTATCGATGCCAAATCAATATTTAATGTTAATAAATATTTGGAATTATAATTTATTTATAATTAAATTATAAAATTTTATATTATTAATTTTCTATAAAATTATTAATATTACAATTAATGGAATATGGTTATTTATTTATAATAATATTATAAATAATAATAGAGCCTATACACTTTTCCTATTAAAAGTTATCTCGGCTTATCCCAAGTATGGATAAGTATGTATATGCAAAGAAATGTGAGGAGATGAACATTAACAAGTTGAGTCCATGAAAAATTTAAATCAATATATTCTCTTCCATCATTTAAATCAATATATTCTCCTCAATTGAAAATAATAGGTTGTACGTGAAAACACAACCCTCATACCCAATTTTAAATTATCGACCCAACATTATCCAACATTCTAAATCTGACCTTACTTCAACTTTATTTAATATTGAAATAAAAAATTTATTATAAAATAAAACCCTTCACTTTTAAAACAACCCTATACTACAGATATTTTAATTTTTTTATTTCAAAGTGTTCATTATTATTTAAATCTATATTTTACATGTAAAAGAGAAAATTAAATCAATATTTCAATACTAACATTGAACTGAACTGATATTTTAATCACATAATGAATAGGAAAATTTCGATCCTATCATGAACAATATACCAAATTAAAAAGCCTATTATTTGATATATTTATAATATACCAATAATATTTGGCTCGTCTGTCCACACTTCTTTTCCAATTATGCGGTTAGCATAACTGCAGGGTTGGAATCTCAATTGGTGAGTGAGAGTGCCGAGATGGTGTCCAACCGGTGGAATGCACCGTCTCTTCATCCAACCAGTGCCTCCGGCCACGCCTGCACCCGCTCCAATCACAGTTCGTTGATTTGGTAACTCTCTATAGCAAGTTGAGCTGCTCCACTATTCGTCATGTTTTCGGCTTCTCCACTTGTCCATCGTTAGGCTCTCAAGCTTACATGTAGCTTGCAGTGTCATCTCCTGTCCAACGACCTGAGTTCACCTTAGGCCATACATCCCTTATTCAGCCGCTTTTCTCTACACCTAGTGAGGTTTTGGCCTTCTCTCTTCTCCACGTACCCTGCGAAGAGGTACATCGCCTACAACTAGGCTCTCCGTCCTGGAACCTCTATCATTTTCCTGGGTGTCTCTGGTATACTTTTGGCCATAAATATCTGATATTCGCCTGCCACTTCTGCTATCGGGTCATGAAATATCTTTCTTCTTCATGGTAGTCTCTGGATTGCACTAGCCCTCCAGCATTCGGTTCTGAACAATTGTTGTTCTCCCTATGCTCTTATCCTTATTCTGACCCTTCAATGTACTATCTCCTTTTATGGGTCGGTTTGTCCTGGTTTTTCAATTACCTTTCATTCTGTGCTAGCGGCCTAGAGTCGGTCCGCGTCTGAGGTCTCTGCGGCGCTCTACTCTTAGAGGAAGCTCAGGTTATAAGGTTAGTGTAGTTTTGGTTACTTGTTTCAACAGAAGCATAATTTCCTATTTTTTTCATTTCCTCTGGTTCTTGCAGCGACAGGAAAAAAAAAAATCTTTTGACCATTCTTGCATTAATGAATCGGTAAAGGATTTGATATAGGTTTCCTCAGCAATGTTTTTCCCTCCAACCTCCTTTTATTTAATAAAGAGATAGATATATGTAAAAGTATTCTCCGTCGCTTCAGATTCAGGGCTATATGTTTCTACCACCTTTGAAGCTAGTTAATATACCAATGTTAATAATTTGTCCATGTATTTCTCACTATTGCTAGGCTCATATTTCTGGTCTTTCTTCCTTAATTGGATATGGGATCCTTTAGTAAATTTGAAGAATTATGTTATTATATCGAAGCCCTGAACTGAATTTCGTCTTAAAATTAGGCCATGGTGGTGTATGTGTGATCACTGCTATTGCTATTGTATTATTTGTCCGAGTCATTCTTAATTATCCCTAATTTTTTCTCTTTCCTCCCTCAGACTCTTCTAGTTTTTCCATCCCCAAAAAATTTGACCGATTCCATTTTCTGTCAATTGGAATGCCATGACATAAGATGGAGCGAGATTTTCTTCTCTTTCCAATTTAAGGGGAGCAGTCACTATTGAAGTCTTCATGTTCTCTCTCCCGTTTCAATGCCCAATCCTTCTTTTTTGATGTTAGTTGTGGGGCTTCCAAGAAGGTTATGATCGAGACGGACGGGCACTTTTGGATGATCCCTATATTTGGTCTTATTTTTTCAATTTTTCCATGTGCCGTCATTCCCATATATTTCCTCGAGACTTATCTTCCATATCCCCTACACACTTTGCCACTCTGTCGCCGTCGTATTTTAGTATTGACTAATTGACTCCCTGACTCTCGGCTTGTCCCACTTATTTATAACCTGGAGGTTTCCTATCCTTTCCTTCTTTTTTTTAGTTCTCATGTCTTTTCCTCATTTAGTATAGGTTATCCACCATTGGTCAATGGAGGCCTTTTCTGATGTGTCAGTCACGTTGGCCATGGTGCGAGCCACCATGGCAGCGGAGAAGACATTAGCTAGGTCAACCGACAATGCCGAGTGGCAATCTTCCCTAGCCAATAAGTTAATTCCCCATGCTATGATCTTGGACCATGAACAAAAAGGTGGTGGCTCTAATCTCCCACAATGCAGAAGGAATCAATGCCCTGTTAAGTCCTCCCCCCCCCCTGCTACTATAAATTTGGATAGCTCCTTCTTTAGACAGGATTTCTTACCTTCAAAAGCATGCTCTAGTGAGCCGTTGGCATTTCCTAGCTATGGAAGATGACCAAGTGAGAACTTGGATTGGTACAAAATGAAACTCTCTCTTAGGGTATATTCCCACTATCATTAGACTCATGAATAATTGGTACAGTTTCCATTTTCTAAATGATCGTGACTTGGAAGTTATCCTTGCTATTCATTTTTTTCATGATAAAATTTTTCTTGCTCTACATAAGTGGTACATTGGCTTCAATCCCCTCCGTTGTATCCCTTCAAACAATTTTATTTTGGTGAAGCTTCTGGGTCTTCCCATTGAACTATGGACTAAGGAGACTAGCAAATATAGGCAACGCTATCGGGATATTTATCTTCGCTGACCCCAAATGTCTCAGTGCCAAGGACAAAAGGGTCACTTGGATTCTTAGTGTAAAGAATACAGAGGGGGATTCCCTGAGCATATAAACCTATCATGGGGTGAGTCTAAAATCCAACAAAGGCTAGATTACTGGGGACTTCCTTTCAGATGCTCTGTCTGTCACAAAACCAGCCACAAGAAGCCTAATTGCCCTTCTCATCTTGGTGGAAGACATAAGGTGAAGGATCATTATAAAATCATCTTGCCAATATTTCGGGGATAGTAGGGGAAGAACAAAGGAGAAATTTGGAACATGGTTTTGGTCAGGATTCTGGATTGGGGATCGGCCTTCATTCTTTCCCTTGTGGTTTTTCCCCAGGGCGATCATCAAGTCTATCTCTAGAGAGATCACATTCTGTAGAGCATATTTGCTGAGATCTCATTCCTCAAAAAGTGAACAAAAACTTGCGTAGATCTTCTTGCAAGTTGAAGTCCCCAGATCCGATTTGTATTTCTGATGAGCCCCATAAATGGGTAACTTTATTGGCTCATTTTGCCTATTACTCTTTATTAATCCACCATTCTTCATAGTTTTATACATGCTTTTGAATAAATTTATGTTAATTGATAAATGAGAATAGTCACGTGACCACAAAGTCTAATACGTGCTTATTGCAGATTTTTGGACATCTTTTGGACCAACGTCAAGCATTTATGAGCAAGTTGACAGCCAAATACGAAGGAACGGGACTGAGGATTTGTAGGAAGGGTGTCTTCTGCACTAAATGACCCCTTCCTCAAGTTCTCCACCATCAACTCAGAGTTCGACAAACCACAAAAGTTTATTTGAAGGGGCAACCGAGTAGGTTTTGTGAAGTGGCTAATTAACTGAAGTCGTGAACAACAAATCCCCTAAAGTTAAGGAGGAATGTTGGGAGTCCTCATGTTGCATAAGTAGGAAGGCTTCAAGCCTTGATAGGTTAGCTATTGAACACTTATTTTTTGCACTTGAGTGTAGCTCTGCATTTCAACTCATTTTTGAGCTCTTGTTGTAAACAGTTTTGTGACATGACCATTATTTTTTGAGTAATGGAGATCAATTTCACTTTCCACCAGATCTGAGCTTTCTTAGGAGGTTGTAGCTCTTGGATCTGGGCCCAACCCAAGTGCCAGTACATCTTTTGTGTACTTTTACGTGTTTTTGCTGCATTCATAGAAAAAAAATTGTTTTTTACGTTAAGATCTTGCTTTGTTACTTAAGTTGTTTTTTATGGTTAAGATAGCTTTTCATGCTTCAGGTTGATTTGACAGTTTGGTATCAAAAAATATCTGAAAAAAGGCCATCAAGCAGTCCTAGATCTCATCTCTCCCTCCTTGGGACCATGAGCTAAGACAAAGGCATACCTGTTGCCACAAAAACATTGTTTTTACCTTTCGATGCAATTGCTAGTGTTAGATTTTAAGCTGGAAAAGTTGATATCAGTTGTACTTGCATGTTTATATCTGTTCTTACTTAGTTTCCATACTTTTCTTGCATTATTTTCTGTTTATAAACTATTGTTCATCATGTTTCTGGTTTTTAGGTCAGATTAGGTCAAAATAGATAGATCTCTAGTTTTTCTAGTCTTTGCTCGATCAGTTTTGGAAAATAGTGTCCAATGTACCTGTAATAATTCCTACCTACCCTTCCTCCATCATCCAACCTATTCCAGCCTCTAATCCAAGCTTCCTACACTCCATTCACTACACTTTCCTGATTTGCCCTAATTTCTATATTTTTGTGCAACAATGCTTTCTCCATCCTTGAGCAAATCCAACTATCGTCATTACTCATGAGCTTCATTTACCAGGTCCCACACCTCCTAACAGCGTTATCCACCGTTAATTTCTACTTCTCCACCATCTTTTCTCCATCAATCCTCTAAAATCCTCTTTCGGTCGTTCCTATAGAACTTCCTATAGAACATCCTGTAGAACCCTTGCAGACTTCCTATAGAAGTTCATGTGAGAAATTTTTCGAGATTAGTGAAATTCTCTAGAATGGTGCTAGGGACCCCTTAGGCCCTCTTCTCACCTTCCCAATCTCCTGGAAGCACCCACTCCATTTCCTTTTGCCAACCAACCTCTCCACAGTCAAAAAATAGTTAAAGCACATGCATAATAAATCTACAAAGTTAATCAAAAATACAAAAAGATACCTTTTCTAGATTTTCCTTAAGAATTAGCTTAGTCACATGCATTTTACATTTCCAAGAGTCAATGGCATCCATTTTAGCAACTTTCATCTCTTTTCTTGCACCAGTAGGGCTAGTTTGTAAAACTAGGGTTTGTTAGGGTTTGCATTTCCTTTTAGCTTTCATCTTATTTCTGCCAGTAGACTAGCCTCCTTTTAGGTAGCTTTCATCCATCTTAGTTAAAAGATTCTTCTAAGAGCTCATAGAGGTTGGCTTAAGCTCCTAGCAAACTTGTTCCAGCTGATCAAGTGATAGCCTGCGACAAGAGCTAGTATTTTTGCATACAGCACCGTCATTTCCAAGTTTGTTAGGAACAACCAGGTTGATAAAAGTAAAGAAGGGAGTCCCGGGAGTTGCAGCATGATTGCTGCAATACTGGGGCCCACCATATTTTTGGCGTCGTTGCTAGGGAAGCGTCAGAGTATTTGTGATTGTTGCTTTTCTTCTATTTTCTACTACAACCTTCTGCTAAGTAGTTTAATTCAGCAAGAGTAGAGTAGTTGTTTCATTTCCATTTCTTCAATTTCATTTCAGCAAGCATAGATTAGAAATTTCCCACTTTCATAGATTAGCATTTCAATTCTGTAGTTTCAATTATGGAAGTGTAAATTTGCATTTCAATTCTGCAAGCGTAGCCTAGCATTTCATTTCTGCAATTTCATTTTAGTAGCATAGATTAGTCATTTCCTGCTTTCATTTCAATTCTGCGATCTTCATTCTAGCAAGGTTTATTTTAGTTAGTTGAAATTTGTTTTTCAATCAATTTTAGTTTTGCAGGTATAAGCAGAGAAAAAAAACAAAAATAGCAACCAAAAAGATTTCCTTTCATGCCTCATAGGAATAGAGACAATTCAGGAAAATTCTTACCCAACACCCCCAACACATCACTAAGTCACCCTTCTCTCTTCTTCAGTGGCAGTGATCCAGAAGAACCTATAGGTGAACCTCCAAATATATATGAAGATCCTATAACAGAAAAAGAGAAAGAAAACATTCCTCCTGAGACCATGGTGGAACACAGAAACGGTATAGGAAATGAGGGAAGAATATAAGGTACCTTTCCCATCCGAGAGACCAATGAGAACACAAAAATGAAGAACATAAGTCCCTCAACCTTACCTCACTTCCATGGATTAACCAATGAAGACCGTGATA
Organism: Pinus tabuliformis; assembly: GCA_031772625.1. Taxonomy (NCBI): domain Eukaryota; kingdom Viridiplantae; phylum Streptophyta; class Pinopsida; order Pinales; family Pinaceae; genus Pinus; species Pinus tabuliformis. The sequence goes on along the minus strand of CM062819.1, from coordinate 1,659,757,288 downwards.
CCTTCCTGTTTGAGTTTGTTGTCCTTTGTCGAACATATGACTACGTAGAGGACAATCAAAAGTTGAAACTCTTTCCCTCTACCCTCAAGGATGCAGCACTACGCTAGTTCACGAGGTTACCTGGAAATAGTATCACAACTTGGGCTCAGATGTAGCAAGCCTTTAACAACAAATACTGGGATTATTGTAGGTCAAAAGAAACAAAGGGAGAAATCTTTTGGATGACCATGGGAAGTGATGAATATTTAGAAGACTATGAAGAAAGGTTCCAACTTACTTATAAAAGGGCCAGGTGCACACTTGACCCAGAATCTCTGAAGCAGGTTCTGCTCTGATCAGTCCCTGAATACCTTCTAGATACCCTCCATTTGCTAGCCGGGGGAGACATCTACCAACTACCTTATGATGACATAAAGATTGTGTTTAGAAACCATTCTAGGGCAACCTGTAAAAGAGGTAGGGGGAGTCAACTTTCAGCTAGCACCATTTTTTCCAAGCAGGAGTTTACAAACCAGATGGAAGACCTTAAAAGTGAGGTGAGACAGACCATTTCCATGCAAATGGAAACCTTCCGAATCCAACAAAAGAAAGAGGAAGATGAGAGGGATTTGGCCACATTTTATCCCAGATGTACAAGGAAGCATCCTAGCAACGAGTGTCCATTGTACTCCGTAGAGATATACTTCGTTTGTGAGCCAGATCACCCTACAAACCAGTGCCTAACCTTACCCGGACTTAATTCTATGTGCCAAGGGGCTGATGGAGCCACTAAACCACTCGACTTCTTAAACCAAAGGAGGCCTCATGGATCCAGACTGTACCAACATGGGATGCAAGGGACATCCCAAACTTATTACAACCCTAACCAATCTAGTCACCTACCTAATTGGGGTCCCCTTGCTCATTCTTCCTGGTCCGCACCCCCTCCTTGGTCATACCCATATTAATACCATACTCAACCTATTGCTCGTTCGTTCCATTCTCATGTTCAGCCATAGCCTCAGTGGAATGCTCCTCAACAGGGGTGGACTCCCCAATACAACTCTCCTCCAACTATTTTGCCTCCACCACCTACTGAACCACAAAAATTACCTCCTGCTCCTCTAAGACAGCCCTAGATGCCTACTCAACCGAACCCGAACCCCAATAACGGACAAGCCCAACAGGTATATACTGGAGAGACAACATGCCCTACCTATGATGTGGAGATTCAAGAGATCAACCTACGATCTGGGAAGGTCCTCCCAGATAGCCAACATCCTCCTAAGGAGGATGAGGAAGAAAAACATGAAATTGAACCCAAATCCATTCCACCCTTTCCTGAGATACTAACTAGAACCACACAACCAAACCAGAAGAGACTGAGATCCTGGGAGAACTTAAACAATTATGTGTAAAAATACCTCTTCTCCAAGCCATAAAATATGTACCAATCGACAACAAATTGATCAAAGAGAAGTGTTTCAGGCACCCAAGAAAGCACAAGAGAGATGCCCCGACTATTAGTGTTATAGGACAACTCTCTGACCTAATGTTGGGACAATTAATTTGTCCAAAATATCTGGACGTTGGGAGTCCTATAGTCAATGTCCACATCAATGGTACCATAATCCCCCACACCTTGATCAATCTAGGGGCTGCCATTAATGTGATAACCATGGACATTATGCTTAAACTCAACCTTCAAAGTTCCATAAGAAAGACCTCGACAGTACTATAGTTAACAAACTGCTCCACCGTGACCCTCGAATGGATTGTGGAAGATTTCATGGTCTCCGTTGATTCTTGGGACTACCCTGCGGACTTCTTGGTCCTTCAGCCAAAGGAAAAACTCATTGGATACCCCCTCATTTTGGGAAGGTCTTGGTTGGCTACTATAGATTCTGACATCAATTGTTAAGCTGGGAGCATGACCATTAAGAATGGACCTTTCTCCAAACAACTAGTCCTATATCCTCCTGCCCAACCTCTGCTAGAACATGACTTACCTCTCTGGTTGGAGTAGGAAGATGATGGTGAAGTCTACTCTGCACCGTTGTGCATGGTGGAAGCCACTAGGGGGGGGTCCTCAAACCAAGGAAGACCTTATTGAAAATCTGATTCAAAATCCATCTCCTAGTGTGCTGCCATTAAAAGAGTTGGTAGGAGACACCCACGCCAGTGCTTTAGTGGATCTCTATGTGACTGATCCGACCTCTCCCCGAGTTAAGAATGTGGAATTTGGCCCTGAGAGAACCTTGAATATCAACTCATCCCTCATCACTATCCCACTCTCAGGAGAAAGAGCTATGTAGCTTATTGAACAACCATTTGGATGATTTTTCTTGGAGATATAAGGAGATGAAAGGAGTCCATCCTTCAATCTTTACCCATCACATTTACATTAAAGAGGATTGTAAACTAGTTAGGCAGTCTCAGAGGAGGTTGAATCCAGCCCTCAAGGACAATGTCAAAGAAGAACTGCAAAAGTTGCTAGATGCAGGGTTCATCTACCCCATCTCTGACAGCGAGTGGCTTTCTCCTTTGGTGCTTGTGCCCAAGAAGAACGGGAAGTGGAGAATCTGTGTAGATTATCGAGAACTTAACAAAGTTACCAAGAAGGACCATTTCCCTTTGCCTTTCATAGATCAAGTGTTAGATGGCCTAGCAGGGAAGAAATTCTTTTCCTTCCTAGATGGGTTTAGTGGGTATAATCAGATCCAAATCAGCCCGAAAGACCAAGATAAGACCACTTTCACTTGTGCATGGGGTACCTTTCCCTACCGAGTCCTTCCCTTTGGGTTATGTAATGATCCTACCACTTTCCAGAGAGCAATACTGAGCATATTTGCTGAGTTGGTTCATGATTCGATGGAAATCCAAATGAATGCATTTACTCCTTATGGGTCCAACTTCCAAGAAGCATTGACTAAACTAGGAAAAGTTTTAACCAAGTGTATTGAAATGAACCTGTCCGTCAGTCCTGAAAAATGTGAATTCCTGATGACTGAAGGGACCATGCTAGGTCATACAATTTCTCAACAAGGATTACAGGTGTATCCCAACAAGATTGCTATCATGCAAAGGGTTCCACCTCTTCAAAAGGTAAGAGATGTTCGGAGTTTTCTAAGCTTACTAGGATATTATAAAAGATTCATTAAAGATTTCAATAAGCTAGCCTATCCATTCTTTAGTCTTTTGGGGAAAGATGTTGAGTTTACATGGACTGACAACTGTCAAGAGGCTCTAGATGCATTGAAAAGTAAGTTGGTAACTGTCCCATTCTTGAGAGGTGCAAACTAGGCCCTACCTTCCATATTCACACAGATGCCTCGATCAAAGCCATAGGAGTAGCCTTAGTACAAGTTGAAGAAAAGCTACCATATGCCATATATTTTGTCAGTAAAAACCTGTCCAAGGCAAAGTTAAACTATACTGTAACTTAGAAAGAGCTCCTAGCTGTAGTCCATTCCCTAAATAAGTTTAAGCACTACATCACTGGTTATCAAACATTCATACACACTGATCATGCTGCAATTAGGTATCTGACAAATAAACCTGATGTAAATGCTCGTATCATTAGATGGTTACTTTTATTTCAGCAATTTGATTTGACCATTGTTGATAAGCCAGGTAAGGAAAATAATGTTGCTGATTTTCTGTCTAGACTAGATTTGCTCGCAGGCAAAGAAGGGATGGTGGATGATCAAATGCCAGATGACCACCTATTTGCTATTTCAATACTCTCTCCATGGTTTGCTGATATAGCAAATTACTTGGTTTCGGCACAGTTCCCGCCACACCTATCCTCAAAAGAGAAAAGTTAGATCATGAGGAAAAGCACCCCATTCACTTGGAATGGGGAAAAATGGCTAAACTTGGCCCAAATCAGATTTTGAGGTGTTGTCTCAAGGAGGAGGAAGTTTTCAACATCCTCCTAGCCTTTCATGATGGGCCCCGTGGAGGCCACTTTGCAGCAAAAAAAACCACCTTCAAAATTCTACAGGCAGGCTACTATTGGCCCACTCTTCATTAAGATGTTAGGAGATACATCAGCCAATGTGACCGATGCCAAAGGATGGGGAAGCTGACTCTAAGGGATGAGATGTCCATCCAACCTCAAGTGACTTTCGAGCCATTTGAGAAGTGGGGCATGGACTTTGTGGGTCCTATCAACCCTCCTTCAAACCATAGGTCTTACATCATTGTGTGCACAAATTACCTGACAAAGTGGGCAGAAACAAGGGTGATCAAAATAGCGACAGAAGAAAAGGTAGATGAATTTTCGAGGGAAAATACCTTCTACAAGTTTGGCTACCCAAGAGAGTTAGTCACAGATCAAGGAAGTCAGTTTACCTCTAATCTGATTAAAGATCGCTCGCTCATCACAAGGTTAAGCACAGAACTTCCACCCCTTATCGCTAGCAAGAAAATGGATAGGTGGAAGTCACTAACAGAGCTTTGGAAGAGACTTTGACTAAGGTAGTGAGCAACAGTAGAAAAGATTTTGCAGATCGATTGGTTGAGGCCAACTGGGCCTATAACACTACCTGCAAAACTACAATAGGTTTCACACCCTATGAGCTAGTCTACGAGAAGAAGGCTTTGCTGTCCATAGAATTTAAATATAACACATTAAGGTTGGTAGCTTAGCTGGACCTAGATCTCATCCATGCACAACATGAAAGATTACTGCAGTTGAACGGACTAGATGAACAAAGAATGTATGCCCTTCTCCACTCAGTGGTGGTCCAACTTCAAAGAAAGATATGGCATGACCAACACCTTAAATAAAATCCATTTCAGCTAGGGGATTGGGCGTTGTTATATGATTCAAGATACAAGGATTTCAAACAAAAGTTGACGACAAGATGGCTGGGACCATATATAGTGGAGAAATGCAACGACAATGGTTCTGTCCTTATCAGGACCATTGACGAAGAATCCATCCCCATGCTCGTCAATGGGAATCAATTGTTAATCTACAGGAAGCCCATTTCTAAGCAGGAGTTCATTGAAACTCTGGATAAATCGGTGTTGGTGGTGGAGTAGGCCCCCGTCTCCACTCCACCCACACCTTGAACAAAAAAAAAGAGAGGAAAGAATAAAATATCCTTGGGTAAAAACCTCTAGGAGGTGCCCAGGGCAGATAGTGAGGGTGAAAACCTCATGGAGGTGTCCCGGCTATCTCAAACTAAAAGATAAAGGAGAAAAAAGAAAAATGAAAAAGAAAAAGAAAAAGGAAAATACACGTAATTTTTGCTAGATAAATTGTAGGTTGTAGGAAGGACATTGCAGGTTAGGAGGATCGCACAAGACAAAGATAGAGGCTAGCACCAAGCTACAAGCATCACTGACCATCCATTCCTCCATGACCACTACCGTTTCCTCATATTTGGCCTCTTTCGGGCTAATATTTCACCTTCTACAGGAAAGTTTTGTGTCTTCTACAGGAAAGTTCTGTGTCTTCTACAGGAATATCCTGTAGAACCTATAGTTGAGCCAAAATCAACCTCAGAAGAGGACCCGAAGGTTGGGAGTATGACCATGATGCCTACAAACCTCCCTGCTTCCATCTATTGCCATATGTCGACTTTTTCAATCTCTGAACACGTTCATTACACTCATTTTTTCCTGCATAGTCACATATAGAAATCATGTTTTCTTCATATTGCTAGTAAAAAAAATTTAACAACAAATCAAGCAACATTTCTTCACTCACCATACCTATTACCCTCCATCTAGACTCTTCATCAGCCAAGACTCTCATCAATAGTATAGCCCTGTTCATTCTAGCTTGCATTCCAAGAGGAGAAGCAACTACAGGACATCCTACAAGAATCCTGTAGCAGCTGATCCCTCTGAAAGACATACTCCAGAGACAAGGACAGAAATGTATGGCAGAAGAAACATGCATGGAGCTATACTTGAATGTATGAACATCAGCAACAACTGAGCCCAGGCATGCAGTGTGCATGCAGCAACAGCAATAGCGAATGAAGGAATGGGTTCCAAAACCTGAAATCTACATTACATGGACGCAACCACGCGGGTAGGTGCCTAAACTCATTATTCAATTGCATATATTATATTTTAAAGCTGCATGACTATGGGAATGGTTCAGATTGAGTGGAATCAGTGGCCAATCAATTGGCCACCCTAGGCTACTTACACATCCTCGTGGAATCCCAACTAGCTCTGTTAAATTCAAAATTGTTGATTATATGTGTAGCCAACACGTATGGAGTGTCCATTCAGGAAGAAATCGTCGGGACTGGTAGTGGTTGTGGTAGATAATAGAAAAAAGGAGGTGATGGTAGTCAAAAACGTGTGGAAACATTATGGTTGTGATGCTGGATCAATGGTCCGGTCCAGCCACCTCATCCCCTCACCATGAATCATGCCACAGTTAAAAGACGCTTAGTTGAATAATGCACCACCCTCTCTTCATTCTACACTCACAATGTTCTCAACAAGAGTACGCATCAACCGGCTCTCAAACAGTTAACCAGTCATCCTACACCAGTTTTTATACCTATTTTCGAAAATCTCCCACCTATCGGGTTCTATCAAAAGCACAGTTTGATTCTACAGGAACTAAGAGCCTTTTATAGGAAGGGTTCTACAGGAAAGGTAGTGAACAACACTGTGGAAGGAAAACCTAGAGTTTTCTTCAAATTTCAAGCTCCAAACAAGGTAGGCTCAAGAAAAGTCCTCTATGCGTGATTTTTTTGAGCAAGGTGGTAAATTGAACACGTCAGTATATTGAAAAATAAAGTGGAAGTCTGCCTGGAAATTTCTCTAACTCTACACAGTTTCTTTTCCTCTCTGCATTTGAAATCTCCCCATCCTTTTCAAAATTCTCCTGTAAGGAAGATACTTGCATAAATACAAGCCAACCTGTGTGAGTGTGTGAAACAGAACGACTATGCCTATCTATCTACGTGCTGAGAAAAGAACCTGTGCCCTATACTCTGTTCTGTAAAAGAAAAAAAAAAAAAAATCTTATTTTGATAAATAGATAGTCAAATTTTGGGTGACAGTAGTCTTAAAGCAGGAGAATTATTTCTCCTTGATATTGTAAGAAACAAATGAGAACTTTCTTCTTTGGTTTAGAAGAAACCAGATCCAGCTATCCTCTGTTGCAGTGAATTGTCTGTTTTCCTGAACATTTTCCTTTCTGGTTAAAACATAAAAAGAGCACTCAACACCATGCCAGGAGGATTCATAAGGAAAGAACCCTCAGACTCTAGCAAGTTGCACGAGCACCCTGAGGTGGTGGACCTTTTCACTTAGGAAAATTGGATATCCTTCTCTGACAAAATTCAGGGTTATGATGAGGAAATAACTGAAGAGTTTTTAATGTCCCTGACACCACATTCAAAGACAGATGCTACAGTTAGCTTTATGGGTTTGACCCTAGAACTTACCCCTGAGCTCATTAGTAGAATTACTGGTCTACCATTGGGGCTCCCTTGGAGCAAAGAAGAGAGATCATTGGGCCAAGTTGCTAAGAAAACATTTTTTTTGCTTGAGGAGCAACTTGTAGAAGATAAAAACAGAGTTAGAAGGACAAGCATGCCTCCTCTCTGGAGTGAAGTTAGTTATAAAATTATGAAGTATATCACACGTGAAGGAAGGTTTAGCATCATCTATGGGTATCATTTTAGGTTGTTACATGAATTAAGACATGGGATGGATTTGCCTCCAGCCAACAAACTGAGCATCCGATATTTCCTTCTTCAGTCCTTAATTGAATGTGGAACAAAGCCAAATGAAGGGAATCTTGATCAGTTGGCCCACCATGGGCTCATCAAATTGTTGGTGGAATATGATTTACACACCTATACTGTCCCCATAGCTTGGGAAACCTTTAGAAATATGTCGAGGGATGATAACATTATAACTTTGGCTGAGAACATAACCCCATCCAGTAGTGAGGAGGGGGAGAAAACTAAAGAAATTCAGAAGGATAGTGATGAGGGAGCACAGTACATTCAACTAGAGGGAAAAACAGAGGAAGAACACAAAGAAAGAGAAGAATTTGGCAAGACTATTGAACCCAAGATAGAAAGGGAGAAAACAACAAAAATAGACAAAGGGAGAAAGACAAAGGTTAGGAAGAAAAAGGCTAAGAGAGCCCAAAAGAAGACTACCACAGCTAAGGAAGGGACCCAGAAAGACAAGGGAGAGACACACCCTAAGATATTAGTCATACAGACAAAAACAATGGACATAGAGGTTTCTACAGGAAGTGAGGGAAAATAACAGTAGGAAGAGAAATCCCTTGAGACATTGGCAAGGGAGGCAACAACTATGCTTGCTATGTTAAGCATCCGTACAGAGCCAAAATGAAAGAGAAAAAGGACCTTCATGTACTTCAAAGCCAAAAAAAGCACAAGGATCAAAGTAGGCAAACCTCAGCCACAGTCCAAGGAACTGATTGTCATTGAGGAATCACCCACTAAACAGAAGGAAGGGTCTCCTTCCAAGGTATCCATTACTTATGAAAGATGAAGCCCAAAAACCTCTACATGGAAAGAGAAAATTAAGTCAATGGACTCAAAGGCAGCTCTACAGGAAGCTACAACATCTCTACAGGAAACTCTAGCCAAGTTAAAAGAGACTAAGAAATTGGAGGAAAAGGAAGCTAAACAATCACAACGGGAGAGAAAAATAGAAGAAATACCTGAACCTACCCCTCAAACTGACTTGGGCTCATATTACAATCTATTAAAGGGTGCGAAAATCATCCCATAGAAATTTTCTATACCGTTATTTTTCGAATTAGAGAAAGAGAGGATCTGAACACACATGGATGAAAATCACCAAATCTAAGGGAGTTGAGGACATAAGAAACATGGAGGAGAAGTTAAAATAATTAAGGGAAGAATTGGCCATGGTAAGACATGTAGAAAGCTGCAAAAGAGCCAAGTTGCAGGAGGAGAATGAGCTGTTGAAAAGTAGTTCTAGCTACAGGAAGTCCACAAGGAAGATAGGTTGTCCATTTTTGGAGGGCAACAATAGCTAGGAGGACCTCTAGCAGACAAGGACACAACTAAGAAACAATAGAAGGAGGAAGAGCTACAAGCTAATGTGGAAATACCAACAAAACTACTGCAAGAACAGGAATCTCAGGTAGCAAAAGAAATATAGGGTTTGAAACAGCAGTTGCAAGAGAAAGAGACCCGATTGGCCTGCATGGCTAGTTGGGAAATATAAGTCGTACAATGTAGGCAACCTGCCAAATCTTATGCATGATACCTTAAAGACCAATGGTTTCAATTTCAAATTAACACACTAGCCCAAAGGGGCACTACACCATTTCAGAATTACAATCAGTTCATGTATTTATGTGACAGTAGCTTGACTGAAGATAAGGCCAAGGTAGCAGAATTCTATTTACACAACTTGGCACTTCCAAACATGAATCTATGGTACCCTAATACCACATTGGGATATGTGCAACTCATGGTCATGGTTTCTTGGTTAAGCCATGAGGAAAAGAGGGTAGCATAAATTCGGAAAGTTATGGACATGGAGTTAAGTGAGCCACTCATGATCAACACAAAAGCAGAAGATCCCTCAGCTTTAGTATATGCCCATCAGCACCTTACCAAAAACCCTCAGGCTCTTCCAGACTACATCAACAGGCAAGCTCAGGCCATTGCTCACTTTGAGGACATGGAAAGATTGTTGGGTGATAACTGCATTCATGCTTGCACAAGGAGATGGAACACATTGTCCCACACTCTGAAAATAAGAGAGTACCACTCCCAAACAAGGATGAGGGAGGCTTTGGCAAGAGTGCCACTTTATAAACAGTCAACTTGCAAAATACGAAGGCCAACTGGATTGGCCTAAAGTTTATTCCTCCATTGCTTTTGGGACTACTGAAAGGGGTCAAAGAAGAAGAAGAACATAGGCAATGGGAGGAAGTAGAGAGAAAGGTGGGGTTTCATGACCGAGAAGAGGACATCACCTCGGAAGCTTGCGATGTTGGAGAGGCAGTCAAATCAATAAAAGATGATGAGATGGATTAGTTGCTCAAAGGATGAGAAACACATTCAGTAGGGGGGTGATAATGAGCCCCAAAAATGGGTAACTTTATGGGCTCATTTTTCCTATTAATCTTGATTAATCCACCATTCTTCATAGTTTTATGCATGATTTTGAATATATTTATGTTAATTGATGAAAGAGAATAGTCACTTGACCACAAAGTCTAAAACGTGCTTATTGGAAATTTTTGGACATCTTTTGGACCAAGGTCAAGCATTTATGAGCAAGTTGATAGCCAAATATGAAGGAACAAGGTTGAGGATTTGTAGGAAGGGTGTCTCCTACACTAAATGACCCCTTCCTCGAGTTCTCCACCATCAACTCGGAGATCAATAGCCCACCAATGTTGATTTCAAGGGGCAGCCGAGCAGGTTTTGTTAAGTGGTTGATTAATTGTTGTCTTGAACAGCCAAGCCCCTAAACCTAAGGAGGACCATTGGGAGTCCTTGTGTTGCATAAGTAGGAAGGCTTCAAGCCTTGGTAGGTTAGCTATTGAACACCTCTTTTCGCACTTGAGTGCAACTCTGCATTTCAGCTCATTTTCGATATCTTGTTGTAAACAGTTTTGTGACATGACTATTATTTTTTGAGTAATGAAGATGAATTTCGCGTTGCACCAGATCTAAGCTTTCTTAGGAGGTGGTAGCTCTTGGGGTTGGGACCAACCCAAGTGCCAATACCTCCTTTGTGTACTTATATGTGTCCTTGCCACATTCATAGAATAATTTCTGTTATTTAAGTTAAGATCTTGCTTTGTTACTTAGGTTGTTTTTGATGGTTAATATAGCTTTTCATGCTTTAGGTTGATTTGACAATTTGGTAACAGAAAATATCTAAGAAAAGGCCATCAAGCAGTTCTAGATCTCATCTCTCCCTCCTTGGGACCATGAGCTGAGACCAAGGCATACTTGCTGCCACAAAAACATTGTTTTTGACATTCAATGCAATTTCTATTATTAGATTTTAAGTTGGAAAAGTTGATATCAGTTGTGATTTCATGTTTAGATCTATTCTTGTTTAGTTTCCATAGTTTTCTTGCATGATTTTATGTTTATAAACTTATGTTCATCATGTTTCTGGTTTTTAGGTCAGATTGGGTCAAAATAGATAGATCTCTAGTTTTTGTAGTCTATGTTCGATCAATTTTGGAAAATAGTGTGCAGATTACCTGTAATACATTCCTACCTACCCTTCCTCCATCATCCAACCTGTTACAACCCCAAATCTAAGATTCCTACCCTCCATTCGCTACACTTTCCTGATTTTCCCTAATTTCTATATTTTTATGCAACATTGCTCTCTCCATCCTTGAGCAAATCCAACTATCTTCATCACTCCTGAGATTCATTTACCAGGTCCTACACCTCCTAACAACCTTATCCACCCTTCATTTCCACTTGCCCACCATATTTTCTCCATCAGTCCTCTAAAATCCTCTTTCGGCCGTTCTTGTAGAACTTCCTGTAGAACATCCTGTAGAACCCCTGTAGAACCCCTGTAAACTTCCTGTAGAAGTTCACGTGAGAAGTTTTTTGAGATTTGATCACTATGAAATTCTCTAGAATGGTGCTAAGGGCCCCTTAAGCCCTCTTCTCACCTTCCCAACCTCCTGAAAGTACCCACTCCATTTCCTTTTTCCAATCAACCTCTGCACAATAAAAAAATAGTTAAAGCACATGCATAATAAATCTGCAAAGCTACTCAAAAATACAAAAAGATGTTTTTTCCAGATTTTCCTTTAGAAGTAGCTTAGTCACATGCATTTTACCTTTCCAGGAGTCCACGACATCAATTTCAGCAACTTTCATCTCTTTTCTTGCACTAGTAGGGGTAGTCAGTAAAACTAGGGTTTGCTAGGGTTTGCATTTCCTTTTAGCTTTCATCTTCTTTCTGCTAGTAGACTAGCCTGCTTTCAGGTAGCTTTCGTCCATCATAGTTAAAATATTCTTCTAATATGTCATTGCAGTTGGCTTAAGCTCCCAACGAACTTGTGCCAGCTGATCAAGTGATAGCCTATAGCAAGAGCTAGTACTTGTGCATACATCATCGTCGCTTCCAAGTTTGTTACGAACAACCAGGTTGATAAAAGTAAAGAAGGGAGTCCTAGGAGTTGCAACATCATTTCTGCAATACTAGAGCCCACCAATTTCCCCTTCTAAAAGGTAGTCGCTTTTCTCTATCATCCCTCTTGCCCCGTGAACCACTTCGAGATAAAGCTATTCCTTCTCCTCCCCCATTTCCTCATCCCTCCCATGATAACCCTTTCGCTTCGCATATCACATATATTTCATCATCTTCTCAATCACCTAATAATCATTATGATGCGTCTCATAGGATCTCATCTCCTCCTCCCCTCTCTACCCTCTCCATTCCTTCAAAAGCCTTTGCAGACTTAAAAGTAAAGGCTCCTTGTATCTCGAGCACTCCCTTGAATCCCCCTAAATCTTCTCCTATGAATTCTTCTAAATGTGATCTAGATCTTCGGCTCAAATGAGAATCCCTCAATCTTCAACTGCTAACTATTCACAAACCTAATTAGTCACCCTCCCCCACTATCAGTCTGACCTCGATAGGAAATATTACAGTAAGACGAAAGTAGAACAGTGGAAGCAGACATTTTAGGGTCAGGAAGGGAAGGCTGGATTTGAACATTCAGGATCTCACTCTGGTTGACATTCCTATTACCAATCTCACTGAAAAGGGGCCACTTAGAGAAAGAAAGCCTGGGGATGTGACCAAGTGGTTAATATTTTGTCAATGAATATTAGAGGTCTAGGAGTGGACCCTAAATTTTTGGCTCTCAGGGATCTTTTTAGATCCTATAAATCAATGATTATTCTCATTGAAGAGACTATGCACGACTGTCATAAAACCATATCTTACCTCAGATGCATGTTCCCCTCATGGCACATGCTTGCGACGAGTGATTTTGGTCTTTTTGATGGACTTGTAGTCTTGTGAGATCTAGCTTGGATTTTGACAGTGGCTTTCAAATGTTTTGCTGTAATTCTCCTTCTCACCTACATTAGGGGCACTCCAGGGCCATTTCATATCTTAAATGTCTATGCCCCATATAAAGAATGCCTTCCCTTCAGGGATCACTTTCCGTTCTCTGAGTTCCTGGACCTTGATTCTTTGTTTATGGGGGGGGAGGACTTAAATTGCCCTATGAGTAATGACAAAATTTGGGGTTGGGGAAGGAAAAATGACCAGGTGGGACGAATGATCAGAGATGCTATCCTCCAGCACAATTGTTTCAATTTGCATCCTATCAGAATGGATTCTACTTGGGATAATGGGAGATTAAATGAAGCTTATCTAGCTAAGAGACTTGATCATTTCCTCATTCATGACAAGTTGATTGATTGTTTAGGGATCCCATATGTAAACATTATTCCAAGCTTAATCTCAGACCACAGACCTATCTCCATCTAGTGGAATCTTATAGGCCACAAGCATGGTTATCCATTCAAAGTAAATTGAGTTTGGCTGGAGGATAACCAGTTCAATAATATAATCTGGGATTTTTGGCTATCTTCTTCCTATGTGGACTGTTCTGGGCATTCCCTATCATTCTTGGATCACTTCTCAATCATCAGGAAATGTGTAAAAACATGGCAGCGAGAATGCCAACTATGTGTCCTTAGATATGCGAGCTCATATATGGGATCTGAAAAGGACAAAGAAAAAAATACTAGCTATTGAAGAGGCTTCCTGGCGATTAAAGAGTAGAGCCACATGGCTTAAAGAAGGGAACAAATATACTAAATTCGTAAACAGATATGCAAATAAAAGGTGAGAAGCAAATTCAATCTGGGAGATAAAAAACAAAGAAGGGATCTCGGTCATGTCCCAGGAAGAAATCTCTAAGGAGGCAGCCATTTATTTTCAGAAAGCATACAACAGGAATAGGGTCAGTGATTTCGATGACATCATATGGGGCATTGAACCCTATCCAATCATGTTTGATGAGGAGCAAAATGATCTTCTATATGCAAAGGTAACTGAGGAGGAACTTTTGTCAATCATTAAATCTTTCGAAAAGGACAAAAGTCGTAGCCGAGATGGGTGGACTATAGATTATTTCATTCACTTTTATGATTTGTTCAAGTCTGACATTATCGAAATGGTGGAGGAGGCCAAGATTAATGGCTCAATAAACCTCATTATTTCCTCCACCTACATTGTTTTAATTCGAAAAAAACGTTCTACCTATCATTCATGGACTTCAGGCCCATCTCTCTATGTAACACCCTCTATAAGTTAATCTCCAAACTCATCACTAACAGGATGAGAAATGTTTTATCTTCTCATTTGACTCTTGAATAGCATGGCTTCCTTAAGGGTAGGAACATTTTAGAGGCTATTGCTCTCACCGAAGAATGTCTTCAGTCTATGCATACCAGAAAAGTTGAAGCTACTTTATTGAAATGAGACCTCAGAAAAGCATATGACTGCATCAACTGGGCATTCCTTAGGTATCTCCTTTCTAAAATAGGCCTTAATGACAAATGCTCCAATTGGATTATGACCTGTTTAGAAGATGTTAACTATGTGGTTCTTATTAATGGCTTCCCCTCTACTTTTTTCTCTGTCGCTAGAGGCTTGAGGCAAGGATGTTCCTTATCCCCTCTCCTTTTTATCCTGGGAATGGACTCCTTATGTATTCACATAAAAATGGTTGTTCGAGAAAAGAGATGTAGGCCTTTGGCTATCAGCCGAAAAATTTTCATTTCTCACAACTTGTTTGTTGATGACATCTTACCTTCAGTGATGCTTTGTATAGTCTCATGGACCTGTTTGCATGACATATTGGGAAAATTCCAAAAGGCTACATGGATGTGTATAAACGAGGAGAATTCGTCTTTCCATCTGGAGGATGTAAATGGGGAACTTATTACTCATCTGTCTGAGCTCTTCAATATAAAGGCTAAACCTCTCAATGAGGTCTGAAATACCTAGGGTTCCATTTAAAACCTGTGGGCTATTCCTCTGTGGATTGGATGTAAATTCATGATAGGTTCTTCATGAGAATTGCTGGTTGGGAATTCAAATATCTTTCTATGGCTGGGAGAGTGATTTTAACCCAAGTTGTTCTGGTTCAATTAGTGGTCTACTGGGCTCATGTTTTCTCCACTCCTATAAATATAATCAACAAACTTAACATAATGACTACAAATTTTATCTCGGGAGGGAACAAAGAGAAAATAAAATTCCACTTGTTTAAACTCTCTAAGTTGAATCATCCAAAAAAGATGGGGGGCTCGGGAATCATGGACCTTAACTTGTTTTGCATAGCTCTCCTTTGCAAATCCTTATGGAAAGGAGTTTAGGGGATAGTCTTTGGAGCAAGGCCATCAAATCGAAATATATTGACAACAGAGACATATCATTTTGGTATAGACAAGGGACTACTGGATCTTCCCAAGGATCAACCATTTGGAGAAGCTTTCAAAAAATTAAGCATTTCTTTCTCCAAAACCTAATATGGAGTTTCCAAATGGGGAAAAAGTTCGTTATAGGACTAGATCACATTGCGGGAGGTGATGAGGAAATATCCCTTACTTAGAAATTGCTAAGGGATTTATAGAAAGAAGGGATCTTTTACTGAGAGAAGGCCAATGATAGATGGGTGGGATCTATCCCTATCTGGAAAATGGCCTTGATGCTGGATCTCTTTGATGATCTGGGTCTTCAATGGAATTAGATCACTTGGTCTATGAGGAATAGGGGTATTTTCATATGAGAGAAGGAGGGTAAACTTATATGGAAGGGGTATGGGGGAAGGCCAACTATATATGTAAAGGATATCTACCTTCAACTTCAACATCACAGTTCCATTCAACAGGATGGCATCTTCCCTACTACCTTCTAGAAAACTAGCTGACCCTAGAGATGATCATATTTACATGGCTAGTTTTCCACAATAAGAACCTAACGTGGGATAACCTCCAAAAAAGGAACTAAAATGGGCCTGTCATCTATCCTTGTGAAAATTTAATGATGAAAACAACATTCACCTTTTCCTAAACTGTCCTCAATCGTAGGGGATATGGAAAAACCTGGCTGCCCATTTTGGATTCAGCAAGATGATTTTTCTCTCTCTCAAGGAAGATTTCGAATGGTGGAACTATCTGAAATTGGACTAGAGGCCTATTCCACTATTAACCTTATGGGCTATATCGAAATGGAGGAATAGGGCTCTCTTCCATAATAACAAGGAAAATTATTGTTCTATCTATGAATCCATTCTCTCTCAATACAATGCCTGTCATTCCTCCAATAATCTTCAGAGATTTAAAGGGACGATGGCAAAAAAACCGGATCCCTCAGGCGTTCCTCGGGCTTATTTTGATGGGGCAGCCCAAAATGGATGTTATGCATGTGGTGTCCATATTATCCCAATGGAGGGCCAGCATATCGACATATTTTGGCACGGTGGTAAAGGGTCAAATAACAAAGAAGAGGTTATGGCGTTGGCTGGTCTCTTATTTTTTTGTGACTATCTTAACATCCAAGATTTGAAAATATTTGGTGATTCAAAGGTTATAATTGACCATTTAAGGTCTAAACGCTCCATAAAAAACAACCTCCTTATGGGATGTCCGAACAGAATAGACTCTATCTAGAATAATCTAAAGAACTATTTTATAAACCATATCAATAGAGCAAAAACAAAGTAGCTCACATTTTATCAGAAAAAGGTCTTGCTTCACAAAACAAATTCTGGAAGATGAGCATATCAGTGGGAGACGAATTACACCATATACAGGAATTCATTATGATGAGTACTTAACTCTCATACACCTCTCCTCTGATCTCGTATGTATCAAGTACCCCATTTCTTTTCCTAGTTTGCTTAGCACTTGATGTTTTCTAATCCTGCTTTCTTTTGAAGATCCATAAATGCCTCCATCTTATCCTGCACATTTAGAGGTGGCTTTGTAGTCATGGGCTCTGATTTTGTTATTTCTCTGTTTTGTTTTGAGTTGCAATATCCGGCTCAACTATAAGGTTATCATAACCCCTACATGTTGTACTATTTTTACTTCTCTTAATGAATGAATAGAAATCTAGCTTTTTTCGTGCTGGAAAAAAAATAATACACTAATATTATTCATTCAGTTTCAAACTATAAGAATCCTATATACATGAACATTGAATTGATGTAACCATACAATGTGCATTATAAAGATTTAAATAAACTATAATTTACCTAAAGATCACGCAAAAAATAAAAAACATAGCAAAGAATGTACACCATTAAAAGCCGTGTATTAAAAACTATGTTTGAAATAAAAAAAATAGCCCCACCCACAAGATCAGTGATGATATACTGATCATACACCAAATAAGATTAACCATACTGAGCATATATAACAGAAAATAATTTGAAAAGAATCTTGAAAAATGTAAAAACCCATACAAGAAAATGTTGGAAAACGGTTGTAAATAGACGTAGGTACCTTTCATGCAATGGAGTGCAGCAAAGCCAATGGTGCGTTGAAAATCTAGATATACAGATTTTCTTCCTAACAGCATAGAGAAATGTAATGACTTCATATTGAAAGTGAATGAATACTTCTCCCAAAAGAGTCTCTCCAGTGTAAAGGATGGAGCTGATCAAGCCAACTGTTCAAGACATTAAATTAATTGTTATTAATTTGTAATATTTTCGTATACAAAGACTCTTTAAGACAAATAATCTCTATGTTAAATACATCTAGAGGAAAAAGAAGAAGAACATGTACAACTTATAAGCCCTCTCTAAGAAATAAAATCTCTACATTACAAGACATCTAACAACCTACTATGGTACGTATCAAAAACCTTTGATATGTGATTCAGATCTATAGATATTTTGCGCACTTAATAAATCTGAACTCACAATGCACTGTTGAGATTTTCTGTTTTATTAAATTTGGGAAAAATCTCATGTATGTGACAACAATAGGATTAGTTGCTATATTAGCTCCAAATTTTTTTGAGGAGGATTTAATGCATCCTATATTTGTTGTGAGGGAATTTATGATTCACTTTTATGCTCCAGCTATATAGAAATGTAATCCCGTAGAGGATTGTAAGAGTGTGTGTAAAGAGAGTAGAGAAAATAGGGAAAGCTAAGAGTATGTGTAAAGAATTAGATTTGTTGTAATCTCCTTTGAATAATAAGATTGCTGATGCCTCTGTTCTGGTGGACGTAACCCAGATTGGTTGGGTGAATCACGTTAAATCTCTGTGTTATGGTTTTGTGAGTTTTTTGTATGTGCTGTGTATGTTTATATTTAT
This sequence comes from Pinus tabuliformis, assembly GCA_031772625.1. Taxonomy (NCBI): domain Eukaryota; kingdom Viridiplantae; phylum Streptophyta; class Pinopsida; order Pinales; family Pinaceae; genus Pinus; species Pinus tabuliformis. Next base: position 1,659,738,958 of record CM062819.1, on the reverse strand, counting down.
TATAGCTGTGCTTTGCTTAATCTAACAAGTGGTATCAGAGTGACACAGCGGAGCGTGGAGGGCCCATAACCTACAAGTCTCTGGTTGTGGTGCTGGTGCATGTGACAGATCGGCTGAAGGTGGAGTTTCGGCGATTGGCGAGGTTTTCGCAGAGGCAGTTGTGCCAATTTCTGGCAGTAAACGAATTGGCGTGTTTTATTTTTTTACAGAAGCGCCAATTGGCATGGATCTGAGTCTAATACTCGTGCAAAAGCTCCAATATCTTGATTGGAATGGAATCGACGGGATTAAGAGCACCAATTTTTTGTCACTTGTACGGATTTTGCTCTGGCGTGGAGCATCTGCTATCAAAGGAGGGCTAGGCAGTGGATTGTGTTTTAGGCGCGGGTTTTCTGCTGTCAAGGACCGCCTGGCAATTTTTTTTTTGGTAAAGCTGCAATTTTTTGTTTTTCTTTTCAAATTGCATTTACACGGCACGATAGAGGAATTTTTATTTGGAATTGGATATTTTTTTATTCAACATGGCAAAAAATCAAAGTGCTCATTTTGAGATCGAGAAGTTCAATGGAAAAAATAACTTTGAGATCTGGAAAGTGAAGATGCATGATCTGCTTGTGCAACAAGGCATGGCGAAGGCGCTGTTGGGAAAATGCAAACAACCTTACCCCATGACAGATGATGAATTGAATGAATTGGATGGAAGAGCTTTGAGTGATATTTGACTGTGTTTGGCGGATGATGCTTTCTTTAACATCATGTCAGAGAAAACTGTTTTTGGTTTGTGGACAAAGCTTGAGAAGTTGTACATGAAAAAATCCTTGACCAATAGGATTCTTCTGAAGCGACAATTATACAGTCTACGCATGAAGGAAGGTACAACTATTACTAATCATTTGAATGTCTTTAATACTCTCATGGTGCAATTAGAAAGTATAGAAGTAAAATTTGAATCAGAAGATAAAGCTATAACTTTATTATGCTCGTTGCCCGAGTCATGGGATCATTTTGTTACTTCTATAAGTCTAAGTATATCAGAAACCCTTGAATTTGATGATATTTTTGTAGCTTTGTTGTCCGAAGAGACAAGGAAGAGGTCAAATTCTGAAACTTCTACATCAGAAGCAATGATGGCCAGAGGTCGTTCTGGAGAAAGATGCTCTGGTAAGCACAGCGACTCACTATCAAAATTGAAAGGGAAGAAGAGTAAGGTAAAGTACTGGTTTTGTGGCAAATCGGGACATTTGAAGAAGGACTGTTGGAAGAGATAGCAAGCATCCAATGAAGACTCTTCACCAGTGAAGCAAGAAGCAAACACGAAAAATACAGGTTCGGCATCCAAGACAGGTATGAGTGATGAAGTTTTATCAGTTGATTTGTCTAGTCATGATCAACATTGGATGTTGGATTTTGGTGCATCAAATCACATGTGTATTCATAGGGAATGGTTTAAAACTTATAAACCAATCAATGATGGAGTAGTTTACATGGGAAATGATGTCACATGCAACATTGTGGGAATTGGAACTATTCAGCTTAAAATGTTTGATGGGACAAATAAAATTTTAACTGACGTAAGACATGTACCTGAACTAAGGAAAAATCTCATTTCATTAGGAGTACTGGACACGAAGGGATATAAAACCTTTATTCAAGGTGGAGTAATGAAAATTTATAAAGGAATTTTATTATTAATGAAAGCAAAGAAGGTTGGAAATCCTTTTCAGTTAGAAGGAAGAACAGAGTCAGATTATGTTTCTATAGTGTCTGAAAATGACAGTAATTCTATTCGTTTATGGCATCAAAGGTTGGGCCATATGAGCGAAAGAGGTTTAAAGATTTTATCTGATCGCAAGTTACTTCCTAGTCTAAAATCTGTTAAGTTAGATTTTTTCAAACATTGTCTATTTGGCAAAAAAAGCAAACATAATTTTCAAACTGGAAAACATACTAGTAAGGGAATTCTTGATTATATCCATTCTGATGTTTGGGTTCCGTCTCCTACAACCACATATGGAGGTTTGTCATACTTTGTATCTTTTATTGATGATTTCTTTAGAAATGTGTGGGTCTACATGTTAAAGAAGAAGTCTGATGTGTTTACAATTTTCAAACAGTTTAGAGCATTAGCTGAAAACATCACTGGAATAACTATTAAGTTTTTAAGAACTGATAATGGTGGTGAGTTTACTTCAAAGGAATTTGATAATTATTGCAAGGAAGCTGGGATCGAAAGACATAAAACCACTGTGTATACTCAGCAGAATGGAGTTTTTGAACGCATGAACAAGACTCTTTTAGAGAGAGCAAGAAGTATGCTGAGTAACGCCAATTTGCAGAAGGAATTGTGGACATAAGCGGTTGCTACAACTTGCTATCTAGTAAATCGATCACCATCAACTGCAATAGGATGCAAAATTCCTCAAGAGGTATGGAAAGGTCATCCTTGTGATTATTCTAAACTGAAAGTTTTTGGTTGTGATGCATATGCTCTAGTTCTAAAACATCAGCGTTCTAAATTAGATCCTAAATCAAAAAGGTATATCTTTGTTGGATATGGTGATGGGACTAAGGTATTCAGATTGTGGGATCCTACTACTCACAATATCATCATTAACAGAGATGTTAAATTTAATGAATCCTCACTTGAAAGTTCAGATGTAGATGATAAAGTGAAACAAGATAATGTATCTAAGCTTCAACACATTCAATTTGAAACCAGTCCAAATATTGATGATGATCAAGATGAAGATGGCTCAGATGTAAGTCATGAACAATTTTCAGATGCAGGTCATGAACAAGTTTCAGATGTAGATCATGAACATGATTCAGATGCTGATCATGAAGAAATTCCTACAAATACTAATCAACCAATTGTGGAAGTCCCAAAAACATCTTTAAGAACGTCCACGAGAATTAAACGTCCTCCTAGAAGGTATGATGATTATGTTACTTCAATTGCTTTAACCACTAACGATGATGAACCTTTGTGTTATCAGGAAGCTATAGAAGGTTCAAAAAATGAAAAGTAGAAAGAAGCTATGAAGGACGAGATGATGGCATTAGACAAGAATGAAACATGGGATCTGGTAGAACTTCCTAAAGGCAGAAAAACTATGGGATGTAAATGGGTGTACAAATTGAAAAGGGGTGTTGATGGTTCGAAGGACAGGTACAAAACAAGGCTGGTCACGAAAGGTTTTTCTCAAAACGCACGCATTGATTTTCATGAGATATTTTCACCAGTTGTAAAAATTGTTTCAATTCGAATTGTATTAGCATTAGTTGCCTTACTTGATTTAGAATTACAGCAACTAGATGTCAAAACTGCATTTTTACATGGAGATTTAGATGAGGAAATTTATATGGAACAACCAGAAGGGTTTGTTCAAGATCGCAATAAGAAATTTGTTTGCAGGCTCAAGAAATCATTGTATGGTTTGAAGCAATCGCCTCGATAATGGTACAAGAAGTTTGATTCTTTCATGTTGAGTCAAAATTATATAAGAAGTGAATATGATCATTGTGTTTACTTTAAGAAATTAAGTAATGGCATGTTCATTATCTTAGTGTTTTATGTTGACGATATGCTTTTAGCAAGACAAAGCATAACAGAGATCAATAGCTTAAAGGCTGAGATGGCTAGGACATTTGATATGAAAGATCTAGGAGCAGTAAGACAAATTTTGGGCATGGAGATTTTCAGAGACATGAGCAATGGTAAGCTGTGGCTATCACAACATAAGTATATTGAGAAAATACTCTTGAGGTTTGGTATGAACAATGTGAATCCTGTTTTAGTCCCTTTAGCTTCCCATTTTAAGCTTTCTTCAATTTTATGTCCTAGTACAAATGAAGAAAAGGAATATATGTCTGGAATTCCATATGCCAATGTAGTAGGTTGTTTAATGTATGCAATGGTTTGTACTCGAACAGATATTTCACATGCGGTTGGGGTTGTCAGCAGGCATATGGCAAATCCAGGAAAAGAACACTGGTCAGAAGTGAAATGGGTGCTTCGGTATTTGAGAGGCACAAGTGATTATTGTATCACTTATAACAGAAGTAGTGAATTTATTTGCAGTTATGTTGATTCTGATTTTGCAGGTGATTTGGATAAGAGAAGGTCAACTTCAGGATATGTCTTTACTCTTGCAGGTGGAGCTATTAGCTAGATGTCAAAGCTACAGAATATTGTTGCTTTATCCACTACTGAAGCATAATACATAGCTGCTTCACATGCTTGCAATGAAGTGGTTTGGTTGAAAGGTTTGATTGGTGAGTTTGGTAGGTTATAGGACAACGTCAAGCTATTTTGTGATAGTCAAAGTGCGATTCATCTGGCTAAGAATCTAGCCTATCATAGTAGATCAAAGCATATACCTATCAAGTACCATTTTGTAAGACAGGTTATCACTGAAAGGGATGTTTCTCTTGAAAATGTGTATACGAAGGAAAACTATGCAGACATGTTCATGAAACCAGTTTTGTTAGAGAAGCTACATTGGTGTTTAGCTTCTCTTGGCTTGCAGAAAAGATAAAAATAATAAATGAACAGGGCATCAGACTAATTTTTGTCAAGGTGGAGATTGTTGAGATTTTCTGTTTTATTAAATTTGGGAAAAATCTCATGTATGTGACGACAATAGGATTAGTTTCTATATTAGCTCCAGTATTTTTTGAGGAGGAGTTAATGCATCCTATATTTGTTATGAGGGAATTTATGATTCAGTTTTATGCTCCAGCTATATAGAAATGCAATCCCGTAGAGGATTGTAAGAGTGTGTGTAGAGAAAGTAGAGAAAATATGGAGAGCTGAGAGTATGTGTAAAGAATTAGATTTTTTGTAATCTCCTTCAAATAATAAGATTGTCGATGCCTCTGTTCTGGTGGATGTAGCCCAAATTGGTTGGGTGAACCACGTTAAATCTCTGTGTTATGGTTTTGTAAGTTTTTTGTATGTGCTGTGTATGTTTATATTTATTACAGCTACGCTTTGTTTAGTCTAACATGCACAACTATTATAATGGTAAAAAACCCAATTAAGTACTTCTAACATCTTGTAATATTACATGATTAGTTGTAACATCGACATTGTGATAATAATATTATCTGGTTCCAGTTCGGCACAAATTTTGAGATTGAAAGGATTTCGCATCTTCATGACCGTAGTCTAGGGTTCACAAATAGACACCCATCATTTTCAATATCTTTCCATTAACTAATAATTAGATAAATCACTTGAACTTCTCGGGTCTTTGTACCTGAATCCGACCAGCCGCCCTGAAATTTTCTGTAACTTGTTAAATATTTTGTTCTCTTCTTGTTTCTCAAATTTACGGTGCTTTAAAAATAGTATAATACCTATTACGATGACAAGTGCTAATGGAAGGTTGATGGAAAGAAAAATATTAAATGCCTTAATGTTTGGAAAGTATAAGGACGCTTTTAAGACATTTTTACATTATTACAATAAGACAATTTTTTAAAGGCAAAATATTTTTTTTGTCTTAAAAAGCCATTTTTTTTAGTTATTTTATATTAGAACTTAATATTAATTGAATTGTTTCAAATATAAAATTTAAGACAAAACTTCTTTGACACAAACATTTTAAGACAACTTTATATTTAAGACAAAAATAGTTTCACATAAAAACATTTTAGGACAAAACTTTATATTTAAGACAAAAGCAGTTAAACACAAAATATTTTAAGACAACCCTCTATATTTAAGACAAAAATATTTTGAGATTCTTTAATGTGGGGCGACTGTGGGGGAAGCAAGGTGAACTAGGGTTTGCAACAAGGTTTCAGTGTCGGTTACCATGGAGGGACGCAGAGTGGGGAGTTTCACTACCTCCTACAGTCATGCACTTTCGAACCACTTCAAGGAACCATTGGAGGCAGAAACTCGGCATATCAACATAAGAAACCAAAAAAATATCAGACTAGAGGAACAGGAAGAGAACCATGAGGATGTCGGAAGAGAGAAGAGAACAAGAGGAGGCAGGTAGAAAGCTAAGCACAAGAATATGACAGGTCCATGTAAACCTAGGTCAATCATCACACCTCGGGTTGTTTTAACTGATCCAGCGCTACAAGTGCACAGGGATCACATGGGAGATTATGCAGTAATATGAAAATTTATGGGGATATGGCCAACGAAGAAGGCTTTGCATTCATGGATAAAGAACCACTGGAAACCTAAGGGAGAAATAAATATTAACCTTGGGTCGAAGAGTTTCTTCACATTAGTGTTCACAATCCTAGAGGATAAAGACATAGTGTTCGAAGGAGGACCATATTTTTATGTTGCTGCAGGCCTCTACATGTGACCATGGGTGATGAATTTTGTCCTGGGACAAGATACATTTGCATCGATGTCAGTATGGATAAGAATCTACTCCCTAGCTCTAGATTATTGGTCGTCAAAATCCTTAAATTCCATATGCTATAAACTAGGTCATTTTTCCAAAATATCAATTGCGACTCTGCGAGGAAAATACACCTCCTTTGCACAAATATGTGTAGAAATGAACCTCTCTGGAGCAGTTCCGAACGAAATCATTCTAAAAGTATATGATGAAGAATGGGTGCATGCTGCGGACTATGAACATGTCCTATTCAGATGTCGCAAATGTCATGAACATGAAGACCTCTTCAGAGTCTACCCATTAAACAAAATGGAGAGCAATATTAAAACCAGCACATGCAAAGATATTGAGGGCTTTATCAAGGTGGCAGGCAGAGGGAAAGGAGGGAAAAAGAAGAAGAAAAAAATCAATGAGGAGAAGCAACCAAGTCATAACAGATTCAAGATATTAGAAGAAGAAGATGGGAACAATGGGATGAGCCAGGTACTCGAGGATAGTCCTGTAGGGAAGGAAAAAGATGATACCATGGAGGAGATACCTGAAAATAGAAAACTAAAGGAGGATCTGCCAAGCACTATGGAACTTGACAGGGACCACAAAATGACCCCAAGCGAGGTTGGAATAGAGGACCATGATCTGTAGGAAAATCTTGAAATGGAGAATCTGAATGTAGAAAGGTTCATGGAGCAGGGAACCACCAAACAGGTTTATTCTCTATCACAAGAGGAGTTTGAAAGAGTACAACAACTCTTCCTTTGGAGATCTCAAGAAATGGGTTCTAGAGTCAAAAGAAACCATGATAGCTAGGAAAACAAAGTGGTAAAAACGATGGAGGCAACATTGGGACATGCTCCCAAGAACCCAAGTAGGAAAAGAGGAAGAAAAAGACAGAATGAGTTGTTGATACAGTGTGGGAAACTCATGATCAACTCAACTAAGATGAAATATCTTACTAGTTACTCAATTACAAAACTTTCTTAATGAAGCTTACAACCTGGAATATTATGGGTCTAGGAAGTAAAAGGAGACAAAGGAATCTTAGCAAAAGAATAAAAGAAGAAAACCTAGATATGGTGTTTATCCAGGAAGCAAAATGTTTAATAGATAAAATAAGAGAGATACATAGAAAATGGCTCATCAAGTATCAATATCTAGAAGTTAAAGTAGACAACACAGCAGGAGGGGTTCTCACAATTTGGAACCCCCAGAAACTTGGAATCCTAGATGCTGAAGCATCCAAGAACTACCTATCGATGGCGATCCAACCTTTTGGTGACAAGGAAGTCTATTTGATCACAAGTTTCTATGGTCATCAAAAACTTGAAGACAAGCTGAGGCTTCTTACCTCACTGGAGCACCTAAGAGAAAGATATCCTGTTATTCCCTGAATTTTGGGAGGGGACTTTAATATGATCAGATCTCTTACAGAAAAGAAAGGTGGGACCAGAACTCTAGGCAGAGACTCCATAACCTTTCATAACTTCCTAAACGACACGAGGCTATTGGATACAGAGACAAAAAATGGTACCTTCACATGGAATAATAAGCGGGAAGGAGCATCTCAAGTTGCCTCTAAACTAGATAGATTCATAATCTCTCAGGACCTCATCCTCACAGGAATTGACTTGTCTACTTTAATCCTCCCTTTTGGAGGCTTGGATCACTAGCATATCTAGCTTGAAGCTTCATTTATAGGCACTCTAAGAAATAGATCTTTTAGGTTTGAAAATATTTGGTTCACCCACCCTGACTTCATCACCAATATTGGAAAATAATATGTTCCCTCTACATCAGAGACTGAAACATATCAAACTCAGGCTTAAAGATTGGAACAAAAATGAGTTTGGCAATATCTTCAAAGCCAGAAAAGAAGTTTAGTAGAAGCTATGGGGAATTAACCAGATCCTCATCACAGATGGCTTTACCAAGGAAAGGAAAATACAAGATGACTGTCTTCAATGGGAATGGGAATACAAATGCAAGCAAGAGGATATCTTCTGGAGACAGAAATTGAGAGTGTAATGAATAAAAGAAGGAGAAAGAAACACAAAGTTTGTTCACAAGTCAACCATGGATCACAGGTCTCATAACAGGATTTCAAAACTTAGAGATACTTAAGGAAAATAGCTCAAAACCCTAAAAGAAATAAAATCTACTCTAGTACAACATTTACAAAGCATAGCAGAGGAGCCTCTCTTAGACAAATCACAATTAATCAATAACTTCACAAAGCACATTCCTAAGCTTGCAACTACAAAAGACAATTTCAATCTTAACAGGTAAGTGACTGGAGAGGAGGTCAGCGAAGTCATCAAAGAGATGCAAAAGGGGAAAGATCTAGGCCTGGATGGGTTCAATGTAGACTTATTCAAAGCATGTTGGGAAATAGTCAAACAAGATATCCTTGAAGTGGTGGAGGACTCGAGGAAGAACAAAATTTTTTTGAGGGCACTTAATGCCTCTTTCATAACTTTGATTCCAAAGCAGGAAAAGGCTATGACACCAAATCGATTTAGACCCATAGCTTTATGCAATGTGATGTAAAAAATTATATCCAAAGTCATTACAAACAAGCTCAAGCCCCTTCTTCCAACCCTTATGTCTAAGGAGCAAACTAGATATGTGGAAGCAAGGCAAATTCTAATAACATCATTCAAGCTCACGAGGTGGTACATTCTCTCAAGAGAAATAAGCTAGTAGGTATGATCATACAATTTGACCTAACAAAAGCTTATGATAAGCTATGCTAGGCATACATCAGGGAAGTACTAAAAGTGTATGCCTTTGACCACAACTAGATAAGATGGGTAATGGCACTTATCACCACATCTAGTTTTTCAATCTTGCTTAATGGCTCACCATCTAGAACCTTCATGCATTCAAGAGGCCTCTGACAAGGAGATCGACTCTCCCTCTTCCTCTTTATTCTCATGATGGAGGGTTTGGGCAATGCGATCAAATCTGACAAAGTAGAAGGAAAAATCTAGGGTCTCAAACTCACCCTGAATGGGGATGCCTTGACACATTAACATTTTGTGGATGACACTATGCTATAGGGTACACCCATGGTCAAGGAAGCTTTGTCTTTCTAGAAAATACTAAACGACTTTTCTATGCCCGCTGGTATAGAGGTAAGCCTTAGCAAATCAAAGATTTTCTTTTTTAATATTGACATTGCTATTCAGAGAAACCTCACCAAAATTCTCGGCTTTCAAAGAGAACATCTACCCTCCAAATATCTGGGAATACCTCTAATAGAAAAACCTTTGAGAAAGGCATTTTGGGAGCTAGTCATTAATAAACTCCAGGACAAAGTCCAGAAGTGGACAAGCAAGTCTTTGAATTTAGTAGGACAGCCAGTGCTAACAAAAGTTGTGCTACAAACTATTCCCATTTTCATGTTTTCAGCCCTTCGTTCTCCTAAAGGAGTTGTGCAACACATCATAAATATCCAAAGAGACTTTATTTGGGGCTAAGTGGAAAGAGAAAAAAAAATTGGCTTTCATAGCATGGGATAAGATCTGTAAACCTAGGACAAATGGAGGTTTGGGACTGCATGACCCTAAAACGCTAAGCAAAATTTTGGGGGCAAAACTATGGTGGAGATGGCTAAAGGAATTAATAACACCTTAGGGTCAATGTCTAGACACAGAAGTATTCAATTAGTTGGTAAGAAGTGGATCAAATTCGAATGTTTGGGCTCATCAAGGCTCCCACATTTGGAACAAAGCATGGGAGAATATTGCCATTTTTCAGAAACACAGTTTCTGAGAGATTAGATATGGAAACCTAGCTTAGTTTTGGGAGGACAATTGGAAACATGAACCTAACCTGTTAAGAGAGGAACTAGCCAATCTCAAGAATGACACTGACAATAAAGGCTTATTTAGGGTAGGTGTCTTCTAGGATAAGGCTAGGAACAAGGGAAAATGAAGAATATGGAAGGACCTGATATATAGTGAAGAAATCCCTTTAAAGGCTCAAGTAGATACTCTTGCAGTGATCTTGGAATAGAGAAATATTTTGATATCAACATCGTTAGACAAACTAAGATTGGGAAGAAACAACGAAGGAAACTTCAACCTCAAAGAAGCCAAGAGAATGGCCCTAGGGCTTGAATTTCCAAACCCTGATGAGGTATGGAAGGACCTGTGGAAAAATCCGCACTAGATGAAAATCAAACTCTTCATGTGGTTAGTGAAACATAAAAAAAAAAAAATATAACTTGGGAAAACCTTTGGAAAAGAGGTGTAGTAGGTCCATCTAGAAGTTAGTTATGTGAATTACAAGAAGAAACATTGGAACACCTAATCAAACTCTACCCATTCACATCCACCTTGTGGAATTGGGTGGCTTCAATATTCAGAAAAACGAATAGGGACAATTTCAACATCACAGGCACTTTGAAGAATTGGAGGAGAAGCTTTTCTGAAAATGAAATAATCAACAAAGCTTGGACTCTAGCTCCAGGATTTCTAATCTAGGATGTCTTGAAAGAATGCAACAATAGGATTTTCAAGAACAAAATTGGCTCATCCCAGAGCATCATAGCATAGATCATTAGACAAATCAAAGAGACCATAGGAACACTAGAAACCCCTCAAGAACCCACCTCAAGGCCAGGATGCACAAACACTATTACATTTGGGTCTACACGTGCCTTTCCCCCAGGGCATAAGCAAGATTGTATGTCATATAACAACAGATAAGGACTTCTGGCAACCTCCTCCTAATGTGTTTTGAAATTCAATATAGATGGAGCCTCTAAAGGAAACCCTGGAGTGGCCGGTTATGGCAGAGTCATCAGAGAAGAGCAGGGATACATAAAAGTCATCTTTCATAGTCATTTCAAGAAGGCTACTAATAATACGGTGGAACTCATGGCCATGGAGCAATGCCTAGAAATATTGATTGAATCAAAATTTACATAATACCATCATTCAAGCAGACCCTGAATTGATAATTAATTCGGTCAATAAAATATGCAATGGCACAACACTAGAAAGAGTGTCAAAACATTGGTGGTTATTGTAGGTCTATCAACATATACAATTCCACTTGAGAGCCCTGAGATCCCTCAATTTTGATCATGTGCACAAAACAACAAACAGGTTAGCGGATCATTTAGTGAATGAAGGAGTACTCTGTTCAAAAAGTAATAGAATATATGACTGGATGTCGACTCCTCGAGGGAAATTGCGCAAATATTGTCACAGACGGGCTACCAAAGACAAGGTGGACTTTCAAAGCATGAGAAATAAGAAAAGAGAAGACTAATGGAAATAGAAGAAAGAGGAACAATCATACAGAAGCAACAAGTGATAAAAAGTGGGCAGGATGGCAGGCACCTGACTAAACATTGCCCTAAACTCCATCATCCTATGGATTTCCAGTTGGAATATGCACGTAGGTTAATTCGGCAAACAGACCCAGAAAACATAGATTGGTGGCCTATTTACTCTTTGAGTCCATAGGGAAAGGTAAAAGGTGGGCAAGTTGTTGTCATCGCTTTCATCCTATGGATTTTGGGCAGTAAAATGCATGATCATTAATTCTCCAATCGGACCTGAAATTCTATAGAATAGTGGCTTATTTAATCTTCAGGTCCATAAGGAAAGTTAAAGAACAAGCTAGTTGATGAAACCTCTGTGGATCTCCTTCATCCCATGGATTTTGGGCGAAAAATCTGCATGGTTTTTATTTCTTAAATTAGACCCAAAATAGTTTAGAGAGGTGGCCTATGTTTCTTTCCATGTCCATCAAAAGAGATAAAGTAAGGGCACGATGTCGGACCGAAATCTGCTCATGACCATTGGTTGATTGAAGGTTGGATCACAGAGTCTTCGGGTTGATATGAAAAACTAAGATTAAGGTTGGCATTTTATTGCAGTTTGTGGGCCTTTAGATGGTCACCTGTTGTAGTTTTGTGGGCCCCTTAGATCTATGGGCCCCCAAATCAAAGGTGGTCAGGATTTCTGATGCACAACAGTTATTTGTTGCACGACAACCCATTTGTAGCATGGTAGCTCGGATAGCAGGTTTCCAGTTCATAGATGTTTTGTGAATGTTTGGTTTATAGCTCCTTTGTAATCTTGTTTGGGCTTTTCACAGATTTTGAAAGTTATGTTCAGCTTTTTTCTAGCCCAGCTGGCTGTTGAATTCTCATAGATCTAGTGTTTCTTTATGTACATTATTTATTTTTTCTAGATTAATAGAAGGACCCACTCTTACTTGATCAAATAAAGAAAGACAAAAATATTTTGAGAGAAACTTTTATGCTTAAGACAATGGCAATTAAGAGAAAACACATTTAAGATAGTTAACAAGTAAGCCAAAACCATATCGATTTACGACAATATTATCTAACACCTACAAAATTGACTCTGAAAGTGTTCTCTAAGTTTGTGAGTTAGGCTACTAGCTCACACCTATACTAAGGTTTCTATTTCACTTACCATTCATTTTATTTGATATAAAGACAATGACTTGTTGAGCTCTTCATTTTCTGGGGATAGCCTACTCTGAAGAATGTGACAAATTTTCCTCACAAGATTTTCTGGACATCAATTCCTCTTTTGTACCTTCAACCTCTATTGATACAATTAGATACAACTTCTTTGTCGTTGGATTCGACAAATTTTCACAGAGATTCCATCAGTGGATAGGGGATAATTATTTTTTCAATTTTTTATAATAGATATTCGAAGCCCATGAAATTTAATCATATATATATATATATATATATATATATATATATATATATATATATATATATATATATATATATATATATAGATATAGATATAGATATAGATATAGATATAGATATAGATATAGATATAGATATAGATATATATATTCCCTTTTTTATTAATCCTTTTTAATTAAATTTAAAATTAGAACATGCTAATTAGAATAATTTTTAATTAATATAAAATTTAAATATAACATTTTGGAAAGTTAGAATATTTTTACGTAATTTTTAAGTGTTTAATTTAAGGTATATTTATTTGAAAACTATATTAAAAATTACATAAAAATAACAAATTAAAGATAATTCGATTTCAAAACAATTACAATAGACATACCACATTCTAAAAGTATAATAAATAAATAGAAAAAAACAAATATTTGTTGGTTGGATTAACTTGTAGGGATTTGAACTTTGAATCTCATGTTTTTACATAATACTTCATAACAAGGTGATTGTCAATTGAGTTACACTTCATGAGCTAAAATTATTTATTTTTTAAATATGTGAAAAAAATTAAATTAATTCAACTAAAACTTTGATATGAATTTGCAAAAAAATTAAAAACAATATATTGATAAAAAAAACTAAATATTTTCTCAATTGTTTTAGAAATTTGATTCTTGCATATGTATTGTACTCTCATCTCAATGATAAAAGAGATCAATAGCAATAATTTAATTATCTCTTAGATAATATTTTAATATTTAAATTTTCTCTTGTTGTAAAAAAACTTTCTACTAATATTGTGAATTTTTTTTATACAAAATGCAATTTAGTATATTTTTGATATTAGTTTATTGTTATGTATTAAGATTTTGGCAAAGATTTTCATCTAGTAATTAGACAACCATGAATTCATTATCAAAAAACCAAGTAATATTAGTAATTGATATCATTTCAAGCTAGGGAATAACTAATAACTACTATGTGTTTCTCTTCCCCACTTAATAGAGAGATATATAAATAAATTATGAAGGAGGTTGAAAACATACCGCTAGGATAATTTAAATTAATCTAAAATGCCATTGCCATGCCCCTAGAGTCACCCACATCGGAATTTGAGTTAGCACACCGAGATGGCCCATCACTCTAGGATCGTGTTGCATCGTGACTCATTTCATCTCATCAATTTTATCAGTTTGAAATTGTGTGATTCCATACTACAACTCAATTTTTATATTTCATAGCTGTTAGAATTCATAAGTTTAACCCTTTTTGAAGTATGTATATAATCATTCCATACAATTATGCCTTAACATAACCAATATGCAAGTGATATGAATGAAAGTAATCTTATAGAATCAACAATCCAACTCGCCTAACAATTGTCAAATATTCAAATGCGTTACAACTAAGTGAACTCTATTCTTGTAGAGAAATTTTAAAATTATAAGAGCACACAATTCATAGAAACCTATTCCCAAATTTCCTATTTGATTTACTGCCATCTATTACAATTTTTTCATAGATCCATATTGTTTCATTTGATATAAATAGTAATTACTCGTGTATGCATGCAATCCATGAAGAGTTAACTTAAGTAAAGGAAAACAAGATAAGTCTAATATTAGAAGTCAAGTGAGTTAGAGTTAAAAATCTAATGCCTTGTCAATAAAAGCTAAGTTAAGGAAAAGAAAAATGTCGATTTATGTTAAAGTGAAGTTAGAAAAGTTTAGTTAAAGCATCAAGCCATAGTTTGCATGAGGAAAAGAAAGTTAGAGTTTGCATGATTCCATATTTAGAAAGTTTAGTGTGTATATACTCATGGTTGGGTCATTATAATGTGAAGTAATAAGAGAGAATAATAGTGACTCGGTGGATATATATGAGAGAATAATTAATATTAAATAACACTTCTTTATTCAAGTAGAAGCTTGTGTACTTATTTGTCTTGTGTTTGTATGCTTATCTCTACCTATAAATAACAATTGGTATCAGAGTAAGGTTTAGCAAGGTTTCAAAGAACCAAGGGAGTTAAGAAGGTCGTGAGCTACTTCCATTAAGATCCTTGACTATTGTGAGTAACCCACAAATCAAAGTTTTCATCCATTTGTCCATAATTAGAAACTAGAAATCGTTGAGATTTTGCAAACCCAACTACCAAAATATTAGGTTGAGTAGCCTGCACAGCCACAACCAAATTATGTGGAAAGAGCTACCACCACTGGTCAAAGAAGGGGTCTCCACCATAACATGTAGCCATGAGCCTCTAAAAGAATATGTGTAGAAGAGCCTAGAAAATTTGCTAGTAGTCGTTGGGAGCCACCGTTAAAGTGAAGGTTAAAATGTTTAGTTTTGAAGATAATCAAGTGTATGTGATGTTTATTTATAGATGGATGACACAATAAGTAAAGAATACAAAGGAAAAATGAAAGACGACAGTCATGGGTAACAAAGAAAGACTAAAGAAAACCAAGAAAATAAATTGAAAAGAAGATCCAAAGTATTTCGAAGAGCTCATAGAGGTTCTAGCCATAGTCAAGACATCTAAAAGATAAGTAGATTAATTATAACAATACGAAGATGAATGGATCAAGATAGATCTGGTAATACGTCCAAAATTTAGTGGTAAAATTTTCAATTTTTCAGAACTGTCAAAATGAAAACTTTTTTCGATGTAAAGAGTTGATTTAGTATGAGTCTAATAACCCATATGATGAAGTAGGTGATGCCTTAGTATTTGTTTTTATAAAATATGCATTGGATGAGGAGTCCTTGTGCAATGTATCAAAAGCTACATCTTCCTAGGAAGCATGGAAGACCCTAGAAGTAGAATTTGCTATAAATGAAAGGGACATAAAGCAACAAATTTTGTTATAGTCTATTGAATAATCAATAGAAAGTAAATATTAGGTCTGAGAGTAGATGTTAAATAATCTAGGAGGAAAACATAGCTTAGAGTATTCCACTCAAATTTTGATGATGGTCATAAAGACTATAAAAGTGAAACCCATCATGCAGACATGCATATGGATGAAGAAGACACAAAAAAATTTGCAGAGTGTGAATTTGAAGCCTATACGTGTGAAGTAGAACAAGAGAATATAGATGCTCAGGAACCCCATTATAATATGGATAGTGAATCCCACTATGACGAGACACATGTGGATGATGACTGCAAGGTGAGTTGCTAATTGGTGAATCAAACAGTAGACCTTGTTGATGATGTTGAATATTCAAATAATGAAGTTAATAACATGTGTGATCTAGTTGGTATGATTATAGTTGATGATGACCTCTTTGCATGAGAGTTTGGCGCATTTACATTTGAGAATAACAAAGATAAATTTTCATTTGATGTAATGGTTTGTAGAGCCAAAGTGCATCCCTCATGAATCCAACAACAAATGATGAATTTGGTCAAGTTGAAATTGTTAATGAGCACATGCATGCTCAAATATCTCACCACAGAGTGGATGGAAATTATGTTGATGAAATTTGTGGTTTCTTTTTTGAAACAAGGACGGATTGTGGAAATATGGAAAGTTCCATGTGTTATGAAGAATTTAAGGATGAAGCTACGATTGTAGCAACAGTTTCTGAAGAAATAGTTATAATTTCTCATGAAGAAGTGCATGATCTAGCAACACTTGATGATTGAGAGTATGATAAAGTGATTCGTGAGTTTTTAATTAGAATATTCTAACATAACATTTGAAGATAGCCTAAATGTAGTTGAAGAGGCAGAGAAGAAAAAAGAAGTAGAGAAAGCTCTCACTACAGAGCATAACGAGGATGTTTTGAATATTTATTTTGAGTCTCCAAGTAAACAGGTCAATGATCGAATTACATTTATAGATGAAAGACAAGAGTAATAAAAAGATCTAGGAAAGGCCATGGAAGTTTCTAAAGATGAAGAAGAAATAATAAAAACATCATTTCGACAATGTAGTTAAGAAGAGATCAAATTGTAATGTCAAGAAATATGTTAGAAATAAGATCAAGAATATGAAGTGGAAAAAGCATGGAAAATTTCATAGCTTAAATATGAAGAGCTATGGTAGTAGTCCATGAGTGAACACATATTTAAAGAGGAAGATATAGAACATAGGCTCTGAAAGGCTAAATTATTTTTTAGAACAAATATAAAAGAAGTCAAAGAAACATTGCAGTAGCAACAAGTGAATAAATATGGATCTTACATCAAGAAAGTGCAGCTAAAAATGGAGCAGTTTCAAGGGTATATAATATGTAAGAAATGAAAAAGAAAAAAACTGCATTATAAAAATTTCTTTGAGTCAATTTTTTATTATAAGCATAGCATGCATGGTTGATTCACGATTAAGTTAAGGTTGAGTCATATGGTCATAAATAAAGGGGAGTTTTAGAAACAGTAATTACTGTTGTATGCATGAAGTGTAGAGTTAAGTTAAGGAAAGAAATTTGAGTCTAATATTAGAATTCAAGTGAGCTAGAGTTAGAAGTTTAATGCTTTGTTTAGAAAATTTGAGTCAAGAGAAACGAAAATGTTGAGTTAATTTAAAGGAAAGTTAAAAATATTTAGTTAAAGTGTGAATTCTTGGTTTTCTTGAGGAAACAAAAGTTAGATTTTGCATGATTCCACATTCAAAAGTTTTGGTGTTTATATACCTGTGGTTGGGCCACTGTAATGTGAAGCAAGAAGAGAGAATAGTTGTAGATCAGTGGATGTATATGAGAGAATAATTAATGAATAGAATTTTTTTATTCAAGCATAATCTTGTGTATTTATTTGTCTTGTGTTTGCATTCTTATCTTTGCTTCTAATTAATAAGAACATATCTCCCTACACTTTGTCATGTAAGAAAATTGTGTCATGACTTGTGCAATGACACACCCAAACATGCTAGACATTGGGTGATTGCACACTATCCAAACCCATATAAACTTATGCATTCCCCCTCCAACTCCTTGACCAAATATTCATCTCACATTAACACGTAGAATCCAAATGGTACTTAGTGAAATGCTACTTCCATTTGGAATGGCTCAATTTTCTATATTACATACTTTTTCCAAATGATAGTTTGGCCCAACCCATCTCAACAATCATTTGTGCTCCATTGTTCTCACCCAACTCATGCACTATCCCACCATGTCCACTCTAGATTTTTCAACTCATTCTAATGGGTGCATCTCTACATGCTTGCATACTACACTCATAGGTTCATCCTATTAGTACTAGGGTTGTACCATCACAAATAGTCCAAATGTTTTGAGAATTAGCTGAAAAATTCATTTAGAAAGAGTGAAGGGTTAAGTATTTTACCATGTAAAAAATAGCATACAAAAGGGTTTATTTATGTTATACCTCAATTTATCCTAAGTTTTGTAGAAAAATAGAGCCAATTGAATGAAGTTAGATGGAACTAGAATATATTTTTGTAGCGCCTACAAGAATTTGAAAAAATAAAAGTTTTATAGTTGCCACATTGCTTATTTCAGGTGAATAAACATTCTTTAAAGTAATTTAATGTTGTTTACTATTAATGTGACATTTGAAGAAATTTCCAAGAATTAGAGAAGGGTTTGAAAGCTAAGACCTAAAAATTGTAATTATTTATAAAAAGGCCATTTCCATCATTTCTAGGTAACTAGTTTGCAATGCATAGAAGATATTTTACAACGTGTGACCAAGGGTTGGGTATAGTTGTAGTCGAGAAATGAAAAGTACAGAAATATAAAGTGGTAAGAGAGAGATGGCATAAAGTTTTTCTAATCTTATCAAGAAGTCGTACTAATTTTGACCAACACTAGATGAAAGAAATTTTTTCATTGTTTTAATGGATACAATCTGAGTTAGTTCCATGACTTCATTAATTTCTTTAATCGAAGAAAAAAATAGGTAAGGGATCTACAGTTTCCAGTCACTAAGGATTCTATTGCAGAAGTCATAGGGTTATCCATTTAAGGAGAAAAGGTGGTTCAAAAATAAAATGGTACAAAATATAGATTTGAATTTCTTCTTGAAGGAAAATGCTCAAAACCCTAATTGGAGTAGTGGAATCCCTCAGATTATGTTGAAGCCAAAATGGACCAATATTCTAAGGATGTGAAAATTTTATTTATGTGTGAAGCTAGGTTCCCAAAGGTTTATTTCTATCACATGATATTTTTATGTCACTTAAATAGTTTTAGTAAGATGAGTCTACATTATTTTTTACACCAAAGTTTTCTCAAAATGAATACTAAGGAAAAACTATAAATGAGTTGTTTCCTCATGATATATGCCATTATGTATTGATTGAAATTCTATGCACCCATGAATTTAGTAATCATATAAAACAATTGAGACAAATGACATGGAGAAATCCTCCACCTAGCAAGTAGAAGAAAACTAAAGCTAAAACCCCTTTCAAAACCCTAGCTCCAGAAGTAGAGGCTGAATATAATCATCAAATTCACACTCAAGAGACTACAAAAAACCTACGAGTAAACCAAAAATTAGGTTTTATAAAAGGTAAATAAAAATGGAGCACAATTAAGTACAATAAGTGAGAAATCAGAGCATATAGTAGTAGAAGAAAAAAATGGAAAGCATCTAAGTAAGAAAGGAGGGGATACCAATAAAGAAACAAAATCTAGGGTTCATTACTTTAGAAAACCTCATACTAGACCTACTAATAAACTAAGGCTAGACTTCAGAGCTAAATTAAAACTTAGACTAAAAGAAGCACTAATTATTGACGAATAAGAGGATGTATAATATTCCAAAGGAAATAATAAATCTGCAAATAAAGTAAACACAAAGATTGCAGAAAGGACAAGGAGGAAAACCCTCGAAGTTGGTAGAGGTATTCAGGAAAGGGGTAGGAGAGTCAGAAGATCAATAGTAGGTCATGACAAGTTGAGCATGCTTTGTCAAGTAGGTGAAAGTATAGAAGATTGAGTAGGTTTATATTTTTCACAGGGAGTATACTGATCTATAAACAATGGAAGTTGATGTTCGCTGAAAATCCCTAATTTTGGAATTTGACGGATTCACCCTTTTCTGAGCATTATTTTATGTATGCCTACATTCCTAGTTTGCTAGATTGGTAATTCAGAATTTGAGAGATGAACCCTTTTCTAAGCGTTTCTTTATGTAGCCTTTCATTTCTAGTTTTCTCAATTGATGAGTGGCTACTCATTGCTTTTGTGGATAGTCCTAAAAATGTTGAAATCAAACAAGAAATAATTGAACAAATTTATCTATAGGAAATGGAATGGTTGGAGACTATAGAGCCTACCTCAAATGAGCAGGTAAAATTATCTTAAATTTTTATAATTTATTTTGTTACATTTGGGATAGTTATTTTAGAAATGAAAATAGTTTCATATTTTGGTTGTGTTTTTAACAGTTCCACAAGTTCATTGTAAATAGAAGAAATAAGTGGGAAACTCCCTAATGCACCTAAAAGGGAATCTAGCTCAATCCCCAATACTACCACAATATCATCAGTAACTAAAAAACGAATGTAAGAAGTTACAATATTTCTCACTTCAGAAAGAAATGTCTTGAAGGATGAAATTGTTGGGTTGTGTTATATTCTTTCCACGACTAGCCCACATAGTTAACAACAAGGTTAGAGGGGGGGCGGAGCCCCACCTTCGTTGCGCTGATTGTGTAGCATGGGGGGATCACAGGGGATTTGAGGCGTACCCGTAACCCCACATTATGTGATCCCACCTATGTTAGGTTGGACCCTATGTTAGGTTGGGCAAAACCACCTATGGATTTGTGCATGATTTTTGCATAGGTTTTTTGTACGCGATGGTTTTCGGTGCATGGTATTGGCTGTTTTAGCATGTACAAATATGTATTATAACATTGAAAGGAACATAATGAAATATCAAGTTGGTAGTCCCAGTTTTGGGATCTAGGGGAAAATCTCTTTGTATATGTGTTTTATGTATTATGCTCTTGCGTTTTCTATTTTATGCGTTTTAGAATTCCTATGCAGGTAATTTTTGTACAGTGTTAAAGTCTACATTTCGTATTGCAGTTGTTTTGGCTTCAAGGGGACACCTTTGTTGTTAAGGGGTTTTGCTCAAGCCTGTGGTAGACCCTCTTCAGTGGGAGATCTGTGAGAACGATTGTGGTGGTGAAAGAAGATGGAAAGTAGTGGAAAGATAGAGATCAAGAAATTTAATGGTCAGACTTTTGAGTTGTGGAAACTCAATATGGAGGATCTGTTGGTGGATAAATATCAATGGATCGCAATAGATCTGGGTACTAAACCAACAGGAGTGTCCGATGAAGAATGGAAGAAGTTGGATCGGAAGGAAAAGAGCACAATACGATTGTGTGTCTCAGATTCAATATTGCTGAATGTATTAGGGGAAGCTACAACAAAGGCTTTATGGGAAAAGTTAGGGACTTTGTACCAATCTAATTCTCTGGTGAATAAACTGTTCCTACGGAGAAAGATTTATAACCTGAGGATGAAAGATGGAGACTCAGTGATAGAGCATCTGAACGCATTTAATACTGTGGTAAGTCAGTTAGCATCTGTTGATATTAAAATTTCAGATGAAGAGAAGTGTATCAGTTTGTTGCGTACTCTACGAGATTTGTGGGATAGTCTAGTTATTGCAATAAGTAGCAATGCAACTAACTTGCAGTTTGATGAAATATATGAGACAAAAAAATATGGAGAGCCAGAATGGTGATGCCTTATCTATACGACGGTCCCAGAAGAGAAACAAAAATAGGTCATCGAGTGGGAGATCTAAATCTAGATGGAGATCTAAGTCTCCAGGAAAACCTGTAAAGGTGGGGTGCTAGAAATGCAGAAAGGAAGGGCACTACAAAAGGGACTATAAATCTAAAGCTTCTGATAAAGGAAAGGGATCTAATGATGCTACTTCTGCAGAGTCAAAAAATACCTCAGAAGAAGGTGGGGATGTGTACTTGGTTTTTTCAAGTACACATGTAGATCATGAGGTAGGGTTGATTGACTCAGGTGCATCCTTTCACTTCACTGCGCATAGAGAGTGGTTCTGCGAGTATGAGAAATACGATGGTGGTGATTTATTCTTAGGAGATGATAGGAAGGCTATAATCATTGGTTGTGGAAAGGTAAAGTTGAAGTTGCAAGGCGGAAGGGTTAGAACATTTCTGGGTGTTTTTCATATTCCTACATTTGCCAGAAATATGATTTCTATAAGCAAGTTGGATGACGCAGGTGTAAAAACAATGTTCAAGAAGGATAACTGCAAGATGGTTTGCGGAGCACTATTATTGATGTGGGGACTTCAGATTAGAACTATGTACAAGCTACAAGGTAGCATGGTTGTTGATGTCTATAATAGTTCTGTGGTTCCTGAAAGTGGAGAAGAAAATCTTGTGGTCTCTGGAGAGAAGACCATGTTGTGGCATCAAAGCCTTGGACATATTGGAGAGAATGGCCTTCGAATACTTCATGGTAAAGGTATGGTAGAAGGTATGAGTTATATCTCTCTGAATTTTGATTTCTGTGAAAATTGTGCATACAGGAAGTAGAATCGGGTGAGTTTCCCCTCTGGTAGTAAGATGGCGCAACAGATAGTAAAGCTTCTGCAAAGTGATGTGTTTGGACCTGTGAAGGTTCCATCACTGGGTAAGTTTGTGTACTATGTATCATTTATAGATGACTTCTCAAGAAATACATGGCTATATTTCTTTAAGAAGAAATCTGAAGTCCTTGACAGGTTTATAGAATTTAAGGCTCTGGTGGAGAACCAGATAGAGAAGAAGATAAAGGTGATGAGGACAAATAACGGTGGAGAGTTTTGCAGTAAGGAATTTGAAGAATTCTGCAAGAAGTGTGATATAGCACATCAGAAGACTACTCCATATACACCTCAACAAAATGGAGTTGTAGAAAGAATGGCCAAGACGTTGATGGAAAGGGCAAGAAGCATGCTCAATGGTGCTGGGTTAGGACAAGAATTCTGGGCAAAGGTGGTGGATACTGCATGTTACTGCGTCAATAGGTCACCTTCATTAGTGTTAGAGGATAAGACTCCACAAGAGGTATGGAATGGTAAGAAACTCTTTATTTCACATCTAAGGCTATTTGGATGTGATGCATATGCACATGTTCCAAAGGAGAAAAGAACCAAGTTGGATAGTAAATCTGAGAAGTGAATCTTTATTGGGTATAAGGATTGTTTAAAGGGTTATAAGCTTTGGAACCCAGTAACAAGGAAGGTTGTGTACAACCGAGATGTGGTGTTCATAGAGGTGAAAGATTTTATTAAACATGAAGTTCAACCAGAGGAACATGAGAAGATAGAGTTTGAGTTAAAGGAGGAAGAATGAAACTCTACAACAGGGAAGGAATTAGAAGATAAAGAGACACAAACTCCGAGTGTGAGAAGATCAGTTCGAGAAACAACGCAACTAGAAAGGTATAGTCCATCTTCTTTCTGTTCAAATTTTGCTTTATCTATTACTAATGATGATCCCAAAACTGTGAAAGAAGTAGTATATTCAAAGGATGGAAATCTCTAGAAAGAGGCCATGGTTGATGAAATGGCATCTTTGCACAAAAATGAGGCTTTGGATACGGTGGAGTTGCCGACAAGAAGGAAACCCATTGGTAGAAAATGGGTGTTTGAGAAGAAGACAAATGCAGAAGGAAAGGTGGAGAAATACAAAGCTCGATTAGTAGCAAAAGGTTATTCCCAAGTGCTGGGAATTGATTTTGGTGATATTTTTTCTCCTGTTCCCAAGGTAACTTCCATTAGATTACTTTTATCTGTTGTTGATGCTTTTGATTTTGAGGTAGAATAGATGGACATGAAGATATAATTTCTTCATGGGGATCTAGAAGTGGAAAACTACATGAAGCAACCTGAAGGCTTTGTAGTGAAGTGTAAGAAAGAACTGGTATGCAAGTTAAAGAAGTCTCTGTATGGGTTAAAATAGTCACTAAGGATGTGGTATCAAAAATTTGATACATTTATACAGGGAATTTGCTTCAACAGAAGCAAAGCAGATCACTGTGTGTATTTTAAATTAATTGGCGACCATGTTATTTATTTGGTCTTGTATGTGGATGATATGTTGCTGGTTGGAAATGACAAAGAAATTATCCAAGATTTGAGGATCTAATTTTCCTCCAAATTCGACATGAAAGATCTTGGTGCTGCAAACTATATTTTGGGCATGGGAATTAAAAGAGATCGAGAAATGAGGAAGCTTTGGTTAAACTAGAGGAGGTATGTCGAGACAATACTGCAAAGGTTTAATATGCAAGATAGTAAACCGGTGAAGGTTCCTATTCCTATAGGTGTGAGGTTATCTGCTGAACAGTGTCCCAAGACACAAGAAGAGGAAGAGGACATGTCCCATCTTCCATATGCAAGTGCAGCTGGTAACCTGATGTATGCAATGGTATGTACTAGACCAGACATTGTACATGCAATGGGAGTATTAACTAGGTTTATGTTAAAACCAGGGAAGGAGCACTGAACATCAGTGAAGCGGGTTTTCAGGTATTTGCGTGGCACTATTTATTATGGTTTACACTGCCAAGGCAGACCAGGATTGGACAGAATGTTGGCTATTCATGGCTTTGTTGATGCATACCAGGCTAGAGATCTGGATCAGAGAAGATCTACAAGTGGGTATGTGTTTAACCTATTTGGAGTTGCAGTGAATTAGATGAATAATAAACAATCTGTAGTGGCACTATCAACTGCAGAGGCAAAATACATGGCATCCACTCATGCAAGCAAGGAAGCAGTTTGGTTGCAGAGACTGTGCTCAGGTATGGGGTTAGTATAGGGAGCTATAAGGATAGACTGTGACAGTCGAAGTGCAATTTTCTTGGAAAGGAACCCACATATCATTCAAAGACAAAGCACATTGATGTTCAGTATCATTGTGTGAGGGATATGATAGAAGACGAAAAGGTGTTGATGGTAAAGGTGGACACTTTGAAGAATACTGCAGATGCATTGAGAAAATATGTGAGCTCTAAGAAGTTCTCTTGGTGTAGAGAGATGATGGGCATTTTAGGGCTGGAAAAATGACTAAGCTCTCTTGTGGCCCCATGTGGAAGGAAAACAACAAGTGGAATAATGTTGGGTTGTGTTATATTCTTTCCATGACTAGCCCACATAGTTAACTGGGGTGTTAGAGGGGGCATGGATCCCCCCCTTTGTTGAACTAATTGTGTAATGGGGGTGGGGTGGGTCGCAGGGGGTTTGATGCATACCCGTAACCCCACTTTATGTGGTCTAGGGCAGTGCCCTAAAAATTTTTGGTTTTGGACTCTATGTTAGGTTGGGCGAACCCACATATGGTTTTGTGCATGATTTTCGCACATGTTTTTTGGACGCAATGGTTTTCGGTCCATGGTATTGGATGCTTCGGCATGTATAAATATTTATTATAACATTGAATGTAACATAATGAAAAATCAAGCTGGTAGTCCCGGTTTTGGGATCTAGGGGAAATCTCTTTGTATATGTGTTTTATGTGTTATGCTCTCACATTGTTTATTTTATGTGTTTTAGAATTCGTATGCAGGTAATTTCTGTACTTGGTGAAAACCTACAAAAATGGACTTAAATTTTTTTCACTTTATTTTTGTTCATGTAGAAGAATTATTTTACAATACCACCCAAATGGATTTAAGGAATTAAACCAATGGTAAAAAATAAAATTTATTTAAGGATGTCATAATAGCATTTGGTAATCCTAGTTTTGATCAGGAAATTATTCTAGAGATTGCACATAAATACATTCACTCGAAAAGAGACAATTTAATGCCAAAGATGACAAAAGACATGAGATGTCCACGTCCAACTTTGATCACAGACCAAGTGACGCGTGATGAACTTATGAAATATGTCAATTTTAAGAGGAAGGACCACAA
Organism: Pinus tabuliformis; assembly: GCA_031772625.1. Lineage (NCBI taxonomy): Eukaryota > Viridiplantae > Streptophyta > Pinopsida > Pinales > Pinaceae > Pinus > Pinus tabuliformis. The sequence goes on along the minus strand of CM062819.1, from coordinate 1,659,713,003 downwards.
TAATCCAAACTATAGTCCATCTGCACAAGGAGGAGATAAGAGATTCCTTTGAGATATAATGAAAGCAACACAAGCTAGGGTGTCTAGAATTGGATCCCATAAATTAGGCTCGGGTGGATATAATAACATTTATAGTGCCATGGTAAGTGAATATTTTAATCTTTTATATTTTCTATTTAAGGGAAAATAATCATGACAATGTTGAGTTAATTGTATCTTATTAGTCATTATACCTTATAAATTTTGGTGTCTTTGTTAATGTAGGTTCACTAATTCTAAAAGGAAGCTTCAGAGGAAGACTTAAAATATGATTTATTACATGGGTCCAAATGTCGTCAACAACACATTATAGATCGAGTGGAAAAATTAATCACTGGTGATGAATATGAGGTTAGTTGTTTATAATATTTTACGAATTATGCAATAAATTAATTGGAGGTATAATGTTATTTTAACAAGTTAAATTGTGTTTTGTATAGTGTTAGGTTCCTATACCAATAGGAGTTTTAATTTTGATTGACTAAGGTTAAGCCTTTTAATATTGTACATACCTTTTCTTTCTGCAAATGTTTTTCCTATTAAAAAAAATTAAAAAATGTAAAGAGGGTATGTCGTAAAAGAATAATCAAAGGACAAAGAGAATGAAAAGGTCAAAAAAAAGATTGAAATATATGAACCCCAAAAGAAAAAAAGAGACCATGAAAGTGTGCAAGTAAAAATGCCACCACTATTTACTTTTTTTGCATAATGAATGATTGTGTGCAGCTTCTTACTTATGCCACAATCCATGATATTCAAAATGTTGAAACTTGACTATTTCATGCTTTGAATTATATGTTCATAGGCAGTGAATACATCAGACCAAACAATGTAATCTTGGTAGATCATGAGATAGGTATAGTGAATAAAAGGAGCTCATTAGTTTAATCTAAGCCTCTGGAGGATATAAGGTTAGAATTAGATAGTTTATTTTGTAAGAAAAGGAAAATATTGATAAGGGTTTGCTAGCCTAAATGCACCCAAATAAAGTAAAGAAAAAACGGTAGGATGAATAAGTGGGTAAGTAGTAGAAACGTTGCAGAAATATCATTTCATTTGATACAAAAAGCACTTATGTCATTGTTCCAAATGCATCGTTTAAATATGCATAAGTGGTAAAAAAGAAAACAAAATCAATGGTTCAAAAATTTGGTATACTTAACATCCCCTCATTCATTTTAACCCCCATAATACTCACAACTTCCCTTCCATAATAAAGATATTAATACCTATAGTTTTTAAGTCAAAAAGGCTTAGAGCATTTCTCTAACTTCTGGTGAGACCGGACCCTCAGATTGATGAGTTAAGAAGGAAAGTTATTAAATTCCCTTATAATTCATCCGTCCCCCTCACAAAACCCCTTTTTCCTAAGATTAAGTTTTTTTGCCTAGGAAAACCCCTTTATAAACAAGTTTTCTATACAAAAACCCACCAAATACACTAATCCTAAGTACTAGGTATATGGAAAACACACAACATTTCATATACCTAAGCACAATACCCCTTCCGCTCATTTCACTTAATATTAACTTTTTAATTAAATATGTAAAAATCTTGATAAACCCATTATCCCATATATATTTAACTCCCTCATATAAGTTAACCCGACCCCTTAGTTTATATATAAACTATATTACTACCCCCTATCTCGCAAAAAACATTAAAATACTGCCCTCAGTCCCTAATCCCTCATTACAGTCTGGCGTGATCACATAAACCTGGATTAATCCTTAAACTAATCCTGGAACCACAAAAATTAAATCCCGCGGCCCCCCATTAAATCCCATCATCCATTCCTACACAACTCCCATCTCCCGATCATTGTAGATCGTCCCCCCTCCATGTCCAATACCCCACAAGCATATTGGGCCAGCCCGATGTCTGCCCTTTACCCGCACGATAATGTGGTTTTCCCCCTAACCCCCGACAGTACGTGGTGGCCAATGCTGAATGGAATCGAGCGACTGCTCCTGAATACCGCCTGAACGACAAAAGAAGTGCGATGGACCTCCCAAACCACTTCCCCCTTCCAAATGAAAACCATCACTATTCATCAATTGGTGAACCTGCAAAAATTAACCATTTTCCAATAACAACCCGATTACCCCTCTTTTCACTCTTTTTGCGCATTTTTCATTTGAGAACTCAAAATGTCAATGCAACCCGTACAAATAGCCAAATTGCTCACAAAAATCCACCATTACTCCGTAGACACTACATACATCCCAACTCGTTCATTAGTCCATACCAATACCATACAAACCTCTGCAGCCGCCTTCAACCACCATTTACAGTCAATTTCGCCCAATTCCAGGTATTTAACTGTGGAATTCCTACTCCATTATTAAATTCAAAGTCAATTCACCCTTATGACACTGTGAGTTAAGAAGAAAGATATAATTTACTTAAATTTTAACACTGTGAGCCATAAACAACTGCAAAACCTCCATTGCCCTAAAAACTCTTAATCACCCCCCACACTCAAATCCACAAGAACTAAGTATGGCTACCCCAATTGCAATGGATGTAATTTCCATTACTAGACCTCATTGAGACCTAGACCACCTTCCTCTGGTGGATAAATGTTTCCAAATAAAAGATACCACTACCCTAGAACCCCCCATCAATGTACATTGCCAAAGTAGGGACAAGTTCCTAAACCATGTTGATGATATTGGCCTTTGGGAGTCAAATTTACCGAAATACTAGCTCCCCCAAGTCCACATTTTCCTAGAGATTGTCCATTACTATCATGGCAATTACCTTCCCAATTAGAGAGTAGTCATGTCCCCAAACCAAACCATACTTTTCACCATGACTGTTGAGTCTATAAATGAAATCTTGTAGCTCCAACCAGGACCAAACATAACTCCCCTGTCAATTGGAGACATGTTGGATTTGTATCCCAAACATAGCTCTACAAAGTTGGCCCAACTATTCTGAACCTTCATCAGAGAAGAGAAACACATCCCTAAGGACTCCCCTCCATATGTATCTATCATTTTCACTCTATGGGGCCATAATATTGTGGCCATGATATCCTATGTTTTGGGTTACTACACCAGTGAGTACATTGATGAAATAATCATTGCCTTCATGTCCATCTACACTCTAGTGCAGCCTCCTGCTATCATTTATGACTATGCCAAATTTATAGCTGATAGGATGCATGGGAAATTCCTTAGAATGAAAAATGAAAGGTTTTTTAAGTACTCCTCAGTTTTATACCATATGTTGTTATATTATCAATCAGAGAAGTTCCCATTCACCTTTCAAAAGCCTGACACTAAGGGTCAGCCCAGGTCAGTCATTTTCTGGACCCCATTGATCCACCAATACTAGTCTCCATACTCGTAATTTGATTTCATTGGTTTATTTGTACATTCAGTCATGGAAATGTTGACTCGAAGCCCTCCACCTAGAACCAATCCAAAAATAAAGAGAGTCCTTCAATTTTCTAAGCAAACCAAAGTTGGTGACTGATACCTTTACCAGAAACATACAAAAATCAGGGTTTATGGTTACATGCAAAGACCATACAAGCTACCAAGATACCTCCCAATGAGGTTGTTTTCATTAGAATACTATAGGAAAATTATCAATGCAGATGAAGTAAACTTCATCAATGCCAAGAAGAAGGCCAATTTCAAAATAAAATACCAACTAGGCCCCTTCATATGCAACTCTAGAGAGGCTGGCAAGGAGGCAGACTTGATATTACAGAATATGATGTTCCAAGGAAGTTTTTTCTAGAGATATGATCCTTTGTAATTCATCACAAAGAAGAGACAAAAGGTCAAGCTAGAACCTTTCATTCACCATCCCATACTTAAAATAGAAGCATATGCAAATCAGGAAGAATGGGTGGAGGGTACCTTAGTAGACCAAGAAAGCACCAGAGTAGATGTAGAGAATGCTCTAATTGATTTAGAAAAGTAGCTTGACAACTCTTGTCTGCAAGTACTAGAAGAACTAGTCTAAAGAACCATGAGTACCCCTCCAATTATGTAGACTCCTCAGAATGAGCAGAAGATCCCGAAAAGAAACAGAGAAGGGGCTTCCACTTCAAGAATGGTCACCCCTTATTTGCAACAAGAATCAAACAAGAGGCAAAGGCTAAATCCAACCTTTGAGCAAGAGTATACTGAAGACTCAATTGAGGTCACAAATACAGGAGCAAAAAGAAGTAGTCCTACCACTCCATCTAGAGGCATGCAAGAGCCTTCCACATCATAAACTCAGATGTTCGAAAGGTAGCTCAGTTTTGAAGTGTCTTCTTTTAGAATGCCTACTGACAAAGACAAAGATATCAAGGAAAGATATAAAGAAATCAAAGCTAGAAATGAGAGGCTTAAGGCCCAAACATATGCTTAGTACCTGAGGCTAACTCCTACCAATCAAACAAGGCTAATGTCAACCTTTGACATTAAAGAGGTGAAACTGCAGATGACCTTTTCGAAGCCTACAACCCAGTAGCCAAAGACAACTTCAAATTTCAAAAGGGTAGATTTTGAAGTGTTCGCAAGGGATATTCATCCCATAGACCAGATTGAACTACACAAATAGGCTAGAGATATGATATACTCCACCCTGACAGGTAAAGCCATAGCTACCCATCAGCTACAAAACTTTGAACACCATCTTAGCTCAATTCCATTTAGAGGAGTCCTCCTCACAGGCCAAGGATAACACGATCAAGTCCTTCGAGGACTTAGTGATTGAATTGGGACACGATCCCAAGGATATAAAAGCCACATAATAGCTTATTAAGAAGAAAAATGATGACATAGTTGCATTGAAGAAATAGCTAAAAATACCTCAGCTACAACATCCACAGATATTGGAAGTACTAGAAGCCCAACAGGGGCAAGAAGAACTCATGGACATTGTCTTGAAATTGAATGACTAATTAAAAGAGATAGAAAAGGAATTAGATGATTTGGTCCAATCAAAACAAGAAGATTTGACCACTTCTTCAACAAATGTTATCCCCATAGTCTCCACAGCAGTGCCATCCACACTAGCAAAATTTTTGGCACCCACAGCTCCACTTTCAAAAGCCTTTCCAGCAACAATAGAGTCTACATCAGCAGGGGGTGCATCAGGAGAGAAGGCAACAAAATTAGCCAAATCCATGGAAGAGATGTCTATCCAGGCCTTTGAAATGAACATGTTAAGAGAAAATATTGCAAGTTTTGAAACAGACTGCAAACTTGCTCAACTGAAGCAGAACAGAGAAACACTAAAGGCCCAAAGAATGGGTGAAAGAATCAAAATACTAGAGAAGGATTTAACACTAGAGAAACCACTTGGATAAACCAAGGAAATGTTGTGGGCCAATATCATTGACTCTATCAATGAGGCCATCAATCCAAGTTATTTTTGAACAAACATATTTGGTAAAGATAACTACAAAAGCTCTCTAGAAATTGAAAGAGGAGTTGGGAGATAAGATAGAAGATGCAAATAGACTCATCCACTTCATCAAAAGCAAGAATTTCAAGAGCTAAATATAGAAGATAAGGCTGCTACCATTTTATAAATAAGGAAGGTCCTTTCCAAAAAGAACCTTATGCTTAATTTGGAAGAAAAGTGCCACAATATGCAGGTAGCCATCGATAGATTCATGGATAAATTCCAGATTTTGAGGGAGAAAGGTCTGCCCAGTCCTATGGTTATCAATGACAAACTCATGACACAATTGGACTATGGTGATAGACTTAGAAAATTCGCTAAGGAACAAGCCAGTTCTTTCTACATAAAAGCCTTGACAATAGGCAAAGTGTTATAGGACACATTTGAGAACATGTATTTCCTTGAACATGAGGTTAAACATTTATTCCTCACCAAGCCCAATTTTGCTAAACATACTGAAGCTAATCAAATTTACAGGAGAATGATGAATGTAAAGTTAACTGATGTGAAATGGTGGGAGAAAATGAAAGATTTATTGTGATAAATTTACTGCAGAATTTTACTATACAGTAAAGACAAAACAACAAGGTAAAACAGGTAAAAACAGCACAATAGGGTCAAAGAGTATCAGGGTTAAAGAGTATCAATTGAAAGATGAAAGTAAAGAAGACTCCAACGTGAAACTCCACAAGTACAAGCTAGATTAAAAGGCTAACACTTCAAAAATAAAGGGCAACACAACCATAATAGAAGGTAGAACATGAAACAGTTCATTAGCTGTCTCTATCTTCTTGCAAGAAGATATTTGTATTTTCTAGATTAAACCTCAAGTTGTTTTGAGATATTTTGTAATAATTTTTTGTATAAATACTTCACAAATTGAATTTTGTAGGGTGGATTCTTAGACATTTCTATAGTTTTCTTGATCAAAGACTGTAAGCTATTGTATCATTATTGGACCAACAAGCATGACTATTGAATAAAGAAAAGACATTTCATTGGATTCATGTGTAATGCGAAATACAAACAAGTATCTTCTTTTATGTTGTCACTTTTCTTTAAAAGTTTTTCCATAATCTTAAATTTATTTGAAATCTAAATGCTATAATATGGAATGACATCTTAGAACTTGCTTCACTTCACACTGTTTTGACTATTATGCATTTCTTATGTTTTTTGCTAATTTACCTAAGTTAAGGAATTCTTGATTGCTCCTTAGTTCAAGTAGTTTCCCTCTAGTCTATAGTAAAGGATTATTAAGTGCCCTTTTCTCATGATCATCCTTTGTTCCTACTTTTAATCCTAGTTTGAGGATTCTTAAGTGCTCTCTCACCCTAGTTAATATCATTTCACCCATTTGACCTAAAAATTTGTGCTTCACTATGCTAGCTTGCCCATTGAACACTCCCTTTAATGATTTAATTTGAGTTCTTCTAGCCTGCTTTGACTCCATAGCCCAATAGCTAGAGACATCACTATATCCATCTGTGTAAGGATTCCACCATCCAACTTCCAATACAAATCCAAAACACCCTAAAATTTAAGTACTAGCCTAAAATCTCAGCGAACAAGGCTAAAACATATAGAGAAAACCCTCTCTGAGTCATAGATTGGCTAGAGCCTATACTTAAAAGATTGGTTTCTGGTTACCTCTGACTTTTCCTTCTTTTGATAACTTCTAGGGAACAATTCCAAGTGATAACATAGAGGTGACTCTGCTGGGGAGAACCCTCAGTCCTAATAAATATTTAAGAAATTTTGAATTCCGTATTTTGAGCCTCTTAAAGTAATTTATTAGAATTTATTTCTCACAAAAAGAAAACAATTAGAACAATTTTGTAATTTTGGCTTCAATGAGAAATCATTATACTAGGACTAACCCTGATCTAAAACCTCTCGTAGTATTTGATAATCCCAACCTGATCTCAAGAAAATCCAAAACAGAAGAAATTTCAGCTAGTCACACACCCTTAGTTAAAGCTAATTCATTCCCTGATGAATTATTTTTTTTAGAAGATCTTCCCTTTGATGAGAAATTTGATTTGTCATTATTTAAGTTAAAGTCTGAAAGTGAAAGTTGTGACACTGTCCTAGATCCTGAGTTTATTACAGATCTTAAAGTTCAAAAAGCCAACAAATCAACTGAGGAATACATTCTAAATTCACCACAATCATCCCTTAGTACTGCCAACATCCCTCAGCTTTCTGAACAATTTTCCACTACTCTTAGTTCACCATTATTCCCTTCAACTTCAGAAGTCCATTCCCCACCACCATTCATACCATCACTCCCTTACCAACCTAGTACAACTCATTTACCACTCACCAGTCCTAGTTCATCCTCCACTACTATATTATCTTCTAGTGTTTCAACCCCACATATTATCCCTTCCCAGCTTATAGCCATGGGAAATAGATATGTTTCCCTTGTCTTACCTGCTCCACTTGGTGCCATGCCAACAGAATACCAAAGTAAAATCGTCCAATTTGATGTTATATGAAACTACCCCATGCAACACAATGTTAATAAAATGACAGACTACTTTGAACTTCATGAAATTGATATTGTGGATGTCCAAATGAGACTATTTGCTCAGACTTTAGCTGGTGATGTTAGGAAATGGTTTAGATCACTGCCTGATAATAGTATTGATAGTTTAGAAGTATTTCATTGGTAAATTTTGAATATATGGGAAAATAAAAGAATCCCCTACAGATCTTTTCAGAATATGAAAATATTAGGAGAGAACCCAATGAGACTATTCAAAATGACTGCTCCAGATTTAACAATACATATAATGCAATTCTAGTTAATCTTAGACACCTATCTGACTTAGCGTTAATAAAGTTCCTTGATGGTTTTGACATAGACATGGCATCACAACTCAGGGAAAGAAGCTCCCCAACTCTAGAAGATATGCAAAGAGTGGATGTAAGTGTATAGGCTAATTTATTAGCTAAAAGAGCTAGAGTTAGGAATGAAAGAAGAGGAACAACTAAAGACAAGCATTCACCCTTTGAGATTAAAATAGATAGCTTATCGAAAGGCATGGAAAATCTAATGGATATAATAGAGAATATAGACAAGAAACCCAGTGGGATAATCAACAGGCACCTCTAGTTAGAAACCTAAACTTTAGGAAAAACCAAAACCAAAACACTAGAAAAATTGGATGTGATCAGAGTATTAGGCCTCCTTTCCAAGAAAATTATGCAGAAACATCCCATCCTGAAAGCTGAGAGCAAGACACATAGATTAACCTGATGGGATTAGATGATGAAGGAGCTGTTTTTATGACCCAAGATGATCAGGAATTGCAAAGAGGCGGACAGCTTGACTATCTTAGGCTTTTCCATAGTGCCAATATTACATTCTTCAACTCTTGCATCTAATGGCTGCATCTTTGGCTTCCTAGGGATGTCATTTGAGTCAAAAATATCCTCTAATGGGGTAAGGCCCACTGGGAGGAAGTTGTCTTTGAGTTGTATGATTTCAGTTTCAATGTTACTCATCTCTTCACAGTCCATTTGTTTAATTTGTTGAATGTTTTCATTGTTAAAAATGGTTGGGCTCAGTAGTTGTTTTGCTGTCCTAGGTGACATTGGGTGAGCAGATTGTTGAAACTGTATTTGTGGTTGACATGCTTCATTAAATATTTGTGATTGACTTGCTGTCTCAAGATCAATATTTAATCCTGTGAACTCCTGTTGTAGGGTTAAAAAATTGTTTATTTGCATGTCATTCTCAAATACTTGCCACTCTTTGACATTGTTTGGAATAGAGGGTCTGTACCTGACCTCAGCTGTGAAACAATTATTAGGTTCCAGTGGGAATTTGAAAGTGCTGGCAAATGTTGCCAAGCTATGTGCATGGAGGTTATGGCCCCTTGGAATTTTTGTGATAGCAAACTCATGAAAGGTCTCTAATATTTCGATTACAGCAGCCCTGTAGGATCTCAGCCTCTTGTCATTAGTGACAAAATTGCCTTTTACTTGTTGAATGACCAGATCAGAGTCTCCCATGATGGAGAGGCTAGGTGCTTGTAATGATTTTGCAATCTTGAGGCCTAGTAATAGAGCTTCATATTCTGCCATGTTGTTGGTGCATCTAAAATTCAATCTGTAGGCCTTGCCTGTTGCGTAGCCTTTCTCTTTGTTATGTATCCATACTCCAGCTCCTGCTCCTAGCTTGTTAACCGAGCCATCAAATTATAAGACCCACAAGATGCTTTGCTGTTCAGGAGGTTTGAGGTTCTGTTCATGGGGTGGTAGTGTGAGCATGAGTTGGGGTTTCTTCTCCCATTTGTTTTCTAGGATAGCTTCATCATTTGCCTGACCATCTTTGACCCCTAGGGGAGAGCTAAAGTGTTTTGTTGTACTGATTGCTGTTTTACAGGTGCTACTTGTCAGAATGATGTTTTGTTCTGGTTTAAATGTCTCCGTGCTAATGTGACTGTCCGAGAGGCCTATGCTGTCATTAAAGAGGATGTAAGAGTCTATGTCTGAATGAACTGCATATATTGGGAAATTTTGGGGTTTCTCTTCACTGCTAACCATATACTTCATGAGTGTTTCCCTATAAAGTCTTTTTGGTTGTCCAAAGACAGAGATGGTTGCATATGACATGTCTAATTGCAGGGAGCCTTGAAGCTTTGCTCCCCATGATCTTGATAATAGCATCCCATACTTGGGTGGGATATCAGCAACAACAACATCCATCAAAATGGTTTTGTTGGGGAATTGGACCAGAGACACACACAAATCCTTAATTAGACCCAGGCACTTGACTTGACTAGAATCAAAAGAAAACAAGTCTTTGTATGGTCTTGTGATATCTAAGTTTAATCTTTCCATGACTGCTTTTGGCATCAGGTTATGAGAGGCTCCTGAGTCAAACATTGCATTGTGCAGAATTTTGTCATGTACATGTAAGCTGACATAAAACGGTAAAACCCCTGTGACTACTGTTTTTCCATCTACCTCTGGACCAAATAGTAACTCTGGAGTGTCATCTAACACATTTACATCATCTTTGCTATTGGTGAGCTGAAGGGACTTTTTAATCTGTTGTTTGTACATGTCATGCTTTGCTAGCTCTGAGAGGGGAATTGCTACCTTTAACTTGCCAATCTCTACTCCTAGGTCAAAGGGTTTGTCAATTTGCAATTTGGGATCACGGGTAGCAGTTCTTTCTTTGTTTATTACATCTTCTGCTGGGATTTCATCTTGATTTTGGAACCTGCCCCTAATATTGATATCTTGAGGGGAAATATTTGGGTTAGGCTCAGAGGATAAGGTTGCCATGGGTTGTTTTGATGGTGACAGTGGTTCAGTAACCTCTTCAACCACTACTTCCTTTGTAGGCAAGTTTGGCACATGATCAGGTTCAGTGACTGAGCTTTCTTTGGTTTGCTGTTTTTCTTTTATCTTTTCGGGTTGATTTACATTTACAGTCCTACTCCTTAGTTTGTATTGTTTGTGGACTTCATAGACAGCAGTGTCATATCCTTGTTTGAAATCAAAGGATTCCCCTGACTTAGTTTGAAATGTATTGCTTTCATCCTCCTCATGGTCTTCTTGGGTTAAGAATACATGACTTTTGCCATCCAGACCTATTAGATTGATTTCGGGGTCTTCATTTAGCTGATTTGCAGAAGAAGTTTCTGCATAGTTTTCTTGAAAAGGGGGTCTGATATCTTGGTCAGCATTAGTCTTCCCTATATTGGGGTTCTGGACTCTCCTGAAATTTGGGTTTCTAGGAGGATTGTTTTGTGGTGCCTCCCATGATGATTTTCTTTCTACTGATTCCACTCTCTCCCCCAACCTCTTCATGCTATTTAGAATTGCATCTAGCTTTTGGTCAAAACCCGAGGGTTCTTCTTTGAAGCCAGTTTTCTTTTCCAGCTTTGCCCTGTTTCTTTTGGCAATTAGGTTGGCCTCTACAGTGACTGCAACTCTTTGGGCTTCTGCAAGGGTTGGAGGGTCTCTTTCTCTCAACTGATAGGCCATATCAGAGTCAAAACCATCAGGGAAGTTATAAAGGGCCAAATCAGGAGGGGGCCTTAAGTTCTGGGGAATAGCATTGTATATGTTGTTAAACCTAGCACAATATTCCAACACCGTTTCTTGGGGACCTCTTTTAATAGTGTTATATTCACCAAGTATATGGTGTGGATCTCTCTTTTTCTCCCATCTGTTGGTAAATTCCTGGTATAGAACTTCAGAGGTTGCAATGGAATTTGCATTCAAGGATCTAAACCAAGTTCTCACATCCCCAGTTAGGCTTTGGACAAAAATTCTCATTCTAACACTGTCATCATCTATTTCATAGGTCTCAAAGTGGTCTTGCATCTTTTTAGCATGCTGGATGGCTGTCAAAGGGCCATGGGAGTCAAAAAATGAGAGTCTAGTTTGGTAGTCTTGGGGTAGAGCCGGAGCATTGGCTGGAATCTGCAATGGTGCATATCTGTTAGCCATGTTTATAGGGTTAATAGGGTTGATAGGAACAAATGGGACAACTGGGATTACAGGTGTACTGGGGTTAATAGGATGGATAACAAGGGAGAACTGGTTGAGTGAGTATGTGCAGATGGTGAAGATGGAAAGGTAGGACTTTGAGGGGTTGAAGATGAACTAGGGGAGTTGGGTGTGGAACGAAAAAGGACTTTGCAAGGAGTTGGAATGAGGATGGGTTGGTCTGACCTTATATCTGAATCAGCAGGTTTATCCTGCTTGTGCTGTTTCCTTATGTTCTTTGGGATGATATTTGGGTTATCAACAATGATGGGTTGATCAGGGTCAGGGTGTGCCCTAGTATGCCTTGGGTTTCTTTTAGGAGCCAGCTTCTAAGTGTTCTTTCAGAACTTTATACAGAAGTTTTGTATTTACAAGGGCAAAATAAGAACTCTGGAATGACTATATATGTTTCAAGGCTAGGATAAGTTTCCCTAGTTAGCTCTTCCCTAAGACTGCCCCTGTATTAGAGAAACAGTCCTAAGATGTCTTGGCTAGCTTCAGGCTTGATGAAAGCTTTGGAAGATAGATAGTGATTGAATAGTCTTATCCCCAGCGGAGTCGCCAATTATGTTAACACCCAGGTTGTTCCCTATGACTCCCAAGGGAATACGGCCGGGGTAACCACTAACCAATCTTTTAATCACTGTTTCTAGCCAAACAGTGATCAGAGAGGGCTCTCTCTTTATGATTTATATCTACAGTGATGGTGTTTTAGGCTAGGTATTGAGTACAGGTTATGTTTGTGTTTCGGTTGATGTAATTCCCTTAGACTTTAGTGATGTAGTTTTCAGATATGTTGAATATCATTGGGCAATGGAGTCTGTGGCTTGGTGTGTTTGAAACTGTAAGATGAAGGATGGAACGTACAGGGCCTTTTGAGTGCTTCATTAAAACATATTTTTTGGGTAATGACAGGAGACAAGAGAAAACAGAGGTCACAGGGGCAATAGTTGAATCCCTGAAAATGACTGTTACAATAAAAATACAGTTTCGAATTGCAGCAACTAAGAATTACAATTCTTTCACTGTATATGAGGAAAACATATATAATAGCTCAGTTTGAGTCCAGGGTAAACATGGTTAAATCCTGGTACTATCCTTTCACCTTGCTATCAAGTGTAAAACATTAGAACAACAAAGAGAACAAAAGACTCAAAACACATGACAAAGAGATTTGTGAATACTTATAGTTTTATGCAACACCCATGGAATCCCGTAACATGCATCCTTCACCACAAGACATCAAATACACCAAACTTCTGGAAGTTCCATTCCTCCTTTGTATTAATTCTCTGAAAATATTACAGCAGATGGAAGTTATCCAAGAGAAAATTCCAGCAACCCCTTCAGCATCTGTGAAGGGTGTATATATACTAGCGGTGGTCTACAGAAATATCTGAGTTCTGCGTTATCTCAGTCTTTACATTCTCACCAACTCTTTAAGATATTATGTCAAAAATTTATTACACATTTAATACACAGTACAGGCATTTTAATGCTCTGTCAGAAGATATTTAGCTTTATAAGAATAGCTAAGTCGGTCTGAATATTTGGAGTTAATGCATAGAAAACCCGACTGTAGGCTGGTACACTATGTCTCGGACCTGTCAGCTGTGACTTTGACTGCTGCTGGTGGTGAGTGACTGGTCTGGCTGAGTTGGCTCAGCCTCTGCTTTTTCTGTAAATTTAATTCCCAAAATTGCCACTGCGCGTGTCTGCCTTTTTCCTTCTGCGCTATTGGTTCTGGCCTGTCAAAATTATCTGGGTCAAATGCCTCCAGACATCCTGTGTGGGCAGTTGATGTGCCAAAATTGCGCCTAGAGTCTCATCTGCTTCTGTGAATTTGAAGAAATTGGGTGGTGTATCAAACAGATGCTCTATCTCATTCATGAGAAAAAACAGGTTTTCCACCCTGTCATACACCATTTGCCCTGTGGCTGGCCCTGTGTCTGCTGAAGTGCTGGGAGATTTTGCAATCTCTGCTACTGCATGGGCATCAATTCTCTTGTTATAGTTGTCCAGGGTGAGAAGTCTTCCCACGCTGCTCAAAATGTTGGGGAGGCCTCTGTTCTGCAGTGTTACAAATTTCTCCAGGAATTTGTTAATTTCTGTCTGCATGTCCTGTGTTCTCCTCTCCAGGGTCCCAACCAAGTTTCTCAATGTAACAACTCTCTTGGCTATGGCAATTGTTTCTGTCCTGTTGTTGATTCCCATGGTAGCCAATTGAGTGCTGGTCTTGTAATTCAGGATATTGATCATCCTGGTAGCTGCTTCTGGCATGTGTCCAAGGCTTGCCCTGGCTCTCTGTATCTCCTTGTTTGCTTTGGTGATGAGCACCATTTGCTCATCCATAGTCTCAATATATTGCCACTGGTTGGCAATGGATCTTCCAATGTTGCTCCATAATACTGCTTTCATCTGAGCAGTTACCTTTTCCAATGCAAGCTCTTTTTCCAGCTCAGCAATCCTTCTCTTAAGGGTTTTCACCTCTCTCTCCTTGGCTGCCTCATTTTGTTTGCTTTTATCAAATTTCTCATTAACATTAGCCAAGTTCTGTTTGAGCCCATCCAGCTCTTTCATTTGAGCTTCCATAGCTCGGATCTCTGCTTGTAGCTTCTGCATGTCTAAGCTAGCAGCTTGCTCTGATGTTGTTGTGGGGGCTGTGGATGGTGCTGTAGCTCCTGTTTGCTGAGGAGGAGGAGTGATGATCGGAGGTGCTTCCTCAAGATTTATTATTAATGGAGGAGGCTGGGAGGATTGACCTTCCCCTTTCTGTTTCATGGCTTCTTGTAGTGCTGCCTTTGCAGCTTCAGTTTGTCCTAGCTGGTCTTGAGTCCTAACCAGCTCTTTGTATAAGGATACCAGCAGGTCTGTGGTATCTTTTTCTTGCCGTTGCTGGGCAACTTCATCTGTTTGTGGATGGATGGTGGCCGGGAGTTTGATTTTCTTTCTTAGGGCTGCCATGTCTGCATCCCTTATTTTCAGCAGTTCTTGGATGCCTTTGACATCCTTGGGATCATGTCCAATATCTATGATTACCTCCTCCAAGGATTTGATCCTGTTGTCCTTGGCCTGTGAGGATGCTCGTTCCAATTCTAGCTGGGATGATGTATTGTCTAGGCTGCTCTTTAACTTGTAATTTTCCAGTGTCTCATCTGCCAGGGAGGCATACACCATTTCACCTGTTTGTTTGTGTAACTCTATCTTATCCATGGGGTGAATGTCCTTAGCCAGAACTTCCATATTTGTTCTCAAATAGTCTGAGGTGGACTGAGGATGTAGAGTTGTGGGCATGAAATGGCTCATTATCATTTTTCCCTCACTCACATCAAAAGCAGACATTAGTCTCTGCTGGTTGCTGGGAGCTAGTTTTAACAAGTGATCATAGAGTTGCACTTTTATGGGATCACTCCTTCTCTTGATTTCTATGAACTGCTGCTTTATACTTGAGTGCCCCTCTCTATGCTGGCCAGAAGAGCTGACCTCTCCTCCCATTGTCATATCTGGTCCTCTTTGAGATGAGCTGGCCGAGAGTTCTCCACTGGGTGGGCCCATGCCCATGGCCTGCCTTATTGCTATGTCCTCCTCTTGGGAGTCATTCAATCTTTGTCTCTTCTCTCCTCTGATAAAGGATGAAGTCTGGGGAGTCTCTCTCTCTCTCTTTCTGGTTAAGTCCTCCTTCTGAGGTGTTTGGAGGACTGAGTTGTCCACATTGATGTCTGTTCTTGGAGGCAACTCTGTTTGGGGCTGCTGTTCTGTAGAACCGGGCAAATCTGTCTCTTTATCTTGCTGTAATGGCTGCTGCCCACTAGTTTGTGGTTTATCTTGTTGCTGCCCCAACTCCTGCTGTTCCATTTCTTCTTGCTGCTGTAGCAATGTATCAACCTGTTCTTCTGTTAATATAGGTGGCTGTTCCACCTGTTTGCCTTTGTCTTTGCTTGCTGCTTGGGTTATCTGCTCGGCAGTTCGCTGTTGTGTTGCTGGTGTTGTGGTGGCTGCCCCAATTTGCCTCCTGTAGGAAATAGGCACCTGTCCACAAGTTTCCAAGTCAGCTTGTTTTTGGACATTTCTAGCCTCTTGCTCAAGTATTTCTTCATTAGTCATTTGCTCTACTAATGTGCCCTCTTCCCAATCTGGTGCATTTGCATATTTTTCAATTTCAGGTAATCTTGCATGAGCATAGTTGCCTAACTTATACCTGATCCTCCTGAGGGAAATAGAGTGGTTAGGGTCATATGGAATCCACTCAAAACTAGTTTTCAACTGGAGTCCTTCCAGGATCCTGTCTGCCTCTTTCCAGCCTTCCTCCTTCCTGTTGTATAAGAAGGGACCTAGCTGATTTCTCACTTTCAACTGTGATTTCTTGTTTCTACTCTGAAAGTGTAGGTAATCTGAGTTCCCAAATTGCCTGAAATATTCTAAGGCAAACAGTCTCATGGGAACGTACCTTGGCAGCCTAAATGGATTTAATTCACATCCATACACCCTAATGACTGTGTGATTCTGGTAGAAGTACCAGTTGCCGATGTTGTAAAGCTTGTTCAAATGAAGAATTCTCTTCATGTCATCGGTCAGTCTAGGAGGAGGGGCACCTTGCAGCACTGTTAGGGCTGGATGAACAAATAAATCAATAAACTCACAGTTTGTATAAGGTGATACTGAGGTACAATGGAACACAGGGGTCCAAAAAACAACTGATCTTGGGGTTCCTTGGGCGTTGAGTGGCCTCAAAGGGACATAGAAGGTAGCTGGCTGGTTGAACAAGAACAGATGGTATATGTAGGAGGTGTATCTGAACAGCCTCTCCCTCTTCAAGTTCATGAACTGGTCATGAATCTTCTCAGCTATATAAGTTGCATAATCATAGTGGATAGCTGGAGGCTTACCCGGGGCAAATATGGACAGCATGGCCAATATGCTGTCATCTACATCTTCCAGTCCTCTGAATCCCAGGACATATCCAATTAAGTCCACCATCATCCTGCCCAACTCATTCAGGTATTGGTACCCAATGGGAGGGGTTCTGACTGCTTCAGAGCTAGGTGTGACAAACAGTTGGTTAATCTTCACAATCTGGTCATTGGATAGGTTATTTCCTCTCTTTATCAAATCTTGCATGGAAAGAGGGGTTAATTTCTTGGCTGTGTGGAAATGCAGCATCTGATTAATACTCTCTGGAGTAATCTGAAACAAAACTAGGCCTGTGGGGCTAATGACTGCCCTTTGGCTGGGGTCATAGCACTCTTGGCAACTGTAGATAAGCTCTGGCATGGGATTAACTTGGGGGAGGTTATATATGGGCAAATTTGATTCCCAAATTCCCAGAATATCTGCTCCACTCATATGCTGGGCTCTCAACTCATTTAACATTAGGATATTATACTTAGTTCCCATAGGAAACCAGTCCAACATCTGGTAATCCATGTCTCCCAGGGGCTTCCATGCCAATTCTTGATGGGGAGCATTGATAGGCTTAATATTAAGAGCAATGGGGGGCTCCATAGCTTGTGAAGGGATAAACTATTGCAATTTGACAAGTGAGTTGGCAAAGACAGACTGCAGATTGCCCTCTGTGGTAAAACTTGATTTTCTGAACTGTCAGAGGGGAATTTACCAGCTAGAAATTGAAATACTGCTGGTAATTGGTTACAGAGACTCTTTTGGGGCCCAATTTAGCTCCTGGTAGTAATTCAGAGGTATTCAGCGGGGCATTAGCCGAGAAAACGCAGGACGAGGGGTTTTCAGATGAATTGCAGTTTGTTACAACTCTGCAGGGAATTTTTGGACTTCACAGAGACAATGGTGGAGGTATAACCCGGTTCTAGCGGTGAAAAAGTCTGTTTTACGGTCCTATTATGCCTGTGAGCAGTTTAGAGCAGAATGCAGGTCGTATGGAGGGCAGGGCAGGGTAAATACCTGTAACTGTTGGAAATAATACTGAGGGGGGGGGGGGAATCAGTATTATCTAGCAATTTACCAAATCTTCCTTATTTGATCTTTTGAAATATTCTTGCATATCAGTACCATAAAACAATGAGCATGAATAAAGAAAATAGACAGTCACATCAAGGAACACAAGATGTAAGGTGGAAACCCAATGCGGGAGAAAAACCACCTGCTGCAATAATGTCTCTATCTTCTTTCAAGAAATTCTTTTTACAATGATTTTGTACTGGTGCAGTCCTTTACCAGCACGCAGGCTGCAACCTGCAAAGAGCTACAACTCTTTCTCGTTTTCCAGACTTCTCCTGGAAGGGAGCTACAACCCCCTACTTCTTTTTCAAAATGATCAACAAGTATACAACAGATACAGTCTACTACAGATATCAGATCAGTAATTACTGAAACAACCCAGAACACCTTATGAACAGAAATATACAGTTAACAGATCATCTTGAGACAGGGACGCATATTTTCTTTCTGTGGCCTGCGACTGGACGCAGTATACCTTATGCTGTTCTGCGTGCAGACGCACTGTTACTTTTGCTTGTCTGCGACCGACGCACACATCAACACTATCGCGCCGCGTCTTTTGCTTCAGGGACGCACCCAATACCACAGTCGCGCCGCGTCCTTTGCTTCAGAGACGCACCCAATACCACAGTCGAGCCGCGTCCTTCGCTTCAGAGACGCACCTGATCCTTTACTGTACTGCGTCCCGGCGCACTTTCCCTTCACTGAATCTGCGTCCCTTTAGATATAGAAGATAAGAGGACTTCAGAACCAACCCAAACACTCAGATCCACAGATCTGATCATGCGCCATATAGATCGTAGTCCTTTAGAAGATTTACCCTTAAAGATATGGACTAGATCACACCAAGAGATGATCAACAAAGATGATGCCTCATCCAAATGAATTCCTCTGCTTTATATAGGCAAGCTTCTCCCCAAAACATGGAACAATACCACGAGCCGACATCATAGAAACACAAAACCGTCGGCTAGATACCACACAAGAAACCCCCACGTGCATTTCTCTGCCTTGAAATGTGTGCACTGGGCGGACGCACCTCCTGAACGGCTGGCCTGCGTCCCTGGACGCGGGTTCTGTATGGTATACCTGCGGGGACGCACGTGCTGAACATATTTCCTGCGTCCTTCTTGATTTATCCCCTGAATGGGTTTGCCATCAAGGACAACACCTGAATCATAATGCCAACAATCTCCCCCTTTGGACTTGATGGCAACCACATAATCTTCAGCTTCATTCTCCCCCTTTGACATCAAGGGCAAAGGGTATGCTCCCCCTATGCTCATGCATCTCCAGATTTGTAACCAGAAATCCATCATGAAGGAGATAGAGACATATTGCAGCTATTTCCAAGATCTCCTTCTCCATAATGCCAACAATGCATTATGTGCTCCCCCTGAGCCTATACCACCAATAGGAAGATGATCAACAGTAAGATGATGCATCAACAACCCCCAGCTTTTGCCTGAGGTATTCAAAGGTGTCCCTGGGCAACGGTTTGGTGAAAATATCAGCAACTTGTTCCTTAGAAGGAACATACTCCAACTTGACCTTCTGTTCAAGTACTTGTTCCCGGAGAAAATGGTACTTGATTGGTATGTGCTTGGTTTTTGAATGCATAACCGGATTCTTTGAGATGCTGATTGCACTTGTGTTGTCACATAAGATAGGAATAGGAGGTGTACAAGTGATTTGATAATCCTGCAAAGTCTGCATCATCCAAAGAAGTTGGGTGCAACAAGATGCAGCCGCAACATATTCCGCTTCAGCTGTAGACAAGGCAATTGAACTTTGTTTCTTGCTGAACCAAGATACCAGTCTAGAACCCATAAAGAATGCACCACCACTTGTGCTTTTCCTGTCATCCACGCTTCCGGCCCAATCTGCATCTGTATAAGCATGAAGAGTGAGATCTGTATCTCTAGGATACCATAGGCCATAATTTTGAGTCCCTTGAAGATATTTGAAGATTCTCTTTACTGCTTGAAGATGAGTCTCCTTTGGATTTGCCTGAAACCTTCCAACTATTCCAACTGCATGCATGATGTCTGGTCGGGTACCTGTCAAATATAGTAAACTTCCAATCATAGATCTGTAGGTTGGTTGATGAACTGCTGCAGATTCGTCATTTGCACTGAGACTACATCCTGTAACCATGGGTGTACATACTGGTTTTGCATCTTCCATGCCATATTTCTTCAAAATCTGCTTGAGATACTTGGTTTGAGATAAAAGGATTCCTCCTTTCTTTTGTTGGATTTGCAAACCAAGAAAGTATGTCAGTTCTCCTAGCAAGGACATCTCAAATTCTTTCTGCATGACTGAGGCAAAGCTTTGACTCATAGCTTCTTCATTACTGCCAAAAATAATGTCATCTACATACACAACAAGTATTAGTAATTTGTCATTTTCAACTTTTATATAAAGATTGCTATCTGCTGAACCTTTTGAAAAACCTTGTTGATGAAGATATTTGTCCAACCGGTAGTACCAAGCCCTTGGAGCTTGTTTGAGACCATAGAGAGCCTTTTTTAATCGGCATACAAGATTTGGATCGTTTCCAAGAATGAAAC
This sequence comes from Pinus tabuliformis, assembly GCA_031772625.1. Classification (NCBI taxonomy): domain Eukaryota; kingdom Viridiplantae; phylum Streptophyta; class Pinopsida; order Pinales; family Pinaceae; genus Pinus; species Pinus tabuliformis. The sequence goes on along the minus strand of CM062819.1, from coordinate 1,659,692,487 downwards.
CATCTGGTTGTTCAATGTACACTTCTTCATCCAAGTCTCCATTCAGAAAAGCTGATTTCACATCCATTTGAAATACTTTGAAGTTTTGACAACTTGAGAGAGCAAGAAACATTCGGATGGCCTCAAGTCTTGCAACAGGAGCAAAAGTTTCTTCAAAGTCTATCCCTTCTTGCTGTGCATACCCTTTACAAACAAGTCTGGCTTTGTTTCTAATTACTTCTCCATTTTCATTCAATTTATTTTTGAAAACCCATTTTGTTCCGATAACATTCTTATCCTTTGGTCTAGGAACCAGCTCCCAAGTATTGTTCTTTTCGATTTGCTCAAGTTCTTCATCCATTGCTTTCACCCAACATTCATCTTTGCATGCTTCTTTCACATTTTGTGGTTCAGTAGAGGAGAGTAATGCCAAATAACTTGAAGCTTCTGCAACTGTTCTTCTAGTTTGTATACCTGCTTCCTTTTGTCCCATGATCTGAGATTCTGGATGGTTCTTTTGAACATATCTGGATGGAGTCTTTTCTTCTATTCTTGTTCTTTCTACTGCTTCTTCGTGAGGTCCGTCTTGAAATTGTTCTTGCGGTTCTTCTTCTTCATCATTCTGTCTTTGAGGGTAGCTTTCATCTTCTTCAATGTCTTCACGATGTATTTGCCTAGGAATGTATCCTTTTTCATCAACCACTACATCAATGCTTTCAACAATTCTGCCAAGTCTTTTATTGTAGCATTTGTATGCTTTGCTATGTGGAGAGTAGCCAAGAAGAATTCCTTCATCTGCTCTAGGATCAAGTTTGCCAAGCTGCTCCTCAGTATTTTTGATATAGCATTTGCTCCCAAAGATTTTGAAGTGCTTTACTGAAGGAGTTTTACCACTCCAGAGCTCATGAGGAGTTTGAGTGCTGTTCATTTGGACATTTGTCTTGTTGAGAATAATAACTGCCGCATGTGCAGCTTCACCCCAGAAGGTTGCAGGAGTTCCTGATTCATCAAGCATAGCACGAGCCATTTGCTGGACTGTTCTGTTCATTCTTTCCACTACTCCATTTTGCTGAGGAGTTCTAGCTGTAGAAAATTCTCTCCTTATTCCATGTTCATCACAGAAATCGAAAAATTCATTTGAAGTAAATTCTCCACCTCTGTCGGATCTGAGGCACTTAATCTTGTGACCTGATTCATTTTCAGCCAAGGCTTTGAAGGATTTGAATTTTTCGAAAGCTTCATCTTTGTGCTTCATAAGTCCTAACCAAACAAACCTGGAGAAATCGTCAATAAATAATATCAAGTATTCCTCTCCTCTAGGTGTTCTTTTTCTGAATGGTCCACATACATCTGTATGTACTAGCTCAAGAGGCATACTGGCTGATCCTTCTTTCTCTGGAAAGTTAGTTCTAGTCTGTTTTCCAAACTGACATGATCTGCACATGGTGTTGTCAGGAATTTTGATATCTGGAAGATCGCGAACTGCCTGATATTTGCAAGCTTTCCTTATTTGTGAGAAGCTTAGATGTCCCAATCTTCGATGCCATAACCAGTGCTCTTCATCCTTGCTTAAATAGCATTGTTTTTGTTCTTCATCAAAAATGTATAGATTATTTGAAGTTCTTTTTCCTTTGAGAACTGTTTTACCTGTATCAAGATCACGAACAAGACATCCATTTGATCTGAATATAACCTCGGTTCTTTGATCACACATCTGGCTTACACTTAGAAGATTATGCTTTAGTCCATCAACAAACAAAACATTTCCAGCCTTAACATCTTCTTTTAAAGGAGCAATACCTTTTCCTTTTATAGTTGCAGGAGTATCATTTCCAAAAGAGACTTTCTTTCCCTTTTCTAAATTAGAATAAGATTCAAGTTTTTCTTTATCACCTGTCATGTGCTTTGAACATCCACTGTCAATGTACCATAGATTTTCTTGTCCTTCTGCATAGAATGCTATCCCACATCTTTCTGTTTGAGGTTCCTTTATTTTCCATGTTTTGGTGCCTGAGGTTTGTTCCCTTTTTTGTTCTTGTACCTTTCTTTCCGGAAACCTGTTTCTACATTCAACATCTTCATGTCCAAAATTATTGCAAATAGAGCATTCAACTTCATTTTCAAGAGCTGAAAAATTGTTATAGGTCCTTTTTGTATTCCCTGTCATGCTTCTTTGTTTTTGAGCTTCCCTAGTCATGATTGTTTTATACGCAACACATTGGGCTGCTTTGTGACCAAAGTTATGGCAAGAAAAGCATTGTCCATTGAAGAAGTTTCTGCGATTATTGAATCTACCAGCCGACTGATTGTAATTTCTATTTTCATCTATTCTTGAACCAAATTGAGAAGGTTTTACCTGTGGCTGGTTGTGGCTTTTGTTCACCCTTAAGCTGGATTGCCCCTGATAGTTTGAAGTTCGTCCCTGCTTTACCTGATGATCTTCCTTGTGTTCTTGCTCATTTCTTCTTGCTGCATCAAGATAACTTTTTGAAGTGGAAGCTTGAGAAGTTTCTCCATTGTAGCCCAGACCTGTCTTATTTAGAGGAGATCGCTGCACACTGATAATCTCATTCAACGTTTCAGATCCTTTGACAAACTTGAGATTAATAGTTTTTGTTTTCTCAATTTCTTTTCTAAGACCAACAATTTCACCTTCTAATTTTTCAAGATGTTTTTCCTTTTCATCAATCTGAAATTGTAGAGTATCAATAATCATGTTCTTTTCTTCTATACATCTCTTGAGTCTAGTAATTTCATCATAAAGGTTATCCACATCTATAGCATCCTCATAATTATCATCTTCAAATGCCATTAACAATCTATATTTGTTACCTTGTTCATCTTCATCACTGTTTGATAAGCCATCGCTATCTTCATGGGTGTAGTAGCTTTTCTTATTTGTACCCTGTTTCTTGTTCCATCTAACTGGTTCCTTTCCTTTATCCTTATAAGAGCATTTTGCAGCATAATGACCTACTCTTCCACAAGCAAAACATTTGAAAGGTAGCTTACCTCTGAACCTTCCAGAACCCCTTTGAAGATTTCTGACAAAGTTTGATTCTTCTTCCTCTTCTTCTGGAACATGACATGCTTCATAGTGATCTTCTTTGCCTGATGCTTTAAAAGCAGCTTCCCTTCTGTCTGATGGACCTCCCTTTCTCATTTCATAAGCAGTTAGAATTCCATGCAGCTGAGACATAGTGAGAACACGGAGATTTTCCTTTTCTTCTACTGCAGATACTTTAGATTCAAATTTGGGAGATAAAGATCTTAGAATCTTTTGAACTACTATAGTCTCTTTTATTTCTTCACCCAAATTTTTCATACAATTAACAATCTCATCTACTCGAAGAAAATAATTAGCCACACTTTCATCATTATACATCTTGAGAGTCTCATATTGAATCCTGAGAGTTTGAAGTTTAGCTTCTTTTACCTGTTCATCTCCTTCATAGCTAGTGATCATTTTGTCCCATATCTCTTTTGCTGATTTGAAGTGCATGACCTTCATGAACTCTGTTTGAGATATACTTCCTAATAGAGTACTGACTGCTTTTGCATTTGTTTCATACTGCTTTTTCTCAGCTGGATCTGTAGGAGTAACTGAAGGAAAGGCATAGCCTGATTCTACAATGTTCCAAACTTCTGTACCAAGAGATTGAAGATATGCAGTAACTCTTACCTTCCAATAATTGAAGTTTGTCCCATCGAAGACGGGTGGCCTGATTGATGCTTCTCTCTCGTAGTTGCTCATGATGAACGATCTACCTTCAAGCGATCAAGCTGTTTTGAAGGACCTGCTCTGATACCAATTGTTGGAAATAATACTGAGGGGGGGGGGGGAATCAGTATTATCTAGCAATTTACCAAATCTTCCTTATTTGATCTTTTGAAATATTCTTGCATATCAGTACCATAAAACAATGAGCATGAATAAAGAAAATAGACAGTCACATCAAGGAACACAAGATGTAAGGTGGAAACCCAATGCGGGAGAAAAACCACCTGCTGCAATAATGTCTCTATCTTCTTTCAAGAAATTCTTTTTACAATGATTTTGTACTGGTGCAGTCCTTTACCAGCACGCAGGCTGCAACCTGCAAAGAGCTACAACTCTTTCTCGTTTTCCAGACTTCTCCTGGAAGGGAGCTACAACCCCCTACTTCTTTTTCAAAATGATCAACAAGTATACAACAGATACAGTCTACTACAGATATCAGATCAGTAATTACTGAAACAACCCAGAACACCTTATGAACAGAAATATACAGTTAACAGATCATCTTGAGACAGGGACGCATATTTTCTTTCTGTGGCCTGCGACTGGACGCAGTATACCTTATGCTGTTCTGCGTGCAGACGCACTGTTACTTTTGCTTGTCTGCGACCGACGCACACATCAACACTATCGCGCCGCGTCTTTTGCTTCAGGGACGCACCCAATACCACAGTCGCGCCGCGTCCTTTGCTTCAGAGACGCACCCAATACCACAGTCGAGCCGCGTCCTTCGCTTCAGAGACGCACCTGATCCTTTACTGTACTGCGTCCCGGCGCACTTTCCCTTCACTGAATCTGCGTCCCTTTAGATATAGAAGATAAGAGGACTTCAGAACCAACCCAAACACTCAGATCCACAGATCTGATCATGCGCCATATAGATCGTAGTCCTTTAGAAGATTTACCCTTAAAGATATGGACTAGATCACACCAAGAGATGATCAACAAAGATGATGCCTCATCCAAATGAATTCCTCTGCTTTATATAGGCAAGCTTCTCCCCAAAACATGGAACAATACCACGAGCCGACATCATAGAAACACAAAACCGTCGGCTAGATACCACACAAGAAACCCCCACGTGCATTTCTCTGCCTTGAAATGTGTGCACTGGGCGGACGCACCTCCTGAACGGCTGGCCTGCGTCCCTGGACGCGGGTTCTGTATGGTATACCTGCGGGGACGCACGTGCTGAACATATTTCCTGCGTCCTTCTTGATTTATCCCCTGAATGGGTTTGCCATCAAGGACAACACCTGAATCATAATGCCAACAGTAACTCGACGTGCAGAAGTCGTGATAAGGTGTACTGCAGTTGCTGGAGTGGTCGCCTTTGTTGAATTTACAGGTTGGCGGAAATCCGGGCAGAAACGGTTAAACAGAGAGTTCAGCAGACAAAACGATGAAATGGTGAAAAAACGCGTGAAATTTGGTTAATATGAGATTTTTACCCATTTGGCGCTTTTTTTTACGATGACGTCAGCATGACGTCATTGGTGGGTCACGGTGATGTGACGTCAGCTGACGTCATCGGGGAGGACGTGGCGGAAGACGACAGGTCAACGGGGGTGAGGTGGCAGTCCAGTCAGCGGTGAGCTGGACGCGTGGTGGAGGCGGGTACGAGACGTGGCAGACAGGTCAACGGGGACGGGCGGAGGTGAAACCGTGACGGTCATGGTTAAGGCTCTAACCGTCACGGTTTCTCGGGGCGGTTAGAGTACGGCGCCCAGGGTGTCAGAGGGAGCTCCGAGATGGTCCATCGGGCGACGCGTGGCGGAGGAGTGACGAGGCGCAACGTCATGTTCTCGGGAGTTAACGTGCGGACGTGGATAGCGCTCCGATATTGTTGTGGGCCATCGGATCTGGAAGGCTTGATCCGACGGCTGGCGGAGGTGTAAGGTGCACGGCGGATAGGGCGGCGGAAATATTAACTGTTTGTGGGTTTTTTGACATGGTTTTCAAATGTTTCAACTTCTGACCACCCGCGCTTGCATTTGGGGGCGTGCTGAAGGCGGAATTTTGCCTTTTATAAGGTTTGCGGAGGGTTTGTGGGCTAGAGGGGTTTAGAGAGGGGTTTTTACCCATGCAAAGGTATTTTTTGAGGGGAAATGATCTGCAGCAAAGGGAGAGTATCGGAGATAGGTTCACCATGGTGGCCAGATGCCACTATGATCCCTCTTTGCAGATTTCTCGGCTATTATGCCTAGGGGAGGGAATATATAACATTTAGGGCTTTATACACCTTAGTGTTATTACTATTAGGGCAAGGGGTAGAATAAGGGAGTTAAATAGTAGATTTAGGAGTTAGTAAAGTGAAGGAGGGGAATCTTTGAGAAAGGGGATGTTAATGATGGAGTAGAGGGGAAAAAGTGAAGTTAGTGATGCTCTCTGCTGTGAATCCATGAAATTCACCACCTTTTTTGCTGATATGTCCATTGCCTTGGCAAAATATCTTTGACAACTATGTAATGGTGAACCTGTCCTTTCTGCAACCACAACTGCCTACCCAACTATTTCACCTAACATTTTTTAGTTTCTTCTTGGAGGGGCACTTAGACTTGCAACCCTCAATTGCCCTTTCTTTTCTTTGGCTTTTTCATTTTTTACTCTATCTGCTTCTACCCTTATCTCTTCCAAGGTCCCAGATTAGGCTTTTGGGAACCTTTGTTTCTCTACCTGAACTACTTATCTGCCAAGATTAAGCTATTTGGACAGACTTCTTTCTCTATTCTATAACTCAAAATTGAAACATGGCATGATCCAGCTTGAACTGTTGAATCATCCACAAAATTTGTAATAAGGTCCTCAATATTTGAAGTATTTCATACACCTCTGATTTCCTGGAAATATGGGATCTTTGTAGTAACAAAGCAGAGCATATTTGGATTTTCAATAATCAATCATGAAATATGAAACCTATTACTATAGGTATCCAACAGTGGCTCCACATGGGGATGGTTTTTCTTTTGAAAGACCAAGAACAGCAGGTCAGATTGCCTTGTTGCTCGATTGTCCATCTTAATCTTTGAGCTCTGATACATGTAACCTGTCAAAATTGTGTGCTTTTTGATGGGGAACCTCTGGTTCTATGTGCCTATTGCTGCTAGGTGCAACACTTGGAAAACCTCTTCTTACAAACTAAAAATAGAAAACATATATAGGCCTGAATATATACAATGAACCTTTGGATCCTTATCATAGTGGACCATCATAATAGTGCTTCAGCATCCTGCCATTGACAGGACCTTCATCCAGTTCAGTTACAGTCAAACTTTTAAGGAAATAAGTGTTATTACCTTGCACTGCTTGGACAGCAAATGGTCCTTTCCACAAAGAATCAAATTTCCCATGTTTCCCTTTCTCTTCTCTTCTTGCATCCCACTTTAGAACTTTGTCTCCCATATTGAAATCTTCTGCTTTGGTTCTTCTGTCAAAGGCCTTTTTAAGTTTTTCCTGTAGTATTTGCACTCTGCTGAAAACTTGTTCTCTGGTCTGCTGCAAACAGATTATCTGGTTGATCCTTCTTTGCATATCATTTGGCTCTGCTTGACTTTCTTGTAGAAGTTTCATAACTGGCACCCCTAGTGATGAGGGAAATCTGGCCTCTAATCCATAAACTAACTCATATGGGCTGGTCCCAATTGATCTTTTGGTGGTTAATCTGTCTGCCCATAAAGCATTTACTAGCTTCTTGTGCCAGTTCTTTTTGTTCTCTTCTAGCACTTTCTTTATGATGTTTATCAAACTTTTGTTTGATGATTCAGCAAGACCATTTCCCTGAGGATAGTAAGTTGTAGAATGGCCCAAAGTAATGTGAAATTTATGACAGAAATTTATCATTTTCTTGGATTTGAAGGCAGCAGCATTGTCTGTTATTATCTTCTCTGGGCAGCCAAATCTAGCCAGTATATTGTTTTCTAAAAATTGAATGATCACTGAGTCATTTGCTTGTCTGCATGGGGCAGCTTCAATCCACTTGGTGAAGTAGTCTGTTGCAGTCAAAATCCATCTGTGTTGTCCTGAAGATGAGGGATGAATCTCTCCAATGAAATCCAAGCCCCATTGTTGAAAAGGTCTTTCTGTTGAAATGGGCCTCAAAGGAAGTGGCAGCAACTGTCTTCTGCCTTCAAACAGCTGGCACTTGTGGCATGATGTTGTGAATTTCTTCACATCTGAGAACATGGTGGGCCAGTAATAACCGGCCCTTAATATTTTGTCTACAGTGGACTTCCAGTATAGATGTCCACCACAGTCTCCAGCATGGAATTCTTGCATAATTTTATCAGTTTCATTCTCAAGAAGACAGTGCAGCAAAATACCTTCATGGTTTTTCCAGAGTAGATTCTCATCTAACACACAAAATTTGGATGTTTTCATTTTTAGGAACCTAGACTTAGTTCTGGACAGTCCTGGGGGAGCACACAGGTTTTGTAACACATAACAGATATCAGAGTACCATGGAGATTGTTCAAAGGCTACATTGATCTTTGGAGTCGCCAGCTCTGTTTCACTGTCCAGTTGGTTGATATCTAAGGCTTGGAAATTTGATTCTGTCATTAACTTAGCCAAACCTTGCCCTTTAATCAACTTTGTAGGTTTTATTTCAATGTCAAATTCAAGTATGTTTGCAATCCATTTTCCTCTTCTACCCTCTAGGTTTTCTTGGGTGAGAATGTCTTTGACAATAGGACTTGGTACATAAGCCACAACATGAGAGTAAAGGATGTAAATCCTAAAATCTTTGATAGCTTTGATTAAGGCATAGGCTTGTTTTTCCATTATTTGATACTTCAAAGGAGCCTCTCTAAGAGCTCTGCTGAAAAAAGCAATGGGCTTTTCATTCCCTTGGTCATCTTTCTGCAATAATACAGCAGCAATAGTATGCTGGGAGGAAAAAGAAAAAATGATAAAGTCTCTATCAAACTGAGGATTAGTTAATACCGGGGTTTGGGTTAAAGCCAGTTTTATGCTTTCAAAGGCTTGCTTTGCTTCCACAGTCCACTTGACCTTTGAGTCTTTTTTTAGCATATTGTTTAGTAGTCTGATCAATTCTGCTAAATTTGGGATGAACCTTCTTAAAAAGTTGAGTTTTCCTAAGAATCCTTGCAACTCTTTAACATTCCTAGGGTGGGGAATTTGTAGGATTGCTTGTATCCTGTCTGGATCAATTCTAATGCCATCTTTTGAAATGATGTGTCCTAAGAGTTTCCCTTCTTCCAAACCAAATAAAGACTTCTTGGGGTTTAAGGAGATGCCATATTTTCTGCATGTTATGAAAATCTGTCTTAAATGTTTCAAATGTTCTTGGTCAGATTTTGAGAAGGGTGTAAGATCATCTAAGTAAATGACCAAGAAATCATGAATTTCTTTTGCAAAAGCAATGTCCATTGCTCTTTGAAATGTTGCCCCTGCATTCTTCAATCCAAAGGGCATTTTCACATACTTGAAAGTTCCCCATGGGGTAGTAAATGCAGTTTTGTCTTGATCATCAGGGTGCACTAAAATTTGATTGAAGCCTGAGAATCCATCAAGCAGTGATATCCTTGAGGCTCCTACTACTCTTTGGAGGATGTGGTCCATTTTTGGTAAAGGGTAGTTATCTTTGAGTGAAACTTGATTCAGATTCCTTAAGTCTACACAAAGTCTGATTTCACCAGTTTTCTTTCTGGTAGGGACTAGATTTGAAATCCATTCAGAGAATCTGATTGGTGCTATGATACCGGCTTTGAACATTTTATGTAACTCCTTTTCAATGGAAGGAAGAAGCACAGGATTGATTCTTCTCAATTTTTGTTTGAATGGTTTTTGATTAGGCTTGAGGGGAATGGTGTGCTGTATAACAGAGGTATCATAAGACTTCAAGTCTTCATAACCCCAGGCAAAGACATCTTGGAATTCTTTAAAGAGATCAACATATTTGGGCTTTTGATCGGGGGGCAAAGAGGCGGACAGCTTGACTATCTTAGGCTTTTCCATAGTGCCAATATTACATTCTTCAACTCTTGCATCTAATGGCTGCATCTTTGGCTTCCTAGGGATGTCATTTGAGTCAAAAATATCCTCTAATGGGGTAAGGCCCACTGGGAGGAAGTTGTCTTTGAGTTGTATGATTTCAGTTTCAATGTTACTCATCTCTTCACAGTCCATTTGTTTAATTTGTTGAATGTTTTCATTGTTAAAAATGGTTGGGCTGAGTAGTTGTTTTGCTGTCCTAGGTGACATTGGGTGAGCAGATTGTTGAAACTGTATTTGTGGTTGACATGCTTCATTAAATATTTGTGATTGACTTGCTGTCTCAAGATCAATATTTAATCCTGTGAACTCCTGTTGTAGGGTTAAAAAATTGTTTATTTGCATGTCATTCTCAAATACTTGCCACTCTTTGACATTGTTTGGAATAGAGGGTCTGTACCTGACCTCAGCTGTGAAACAATTATTAGGTTCCAGTGGGAATTTGAAAGTGCTGGCAAATGTTGCCAAGCTATGTGCATGGAGGTTATGGCCCCTTGGAATTTTTGTGATAGCAAACTCATGAAAGGTCTCTAATATTTCGATTACAGCAGCCCTGTAGGATCTCAACCTCTTGTCATTAGTGAAAAAATTGCCTTTTACTTGTTGAATGACCAGATCAGAGTCTCCCATGATGGAGAGGCTAGGTGCTTGTAATGATTTTGCAATCTTGAGGCCTAGTAATAGAGCTTCATATTCTGCCATGTTGTTGGTGCATCTAAAATTCAATCTGTAGGCCTTGCCTGTTGCGTAGCCTTTCTCTTTGTTATGTATCCATACTCCAGCTCCTGCTCCTAGCTTGTTAACCGAGCCATCAAATTCTAAGACCCACAAGATGCTTTGCTGTTCAGGAGGTTTGAGGTTCTGTTCATGGGGTGGTAGTGTGAGCATGAGTTGGGGTTTCTTCTCCCATTTGTTTTCTAGGATAGCTTCATCATTTGCCTGACCATCTTTGACCCCTAGGGGAGAGCTAAAGTGTTTTGTTGTACTGATTGCTGTTTTACAGGTGCTACTTGTCAGAATGATGTTTTGTTCTGGTTTAAATGTCTCCGTGCTAATGTGACTGTCCGAGAGGCCTATGCTGTCATTAAAGAGGATGTAAGAGTCTATGTCTGAATGAACTGCATATATTGGGAAATTTTGGGGTTTCTCTTCACTGCTAACCATATACTTCATGAGTGTTTCCCTATAAAGTCTTTTTGGTTGTCCAAAGACAGAGATGGTTGCATATGACATGTCTAATTGCAGGGAGCCTTGAAGCTTTGCTCCCCATGATCTTGATAATAGCATCCCATACTTGGGTGGGATATCAGCAACAACAACATCCATCAAAATGGTTTTGTTGGGGAATTGGACCAGAGACACACACAAATCCTTAATTAGACCCAGGCACTTGACTTGACTAGAATCAAAAGAAAACAAGTCTTTGTATGGTCTTGTGATATCTAAGTTTAATCTTTCCATGACTGCTTTTGGCATCAGGTTATGAGAGGCTCCTGAGTCAAACATTGCATTGTGCAGAATTTTGTCATGTACATGTAAGCTGACATAAAACGGTAAAACCCCTGTGACTACTGTTTTTCCATCTACCTCTGGACCAAATAGTAACTCTAGAGTGTCATCTAACACATTTACATCATCTTTGCTATTGGTGAGCTGAAGGGACTTTTTAATCTGTTGTTTGTACATGTCATGCTTTGCTAGCTCTGAGAGGGGAATTGCTACCTTTAACTTGCCAATCTCTACTCCTAGGTCAAAGGGTTTGTCAATTTGCAATTTGGGATCACGGTAGCAGTTCTTTCTTTGTTTATTACATCTTCTGGTGGGATTTCATCTTGATTTTGGAACCTGCCCCTAATATTGATATCTTGAGGGGAAATATTTGGGTTAGGCTCAGAGGATAAGGTTGCCATGGGTTGTTTTGATGGTGACAGTGGTTCAGTAACCTCTTCAACCACTACTTCCTTTGTAGGCAAGTTTGGCACATGATCAGGTTCAGTGACTGAGCTTTCTTTGGTTTGCTGTTTTTCTTTTATCTTTTCGGGTTGATTTACATTTACAGTCCTACTCCTTAGTTTGTATTGTTTGTGGACTTCATAGACAGCAGTGTCATATCCTTGTTTGAAATCAAAGGATTCCCCTGACTTAGTTTGAAATGTATTGCTTTCATCCTCCTCATGGTCTTCTTGGGTTAAGAATACATGACTTTTGCCATCCAGACCTATTAGATTGATTTCGGGGTCTTCATTTAGCTGATTTGCAGAAGAAGTTTCTGCATAGTTTTCTTGAAAAGGGGGTCTGATATCTTGGTCAGCATTAGTCTTCCCTATATTGGGGTTCTGGACTCTCCTGAAATTTGGGTTTCTAGGAGGATTGTTTTGTGGTGCCTCCCATGATGATTTTCTTTCTACTGATTCCACTCTCTCCCCCAACCTCTTCATGCTATTTAGAATTGCATCTAGCTTTTGGTCAAAACCCGAGGGTTCTTCTTTGAAGCCAGTTTTCTTTTCCAGCTTTGCCCTGTTTCTTTTGGCAATTAGGTTGGCCTCTACAGTGACTGCAACTCTTTGGGCTTCTGCAAGGGTTGGAGGGTCTCTTTCTCTCAACTGATAGGCCATATCAGAGTCAAAACCATCAGGGAAGTTATAAAGGGCCAAATCAGGAGGGGGCCTTAAGTTCTGGGGAATAGCATTGTATATGTTGTTAAACCTAGCACAATATTCCAACACCGTTTCTTGGGGACCTCTTTTAATAGTGTTATATTCACCAAGTATATGGTGTGGATCTCTCTTTTTCTCCCATCTGTTGGTAAATTCCTGGTATAGAACTTCAGAGGTTGCAATGGAATTTGCATTCAAGGATCTAAACCAAGTTCTGACATCCCCAGTTAGGCTTTGGACAAAAATTCTCATTCTAACACTGTCATCATCTATTTCATAGGTCTCAAAGTGGTCTTGCATCTTTTTAGCATGCTGGATGGCTGTCAAAGGGCCATGGGAGTCAAAAAATGAGAGTCTAGTTTGGTAGTCTTGGGGTAGAGCCGGAGCATTGGCTGGAATCTGCAATGGTGCATATCTGTTAGCCATGTTTATAGGGTTAATAGGGTTGATAGGAACAAATGGGACAACTGGGATTACAGGTGTACTGGGGTTAATAGGATGGATAACAAGGGAGAACTGGTTGAGTGAGTATGTGCAGATGGTGAAGATGGAAAGGTAGGACTTTGAGGGGTTGAAGATGAACTAGGGGAGTTGGGTGTGGAACGAAAAAGGAATTTGCAAGGAGTTGGAATGAGGATGGGTTGGTCTGACCTTATATCTGAATCAGCAGGTTTATCCTGCTTGTGCTGTTTCCTTATGTTCTTTGGGATGATATTTGGGTTATCAACAATGATGGGTTGATCAGGGTCAGGGTGTGCCCTAGTATGCCTTGGGTTTCTTTTAGGAGCCAGCTTCTAAGTGTTCTTTCAGAACTTTATACAGAAGTTTTGTATTTACAAGGGCAAAATAAGAACTCTGGAATGACTATATATGTTTCAAGGCTAGGATAAGTTTCCCTAGTTAGCTCTTCCCTAAGACTGCCCCTGTATTAGAGAAACAGTCCTAAGATGTCTTGGCTAGCTTCAGGCTTGATGAAAGCTTTGGAAGATAGATAGTGATTGAATAGTCTTATCCCCAGCGGAGTCGCCAATTATGTTAACACCCAGGTTGTTCCCTATGACTCCCAAGGGAATACGGCCGGGGTAACCACTAACCAATCTTTTAATCACTGTTTCTAGCCAAACAGTGATCAGAGAGGGCTCTCTCTTTATGATTTATATCTACAGTGATGGTGTTTTAGGCTAGGTATTGAGTACAGGTTATGTTTGTGTTTCGGTTGATGTAATTCCCTTAGACTTTAGTGATGTAGTTTTCAGATATGTTGAATATCATTGGGCAATGGAGTCTGTGGCTTGGTGTGTTTGAAACTGTAAGATGAAGGATGGAACGTACAGGGCCTTTTGAGTGCTTCATTAAAACATATTTTTTGGGTAATGACAGGAGACAAGAGAAAACAGAGGTCACAGGGGCAATAGTTGAATCCCTGAAAATGACTGTTACAATAAAAATACAGTTTCGAATTGCAGCAACTAAGAATTACAATTCTTTCACTGTATATGAGGAAAACATATATAATAGCTCAGTTTGAGTCCAGGGTAAACATGGTTAAATCCTGGTACTATCCTTTCACCTTGCTATCAAGTGTAAAACATTAGAACAACAAAGAGAACAAAAGACTCAAAACACATGACAAAGAGATTTGTGAATACTTATAGTTTTATGCAACACCCATGGAATCCTGTAACATGCATCCTTCACCACAAGACATCAAATACACCAAACTTCTGGAAGTTCCATTCCTCCTTTGTATTAATTCTCTGAAAATATTACAGCAGATGGAAGTTATCCAAGAGAAAATTCCAGCAACCCCTTCAGCATCTGTGAAGGGTGTATATATACTAGCGGTGGTCTACAGAAATATCTGAGTTCTGCGTTATCTCAGTCTTTACATTCTCACCAACTCTTTAAGATATTATGTCAAAAATTTATTACACATTTAATACACAGTACAGGCATTTTAATGCTCTGTCAGAAGATATTTAGCTTTATAAGAATAGCTAAGTCGGTCTGAATATTTGGAGTTAATGCATAGAAAACCCGACTGTAGGCTGGTACACTATGTCTCGGACCTGTCAGCTGTGACTTTGACTGCTGCTGGTGGTGAGTGACTGGTCTGGCTGAGTTGGCTCAGCCTCTGCTTTTTCTGTAAATTTAATTCCCAAAATTGCCACTGCGCGTGTCTGCCTTTTTCCTTCTGCGCTATTGGTTCTGGCCTGTCAAAATTGTCTGGGTCAAATGCCTCCAGACATCCTGTGTGGGCAGTTGATGTGCCAAAATTGCGCCTAGAGTCTCATCTTCTTCTGTGAATTTGAAGAAATTGGGTGGTGTATCAAACAGATGCTCTATCTCATTCATGAGAAAAAACAGGTTTTCCACCCTGTCATACACCATTTGCCCTGTGGCTGGCCCTGTGTCTGCTGAAGTGCCTGGAGATTTTGCAATCTCTGCTACTGCATGGGCATCAATTCTCTTGTTATAGTTGTCCAGGGTGAGCAGTCTTCCCACGCTGCTCAAAATGTTGGGGAGGCCTCTGTTCTGCAGTGTTACAAATTTCTCCAGGAATTTGTTAATTTCTGTCTGCATGTCCTGTGTTCTCCTCTCCAGGGTCCCAACCAAGTTTCTCAATGTAACAACTCTCTTGGCTATGGCAATTGTTTCTGTCCTGTTGTTGATTCCCATGGTAGCCAATTGAGTGCTGGTCTTGTAATTCAGGATATTGATCATCCTGGTAGCTGCTTCTGGCATGTGTCCAAGGCTTGCCCTGGCTCTCTGTATCTCCTTGTTTGCTTTGGTGATGAGCACCATTTGCTCATCCATAGTCTCAATATATTGCCACTGGTTGGCAATGGATCTTCCAATGTTGCTCCATAATACTGCTTTCATCTGAGCAGTTACCTTTTCCAATGCAAGCTCTTTTTCCAGCTCAGCAATCCTTCTCTTAAGGGTTTTCACCTCTCTCTCCTTGGCTGCCTCATTTTGTTTGCTTTTATCAAATTTCTCATTAACATTAGCCAAGTTCTGTTTGAGCCCATCCAGCTCTTTCATTTGAGCTTCCATAGCTCGGATCTCTGCTTGTAGCTTCTGCATGTCTAAGCTAGCAGCTTGCTCTGATGTTGTTGTGGGGGCTGTGGATGGTGCTGTAGCTCCTGTTTGCTGAGGAGGAGGAGTGATGATCGGAGGTGCTTCCTCAAGATTTATTATTAATGGAGGAGGCTGGGAGGATTGACCTTCCCCTTTCTGTTTCATGGCTTCTTGTAGTGCTGCCTTTGCAGCTTCAGTTTGTCCTAGCTGGTCTTGAGTCCTAACCAGCTCTTTGTATAAGGATACCAGCAGGTCTGTGGTATCTTTTTCTTGCCGTTGCTGGGCAACTTCATCTGTTTGTGGATGGATGGTGGCCGGGAGTTTGATTTTCTTTCTTAGGGCTGCCATGTCTGCATCCCTTATTTTCAGCAGTTCTTGGATGCCTTTGACATCCTTGGGATCATGTCCAATATCTATGATTACCTCCTCCAAGGATTTGATCCTGTTGTCCTTGGCCTGTGAGGATGCTCGTTCCAATTCTAGCTGGGATGATGTATTGTCTAGGCTGCTCTTTAACTTGTAATTTTCCAGTGTCTCATCTGCCAGGGAGGCATACACCATTTCACCCGTTTGTTTGTGTAACTCTATCTTATCCATGGGGTGAATGTCCTTAGCCAGAACTTCCATATTTGTTCTCAAATAGTCTGAGGTGGACTGAGGATGTAGAGTTGTGGGCATGAAATGGCTCATTATCATTTTGCCCTCACTCACATCAAAAGCAGACATTAGTCTCTGCTGGTTGCTGGGAGCTAGTTTTAACAAGTGATCATAGAGTTGCACTTTTATGGGATCACTCCTTCTCTTGATTTCTATGAACTGCTGCTTTATACTTGAGTGCCCCTCTCTATGCTGGCCAGAAGAGCTGACCTCTCCTCCCATTGTCATATCTGGTCCTCTTTGAGATGAGCTGGCCGAGAGTTCTCCACTGGGTGGGCCCATGCCCATGGCCTGCCTTATTGCTATGTCCTCCTCTTGGGAGTCATTCAATCTTTGTCTCTTCTCTCCTCTGATAAAGGATGAAGTCTGGGGAGTCTCTCTCTCTCTCTTTCTGGTTAAGTCCTCCTTCTGAGGTGTTTGGAGGACTGAGTTGTCCACATTGATGTCTGTTCTTGGAGGCAACTCTGTTTGGGGCTGCTGTTCTGTAGAACCGGGCAAATCTGTCTCTTTATCTTGCTGTAATGGCTGCTGCCCACTAGTTTGTGGTTTATCTTGTTGCTGCCCCAACTCCTGCTGTTCCATTTCTTCTTGCTGCTGTAGCAATGTATCAACCTGTTCTTCTGTTAATATAGGTGGCTGTTCCACCTGTTTGCCTTTGTCTTTGCTTGCTGCTTGGGTTATCTGCTCGGCAGTTCGCTGTTGTGTTGCTGGTGTTGTGGTGGCTGCCCCAATTTGCGTCCTGTAGGAAATAGGCACCTGTCCACAAGTTTCCAAGTCAGCTTGTTTTTGGACATTTCTAGCCTCTTGCTCAAGTATTTCTTCATTAGTCATTTGCTCTACTAATGTGCCCTCTTCCCAATCTGGTGCATTTGCATATTTTTCAATTTCAGGTAATCTTGCATGAGCATAGTTGCCTAACTTATACCTGATCCTCCTGAGGGAAATAGAGTGGTTAGGGTCATATGGAATCCACTCAAAACTAGTTTTCAACTGGAGTCCTTCCAGGATCCTGTCTGCCTCTTTCCAGCCTTCCTCCTTCCTGTTGTATAAGAAGGGACCTAGCTGATTTCTCACTTTCAACTGTGATTTCTTGTTTCTACTCTGAAAGTGTAGGTAATCTGAGTTCCCAAATTGCCTGAAATATTCTAAGGTAAACAGTCTCATGGGAACGTACCTTGGCAGCCTAAATGGATTTAATTCACATCCATACACCCTAATGACTGTGTGATTCTGGTAGAAGTACCAGTTGCCGATGTTGTAAAGCTTGTTCAAATGAAGAATTCTCTTCATGTCATCGGTCAGTCTAGGAGGAGGGGCACCTTGCAGCACTGTTAGGGCTGGATGAACAAATAAATCAATAAACTCACAGTATGTATAAGGTGATACTGAGGTACAATGGAACACAGGGGTCCAAAAAACAACTGATCTTGGGGTTCCTTGGGCGTTGAGTGGCCTCAAAGGGACAGAGAAGGTAGCTGGCTGGTTGAACAAGAACAGATGGTATATGTAGGAGGTGTATCTGAACAGCCTCTCCCTCTTCAAATTCATGAACTGGTCATGAATCTTCTCAACTATATAAGTTGCATAATCATAGTGGATAGCTGGAGGCTTACCCGGGGCAAATATGGACAGCATGGCCAATATGCTGTCATCTACATCTTCCAGTCCTCTGAATCCCAGGACATATCCAATCAAGTCCACCATCATCCTGCCCAACTCATTCAGGTATTGGTACCCAATGGGAGGGGTTCTGACTGCTTCAGAGCTAGGTGTGACAAATAGCTGGTTAATCTTCACAATCTGGTCATTAGACAGGTTATTTCCTCTCTTTATCAAATCTTGCATGGAAAGAGGGGTCAATTTCTTGGCTGTATGGAAATGCAGCATCTGATTTATACTCTCTGGAGTGATCTGAAACAGGACTAGGCCTGTGGGGCTAATGACTGCCCTTTGGCTGGGGTCATAGCACTCTTGGCAACTGTAGATAAGCTCTGGCATGGGATTAACTTGGGGAAGGTTGTATATGGGCAAATTTGATTCCCAAATTCCCAGGATATCTGCTCCACTCATGTGCTGGGCTCTCAGTTCATTTAACATCTGGATATTATACTTAGTTCCCATAGGAAACCAGTCCAACATCTGGTAATCCATGTCTGCCAGGGGCTTCCATGCTAATTCTTGGTGGGGGGCATTGATAGGCTTAATATTGAGAGCAATGGGAGTCTCCATAGCTTGTGAAGGGATAAACTATTGCAATTTGACAAGTGAGTTGGCAAAGACAGACTGCAGATTGCCCTCTGTGGTAAAAACTTGATTTTCTGAACTGTCAGAGGGGAATTTACCAGCTAGAAATTGAAATACTGCTGGTAATTGGTTACAGAGACTCTTTTGGGGCCCAATTTAGCTCCTGGTAGTAATTCAGAGGTATTCAGCGGGGCATTAGCCGAGAAAACGCAGGACGAGGGGTTTTCAGATGAATTGCAGTTTGTTACAACTCTGCAGGGAATTTTTGGACTTCACAGAGACAATGGTGGAGGTATAACCCGGTTCTAGCGGTGAAAAAGTCTGTTTTACGGTCCTATTATGCCTGTGAGCAGTTTAGAGCAGAATGCAGGTCGTATGGAGGGCAGGGCAGGGTAAATACCTGTAACTCGACGTGCAGAAGTCGTGATAAGGTGTACTGCAGTTGCTGGAGTGGTCACCTTTGTTGAATTTACAGGTTGGCGGAAATCCGGGCAGAAACGGTTAAACAGAGAGTTCAGCAGACAAAACGATGAAATGGTGAAAAAACGCGTGAAATTTGGTTAATATGAGATTTTTACCCATTTGGCGCTTTTTTTTACGATGACGTCAGCATGACGTCATTGGTGGGTCACGGTGATGTGACGTCAGCTGACGTCATCGGGGAGGACGTGGTGGAAGACGACAGGTCAACGGGGGTGAGGTGGCAGTCCAGTCAGCGGTGAGCTGGACGCGTGGTGGAGGCGGGTACGAGACGTGGCAGACAGGTCAACGGGGACGGGCGGAGGTGAAACCGTGACGGTCATGGTTAAGGCTCTAACCGTCACGGTTTCTCGGGGCGGTTAGAGTACGGCGCCCAGGGTGTCAGAGGGAGCTCCGAGATGGTCCATCGGGCGACGCGTGGCGGAGGAGTGACGAGGCGCAACGTCATGTTCTCGGGAGTTAACGTGCGGACGTGGATAGCGCTCCGATATTGTTGTGGGCCGTCGGATCTGGAAGGCTTGATCCGACGGCTGGCGGAGGTGTAAGGTGCACGGCGGATAGGGCGGCGGAAATATTAACTGTTTGTGGGTTTTTTGACATGGTTTTCAAATGTTTCAACTTCTGACCACCCGCGCTTGCATTTGGGGGCGTGCTGAAGGCGGAATTTTGCCTTTTATAAGGTTTGCGGAGGGTTTGTGGGCTAGAGGGGTTTAGAGAGGGGTTTTTACCCATGCAAAGGTATTTTTTGAGGGGAAATGATCTGCAGCAAAGGGAGAGTATCGGAGATAGGTTCACCATGGTGGCCAGATGCCACTATGATCCCTCTTTGCAGATTTCTCGGCTATTATGCCTAGGGGAGGGAATATATAACATTTAGGGCTTTATACACCTTAGTGTTATTACTATTAGGGCAAGGGGTAGAATAAGGGAGTTAAATAGTAGATTTAGGAGTTAGTAAAGTGAAGGAGGGGAATCTTTGAGAAAGGGGATGTTAATGATGGAGTAGAGGGGAAAAAGTGAAGTTAGTGATGCTCTCTGCTGTGAATCCATGAAATTCACCACCTTTTTTGCTGATATGTCCATTGCCTTGGCAAAATATCTTTGACAACTATGTAATGGTGAACCTGTCCTTTCTGCAACCACAACTGCCTACCCAACTATTTCACCTAACATTTTTTAGTTTCTTCTTGGAGGGGCACTTAGACTTGCAACCCTCAATTGCCCTTTCTTTTCTTTGGCTTTTTCATTTTTTACTCTATCTGCTTCTACCCTTATCTCTTCCAAGGTCCCAGATTAGGCTTTTGGGAACCTTTGTTTCTCTACCTGAACTACTTATCTGCCACGATTAAGCTATTTGGACAGACTTCTTTCTCTATTCTATAACTCAAAATTGAAACATGGCATGATCCAGCTTGAACTGTTGAATCATCCACAAAATTTGTAATAAGGTCCTCAATATTTGAAGTATTTCATACACCTCTGATTTCCTGGAAATATGGGATCTTTGTAGTAACAAAGCAGAGCATATTTGGATTTTCAATAATCAATCATGAAATATGAAACCTATTACTATAGGTATCCAACATGACTCAAGTCAAGTAAAATGTCTACGGTTGATTAAAGGCCTGTGTGTTACCTTAGTTCAATATCCTGCCAAGAGCATCCTTATTAATATTGTGGTTGCTGACATCCCACCAAAGTATGGCATGCTGTTATCCAGATCATGGAGAGCCAAAATTCATGGATCTTTACAACTTGATATGTCATATGCAACAATTTCCATTTTTGGACAACCGAAGAAGCTGTACTGAGAAACTTTAATGAAATACATGGTGGGTAGCCAGGATCGGCCTCAAAACATTCCTATCTACTCTGTGCATTCTGAAATTGAGTATTTTATCCTGTATAATGTTGATCAAACACAAGAAACTCTTTTAGACAATGTTGATATAGAACCAAAAGAAATTTCAGTTTCAAAACAAGAGGAAATTGTCCAAACTTCAGAATTTCCCACTAAACAAGGTAGTGAAGATGAGGAAAACTTTGTGGAAATGGATGATGTGAATTATGAACATGAGATTTTGTGGCATCTTCAGTTTGATGGGTCAGTTGATAAGTTTGGAGCAAGAGTAGGAGTTTGGATATACAATTCGGAGAATGATCACTTAGAAGGCCATGCATACAAACTAAATTTTAAATGTACTAACAATATGGCCGAGTATGAAGCACTAATTTTAGGTCTTAAATTAGTTAGGAATCTAGGATTTGTAAGAGTTCCTATCATGGGAGACTCTAAACTAGTTATAAACAAATTAATGTTGCATATATGACTAAAGACCCTATATTAAGTTGTTACAGAGGAACCATTGTAGTAATACTAAACATTTTCTTAGAAACCAAGGTCGTTCTAATTACTAGAAAACATAATATACAGGCTCATAGTTTACCAATGTTTGCCAACACCTACAAGTTACCCTTTCAACCTAACCATCAGCACACTACTGAAGTTAGGCATAGACCTGCAATTCCAGATAATTTGAAGAACTAGAAAATATTCGCTGATGAAAAATAGATAAACAACTTCTTAATCTCAGAAGAAGAATTTGTAAATAGCATTATAGATACTGACACATCAATAGATCCTAAAATTAGAAACAAAATAAAAATACATGAGATAGAAGGTGAAGAGATGGATAGATTTCATCCCACTAAATTTACAAAATATGATGTAGAAGACATAGAGCAAGCTAAGATTGGTGAAATAATTAATGAACACACAGAAGTAATCAACCTTAAAAGACAATTTCTTTCCTAAATGATTAACCCCCTTGGAAGATTTGTTTAATTCAAATGATGTTCCTAGAAAGCCTAAAATGGAACCTTTCAAATCTGATATAAAAGAGTGTAATATAGGCACTGATGAAAATCCAAAATTTATCAAACTTTCTAAATCATTACCTCCCACTGAAAGAGTAAAATACATTGAGTTATTAAAAGAATTTCAGGATGTCTTTGCTTGGAGTTATGAGTACCTAAAATCCTATGACATCAGCATCATAAAACACACAATCCCTGTAAACAAAAATCAAAAACCTTTTAGAAAAAAACTTTGAATGATAAATCCTATCCTATTACCTTCAACTTAAAAGGAAATCCAGAGAATGTATGATGCTAAGATAATTGTAACAATCAGAGTTTCTGATTGGGTTTCAAACTTGGTACCAACTAAGAAGAAGACTAGAGAGATCAGACTCTATGTGGACCTTAGGAACCTCAATAGAGTATCACTTAAAGACAATTACCCTCTCCACAAAATGGATCATCTTTTGCAAAGGGTAGTTGGATCAACCAAAATCTCACTATTGGATGGGTTTTCTGGTTACAATCAGATCTTAGTTCATCCTGATGACCAAGCCAAGACTGCATTCACTACTCCTTGGGGCACATTCATGTGTGTCAAAATACCCTTTGGAATAATGAATGCAGGAGCCACTTTCCAAAGGGTTATGGATATAGCCTTTGCCAAAGAAATTCATGACTTCCTTTTGATATACCTAGATGACATTACTATGTTTTCAAAATCTGATAGCCAACATTTGGATCATCTAAGGCGGGTTTTAATTAAACGCAAGAAATATGGAATTTTTAAACCCCAGGAAGTCTTTGTTTGGGTTAGAAGAAGGAAAGTTACTAGGTCATATAATTTCAAAAGATGGTATCCGAATAGACCCTGTAAGAATAGAAGCCATCTTACAGATACAAAATCCAGGGAACATTAGGGAATTACAAGCTTTCTTGGCGAAAATTAACTTTCTTGGAAGATTTATTTCTAATCTAGAAAAATTAATTAGATCACTGAGCAATATGTTGAAAAAAGATTCGACCATTAAATGGATTGTTGAGGCTAAAAAATCCGTTGAAGACATTAAACTAGTCTTAACTAAAACACTAGTTTTGATCAACCCAAAATTCGACAGAGATTTCATCTTATTTTCCTTTACTTCTGAGCATGCAATTGTTGCATTTTTACTGCAGAAAAATGACCAGGCTATGAAAAACCTATTTCTTTCTTTAGCAAAGCCCTAAGAGATGCCCCCTTGAAATATAACATAATGGAAAAAGAAGCCTTTGCTTTGGTCAAATCCATTAAGGATTTTATGGTGTACATTTTATATTCTCATATAGTAGCCTACGTTCCTAATTCAGTAGTCAAAGACATCCTAACTCAGGGTGGTCTAGATGGAAAGAGGGGAAAATGGGTTGCTACTATTATAGAATATGACATAGAAATCAAACCAACTAAGTTAATCAAGGACCAATGTTTAGCCAAGCTCATGTCTCAATCAAATTGTCAGGTCCTGGATATAGACTTTATTTCACAAATAGATAATGAAGAGGAGATGGCAACTCCATTAATTAGCTAGGCCTTTATTGAATCACCATGGTATGCTGATATCATTTGTGTTTTATTGAATTTACAAGATCCTCCTAAATTATCTAAGAGAAAAAGAATATTTTTAAAGGTGAAATCCTTAAAAAAAATTATATTAGACAATGCTTTGTTTTGGATAAATCATGAAGGTATTCTTCTCAACTACTTATTAAAAGATAAATATGACAAATTATTACAAGATTTTCATGTAGGTGACTGTGGAAGGCACCTTAACCATTGCTGATAAGATCCTTAGAGCTGGTTTCTACTGGCCTACCTTGTTTTTGGATGTAAAAATATATGTGACCTCCTGTCACAAATGCCAAATTTTTGAGGGAAAGAAAAAGCTTCTACCTTTACCCCTCAAGCCAATCTCTACTGAAACACCTTTTCAACAATGGGGTTTAGACTTCACTTGTGAAATTCATCCACCTTCCTCTGTCCAATACAAATGGATCCTCAGTACCACAGACTATTTCACAAAATGGATAGAGGTCATACCTTCAAGGCAAGCCACTGACATTATTATCATATCCTTCCTTGAAACCAACATTCTATCAAGATACAGATGTCCAACTAAGCTCATTATTGATAATGAAACAACCTTTAAATCCAAAAGAATGATAGATTTCTGCAATAAGTATCATATAACCCTGGGTCATTCCACAACCTATTATCCTCAAGGAAATGAACTAGTAGAATCCTCAAACAAAAGTCTGGTGAACATCATCAAAAATTTGTTAGAGGACAATAAGAAAACATGGAACAAAAAGCTAGTAAATGTGTTATGGGCAGATAGAGTAACCACTAAGAAATAAATTGGTACCTCTCCCTACCAACTAGTTTATGGGATGGAAGTTGTTTTTCCATCCTCCTCGCCAACACCGGTGATGAAGTTGCTTCAAGAGTTGCAAATTGAACCAAATAGTATCAAAAGAAGAATCAACCAAGCAATACATCTTTAACAAAGCAGGGAGGAAGTATACATTAGATCTCAAGTCATGCTGCAAAAGGACTAAAAAGATTTTTGGCAAGAGAACCAAGGCTGAATATTTCTACCTTGGTGACAAAGTCTAAAAATGGGATTCAAAGAGGGAAGATAAATGTAAACAAGGGAAATTTGATTTCCTATGGAAAGGCCCATATGTCGTTTATGATTTCTGAGGTAATAATGCTTTCTTCTGAAGAGAAATGGATGGTACAGAAGTAGAATGTGGACCAGTGAATGGTTGAATGTTCAAACACTATTTTGAATCTAACTACTGATTTTTTACTTCCCATTGTAGATATTTCGTTTTTCTTCAAAAATATTAGTTTGGATTGGATGGTGATTTTTGAGGTTGAAGCCAGAAGAGAATGCCCTAATCTTTAAGGATTTTCTTTCATAAGTATCAACAATGTAGAGTCGTAGAGGATAATTTTGCAAGGTAACATCAATAGAAATTCAAAGGCTACTGATCTACAGAGATCTTGACATTTCACCAAGAAATGTCATCCCCATGTCGAGCCACTGTTAGGCTCTTATACCAATAGGAGACATAATTTTGATTGACTAAGGTTAAGCCTTGTAATATTTTACATGCCTTTGTTTTCTGCAAATGTTTTCCATATTAAAAAAAAGAAAAATGTAAAGAGGATATGTCCTCAAAGAATAATCAAAGGACAAAAAGAATGAAAATGTAGGAAAGTAATTGAAATATATGAACCCCAAAAGACAAAAAGAGACCATGAAAGTGTGAAAGTCAAAATGCCACTAATTTTATGTACATAGGTAGCGAATAAATATGACCAAACAGTGTAGTCTTGGAAAATCATTAGATAGGTAGAGTGAATAAGACGAGCTCATCAATTTAATCTGAGCCCTTGGAGGATATAAGGTTAGAATTAGATAGTTTGTTTTGTAAAGAAAATAAAAATATTGATAGGGTTTGCTAGCATAAATGCACCCAAATAAAGTGAAGAAAAAATGGTAGGATGAGTAAGTGGGTAAGTAGTAGAAAGGTTGTAGAAATATCATGTCATTTGATACAAAAATAACTTATGTCATTGTTCCAAATGCATCATTTAAATATGCATAGGTGGTAAAAAAAACAAAATCAATGGTTCACAATTTTGGTATACTTATCATCTCTTCATTCATTTTAACCCACATAACACTCACTAACTTCCTTCCATAATAAAAATATTAATACCTATAGTTTTTAAGTCAAAAAGGCTCCAAGAATTTGACTGACTTCTGGTTGGACCAGACCCTCAGCTTGATGACTTAAGAAAGAAAGGTGTTAAGTTCCCCTAAAATTCATTCATCCCCCTCACAAAACCCCTTTCCCTAAGGTTCACTTTTTTTGCCTAGGAAAACCCCTTTATAACTATGTTTTATGTATATAAAGCCACCAATACATTTATCCTAAGTACTAGGTATATGGAAAACACACAACATTTCATATACCTAAGCACAATACCCCTTCCACTCATTTCACTTCATATTAACTTTTTAACTAAATATCTAAAAATCCTGATAAACCCATTATCCCATATATATTTAACTCCCTCATATAAATTAGCCCCACCCCTTAGTTTATCTATAAACTATATTACTACCCCTTATCCCACAAAAGACATTAAAAGCCCATCCTTAGTGTTGTGAGGTAAATCCCCTCTGCGGACAGAGGCGATCCCACTATCCCAAAATGGGAATAGCAACAATCAAATCACGCTACTACACAAGTTCCTAGTTTCATATTAAAAGTGGATTACGAGAACCAACCTGGAGTACAATGCTAATGTCGAAGAAGAGTTGATACTCCCGTTCCCTTGCTCTGGCAGGTCACAATCCTTGCGATCCCCGCATATGGATACCTGCACATGCAAAGAACGAAATGAGAACAAGCATAAAATCCACTAACATACAACTATATTTCAGTCAGAAAGGAAATAAACCAAACATTATCATGATGAACAATGAGATTGGAACCATAACAGTAGTCGTTTATTAATGAATAATAAGTAGAGAAAGATACAACCAAGATTCTGACGTTGAACCTATCCTTTGGCTGGGCGAGCAGCTATGTATGTCTTGCAAAATACCTTCTCTCTCTCAGGATTCCGGCAGCATAACCTCCCTATGCTTCAAGACTCTTACTATCACTCAAGACAAGCATAATCACAACTAGCATTACTCAAAAACTAGCTTGTCTAATGCATGAGGACAGACTTTTATAGATGGAGAAGGGAGGAAGATACAATGCACCAGGACACCCATTGTGGATTGACATTATCTCCGAAAAGCCACTGTGGATAGATGTCAAGGATAGATGATGACTCTCGACCTATATCAGATGGATTTTATCCTCAAAAGACTTCGTGATCTGAAGGGAAAAAACATATGGGTGCACGTTTGTCAAAAATCATTACCAAACCTGGTTGGCGCGGGTGTTGTTATAAGACAGAGCGCCAATGGTCGCACCCCCTTTTGAGGATCTCAGTGATTGGCGCGGGTAAGACACTGTGGACCCGCGGCAATGGAAAAAGGGCACTTTTCAGGGATAATTTGCAGAAGGTGTCTTCAGGGAACATGGAGTACATACTCAGGGGAACATAATGCAAGTGTTTTTAGGCTATGTCACTGCTCACAGGTCCCAGAATGCGTCTTCCAATGTACGGAAACAGGGGTAACAGGGACAGTGACCAATGGTGACAAATTACTGTGTAACAGATGCCCCCTAAAGCATGAGGCCTGAGAGAGAGAGGGGTCAAATGCTTTACAAGAACACATGTAGCTGCCGCTGAGAATCTACATTGAGAGATACAACTGATAGCTCAAATACATGATGTACGTGGTATGGTCGCAGCCATCCATAAAAGAGTACATGATAATCTAGATCCATAGTATGGACGGAGCCATCTGGTTAGGATCAATGAATTGACTCAGGTATGGTCGCAGCCATCCAGTGAATGAGTCATGTATCAAGAATCATGCCTGGATTACAACAACCACAATCCAGGGTCTTGCGCTCCATCTTGACCTGAACAGAAGTACAAGTTCAAGCATGTGAATATATGAGCTGAAGTCGAACATGCATGAACATCGTCTGATTACCAGTCAATATTGAAAACTGTTAATAGACGCGAGAGGTACCACCAATAATGAGAATGGCCCTCAAGGTACTATAGGTACAATCTACGGCGTGTGAATTAGTGATCTGATGTCGAACACCCGTAGAATCATTCGATCGGAGGCCAATGATGAAAACCTCACGTCGAACACAAAGAACCTGCCATTGAGGCATGCAGGCTCCAAGGCACCGGAAGGGAGTCTCTAGATCAGCTTCCTGGATAATGAGCTGAAGTCGACAGGAAGTGACCTTGATCAAAGGTGGGCCATAATGTTTCCCACATCATCGACACAAGACAGAGAGATAATGTTTGTTATAGACATTTTTGTGCCTTACAGCATTGAGCATGAAATGTCAATAATCTAAGGGATCCAAAGTCCCTAAACATGTTGTTCCTACCCCTACAGGAACAAGGCTAACAAACCACAACAATTCACAGAAGTTCTCCACCAGAAACTGCTCAAAAACAACTCAATTCAGGATCAATTCAGTGGCTCCACTAGCTGTCTGCGCTGAATGTCAAAGTCAACATTGGCTCCCTGCACTGCAATGCAGGTAGAAGCACTACCCAAGTGCGCTGAACGAGAGTTGACAAATGGCAAGTTCATTCCACAAGGTGTCAAAACCCAGGAAGCTTCCAAAATCTTCCTCAATGACACTTGCCTCAGTGAATTCGACTATGATGAGTAAGAGGTTCCAAATCTCTAAGTGGAAGCAAGAACCTCCAAGTGGAATCAAGAACTGACAGAGGGAGAGGAGACTAGTCAGATCTCAAGCTGACTCATCCTCTCTCCAAACATCTATATATGGATCTCTCCTCCATGAGATCTGGAGGCTGGAATTTTGTTATTGCAAAGAATTGTTGTTGGTTTGAGACTGGAACCATTGGGTGCTTAATGCTTTGAAGGGAGGTGAAGATAGGAATTCCATTTGCTGGGAAGGAGATGCTGGATTGGAGCCTTCTTGGTTGTATCTCTTCCTGAACCTTGTTATTCATCAATAAAAGCTATCTTGGTTTCTCCTATATACTGGTGTATCTTTGATGTATGATTGCATTAGTATGTTTAGTTTATTCCTAATCCTGAACTAGTTATGAATATGAATCCATGTCTTGTGTAGTCTTCTCTTCTTGTGATCTTGCAGAGACCTATTGAAGCTGGGCGAGCGAGAGGGCAAGTAGCTGAGAACTCTCAAAGAGAAGAGAAACTGGATCGAGGGACAAACGGAAGACACCGGTTAGTCCATCTATCTCTCTTCATTCTAATTCATAAAGGAAGAATACTAGAATAGCTGTCTCTGTTTGTTGCTAAGGCACTGTCACACCTTAGGTGGATAGGATCATCCTGCATAGGCATTTTTCCCCACAACAATGTTGTGAATCAAGATTGTGCGAGCTATCAGAGGGAGGTTGTTTCTTTACAGAGGTCAACTTCTCTTGAACATATCGGCGGCATGTCAATGGAATTGGCAGTATTTGACATCAATGTATCAGAGGTCATGATGACGAGGCAATGAGCAGATGAGAGGTCAAATAGGAGTACCCAATTCCACGGAAGAAAGTGAAAAATATGAGATGAGATATCCCCACCCAGACACGAAAGAAGAGAAGTGCCATGTTCAAGAGCGACATACTTCCGACACGACGGTAATTATGGTTCCTTTTTTCCCCCGCCATTTTTGGCGAGTACCCCAATTATTTTTAACAAGCTTGATGGGGATAACATATGCTTGTGGTACGTCATTTCGACAAAATCCGATGTCATCAGGTTTTAACGAGTCTGACAAAGGAAGAACTCGGCGTCTTTTCATGTTTAGAGAGTTTGAAAAGACAGCAGAAAAGGAAACTCTAGGGGTGTCCTTTTTCGTAAAGTTGTGTCTCTCGGGCCCGAAAAAGTATAAAATAATGCCCGAAAGAACCGCCCGACCATTACGATCGAGGAGTACTTTTCATAAATAGTGATTTCAACCTGAAAGAGTAAAAAAGCGATCAAAACCACGTCGTTTCGTAACCATTAACGAGTTTGAAACGACAAAAACCCGGTAATCTTTTTATGTTTTAACGGTCGACAAAAAGAACTTAAAACGACCGCCCCTTATTAATGTTTAACGAGTCAAGAGGAGTAACTCGGCAATTTTTTCCTCTTTAAATGGTCAGAAAAGAGCTGAAAGTGGACCTTAAAGTAACCTTTTCTCATGTTTTACCGAGCTTGAAAAAGTCGAAAAGGAGCTCGTTTCATTGCTTTGAGTTGCACCAACCCCTGTCATCATATAAAAAACAACGTAAAACCCACTTTGACATAAAAATATTCCAAAAATACTCAAAAAATATCATTTCTAATGTATTGTTAGGTCAAAAAATGGTATAAATAGTGAAATGGTAAAAAATAAATTTACTTTTCACTTTTTACCTTGTGAGTTTATCATTGGAGGGTTTTGGGTGCAAATTTCAACTGCTGATTGCGATCAATCCAGGAGATCATTCGAGCCGCCGTCTGAAGCAGGTAAGAGGCCTCATCCTTAGCTTTGTTTTCATTCCATTCTTTCAGTTTTTCATCCATAGATCAGTCCTCTGTAAGAGGATTTGCAATTTCATAGGGTTGCGCCATTGGCGCGAGTTTCCCGCTCGGGATCGCGCCAATGGGATTTTCTACCCAAAGGGGTCGCGACCTTGGCGCGACTGTTTTGGAAACAGTCGCGCCAACTGCGCGACCTAAAATTGCCACAAATTTGACCGTTGAAATTGCAAATTTTCTTCAGTTTTGGTTTCACCAATGATCTAATGATGAAAATTTCAACTTTGTGGTTGCAGGGATTCGTCAGAATGGCTATAGAATGGAGAGAAAGAGAGCATGATGCCATGGATGCCATGGCAATGGAGGATGATGCATGCATGGATGCTCTGAGAGACTGTGGCTTGAGAAAGTTCTTCCTCACCTCATACTTACGTGCACAACCTGAGTTGCTGCGATTCATCGTGGATGCTTGGGATACGGAGGATCAGGTATTTCACCTGAAAGACCAGACATTGGAGTTAGATGTTTCCGATGTCTACTTTATTACTGGTCTATCGCGGCGAGGTGCACGGCCCATCTTGACTGGTAGCAGGCCCTCCGGAGAGAAGATGGGAGAGGTAATGGAAAGAGTTTGTCCTGGGGCACAGTTTGGATCAAACAGTGCCAAAGTAGACATTATCACGGTTCCCGACCTGGTGCTACGAGTGATTTTATTCACTATTACACGGACAGCTGGGGTACAGGCGCCCCACGAGGCCAGCAAAAATCATTTGCTGCTGGCAACTGAGTGTCTCCAACCTACACTGTTTGATTGGGCCACGGCAGTGACGACAAACATCAAAAGGCAGCTTACCAAGTGTAAGCGTGATGGGAACAAACAGTTCGGCTATGGATCTATTGTAGTATCATTCTTCCTGGAGCGACTGCCGATATTCCAGGTACAGGGGGGTATAGTGGCAGATCCAGTGCCACGAGAGCCGAGATTGAATCGATGGGCAGAACTTATGCCCAGAGGAGGAGGGGGCCAGCAGATGGCCTGGAGGCCCGAGTTCTTTATCTGGCTCCATCACCAGATGATTGTCAGCGAGGACTGACCCTATGCAGGCATGGATTTTACTGGAGATCCAGATTTCCCATTGCCTGCAGGAGAGGACTGGGACAAAGAGCTAGGTAAGAACTCTTTATGTTTTTAACGTTTTTATGTATTTAATTTTTTTATTTTTTTTTTGTAATACATGTCTGTCTCTGACAACCTCTATATATATGTATGCAGATGTTGGTGTAGAGCGACCAGCTGACTTGCCTCATAATGCACGGAGAGCACAACCTGCAGCCGACCCTCAGGCAAAGGGTGATGCGGGTGACGATCTAGTACAGAACCTTGAGGCACTTACTCGAGGGATTCCAGATTATGCCAGATTGGCAGATGTGCCTAGAGCATACCAGAGGCACACGGTGGGAGTATCTACTCGCGTCCATCGTCTGTTGAGACATTTGGTGCGAGCGGTGACATGCTATCATGAGCATCACCCTGATTAGACGCCTAGGTTTCATTTTTGCACGTTTTTGAGAGACATGTTGTCAGCGGCTGTATGAGTTTTGGACATGTATTATTTTTTGGATTATGTAATGCGCAGGGCGCAAACATTATGACACACACGTATATATATACATATGCCTATGGTTTATTATTGTGTTTTTCATGTGCTTGCTTGTATAATGTTTTAGTTACAAATTACGCAAATGTCTATCTAATACATGATTGGCCAATGCATCAGATAATGTGTTTAATTGTCGTGGAATATGTTGATATGTGATAAAATCAAAGTTCCTTTCTAACAATCTCACACGTAAATACAACCTTAGGATACGATGGTCTCTGACGGAATATTGCCCGTTGAGCTGGTGGACGACAAGTTGAGAGTCCAGGTTCACTACCAATGCACGAATGCCGAGATTAATTGCTTCAGCAAGTAGCTCAATTACAGCACAGTATTCGGCGACATTGTTAGTAGTATGACCCAAACACACACCCTGACAGTCTATCAGTTCGCCATGAGGATCGTAGATCACCCACGCCGCAGAGGACAAGTTGCGAGTACTGCGGCAGGCACCATCAGCGAAACCAACATAAGGTGTATTCGACATCTGCACAAGAAGTGAGAAACACAATCAGTGGCAGTTACACCTTTAAAACTGCCACACACACACACAACACACTAGCTAGAGTACATCTATGTACAAAATAAAATGTACCAGCATTACGGATAGTATTTTTTCAGATATAGCCCGTTTCGGGGCTTCCCAAGAGGGTTTCCTTCATAATCAATCAGCTCGTAGGCCCCTTTCTGCAGAACTTTCTTGACAATGTAAGGGCCTAGCCACATAGACTCGAGCTTTCCTGCTCCTAGCTTATCTTTTGCCTGATCATAGAGCAGGACTAAGTCTCCCTCAACAAAAGAACGTGGACGTACGGTCTGATCGAAGTGAGTCTTGACTCGCTTCTTTTGCGTTTCGATGGCCAAGGAGGCCAGGCGACGAGTTTCATCCAGCCGTTCTAAGTAAAGAAGGCGTTCTTCTAACGGAGTGGTGTTGGGAAGTAGCTCGACAGCTAACTTTAATGAAGGGATTTCACATTCAATCGGAAGGGTAGCCTCTAGTCCATAAACTAGCTGGAATGGAGTGAAACCAGTGGCATCCTTCACAAAGGTTCGGTTGGCCCACAAGGCAGGAAACAACATCAAATGCCAGTTAGACTTATGCATGCCAACAGTACGTTGAAGCATTGTAACCAAAACCTTATTGATAGCTTCAACTTGGCCATTGGACTGTGGGTAGTACGGAGTTGAACTATCGTGCTGCAAGCCTAGCTGGGTTGTTAATTCCGACATCATATGATTACGGAAATGCTTCCCGTGATCAGTAACGATGGCTTGAGGGACGCCGAATCGCGAAATAACATGATTAAATAAAAATTGCGCCGCTGTGTGGCCGTCTTCAGTTAATGTAGGCATCGCCTCGGCCCATTTAGTAAAGTAATCGATGGCAACGATAATGAACCCATGCCCCTCGACCGAGCGAGGGTTAGAGGTCATATAATCAATGCCCCATTTGGAAAAAGGGCCGACGGCGACAACAGGGTGCAACGGAGCAGGAGGCGCTCGCATCTTCTGTTGGTATATCTGGCACTCATGACAAGAGCGGACGGCAAGAATGCAATCTTTAAAGATAGAGGGCCAAAAGTAACCAGAACGGAGGATTTTTTGGGCAGTAGCATATCCGGACATGTGACTGCCACAGGCACCAGAGTGGCAGTCATTCAAGACCCTCTCAGCTTCCTCGAGAGTAAGACAACGGCAGAGAACAGAGTCTGCGCCAAGACGATATAATGTATCGCCAATGATACGGTATGGTTGAGATTGATGACGAATCCTTCGCCGAGCGTCTTTGGACACGCCCGGGCAAAAGGAGGACGTTTGTAGATATGTGATTATATCTCCGAACCATGGATCGAGGGTGCTAATGAGGAATAGGGTCTCATCCAGAATTTGATCCTCGATGTGAGAGGTCGGGGAAGAAGATGGCAAAGAGCAAATTAACTCAGCAAATACAAGGGATTTCTTGGACTTGGCAGTGGTAAATTCCAAGTCAAACTGTTGGAGGATAACAATCCACTTTGAGTACTTGCCCCCCAGAAACTGGCGTGACAATATATACGTCATGGGGTTGCAATCAGAAATCACAGTAGTAGTACGCAGCAGAATATAATGACGGAAGCGTTGGACAGCACAAATAACGCCCAATGCCAACATCTCGACATGAGCATATCGAGTTTCCGTGTCTAAAAGGTTGCGGCTGAGATAATAGATAACATGCTCAGTGTCATCATCGTCAGTTTGGGCAAGAACCATGCCGATGGTGGTGTCAGCGGCGACCAAATACAAGGTGTAGTCACGATAATAATTCGGAGAACGGAGCAATGGGGCAAAAACAACGAGGCCCTTGAGACGCTCAAAAGATTCCTGAGCTGTGCAATCCCAATGGAAAGGGACATCGCGCTTTAGTAATCGTGTAAAACATTTGGCCACCTCGGCATAGTTTGGAACGAAACGACATAAAAAGTTGGCTTTACCCTGCAAACTCTGCAATTGTTGCAAAGATGCAGGGGCAGGAAGATTCACTATAGCCTCGACTTTAAGGGGATCCAAACGGATGCCCTCTCGGGAAACAACAAACCCGAGAAGTCGGCCAGATTCAACGCAGAAGACACACTTGTGAGGATTAAGCCTGATTCGGTACTATCGACAGCGAAGAAAGATTTCGCGAAGGTGCTTAGGGTGGTCCTGACATTTAGCTGAATGAGTAGGGAGATCATCCAGGTACGGCTGTACAATGTGTCGAAGGTCATGGAACGCATAGGACATTGCACGCTGGAAGGTAGCACCAGCATTTTTAAGACCAAAAGGGAGCTTCTTATAGCCAAAAGTGCCCCACGGGCAGATAAAGGCATTTTTGTGTTGATCAGCGGGAGCAATATTGATTTGGTTATAGTTAGAAAAACCGTCGATGAAAGAATACATTTCACTTCCGGCACACTCGTCAATAATCTGATCAATGAATGGTGTGGGAAAATTATCTTTAGGACAGGCTCGATTTATATCCCGATAATCAACACAAACCCGGATTGTACCTTGTTTTTTAGTCACAGGTACGATATTCGAAACCCAATCTGTGAGTTGAATAGGATAAATGAAACCGGCTTTAAGAAGCTTCTCTACCTCGGCCTTAATCGCTGCAGCCTTTCGGGGGTGTACAGGGCGTAAACGTTGACGAACATGCTTAGCACCTGGGTACGTGATTATCTCATGCACCACTATGCTAGGATCAATGTTGGGCATTTCTTCGTAAGACCATGCAAAAACGTCACGAAATTCGCGAAAAAGGTTAGAATAAAGTTGAATCTCCTCGGGAGTGCAAGTGACTCCAATATGAAGATGCTAGACAACCCCTGGATTGACAGAGATGTCGATGGGCTGGGTTTGCGTAATATTTTCCATATTCCCTTCAGAAGACACTTGATAAATCTGAACAGGTGTTTGCAGTGGGAGACAAGGAGAAAACCGCTCAAGGCAAGTTAGAATATCCTGAAGTGCAGGGAGAAACGAGGAACGATGGTGGGAATCATGACAAGGAAGTTCCTCGAGAGACATAGTCTCAATAATGGCTTCATCGGACGACAATGTTTCTTGCAAAGGATCCAAAGAAGTCTCATCTACAAGCCCTGAGGATGGATCGAATGAATGGAGAACTGTGCTCGAAAGAGCGAGTTCGGGAGAGGGAGCCGATGCAGCAATAATTTCGACGTAGTTGAGTTCGGCAGAACTCAACGGCATCTTGTCGCCCCAAGAATCTACTTGTTCGGTGGGAGGAATGATCCACGGATCAGAACAAGTAGTGATCATATTAACAGAGGCGATGTTAGGAGGCGGGAGCGGAAAAACACCGATAAGGGCGGGATCTTTGAAAAGTCCGGCTCCCAAACTCTCAGATATTTTCGAGGTATGTGTAGGAATTTACAGGGTAAGTTCCACAGAAAGAATACCAAAAGGACACCGCTCACAACCAGATCTCAAATCAATACACCAGTATTTTTGACGTGGTTAAAACCCTCAGAGTGCAAGGAGGGAAACAGTCCACGGCCTGTCCCAACGTGGGTACTACAGGCAATTTATTAATCAAAGAATGAAAATTTACATAAGCTTCTCTCATGCACGGATTACCCGAACAATGACCCTCCATGCGCTTTAAATAGAACTCATGGACCAATCGGGTGTCAAGCCACGGATCAAGTGTCGGTAATACCGAGGTGAGAGTGAACCGTCGGATCACTACATATCGTGACCGTCGGATTGTAAGTTACAAAATGTACAACGGTAAAGAAACACACTTTACCTAACTCTAACCTAACTCTATACTAGACCAAGTTGAACTTAACTATATCCTATGTGTCGGAATATCCTAACATCCCCCCTTAAGAACAACTTGGGATAGGATTGAAGGATTTACAAATATGACACAATAGGAGAAGGAAGGAGGCACTAGAGCCTATCCCCCCTTAGTGACAACTTCCTGAACTCCAAGCATATATCGAAGTTTAGTGAACTTCGCCTCTGTGAGAGCCTTTGTGAAGATGTCTGCAACCTGATCATCTGTTGGACAATATTGCACTTCAAGAACATGGTCATGAATGAGCTTTCTGATGAAGTGCATGTGTAGTTCAATGTGTTTGCTGCGCTGATGCTGGACTGGATCTTTGCATAGCTGAATGGCACTTTGATTATCACACCAAAGTGTGGTTGGATGCTGCTGCTCAAAGCCAAACTCTGATAGGATCTGACGAAGCCACAAGGCTTCCTTACTAGCTTCCACGGCACCACGATACTCTGCTTCTGCTGACGAAAGAGAAATGGCAGCCTGTTTCTTACAAGCCCATGTAATAGGTCCTGAACCAAGAGTGAAGACATAACCGGCAGTAGACTTCCGATCATCAGGGTCACCAGCCCAATCAGAATCAGTGAAACCAACTAACAGAGGAGCTGCTTTGGCACTGTAATGAATCCCAAACTGTACTGTACCTCGAACATAACGAAGTATTCTTTTAGCTGCTTTCCAATGACTTTCACGGGGGTTTTGCATAAAACGAGCAACAAGGCCAACAGCAAAGGAAAGATCAGGACGAGTATGGGTTAAATACAAGAGTTTTCCGACAAGTTGACGGTATAAGGTAGCATCAACTTCAGGAGAAGTACAAGAGACTGAAAGTTTGACTCCAGACTGAAAGGGAGAAGGGGCTGGCTTACAGTCTTCCATGTGAAAATGACGAAGAATATCACAAGCATACTTGGACTGGGAAAGGAAAATACCCTCTTGGGATTGCAAGACTTGAAGACCGAGAAAATAGTGTAAGTGTCCTAAGTCTGTCATTTCAAATTTCTTTTTAAGGCTGGACTTCACATGGTTTATAAGGTTGGGATCACTACCAGTAAGAATAAGATCATCAACATAAAGAACAAGGATGATAAGAGAGTTGCCCACTTTCTTGGTGTAGACAGTATTGTCAGAATGACACCTAGAAAAGCCAGATTCTAAAAGAAAGCTATCCATTTTGGCATACCAAGCCCGAGGAGCTTGCTTGAGGCCATAAAGGGATTTCTTAAGTCGACAAACAAGGCTGGAGTCTGTTTGTATGAAGCCAATGGGTTGTTCCATATAGATTTCTTCCTGCAAGTCCCCATGCAAGAAGGCAGATTTAACATCCATCTGATGGACTTCCCATTTTAAAGAGGCAGCAAGGGAAAGAACAAGGCGGATAGAGTTCATTTTGGCAACAGGGGAGAAGGTTTCAGTGTAGTCAATGCCTTCAACCTGTGAAAAGCCCTTAGCAACGAGACGAGCTTTATGTTTATCAACTTTCCCATCTGGTCCATACTTGGTTCTGTAAACCCATTTACATCTAACAAGTTTGCGTCCCTTTGGTAGAGGAACAAGATCCCATGTATCATTTGTCATCAATGAATGATATTCTTCATTCATAGCTGCTTCCCAATGTGGATGGCCTGAAGCTTCTGCAAAAGTGTCAGGATCATGATTTACTGGAGCTTGAGCCAGTAAAGAAGAGGCTCTTTCAAACTGAGAACGTGTACGTCGCTGATCTGTAGGATCACCGGCAAGATCACCTGCTGCATCCCGAGTAGCACGGACCCATCTTGGAAGTTGAGGATCCTGAGAAGGTGGGGGAGGATTATCATCCTCGCTTTCATCATCTGAAGAAGAAATGTTTTCAAAAGTAGAAGAGATAGGAAGAGGTGGCACATCCGCCGGACTAGGCTCGCAGGCCGATTTATTTTCATCAAATTTTACATCTCTTCTAATGATAACATTTTTGGACTTAAATGGAATAAGTCTATAACCTTTTACATCTTCAGAATATCCAACAAAAGTACATTTCTCACTCTTAGGTTCTAAAGCTTTATGCTTTTCATCTGGAATATGGGCCCATGCTTCACTTCCAAACACACGAAAGTGACTTACATCTGGTTTAATGGAACTCCAAGCTTCTTCTGGAGTGATATTCTCTAGAACCTTAGTAGGAGTGCGATTGATTATATAATTTGCACAATTAATTGCTTCGGCCCAAAAACTAAGACTGAGTCCTTTAGATTGCAGCATACAATTAGCCATTTCCTTTAAGGTGCGATTTTTCCTTTCAGCTACACCATTTTGTTGTGGAGTGTATGGAACAGTATGTTGCATTTGAATTCCATTTTCGGTGCAAAAGTTGATGAATGTGTTTTTAACATATTCTCCACCATTATCAGTTCTTAGCTTAAGAATTTGATGTCCAGATTGTTTTTCAACAAAGGCTTTGAAGGCCAAAAAAGTGTTAAATACTTCGCTCTTGAGTTTTAAGAAGTATACCCAAGTGCGTCTGGAGAAATCATCAATGAAAGTTAAGAAGTACTTGCAGCCAGAGAATGAAGCAACAGGAAGAGGACCACATAAATCACTGTGCACAAGCTGTAAAGGGGCTGAGGCGTGCCAAGAGGCACGTTTGTCAAAACTGTCCCGATGATGTTTTCCGAGTACACATCCGGAACAAACACCATCTCTGCAAGATACCATAGGAAGACCTGTCACCATATTTTCTTTACATAGATGCTGAAGGGAGCGATAGTTTAAGTGACCAAATCGCTCATGCCAAAGTTTGCTCACTTCATCATTATGAGCAACAAATACTGAGGGAAGATTGGATGACCCAAAGTTGTGAAACTTATACAACCTTTTGGAATCATCAGCAAGACCAGTAGCTAGAATCTGTTTAGGATCTTTTAGATCCTTGATTACAACATCATGAGGTGAAAATTCAACAATTTTACCTTCACCTGAATGAGTTATCTGATAGACAGATAGAAGGTTGCAGGATAAGGTTGGAACACATAATACATCATTAAACTGACCATTGTCTAGATGAACAGTTCCAGTCCCTACAACATTAAGAGATCTATCATCACCAACATATATATTTTTGGTGTT
The DNA here is from genome assembly GCA_031772625.1 of Pinus tabuliformis. NCBI lineage: Eukaryota > Viridiplantae > Streptophyta > Pinopsida > Pinales > Pinaceae > Pinus > Pinus tabuliformis. The sequence goes on along the minus strand of CM062819.1, from coordinate 1,659,653,446 downwards.
ACAATCATTTAAAGAAGAAAACATGGCTTGGTTTTTGGCCATGTGACAAGAGGCTCCAGAATCAATGAGCCACTCATGAGAATGAGAAGAAGAAGAAGATACATTTAATGCATAACCAGACTGAGATGATTGACAATGACATGCAGAAAGTGCCATTCCGGAAGTTGAAGTTGAAGTAGGCTCCACATGGATGTTATGTTTCTTCATTGCGGCTTCCAAGGCTTCCATCTTCTTAAAGCATTTAGATTCTAAGTGGCCATCTCGATTACAAAAGTTACAATGTCTATCAGTCTTCTTCCATTTGTTTTTATTGGTCTTATCATTTTGCTGAAATGATCTTTCATTTTGAGGCTGAGATGGTTTAGGACCATTCTTTTGAGGATATGACTTCTTAGGATTCTTTGAATTTGGTTGCTGCTGGGCGGCTAACGCTTTCGTGGAAGAGTTTCCAAGATTAAGAAGACCAAGGTGTAAGAGTTTTTCTTGTTCTCTTATTAAGGAATCACAAAAGGAGTCAAAGGAAGGGGCCTTGTAGTCTTGTCCTTGACAAATGAAAGCTTCCCTTGTAGAATGGAAAGTGGAAACAAATACAGAGTAGGCTGGTCCCAACTTAGTAAGGATGGAATAAATAAGGTTACCATCTTCTTTCTTAACTTTAACACCTTCCAAGAGATATCTAAGGGTCTTGAATTTGGACAAGAAATCTTCAATGCAAGAAAAATTATTAGGATCCAAAGTAAGCAGCTCATTTTCAAGTTGATGGGCTCTAATTTCATTTTTAATCCCAAAAACTTTAGCAAGTTTTTCTAATGCTTCATGAGGAGTCTCAAGTTCTGCAATGTGGAATCTAAGATCAGGAGAAATAGACATCCCTATCAAACCACGTGCTTGATCTTGTCTATTTTCCCATTTTTCCGCCTTGTCTTCATCTTTTGGTTTCTTCTCTTGGTCTGTGGCTATTCTGAAGAGACCTTTACTTCTAAGTAAATCTTCCATGTAGGCTACCCATTGGAAGTAGTTAGTGCTGTCAAGAATGACTTGGCATGGACTTTCCATTTTAAAAAAAAACTGAAGCTGAAGATGCTGAAAGTAAGTGTTCCAATGGATAGATCTCGAAAAAATAGGCGGTTTTAAAAAAAACGGCTCTGAAAAAGGCTTCCGGATGAAGAAGTTATGGCTTTTTGAAAAAAAATTGTTGACGTTGCCGGCAAAGTGCGCGAATGTGCGGGAATGAAAAAATCCGCCCCCACAAAATGGAGACTTGAACCCAAGACCTCTACTCTCTTAAAATAGCTTTGAACCAATTGATCTATACAAAAAATTTGAGAGAGAGAGAGAGAGAGAGAGAGGGGGGGGGGGGGCCTTGGTTTGCGTGCTTGCCTTGAGAAAGCTCTTTTTCCCTACAAAACACAAAACACAAAACCCAACACGAATATGCAAAGAAAAACGAACCTTGCGGCTCGAAGTTAGCTTTAGCCAAAAAACTAGAAATTTTAAAAAAAAATCTCAAAGTTAGCTTTAGCCGAAAAACTAAATATTTTTCTCAATGTTTCTGATTTTCCGAGATCACACTAAGGTGCAGGGAAAAGAGCATACGCATGAGAAAAATCCTTCCTTTCTGTTTCTGATTTGCCCAGATCGCACAGAGTCGCAGGGCAAAGAGCATACGCAGAAATGAAAGGTATAGATCCGGTTAAAAAAAAGGCTAAATAAACTGAGACCGAAATAAGCAGAGAGAAAATAACAGTAAACTGCAAAAGAAACACTGTATACCTCCCGATCTGAAAAATGACGCAGCTAGGGCTACCGGAAACCTTTTCGCGTGAAACGAAAGGGGTTCCTCACTGGAACAGATGCTCCGAACGCAACAGAGCAGTCCTCTCGGCCCGAAAGCAGTCAGAAACAGCAGATCTAGGAAACGACAGCCGCATGCAGTTCTACCGGCTTCAGATTTGGATCACCAACGGACGCGGCCCTCAAATAGCTCTGATACCATGTAGGAATTTACAGGGTAAGTTCCACAGAAAGAATACCAAAAGGACACCGCTCACAACCAGATCTCAAATCAATACACCAGTATTTTTGACGTGGTTAAAACCCTCAGAGTGCAAGGAGGGAAACAGTCCACGGCCTGTCCCAACGTGGGTACTACAGGCAATTTATTAATCAAAGAATGAAAATTTACATAAGCTTCTCTCATGCACGGATTACCCGAACAATGACCCTCCATGCGCTTTAAATAGAACTCATGGACCAATCGGGTGTCAAGCCACGGATCAAGTGTCGGTAATACCGAGGTGAGAGTGAACCGTCGGATCACTACATATCGTGACCGTCGGATTGTAAGTTACAAAATGTACAACGGTAAAGAAACACACTTTACCTAACTCTAACCTAACTCTATACTAGACCAAGTTGAACTTAACTATATCCTATGTGTCGGAATATCCTAACAGTATGCTCCACAAAAGGGATGTTACCTTTAGAAGAAGAAGTGAAGAAAGACAGCTAGTCTACAGTAACAATCTTCCCTTGATGACGGAAACGGATGATACGAAACAGAGATGAAACAACAGCTTTCATCGCGTATATCCAGCTACGTCTGAGAAGGATGTTGTAGGTAAGAGTAGCATCAACGACTTCAACTTCCATTTCGATCGTCTTCCCTTCTAAAGTGATGGGCAAACATTGGAGTATACCATAAGGACGAGAGGCTCTTTCACCAAAGGCTTCCAAGGTTGTGGGAGACTGACTCAGCGTAGGAGATCTAATAGCTTTCCAACAGGCGACAGACATGATGCAAGTTGAAGCACCTTCATCGATGACTGTACGATGAATCATTTTGGAGTCAATGATAACCTGTATAAGGAATGCGATTTGAGGAGGCAGTCTCCGGGTATGGCGTTCCAAGTCAAAAGTAATTAAATCCGAATCTGCCGGGTCTATGCCACCAATAGCGGATAGCAAGGACTTCCTCTGAGAAGGGCAGCTCTAGAGAACTTCTAAGGCGGACATAGCCGATGGAGTCTGTGCCAAGTCCTCAACGATATTGTAGTGCTGTGCAGCACGAGCATTTGGGTTGTAAGAAGATTTCTGGAGTACTCCTTTTGGAGGGGGTCGAAGAGGCGTCTCAGTTGTAGGTCTCTCAATGTGGAGAGGACCCAAACTGAATGGAGGAGCACTAGAAGGTATCTCAGGCTCCTTCCCAGTAGATGGCGGGTAATCTTTTGTGCGAGTATTGATATTGATAGGTATCGTTCCAGCCATAAACACTTGAGAACCGAAGGAAGAGGGAGGTTGAGATGGGTCAGCCACCATTTGAGTTTTTTGAGTTTGCTGTGAGGGAAAGGGTTCTTTAAGCACCGCAGGAGTCCCGCGAGCGCCTTTCAACAAACGACTAACTTCGGACCGCCTCGGGCAGTCTTTGGTATAGTGATCCTCATCACAGATAAGACAAGGATACTTGGGTTTGCGTTTGGCACCGTCCTCGGGCGGAGGTTTAGGGGATTCCTGCTTGGGTTGATCTGGCTTATTCTTTGCTTTCCCTTTCTTCTTTGCTTTCGAGGCTTTGTCTACTGTGGTGGATTGGACGACATTGACCTCGGAAGTAACATTTGAAGTGGGTATTACCTGGGAGGTGGGTTCATTCGAAACAGGTGGTTTTTTCTTCGCAGGGTTCGCGGAATTTTTCTTTGAGGATGAACTAACAGTACCAATAATACCGTCAACAGTTGGTGTTGGCGGGGCTTTGGATGTTCCTGGTCTAGGGGCATCAGGCAGATAATCATACAATGTACCTGACTGAGAATAAACCAAGTCAAGGTACTGAGCTCGCGCGATAGCTTGCTCTTCAGTAACACACGCTCCCATGGCGATGTCCCGAGCTATTGGAGGAACGAACGAAGTCGTAAACCAATCAGTAAGAAGCTGGTCGGGAATCCAAAATTTGATCATACGTCTACGCCGTCTCCATTCATGGATATGATCAGAGATATGCGTAGCCGTCGTTTGTCTTAAAGACGTGAGGAGGTGTGTGCCCGTTTCATATCGAACGGGCAACTGAAAATGAGTGAGGAATGCCATAGCCAAGGAGTTAAAATCCTGAAAGGATCCGCGATTGAGCTCAATATACCACTTAGCGGCAGAGCCGGTGAGAGTCCTTTGAAAAAGGCGAAGCCGAATTGAATCATCAAGCCATGAATTGGATGAGCACCATAGGTGATAAGTCATGACATGAGCTTGTGGATCCTCATTAGGCTTACCATCGAATTTTGGACAGTCACCGGGAATTTTCGTTGGAACCGGAGGCCAATATGGATTATGTAGAATAGGATCATTAGTCAATTTAGACACATCCGGTAATTCTAAAGTTGCTAAGAAAGGTAATTGAGGATTAAAGTACATCTGGGGATACTGTTGGGATGGAGCACCAGGGTTCCAACCAGCAGGCGGTTGCCCCCAAGGGCTTGGTCCGGACAGATTTGGCCCCATAGGGTTTTATCCGTAAGGATTTTGGTTTTTCCCCCCAGTGCTCCATGGATTACCAATCGGTCCTGTAGAAGCACCATATGGTTGCGAATAATAAGGATTAGTCTGCAGTTGTTGGTAATTTTGGTACGGGGCAAACAAAGGTTTCCCTTGAGGTTGCTGGTAACCATAGGGTGGCTGGACTCCAAACTGAGTTTGAGGAGTAGGCGGAGGTTGATAGAGTGGTTGGGATGGAACCCCAGCTTGCATTTGGAAACTAGACGGGGGCTGGGGTCCAACCTGGGGTGAAAAACCAGGTTGAGAAGTACCAGAAAGATGTCCTGTAGGTTGGGCTATCTGGCCGGAAGGATAACCTTGTTGATATTGGGATTGACCTCCCTACCCAGAAGATTGTACCTGCTAGGAATGGAGTTGTTGTTGTTGCACAATTGAAGGTTGTCCTAACGGACCAGATGGCTGAGTGGGCTGGGCAGTTGGTTGGCCTAATTGGATTTGAGGCTGACCAACTTGCCCAGAAGGTTGACTATACTAGACGATAGGCTGGCCATGTGGTTGAACAGCTCGTCCAGATATTGAACCATACTAGACATTGGGTTGCTTTGGGTTAACAATTGATTGACCAATTTGTCGAGTAGGATAACTTTGCTGGAGACCAGGTTGGGCTTGTTGAACAGAAGACTGACCTGAGTTACCAGAAGGTTGAACATAAGAAGAGAAAAAAGGACCACCAGAAGCGAAAGGGTTTCCATGAAAGAATTTCCCTTGTTGGTCTTGAGGAGGTTGTCTTGGAGACTGCGCAGATGAAACTTGACCACCGTGAAAAGAGGTGGGGCCCCATTCAATTGACAATGGAACTGATACCTCAACAACCGGTTGAGATGACAAAAACAGATCGTATGGCCCCTGTATTGGGACATTTGTCATGGGATCAAAGACTCCGAATAAGGAAGCTGAAGGGTGACTAAAAATAGGAGTCGAAGAGGTTGCACAGACCGTTGGAGCGGTTGTGATTGAGGTAACAGATGTACTATGACTTTGCGGAGTAAAAGGCTTCGTAGTAGGAAAAGTGAGTGGTGACCAAATAGAACCCGTGAAAGGAGTTCCAGAGGGCAAGGTATCCCTTAATGCTTTATAACCTGGTGGTAGGTTTGTAGTAGTGGGAGTACTACTGACAAGTATAGGGTCCGTTGCGGTGGGAATTTCACCGCTCGTTGCAACGGACTCATCAGTCGTTGTAGGGGACAAATCCTCCATGTCAGAGGAAGAAGGTGGGACTGACACATTAGGAGAAGTATAGTCCCAAAAAGGGACACTATCCTCAGAAGGTTCCCAAGTAGGGTTCCAATGAAACTGGTAAGTCTCGTCGCCTTGGGCACGAGAACTAAGTGGTTGTATACTCGGAACCACAGGAAGACTCACAACCGGTATCTCGGCAGAAGACGAAATTGGTAATTCCGCCAGGATGAAACTTCACAAAACCTAAGGAATCTACCGAGACAAAACCCCTACTCAAACTAACGCAAACAAAATCTAATTGGGTAAATGTTATCATGGCCGAATAAATTTTAGGACGCAAAGACACAACTTGACCTTTTCATGTTTTAAGAGTCGAGAAAAGGACAAAAGATGACTCTAGTCTCCTTCGAATGTTTAATGAGCACGAAGTGACAAGACGCTCACAGGCACCTTTTCTTTTAAGGAGTCCGAAAAGGATCAAAAGTGACTACTCTGGAGACTCTAGGCAAAAGGTTTACCAAACAATCCGTAAAACTACTTATACACCTCGGCAATCAGATGAAAACCAAGGACTTCCCGTACTGCAGTCAATCTTCCCGAATGCTGTGTTCAGTGCATTACAGCTTGTAAGGCGGCAAACTCGGCTTCCTAGGGATAAAGGATGATAGCCTAGTGGGGTCTCCCGTATATACGCGATGGTACGTGGGAGCTCAGTCCGTACTTGTACTTATTTTCTCTCAGGAGGAATCACCCAACCATCAGCGAGGCAATAGTTACCAGGTTTAACGACACCGGAACACGTCTCTAGCCTAGACCTCTAGAATATGTGTGTTAGGTTCCAATGCGTTGTTAGGTTCATTCGGTTTATTTTACAGTTGATCTTCAATTAAGTTTCAGTTTTTTGGTCCTACCGTATGTGATATCTCAAAATTTCCTAAATGCACACTATATGCCAAAATTATATCATTTCGTTCAATGAATTCTAACTACAGGAGAGTTGAGATTTTCAAACAAACAAAACGAACAATAAACAAACAACAAAGATCCTAATGCAGCTAATAACAAGAAATGAAACTTTTTCTTTTCTTTTCTTTTTAAAAGCAACAAATAACAATAAATGCTAACTAACAGAATGCAAAAAGATCTTTTGTTTTTTCTCTTTTTAAGATGGCATAATGCATTTAAACAAATTTCAAGAGATATTAACAAGCATAAACAAACAAAATTCACTCAATGCAAGGAGAACCAAATTTGAAATACCAAGATGAACTGTCAAAAAAACGAAAAGCGCAGAGACCTTCAATGAACCATGTGATCTAAGTTCAAATGAATTCAAGCAAAATCCAAACAAGCTAGAAGTGAATTGCCCAGAAGCACGGAATAACAAACTTTAACAACTACTAGATAGGTGCGGAAAACAACCAAAAAGTTGACTGAATAATCAAACCACAACTTCCCACAAAAGGATCGACATGTAAAGCCACTAGATACTCTAGGGATGGGATACAAAATCGATAGAAATAAGCAAACAACTGAAGGATAAAGGTAACAACCAGTCAAACAGAGGTCCAACACACTTCCAGAAGCTGCAAAAGATATACAAAAACAAAAATCTGAGTTTAAGGAGCTTTCAACTAACACACTGGCAAAATTCACAGAGCTGGCGCGACTGTCAGCCTGCAACTTGTGCTATCCAGGAATTGGCGCGAGTTGCTGTTGTGCAACATGCGCCAACTGGCGCGACTTTCAGAGGAAAAAACGCGCCAACCGCGTTTGCTGACCCAAAAAATAAATACAACAGCCCAGGGTCTGGTCAACAGTACTGAGACAGGTCTTAAGAGAAGAAAAACAACTTCAAAGCTGACCCAAAAAGCTCATTTATACAAACAAGCAAGAGAAAACTAACATGCAAGACAAACTCCAAGCCGTTCGGTTCATAAACCAAACCGGAGATCGACTGAAGTGGCATTGATCTACTCCACTAATGCAAAGCAATAGCGTTTCAAAGGCTGCCTGGCCATGCTTTAGACTTCGTCCAAGGTTTATGAATCAAACAACAAATAGCTCCTCCCCAGCGGAGTCGCCAAATTGTTGTGAGGTAAATCCCCTCTGCGGACAGAGGCGATCCCACTAGCCCAAAATGGGACTAGCAACAATCAAATCGCGCTACTATGTAAGTTCCTAGTTGCATATTAAAAGTGGATTACGAGAACCAACCTGGATTCCAACGCTAATGTCGAAGAAGAGTTGATACTCCCGTTCCCTTGCCCTGGCAGGTCACAATCCTTGCGATCCCCGCGTATGGATACCTGCACATGCAAAGAACGAAACGAGAACAAGCATAAAATCCACTAACATACAACTATATTTCAGTCAGAAAGGAAATAAACCAAACATTATCATGATGAACAATGAGATTGGAACCATAACAGTAGTCATTTATTAATGAATAATAAGCAGAGAAAGATACAACCAAGGTTCTGACGTTGAACCTATCCTCTGGTTGGGCGAGCAGCTATGTATGTCTTGCAAAAGACCTTCTCTCTCTCAGGATTCCGGCAGCATAACCTCCCTATGCTTCAAGACTGTTACTATCACTCAAGACAAGCATAATCACAACTAGCATTACTCAAAAACTAGCTTGTCTAATGCATGAGGACAGTCTTTTATAGATGGAGAAGGGAGGAAGATACAATGCACCAGGACACCCATTGTGGATTGACATTATCTCTGAAAAGCCACTATGGATAGATGTCAAGGATAGATGATGACTCTCGACCTCTATCAGATTGATTTTATCCTCAAAAGACTTCGTGATCTGAAGGGAAAAAACATATGGGTGCGCATTTGTCAAAAATCATTACCAAACTTGGTTGGCGCGGGTGTTGTTATAAGACAGAGCACCAATGGTCGCACCCCCTTTTGAGGATCTCAGTGATTGGCGCGGGTAAGACACTGTGGACCCGCGCCAATGGAAAAAGGGCACTTTTCAGGGATAATTTGCAGAAGGTGTCTTCAGGGAACATGAAGTACATACTCAGGGGAACATAATGCAAGTGTTTTTAGGCTATGTCACTGCTCACAGGTCCTAGAATGCGTCCTCCAATGTACAGAAACAGGGGTAACAGGGACAGTGACCAATGGTGACAAATTACTGTGTAACACTTAGTCCCTAATACCTCATTACAGTCTGGCCCGATCCCCTAAACCTAGATTAGTCCTTAAACTAATCCCAAAACCAATGCAATTAAATCCATAGGGCCCCCATTAAGTCCCATCATTCATTCCCACACAACTCCCATCTCCCAATCACCATTGATCATCCCCCCTCCACATCCAATGCCCCACAAGCATATCGGGCCAACCTGACGTTCGCCATTTACCCACATGATAAGACAATTTTCCCCCTGACCTCGAACACTACATGGCCAACACTGAACGGAATCAGGAAACCCCTCCCAAATACTGCCTGCACCACAAAATAGGTGTGATGGACCTCCCAAACCACTTCCCCCTTCCAACTAAAAACTGTCACTATTCATCAATTGGTGAACCTGCCAAAATTATCCATTTTCCTATAAAACCCCGATTACCCCTATTTTCACTCTTTTCGCACATTTTGCCTTTGAGAAATCAGAAAGTCATTGCGATTGCTACAAATAGCCAAATTTCTCACAAACCTCTGCCATTGCTCTACAGATGTTGCAGACAACCCAAGTCATTCATTAGTCCATACTAGTACCGTACGAACCTCTGCAACCACCTTCAACCACCATTTACAGTCAATTCCACCCAATTCCAACTTTTTACTCGTGGAGTTCCTACTCCATTGTCAAATTCAGAGTCAATTCACCCTCGTAACACTATTAGTTAACAAAAGGATCTAATTTACTTAAATTTTAACACTGTGAGCCATAAATAATTGCGAAACCTTTGTTGCCCTAAAAACTCTAAATCAACCCCCACACTCAAATCCACAAGAACTGAGTATGGCTACCCCAATTGCAATGGATGTAAGTCCTATCACTACACGTCATTTAGACCTAGACCACTTTCCTTTGGTGGATAAATATTTCTAAATAAAAGATACCACTACCCTAGAACCCCTACTCAAAGTACCTTCCCAAAGTAGGGACAAGTTCCTAAACCATGCTGATGAGAATGGCCTTTGGGAGTCAAAATTACCCAAATACTAGTTCCCCCAAGTCCACATTTTCCTAGAGATTGTACATTACTGTCATGCCAATTACATTCCCAGTCAGACAAAAACCATGTTCCCAAACCAAACCATACTTTTCACCATCATTGCTATGTCCATAAACGGAATGTTGCAGCTCCAACCAGGAGCAAACATAAGTTCAATCTCAATTGGAGACTTGTTGGACTTGTATCCTAAACTTAGCTCTGCAAAGATGGACCAACTATTCCAAACCTTCATCAGAGAAGAGAAACAAACCCCTAAGGACTCTCCTCCATATGTATTAGTCATTTTCTGTCCATGGGGCCAGAATATTTTGGCCATGATATCTTGTGTTTCGGGTTACTCCACTAGTGAGTACATTGATGAAATAATCCTTACCTTCATGTCCATCTACACTTCAGGGTAGGCTCATACTACTGTTTATGACTATTCCCAATTTGTAGCTTATAAGATGCATGAGAAATTCCTTAGAATAAACAATGAAATGGTTTTTAGGTACTCAGTTTTATACCATATCTTCTTATATTATCAATTAGAGAAGTTCCCATTCACCCTTCAAAAGCTTGACACCAAGGTTCAGCCTAGGTCAGTCATTTTTTGGACCCCATTGATCCACCAATACCATTCTCCATACCCTTACTCTGATTTCATTGATGTGTTTTTACATCCAATCATAGCAATGTTGACTAGTTGCCCTCCTCCTAGAATCAGTCCAAATATAAAGATAGTCCTTCAATTGTCTAAGCAGAAAAAAGTTGGTGACTGGTACCTTTACCATAACCATACAATAATCAGGATTTATTGTTGCACGTTGGCACCATACAAGCTACCAAGATACCTCCCAATGAGGTTGTTTTTATTAGAATACTATAGGAAAATTGTCAATGCAGGTGAAGTAAACTTCAACAATGCCAAGAAGAAGGCCAGTTTCAAAATAAAAGACTAGGTAGGCTCCTTCATATGCAACTCTAGAAAGCTTGGCAAAGAGGTAGACTTGATATTATAGAATATGAAGTTGCAAAGAAGTTTTTTTTGGATAAATGATCCTTTGGAATTCATCACAAAGAAGAGACAAAAGTTCAAGCTAGGAACTTTCATTCACCATCCTATACCTGAAATAGAAGCATATGCAAATAAGACAGAATGGGTGGAGGGTACCCTAGTAGATCAAGACAACACCAAAGTAGATGTAGAGAATGCTCTAATTGATTTAGAAAAGAAGCTTGATGACGACTCTTTTCTATAGGTACCGGATGAACCAAAAAGAACCATGAGTACCCCTGCAGTTATGCAGACTCCTCAGAATAAGGAGAAGATCCAAAAAAGAAATATAGAAGGTGCTTCCACTTCAAGAATGGTCACCTTTGATTTGTAACAAGAATCAAACAAGAGGAAAAGGCTAAATCCAACCTCTGAGCAAGAGTATACTGAAGGCTCACCTAAGGTCACAAATATAGAAGCAGGAAGAAGTAGGCCTACCACTCCATCTGGAGGCATGCAAGAGCCTTCTACATCATAGACTCGGATGTTGTAAAGGTAGCTTAGTGCTGAAGTGTCTTCTTTCAAAGTGTCTGCTGACAAAGACCAAGATATCTAGGAGAGATATATACAAATCAAAGCTTGAAATGAGAGGCTTATGACCCAAACATATGCTCAGTACCTAAAGCTAACTCCTACCAATCAAACAAGGATAACGTTAGCCTTTGACATTAAATAGGTGAAGCTGTAGATGACCTTTGTCAAGCCTACAACCCAGTAGCCAAAGACAGCATCATATTTCAAAAGGGTAGATTTTGGAGTGTTGGAAAGGGATATTCATCCCATAGACCATATTGAACTACACAAATAGGGTGAGGAGACGATATAGTCCAGCCTAGCAGGTAAATCTGTAGCTTCCCATCAACTACAGAACTCTCTGAACAAAATTTCACCTCAACTCTAGTTAGAGAAGGCCTCCTCACAGGCCAAGGATACCAGGATCAAGTCCTTATAGGTCTTGGTGATTGAATTGGGACACGATCCCAAGGATATAAAAGCCACAAAATAGCTTATTAAGAAGAAAAATGATGACATAGTTGCATTGAAGAAACAACTAAAAATACCTCAGCTACAACATCCACAAACATTGGAAGTCCTAGAAGCCCAACAGGGGCATGAAGAACTCATGGACTTGGTCCTAAAATTGAATGACCAACTAAAAGCGATAGAAAAGGAATTGGATGCTTTGATCCAGTTAAAACAAGCATATGTGGTCACTTCTTCAACAAATGTTATCACCACAGTGTCCACAACATTGCCATCCACACTAGCAGCATTTTTGGCACCCACAACTCCACTTGCAAAAGCCTTGCCAACAACAACAAAGTCTACATCTGCAGGAGGTGCATCACGAGAGAAAGCAACAAAAGTAGTCAAATCCATGGAATAAATGTCTATCTAGACCACTAAAATGAACAGGTTAAGAGAAAAAGTTGCAATTTTGGAAACAGACTGCAAAATTGCCCCAGTGAAGTAGAAAGAAGAAACACAAAAGGCCCAAAGAATGGGTGAAAGATTCAAATCCTAGAGAAGGATTTAACAGTGGAGAAACCACTTCGACAAGCCAAGGACATTCTATGGGCCAATATCACTGACTCTATCAATGATATTTGGCCATCAATCCATGTTACTTTTGAAAAAATAGAGTTGGTAAAGATTGCTACAGAAGCTATCCAGAAAGTGAAAGAGGAGTTGGGACATAAGCCAAAACATGCAAATAGACTCATCCACTTCCTCAACAGCGAGAATAGATATGAGCTCCAGTTGCTACATATAGAAGATAGGACTGTTAGGATATTCCGACACATAGGATATAGTTAAGTTCAACTTGGTCTAGTATAGAGTTAGGTTAGAGTTAGGTAAAGTGTGTTTCTTTACCGTTGTACATTTTGTAACTTACAATCCGACGGTCACGATATGTAGTGATCCGACGGTTCACTCTCACCTCGGTATTACCGACACTTGATCCGTGGCTTGACACCCGATTGGTCCATGAGTTCTATTTAAAGCGCATGGAGGGTCATTGTTCGGGTAATCCGTGCATGAGAGAAGCTTATGTAAATTTTCATTCTTTGATTAATAAATTGTCTGTACCCACGTTGGGACAGGCCGTGGACTGTTTCCCTCCTTGCACTCTGAGGGTTTTAACCACGTCAAAAATACTGGTGTATTGATTTGAGATCTGGTTGTGAGCGGTGTCCTTTTGGTATTCTTTCTGAGGAACTTACCCTGTAAATTCCTACATGGTATCAGAGCTATTTGAGGGCCGCGTCCGTTGGTGATCCAAATCTGAAGCCGGTAGAACTGCATGCGGCTGTCGTTTCCTAGATCTGTTGTTTCTGACTGCTTTCGGGCCGAGAGGACTGCTCTGTTGCGTTCGGAGCATCTGTTTCAGTGAGGAACCCCTTTCGTTTCACGCGAAAAGGTTTCCGGTAGCCCTAGCTGCGTCATTTTTCAGATCGGGAGGTATACAGTTTTTTTTTTGCAGTTTACTGTCATTTTCTCTCTGCTTATTTCGGTTTCGGTTTATTTAGCCTTTTTTTTCCCGGATCTATACCTTTCATTTCTGCGTATGCTCTTTGCCCTGCGACTCTGTGCGATCTGGGCAAATCAGAAACAGAAAGAAAGGATTTTTCTCATGCGTATGCTCTTTTCCCTGCACCTTAGTGTGATCTTGGAAAATCAGAAACATTGAGAAAAATATTTAGTTTTTCGGTTAAAAGCTAACTTTGAGATTTTTTTTTAAATTCTAGTTTTTTGGCTAAAGCTAACTTCGAGCCGTAAGGTTCGTTTTTCTTTGCATATTCGTGTTGGGTTTTGTGTTTTGTGTTTTGTAGGGGAAAAGAGCCTTCCCAAGGCAAGCACGCAAATCAAGGCCCCCCCCCCCCCCCCCCCCCCCCTCTCTCTCTCTCTCTCTCTCTCTCTCTCAAATATTTTGTATAGATCAATTGGTTCAAAGACTTTTTAAGAGAGTAGAGGTCTTGGGTTCAAGTCTCCATTTTGTGGGGGCGGATTTTTTCATTCCCGCACATTCGCGCACTTTGCCGGCAACGTCAACAATTTTTTTTCAAAAAGCCATAACTTCTTCATCCGGAAGCCTTTTTCAGAGCCGTTTTTTTTAAAACCGCCTATTTTTTCGAGATCTATCCATTGGACCACTTACTTTCAGCATCTTCAGCTTCAGTTTTTTTTCAAAAAATGGAAAGTCCATGCCAAGTCATTCTTGACAGCACTAACTACTTCCAATGGGTAGCCTACATGGGAGATTTACTTAGAAGTAAAGGTCTCTTCAGAATAGCCACAGACCAAGAGAAGAAACCCAAAGATGAAGACAAGGCCGAAAAATGGGAAAATAGACAAGATCAAGCACGTGGTTTGATAGGAATGTCTGTTTCTCCTGATCTTAGATTCCACATTGCAGAAATTGAAACTCCTCATGAAGCATTAGAAAAACTTGCTAAAGTTTTTGGGATTAAAAATGAAATTAGAGCCCATCAACTTGAAAATGAGTTGCTTACTTTGGATCCTAATAATTTTTCTTGCATTGAAGATTTCTTGTCCAAATTCAAGACCCTTAGATATCTCTTGGAAGGTGTTAAAGTTAAGAAAGAAGATGGTAACCTTATTTATTCCATCCTTACTAAGTTGGGACCAGCCTACTCTGTATTTGTTTCCACTTTCCATTCTACAAGGGAAGCTTTCATTTGTCAAGGCAAAGACTACAAACCCCCTTCCTTTGACTCCTTTTGTGATTCCTTAATAAGAGAACAAGAAAAACTCTTACACCTTGGTCTTCTTAATCTTGGAAACTCTTCCACGAAAGCGTTAGCCGCCCAGCAGCAACCAAATTCAAAGAATCCTAAGAAGTCTTATCCTCAAAGGAATGGTCCTAAACCAACTCAGCCTCAAGATGAAAGATCATTTCAGCAAAATGATAAGACCAATAAAAACAAATGGAAGAAGACTGACAGACATTGTAACTTTTGTAATCGAGATGGCCACTTAGAATCTAAATGCTTTAAGAAGATGGAAGCCTTGGAAGCCGCAATGAAGAAACATAACATCCATCTGGAGCCTACTTCAACTTCAACTTCCGGAATGGCACTTTCTGCATGTCATCGTCAATCATCTCAGTCTGGTTATGCATTAAATGTATCTTCTTCTTCTTCTCATTCTCATGAGTGGCTCATTGATTCTGGAGCCTCTTGTCACATGGCCAAAAACCAAGCCATGTTTTCTTCTTTAAATGATTGTAACACCAAAAATATATATGTTGGTGATGATAGATCTCTTAATGTTGTAGGGACTGGAACTGTTCATCTAGACAATGGTCAGTTCAATGATGTATTATGTGTTCCAAACTTATCCTGCAACCTTCTATCTGTCTATCAGATAACTCATTCAGGTGAAGGTAAAATTGTTGAATTTTCACCTCATGATGTTGTAATCAAGGATCTAAAAGATCCTAAACAGATTCTAGCTACTGGTCTTGCTGATGATTCCAAAAGGTTGTATAAGTTTCACAACTTTGGGTCATCCCATCTTCCCTCAGTATTTGTTGCTCATAATGATGAAGTGAGCAAACTTTGGCATGAGCGTTTGGTCACTTAAACTATCGCTCCCTTCAGCATCTATGTAAAGAAAATATGGTGACAGGTCTTCCTATGGTATCTTGCAGAGATGGTGTTTGTTCCGGATGTGTACTCGGAAAACATCATCGGGACAGTTTTGACAAACGTGCCTCTTGGCACGCCTCAGCCCCTTTACAGCTTGTGCACAGTGATTTATGTGGTCCTCTTCCTGTTGCTTCATTCTCTGGCTGCAAGTACTTCTTAACTTTCATTGATGATTTCTCCAGACGCACTTGGGTATACTTCTTAAAACTCAAGAGCGAAGTATTTAACACTTTTTTGGCCTTCAAAGCATTTGTTGAAAAACAATCTGGACATCAAATTCTTAAGCTAAGAACTGATAATGGTGGAGAATATGTTAAAAACACATTCATCAACTTTTGCACCGAAAATGGAATTCAAATGCAACATACTGTTCCATACACTCCACAACAAAATGGTGTAGCTGAAAGGAAAAATCGCACCTTAAAGGAAATGGCTAATTGTATGCTGCAATCTAAAGGACTCAGTCTTAGTTTTTGGGCCGAAGCAATTAATTGTGCAAATTATATAATCAATCGCACTCCTACTAAGGTTCTAGAGAATATCACTCCAGAAGAAGCTTGGAGTTCCATTAAACCAGATGTAAGTCACTTTCGTGTGTTTGGAAGTGAAGCATGGGCCCATATTCCA
Organism: Pinus tabuliformis; assembly: GCA_031772625.1. Taxonomy (NCBI): domain Eukaryota; kingdom Viridiplantae; phylum Streptophyta; class Pinopsida; order Pinales; family Pinaceae; genus Pinus; species Pinus tabuliformis. The sequence continues at coordinate 1,659,637,180 of CM062819.1, read as the reverse complement.
GATGAAAAGCATAAAGCTTTAGAACCTAAGAGTGAGAAATGTACTTTTGTTGGATATTCTGAAGATGTAAAAGGTTATAGACTTATTCCATTTAAGTCCAAAAATGTTATCATTAGAAGAGATGTAAAATTTGATGAAAATAAATCGGCCTGCGAGCCTAGTCCGGCGGATGTGCCACCTCTTCCTATCTCTTCTATCTTTGAAAACATTTCTTCTTCAGATGATGAAAGCGAGGATGATAATCCTCCCCCACCTTCTCAGGATCCTCAACTTCCAAGATGGGTCCGTGCTACTCGGGATGCAGCAGGTGATCTTGCCGGTGATCCTACAGATCAGCGACGTACACGTTCTCAGTTTGAAAGAGCCTCTTCTTTACTGGCTCAAGCTCCAGTAAATCATGATCCTGACACTTTTGCAGAAGCTTCAGGCCATCCACATTGGGAAGCAGCTATGAATGAAGAATATCATTCATTGATGACAAATGATACATGGGATCTTGTTCCTCTACCAAAGGGACGCAAACTTGTTAGATGCAAATGGGTTTACAGAACCAAGTATGGACCAGATGGGAAAGTTGATAAACATAAAGCTCGTCTAGTTGCTAAGGGCTTTTCACAGGTTGAAGGCATTGACTACACTGAAACCTTCTCTCCAGTTGCCAAAATGAACTCTATCCGCCTTGTTCTTTCCCTTGCTGCCTCTTTAAAATGGGAAGTCCATCAAATGGATGTTAAATCTGCCTTCTTGCATGGGGACTTGCAGGAAGAAATCTATATGGAACAACCCATTGGCTTCATACAAACAGACTCCAGCCTCGTTTGTCGACTTAAGAAATCCCTTTATGGCCTCAAGCAAGCTCCTCGGGCTTGGTATGCCAAAATGGATAGCTTTCTTTTAGAATCTGGCTTTTCTAGGTGTCATTCTGACAATACTGTCTACACCAAGAAAGTGGGCAACTCTCTTATCATCCTTGTTCTTTATGTTGATGATCTTATTCTTACTGGTAGTGATCCCAACCTTATAAACCATGTGAAGTCCAGCCTTAAAAAGAAATTTGAAATGACAGACTTAGGACACTTACACTATTTTCTCGGTCTTCAAGTCTTGCAATCCCAAGAGGGTATTTTCCTTTCCCAGTCCAAGTATGCTTGTGATATTCTTCGTCATTTTCACATGGAAGACTGTAAGCCAGCCCCTTCTCCCTTTCAGTCTGGAGTCAAACTTTCAGTCTCTTGTACTTCTCCTGAAGTTGATGCTACCTTATACCGTCAACTTGTCGGAAAACTCTTGTATTTAACCCATACTCGTCCTGATCTTTCCTTTGCTGTTGGCCTTGTTGCTCGTTTTATGCAAAACCCCCGTGAAAGTCATTGGAAAGCAGCTAAAAGAATACTTCGTTATGTTCGAGGTACAGTACAGTTTGGGATTCATTACAGTGCCAAAGCAGCTCCTCTGTTAGTTGGTTTCACTGATTCTGATTGGGCTGGTGACCTTGATGATCGGAAGTCTACTGCCGGTTATGTCTTCACTCTTGGTTCAGGACCTATTACATGGGCTTGTAAGAAACAGGCTGCCATTTCTCTTTCGTCAGCAGAAGCAGAGTATCGTGGTGCCGTGGAAGCTAGTAAGGAAGCCTTGTGGCTTCGTCAGATCCTATCAGAGTTTGGCTTTGAGCAGCAGCATCCAACCACACTTTGGTGTGATAATCAAAGTGCCATTCAGCTATGCAAAGATCCAGTCCAGCATCAGCGCAGCAAACACATTGAACTACACATGCACTTCATCAGAAAGCTCATTCATGACCATGTTCTTGAAGTGCAATATTGTCCAACAGATGATCAGGTTGCAGACATCTTCACAAAGGCTCTCACAGAGGCGAAGTTCACTAAACTTCGATATATGCTTGGAGTTCAGGAAGTTGTCACTAAGGGGGGATAGGCTCTAGTGCCTCCTTCCTTCTCCTATTGTGTCATATTTGTAAATCCTTCAATCCTATCCCAAGTTGTTCTTAAGGGGGGATGTTAGGATATTCCGACACATAGGATATAGTTAAGTTCAACTTGGTCTAGTATAGAGTTAGGTTAGAGTTAGGTAAAGTGTGTTTCTTTACCGTTGTACATTTTGTAACTTACAATCCGACGGTCACGATATGTAGTGATCCGACGGTTCACTCTCACCTCGGTATTACCGACACTTGATCCGTGGCTTGACACCCGATTGGTCCATGAGTTCTATTTAAAGCGCATGGAGGGTCATTGTTCGGGTAATCCGTGCATGAGAGAAGCTTATGTAAATTTTCATTCTTTGATTAATAAATTGTCTGTACCCACGTTGGGACAGGCCGTGGACTGTTTCCCTCCTTGCACTCTGAGGGTTTTAACCACGTCAAAAATACTGGTGTATTGATTTGAGATCTGGTTGTGAGCGGTGTCCTTTTGGTATTCTTTCTGAGGAACTTACCCTGTAAATTCCTACAAGGACTGCTACCATTTTAGAAATAAGGAAGGTCCTTTCCAAATGGAACCTTATGCTTAATTTGGAAGAAAAGTGCCACAATACGTATGTAGCCATCGATAGCTTCATGGATAAATTCTAGATTTTGAGGGAGAAAGGTCTGTTGAGTCCTATGGTTATCAATCAAAAAATCATGACACAGTTGGACTATGATGATAGACTCAGAAAATTGGCTAAGGAACAAGCCATTTCTTCATCCCTAAAAGCCCTGCCAACATGCAAAGTGTTGTGTGACACATTTGAGAACCTGTTTTTCCTTGAACATGAGGTCAAACATTTATTCCTCACCAAGCCCAAGTTTTCCAAATATATTGAAGTTGATGAAATTTACAGGAGAATGATGAATGTAAAGTTACTTGATGTGGAATGATGGGAGAAAATGATATATTTACTATCATAATTTTCTAGCAAAAATTTACTACATAGCAAAAACAAAATAGCCAGGTAAAAGAGGTAAAAATAGCACAACAGGGTCAAAGAGTATCAGCTGAAAGATGAAAGTAAAGAAAAATCCAGCATGAAACTCCATAACTGCAAGCCAGATTAAAAGGCTAACACTTCAACAATAAAGGCCAGCACAACCATAATAAAAGGGATGGCATGAAACAATTCATTAGTTATCTTTATCTTCTTTCAAGAAGATATTTGTATTTCCTAGATTAAATCTCAAGTTGTTTTGAGATATTTTTTAATAATTTTTTGTATAAATACTTCACAATTGGAAGTATGTAGGGTGGATTCCTAGACATTTCTATAGTTTTCTTGATCAAAGACTGTAAGCTATTGTATCACTGTTGGACCAAAAAGCTGGATTATTGAATAAAGCAAAGACATTTCACTGGATTCATGTGTACTGCAAAATACAGACAAGTATCTTCTTTTATGTTGTCACTTTTCTTTAAAAGATTTTCCATAATCTTAAATGTATCTGAAATCTAAATGCTATAATATGGAATTATATCTCAGAACTCGCTTCATTGCTCTCTACTTTTACTATTATGCATTTCTTATGTTTTCTGCTAAATTATCTAAGTTAAGGAATTATTGATTGCTCCTTAGTTCAGGCAGTTTCCCTCTAGTCTATAGTAAAGGATTCTTAACTACCCTTTTCTCGTGATCATCCTCTATTCCTCATATTAATCACAATTTGTGGATTCTTAAGTGCTCTCTCACCTTGGTTAATATCATTTCACCCATTTGACCTAAAAATATTTGCTTCACTTTGCTAGCTTGCCCACTGAACACTCCCTTTAATGATTTAATCCAAGTTCGATTGGAAATAATACTAAGAGGGGGGTGAATCAATATTATCAAATTAATAATTTTTCATTTTCATAATCAGATTCATATACGCTACTTCAGTTTAGGGAACTCATGTGTACATGCAACTATGTTTAGAGCAACTAGCGTATATCCAACAAACTTATGATTCAGTTAATTCATCATATATTGATCTTTAGTCAATGCATTAGAACCATATAAATAGTAACCTAGTGTAGTAAAAACAAAATAGATAATCACACATAAGAAACACACATGAACACCAAGATATAAGGTGGAAACCAAATGTCGGTGAAAACCACCTACCACAATCATCTCTCTCTTCTTTTAATAATAAGAGAATTCTGCTTACAATTTTGCACAGGTGCAGTCTTATACCAGTATGTAGGCTTCGACTTGCAGAAGGCTACAACCTTCTCTCATTCTCTAGATTCTCCTGGAAGGGAGCTAAAACCCCCTATCTCTTGTACTCGCTGACCCCCTATCTCTTGTACTCGCTGATAAGTTTACCGTTACATAGGTGCCAGCCTACAAAAGGATACAACCTTCTCTTTTCTTCTAGGGACCACATTTCATAAATTTTCAGACTAGATCCATCAACAACATCATTCAATCATCAAATATATCTGCATCAACCAATCTCCTTTTGAACCAACCACAACCGAATCAATCAATCACTGATCATTCAGAATGCTGTCACCAAAATACAGTAACCAGAACCCAAGCAATAACCCAGAACACTGCAACAACAAACAAAAGCAACTAAAACATATTCTATAAGTTATATGCTACTTCCATGTGTCGAACATGTGTGCATATGTGCTTTCCTCAAAGGGAACTAGCATATAGATCTACAAATCAATTATGATGTATATGTTGTTTTTATATGTAGAACCAATGTGTATATGCTTCTTTTCTGAAGTGAACCTATGTACCGACCAGTAAATGATGATTTAAACATAACAACTATTCCTGACTTCAATCATACCCAGATCATCATTTCTACAGACTACAACATGAGCCATTTATTCAAATACATGATTAAACGACATAAAGATAATTCACTTCAAGCCTTAAGATATTGATACATCATTAGATCTTATCCTTCATCAAGAGCTAAGGTTCTTCCTCGGTTCAGATCTAGCATGACGCCATAATCCCATAACCTACATATTATATCTCACACTATATCAGATATTCGATACTTGCACACATGGTCTAATGATCTTCTCCTCCTTTTATAGTTTTAGGCCTTTCTCAATACCATAGACTAAAACCACTTAGGACCAATACCTTGGATCAAATACCTGGGGTCAATATCTCAGACCAGATACCTTGGAATAATACCATGGATCAGAATACCATGGACCAAATACTTCTGACCAAACATTTAGTTTTCCAAGGTATACACACTTTTCCATTTGTAAAAGTGTGTGTGTACATATACGTGACTTGTATACAGTGAACCTGCAAGTATACAGGGCTTGGTCAATGGTGAACCTACATATACCTCTCTTTCTTGATTCTTTGTAGTCTAATCTGTAACTCTGTGTTGTTAGCCTGTAGTATTGTGATCTGCAATCTGAGTGAGTTGCTTTTCGAGCTGATTCCTTGAAGCTGCCTTGCATTTCATCACACTTGTACACACTCCTATCATGCATTCTATCACCTCTAATATAGGTTCTGTAGATTCTTCTAGTTACCATATACAAGATAGTTGCTCTGCTACAAGTGGGTTGCCATCAAGTACAAAACATACATCATAATGCCAACAATCCTCCCCTTTGGACTTGATGGCAGCAACCACACAAACAACCAAACCAATTCACTCTCCCCCTTTGACATCAAGGGCAAAGGGTCAGGCTCCCCCTAAGTGTATGTTGAATTCTCTGATATGTTAAAGTGTTGATTGAGCTCCCATGATCGAGTCTATGCTCCCCTTGAGCATAAGCAAAGTCCACAAAACGATTTTATACACCCAACCAAGTGGGGATATACCAAATTTGACTCATCCACCCAACCAAGTGGGGATATATCAATTGTTTATACAATTCGAAAACAAGAAACATTATATCATTCATCCCATGCATAGTGGGGTTACAAATTAGGTATTTTCATGTCTGTTACATTAAAATATATACATGACATATATAACAAAGACCAAATGTCTTAAACAAGACCATTATAGTTATCAAAAACTATCATTAGCAGCATTTTTCAACAGGATCTAGGCCAACAACTTGTATATGTCCATCAATAGTTCCCAAAATATCATCAACCATGTTTTCCCCATGAACTTGTGCCACTTGTTCACTATCAGATCTGATCATTGCATATGTTAGTAAGAGATATCAAAGCATCATCATCAATCAAATATACATCAAGTGATCAACAACACTATGACGACCAATATATCAGCAGATTGAAATCATCATCAAATAGAGCAGATAATTGACTTAACCATAGCAAACCCCCTTTTTCTTGTGTCTGGCTCACTGTTTTTCTTCAAACCAACATATGCGTGAATGTGTCCATAGAAACTCGCATATGTACACGACTACGCTTCATGAAACTCGCATATAGCCACCTTTACCTAAAAAGTAGTATTTAACAATAGGCTGATGCAAAAACTATTCCCATGTTTTGTCTGAGGTATTCAAATGTCTCGCTAGGTAGTGGTTTAGTGAATATATCAGCAACCTGTTATTTGGAGGGAACATACTCCAATTTGACTTTTTTTCAAGCAATCTTTCACGTGGGAAATGATATTTGATGGGTATGTGCTTGGTCTTGGAGTGCATGACTAGATTCTTTGAGATACTGATGGCACTTGTATTATCACATAGAATGGAAATGGGTGGAGTACATGTGATCTGAATATCTTACAAGGTTTGCATCATCCAAAGTAATTGTGTGCAGAAAGATGCAACAACCACGTATTCTGCGTCAACTGTAGATAATGCAATTGAGCTTCATTTCTTGCTGAACTAGGACACTAACCTATAACCCATATAGAATGCACCACCACTAGTGCTTTTTCTGTCATCAACACCTCCTACCCAATCTGCATCTGTATATGCATGAACTGTAAGATCTATATCTCTAGGATACCATAAGCCAAAGTTCTATGTTCCTCGAAGACATTTGAAAATTATTTTGACATCCTGAGATGTGATTCCTTTGGATTTTCTTGGAATCTTCCAATTATTCCCACTGTATGCACCATGTCCTGTTGGGTACCTGTTAGATAAAGCAAAGTGTCAATCATGGATCTGTAAGTTGGTTGATGTACTATTGTTGATTCATCATTTTAGCTGAGACTACATCCTGTTACTATTGGAGTACATACTTTTTTAGAATCTTCCATGCCATACTTTTTCAGGATCTATATGAGATATTTGGTTTGTTAGAGAAAAATACAATCTTTATTTTGCTGCACTTGTAGACCAAGAAAGTAGGTAAGCTCACCAAGGAAATTTCAAATTCTTGTTGCATTCCTCAAGCAAAATTCTAACTCATGGGTTCTTCATTGTTACCAAAAATGATATCATCAACATACACAACAATTATTAGCAATTTATCAATGTCCATCTTTGTATATAGATTGCTATCTGCTGACCCCTTGGAAAAACCTTGTTGGTGGAGATATGTGTCAAGGCAGTAATACCATGCCCTTGGAGCCTATTTTAGACCATATAGAGATTTTCCGAGTTTGCATACAAGTTTTGCATCATTTCCAAGAATGAATCCTTCTAGTTTTTCAATATAGACTTCTTCTTCTAAGCCTTGATTAAGAAAAGAATATTTTACATCCATTTGGTATACTTTGAATTTTTTAAAACTAGAAGAGAAAGAAACATTCTGATGGCTTCAATTCTAGCAATAGGTGCAAAAGTTTCTTCAAAATATATACCTTCTTGTTGAGCATATCCTTTACAAACAAGTTTGGCCTTGTTTCTAATGATATTCTTATAATGAGGTCTAAGAATTGATTCCCAAGTATTATTCTTTTCAATTTTCTCAAGTTCTTCATTCATGGCCTTGACTCAAAATTCATCTTTGAATGCTTCATTTACATTTTGAGGTTCAGTGGAAGATAGTAATGCAAGGTAGCTTGAAGCTTCGGCAATGGTTCTTCTAGTCTACACACCTACTCCTTTTTCTCCTAAAATTTGAGCTTCTGGATGATTTTTTTTAACATACGTGGATAGAGTTTTTTCTTCTACCGTTATTTCTTCTTCTAGTTCTTCATTGGTTTCTTCTTCAGAATCAGTGTGATTTGATGTGGGGAAATGATCCTCATCTTCTTCATTGTCATAATCTTCGGTTTTTATCTGTTTTGGATTTTTTCATGCTTCATCAACCACAACATCAATACTTTCACTAATTTTCCCAATTATTTCATTGTAACATTCATATCCTTTACTTTGGGAAGAGTAGCCAAGTAGAATACCTTCATCTACTCTAGGTTCAAACTTACGATGTTTTTCATCAGTCCTTTTGATGTAACATTTGCTTCCAAAAACTTTGAAGTATTTTACAAAAGAGTCTTATCATACCAAAGTTCATGTGGACTTTGAGTTTTGTTTACCCGAACCTTTGTTTGGTTGAGAATAGTGACGACGGCGAATGTATCTTCACCCCAGAAAGTTGCAAGAGTTCCAGATTCATCTAGCATAGCACGAGCCACTTGTTGAGAAGTTCTATTCATCCTTTCTACCACTCCATTTTTTTGAGGAGTCCTTGTGGTGGAGAACTACCTTTTTATTCCATGTTGTTCCCAGAAGTCAAAGAATTCATTTGAGGTAAATTCCCCTCCTCGATTAGATCTGAGGCAATTGATTTTGCGATCTCATTAATTTTCAGCCAAATATTTGAAGGCTTTGAACTTTTCAAATTCTTCATCTTTGTGCTTTAGAAGACCTATCCAACACATTCTGGAAAAATCATCAAAGAACAATATAAAGTATTATTCTCCACGAGGTGACTTTTTCCTTGATGGACCACATAAATCAGTATGAACAAGTTTAAGAGGCTTACTAGCTGACACTTCCTTTTCGATGAATTGAGATCTAGTTTGCTTATCAAATTGACATGATTTGCATATAGTATTGTCAAGAATGTTGATATTTGGAAGATCATGAACAACCTGGAATTTTCATGCTTTTCTTATTTGAGAAAAGCTTAAATGTCCCACTCTTCTGTACCATAGCTAGTTTTCATCATTTTTTCTTAGATAGCACTGTTTTTGTCCTCCGTTGAGTATGTGTAGGTCGTTTGGAGTCTTGTCCCATTGATCGTGGTTTATTTTGTATCAAGCTCATGAAAAACACATCCATTTGATCGAAACACTACTTATTCTACTTGATCACACATTTGACTCACACTCAAAAGATTATGCTTTCAACCATCAACATACATAACATTCCCAACTTTAACTTTTTCTTTCAAGAAAAAAAATCCTTTACCTTTTATGACAACAGGAGTTTCGTTTCCAAATGTCACAATCTCTTCCTTTTCTAAGGCAATATATGAGTGTAGTTTTTCTCTGTCACCTATCATATGGTTTGAGCATCCACTGTCGATGTACCACTAGTTTTCGTTTCCTACTGCATACAAGGCTATACCACATCTTTCTGTTTGTGGTTCTTTCTTTCTCCATATTTTTGGATTTAATGGAGTTTTCTCATTTTCAGCTATTTCACAAAATTTACTCCGACATTCAAATTCTTCATGGCCAAAGTTGTTACAGATTGAACACTCTATTTCATTTTCAAGAAGAGAAAAGTTATTATAGGAACTTCTCTTGATCCCTGTCACATTACTTTGATTTCGTGCTTCTCTAGTCATGACAATTTTCTAGGCAACAAATTGAGCAGCTTTGTGTCCAAAATTATGACATGAGAAACATTTACCATTAAATAAGTTCTTGCAATTATCGAATCTACTGACCTGTTGATTGTAGTTGAAGTCCCTCCTACTAACTTGTTGATTGCAGTTTCTATTGACACCATAAGCCCATATCCTGCATATTATATCTCACACTATATCAGATATTCGATACTTGCACACATGGCCTAATGATCTTCTCCTCCTTTTATAGTTTTATGCCTTTCTCAATACCATTGGCCTCTGAATCTACCAGAATCCTGTTGAAGTTTCTTGACAAAGTTCGCTTCCTCTTCTTCTTCTTAAATATGTCTTGATTCATTGAGTTCTTCTTTTCCTTCTGTTAAGGCTTTAAATGCAGCTTCTCTCATATCTGATGGAGTTCCTTTTCTCATCTCAAAGGCAGTTAAGATTCTGTGAAGCTGTGTCATAGTAATAGTCTGTAGATCCTGACTTTCTTCTATGGCAGATACTTTTGATTCAAATTTAGCAAATAAGGACCTTAAAACTTTTTCAACTAAGGTAACTTCCTTTATCTCTTCACCCAGATTCTTCATGAAATTAACAATCTCATCTATACGTAATAAGTAACTAGCTATACTTTCATCATTGTGCATCTTGAGAGTTTCATATTGAATTCTGAGAGTTTGTTGTTTAGTAGGTTTTACCTAACAGTCTCCTTCATAGCTTAGAACGATTGTGTCCCATATTTCTTTCACTAATTTAAGCTACATAAATTTGACAAACTCTGATTGTGACAGACTTCCCAATAATGTATTGACAACATTGGCATTGGTTTCATATTCTTTTTCACCTGCTATATCTGTAGGAATTGCTGATGGAAATGTATATCCTCCTTCCATGATTCCCCAAACATCTATTCCAAGAGATTGAAGATAGGCTATGGTTCTTACCTTTCAATAAATAAAGTTTCTCCCATCAAATATTGCCGGTCTGATGGATCGCCCACTTTCTTGATTATTCGTGATGATGGATCTTGGCCTTTGAATCTACTGGTAGATATTGATTGCAGTTTCTAGCATGACACCATAAGCCCATATCCTGCATATTAGATCTCACACTATATAAGATATTCGATACTTGCACAGATGGCCTAATGATCTTCTCCTCATTTTATGGTTTTATGCCTTTCTAAATACCATGGACCAAAACCACCTAGGACCAATACCTTGGACGAAATACCTGAGGTCAGTACCTCGGACCCGATACCTTGGACCAATACCATGGATCAAAATACCATCGACCAAATGCTTCAGACTAAACATTTAGTTTTCTAAGGTATACGTACTTTTCCTTTTGTGAAAGTGTGTCTGTACGTATACACGACTTCTATAAAAACAACACACATGTATATGTAGCTTGGTCAATGGTGAACCTACATATACCTCTCTTTCTTCATTCTCTGTACTCTAATCTATAATTCGGTGTTATTAACTTGTAGTACTATGATTTGTCATCTGAGTGAGTTTCTTTCTGAACTGATTCCTTGAAGCTACCCTACATTTCATCACACTTGTACACACTCCTGTCATGCATTCTGTCACATCTGATATCGCTTTTGTAAATTCATCTAGTTACCATCTACAAGAGAGTTGTTCTACTAAAGTGGGTTGCCATCAACTACAACACATACATCATAATGCCATCAAGTTTTGTTTCCCTTCTTTGACTCCATAGCCCAATAGGCAGAGACGTCATTCTATCCATCTGTGTAAGGATTCCACCATCTAACTTCCAATACAAATCCAAAACCCCCTGAAATTTAAGAACTAGCCTAAAATCTCAGCAAAAAAAACTAAAACATATGGGGAGATCCCTCTTTGAGTCATAGGTTGGCTAGAGCCTATACTTAAAACATTGGTTTGCGGTTACCTCAGTCTTTTCCTTCTCTTGATAACTTCTAGGGAAAAATTCTGAGTGATAACATATACGAAGCCTAACAATCAAAATCATCAGGTGAAATGTCTGAGAGTGAGGACGAGGAGGAGATACAAACACATGATGAATCGTTTATTACACACAGTCATTCAACTGTCATTCTCAGAACTTGGCAAGAAATCACTATTGAATTTTAGCAAATGGAAGAATGTAATAATGATGAGGGTGTTGTATGTGATGAGCAATCTGCACCCATAATTAGAGTAGCACCTAATAGAAACATCGCAAAAGTTATGGATATGTGTTAAGTTTTAATAGCTTGAATGTGCATCACTATATATTCTAAGGAGTGCACTAGGTTGTGAGGATCCAAACATAAACTATTTATGTGTGCAACAAAACAGATTTGAAGATACCTTGTTTTTTGAACTGCGTGGAACAAAACACATTTTGAAGGTAGTTTGTTTTCCTGTAGGACTATTTCTTTTGTGAGTGTCATAGAAAAATAATGCTTTGACTCTAGGTGATGAATTGAATTTGTTGTGACCTTGCCTCAGAAATAATTTCCTTCAATGGCACTCCTACAACAATCCTCTAGATTGTATGGATTTGTACACTTATTTATTTATTGATTATTAATAATTGAATATTTTTAGACCACACCACTTTGAATTTAATGCTTAATGTTTGGGCCTTGCAAGAGGAAGCCCAACCATCATGTTAAGGAGGGATTCTAGTACTCTTGACTCTTCCACTACTGATTTACAATACTTGAGAAACTGTAGAGTTGGAGGCCCATACTTCACATTTTTGGAAATACAATAGTGAGAGAAAGGAGAGACTTGAACTTTATTAAAAGGGTTTTTGTCAACCACATCTATGCTTTCCTCTGAAGAATATGTAGAGAGAACAATGTTATCTTCAATGTTCCACATGAAGGCCTTCTAAATGTAGGGTAAGTTTTTTATGTTTGAACACATCCCATATTCAACTTCTACACAATTATTTTAATTTTAGAGAAGCCTTATGGTTTATGTACATTAGAAATGATCAATAATCAAATATTGAGTTGTAAAACTATATAACAACAAATGCCTTGTGTTATGGCTTTATGTGGCAGTTTGAGATAGTGTTCCATTAATAGTCTAGAAATGAGTAAAAAATTAAAAAAATCCCAATCGAGGCATGCCAATACCCTGTCAAACTCATCCACGACATGAAGGTTAATATTATGAGGTTGTAGAGTTCTTATATATCCTATCAACATATATGCCAAATACATGTTTTGAAAGATGTCAAATGTCTGTTATTTAGTCTAACATGTTCACAATTCAACATATATACTGTAGCTTGTAAAATTTCCCTGTAAAAGATATTTTGGTGTTTTTTGTGTACAATCTTGTGTAATATACCTTGGGTATATTAGACTAGAGAGGAGTTGAATGTATCTTGTCTATACCACCAAAATTTCCTTTGAATATTTTGTTTGTGTTGATTTCCTAGCCTTGATGTCAACATGGACAAATGTTTCTCCTAATTAAATCTATTTTCATTTCCTCATGTGAAATTTCTCCCAGATATGAATAAAATGGCTTAAACAATATGTACGTTGAAAAATGTAGTGTAAGAAATAACTTGTACATATTTCAGAAAAGCATAAATAAGACAGGATAGACAGGTATTTCTCACATTGAACGATTGAGAGAATGCAATGCACAATATGGATGAACTTAGAAGTTTTCAATAGGTTGAAAGGAAATCATACAAAGAATCAATAAAATCATATGGCTCTATATGGTAATATAGGGAAATGCAACAATTGTACAACTTCTCCCTTTCCTTTTTGTGCAGATCATATACCTCATTTTGAGATGATTTTTATGACCATATAGTTGTTATTTGAGTAAATTGTAGAGGTTTCGTTAACGTATGAATAGATGATTTTGAAGAAGAAATTACTTATGTATTTCTGAAAATATTTTATTCTTCCAGTACTTAAATTTTCAGTTACAATCATATGGATCTGTATGGATATATGAAGTAATACAAGAGTTGTACAACTTCTTCCTTTCCTTTTCTGCATATTGTATACCTCATTTTGAGATGATTCTGATGACCATTCAATTGTTATTTGAGTATCTTGTAGATGTTTACTTGAGTTAGGCAAAGCTTAGTTTGAAGAAAAAATTATTATGTATTTGTAAAACTCTTTTATTCTTCCACTACTTAAATTTTCAGTTATAATCATATGGATTTGTATGATCGTATGGAGCAACATGACAGTTGTAGAAATTCTTCCTTTCTCTTTTGTGCATATTGTATACCTTATTTTGAGATGATTTTTATGACCATGCAATTGCTATTTGGGTACCTTATAGAGGTTTCCTTAAGGTATGCAAAGTTAATTTTGAAGAATAAATTACTCATGTATCTGAAAAACTCTTTTATTCTTCCACTACTTAGATTTTCAGCTATTGTGAGATTTATGCTATGATCTGAAAGTAATTTCTACATTATATTAAATTTAAAAATTTATATGTTTAACTAGGATCATATGGATAGTAGTCACCTATGGTCAAATTTTTGTAATTTACTTAACCCCAAATACCTCAAAAGGTGAAATATGCCTCCAAATATGTGAAAATGTGTCCTTACCCTCAAAATTTATACTTTAGTGGAAAACACACCTTTAAATACATGGAAAATCTCGCATTAGGGTTATTTGTCACCCCTTCTTACTTGCAACATCCCCTAGCCACCTCTTTGAAGAGGCTGTCCAAACTCAAGATTCAAGTAGACCTTTGACCAAACCCATCTGTCAATTAGTGTTAATCTTGTAAATCTCCCTTTCTTCTCAGATCCTTCATCTAGATGGTCTTAGGCCCTAGTTCTAACCTAGGAACAAGTATCTCCATCAATGACATGAGAAAAGAGTATGTAATGCATGTAACAATGCCTCCAATTACATGTAAAACATGCTTGAATGGATCCTCATAGTGAAATGCATATTTGGAAGAAACTTCATCAAGCCAAGCATTCACCTCCTATATCCTTGTTATAGCCTTTGATGATGAAGAGTTCTTAGGCTATATATAACAAGGTGCATGGCCTTTATGTTTCTCCGTGCAATTTCTAACTCTCACTAAAATTCAAAGATCTATGATGTGCTCGTGAGATAAGAAATCACATGAAAATGGAGATTAAGACATGCATTTTGAGGTTGTATTAGTCCCCGTTAAGCTATATTAGAATAGGTCTTGGAGAAACACCCTGCTTGATGGTTCAAATCATGCTTAGCAATATTCAATGGGTGCACCCTCATCTATTAGAAATAGCTCACCAAAACAATCATTAAAATCACTTTGAATTACTTGTGACTGCAACGCCATGCCTCTGTACTTGTAGCTCCACTTGGTAGTGTTTTAAGAAACCAAAAATGGACTCCAAAAAACAACTTCCTAGGTGTAGAAAGAGAGCATAAAAGTAGCTAATTGACATAAACAACAACACCCTTCTCACTTTAGCCTGATGGTAGTGATAGATCTCAAAGAACATCATTTTTTATCCATGAAGGTATGGGACTAGAGTTTCATTGAACAAATTGATTTTGTCCCCTTTAAATGTTTCAAGGATTAAACATTTGGATTTAACACTCAGACTAAGAAAAATATAGTGCCAATGCCTCTCAAACAGAGGACACAAGCAAAAAGTATAAGGAAACCCAATTATTTTTGTAGACTATTTAAATCTTTTAGTGGAATATTTCTTTTAATGCGATGTATTTCATTAAATTTTTCCAACTACATTTCAATTCCAATATAAGAATTAGAAGTGTCTTTTCAAGATGTTAGGCAATTGCATCACGTTACATGTGCATTCAAGCAATCTTACCTATAGTTAAATTCGCTCACTTCTAGTTGAGAAGAGGTTGAGCTTCTCTAAATTAATTGAATTCTCATTTCTTTATAAATATATTCTTGTCATGTAGTCATTTTTTTCCAACTTCCTTTGCCAACTCATATCCTTCCCTATAAAACACGATTATGCAAAATATTAATTCCTTTAAAATTTTCAAACTGATAGATCCATTAAACATTTTAGCAAGAATATTGTCATCTAATGGTAACTTAGAGTACTTGTAGTAAGATAATATAGTCTAAGTAATGTCCATAGTTAATCAAACTAGTAGGTCAACAAGAATCAAAAGTATAACAAATAGCTAATGCCGCATAAAACAATTACTTAATGGATGCATTGTTAAGGCATAATTTGCATAGTGGTCACTAGTTAAAAACCCCATGAGTGTCCCACCTACCCAAATCCTAACTAGGCATTATAGTAAGAGCATGGGAACCAGCCTCGTGTCATACGATACCCACCTAGTTTCCAACTCCTCTAGTCACAAAAAGAACAAAGAAAAAAATGGCAAAACTAATGAAGTAGTGGAGAAAATGGAAGGAACATATACTACCCCAATGTAACGTGTAACAATTTCATTCTAAAAAGGAAAAATAAATAAAACCAAGAAAATAACCATGATAAATGTCAAGATTTGAATGCAATGACTCATAATGTCTTTGAAAGAAAGAAAAATAAAAATAACTACTTATCATTATAGATGAAGTAACAGAGGAGAAAATATGTCACTGTTTCCCTCTCAATAACTATAAAGATGCAAAATAAATGCCTAATGATGTCCTTGTAAAAATATTAATGAGTAATAGAGCTTAGATGGGTAACCTTGGGTGGAAAGAAAAGAAATCAATAAATTTATCCTTACAATCAACAAGAATCTAGTAATAGAATTCTGAGTAAGAGATTAGAATTGGTTAGTCGATCCATGCTAAAATCTTACATACTAATCCATGGCCTCATGGAAGTAGGTCATTGAACCATTGAAAGGCAAAGATGTGCATGGATTCCTTGATTTGTTGTGCATCAAGGCCAGTGAGTCTACATGGCACTTACTGCAAGGAGCTAATATAGGTAGGAAATACAGAATACACTGAAGAAGGTTGGCCCTGTACAAGCCTCATAAGGCATACCAATGCTCAAATTGTAACAATGGACTTGCATCCAATAATGATGAAACTCTTGGTTACCATGGATATATTTACAAATCGTGGTAAGAACTAGGGTACCTAGTGGGAACAAAAGAGCCTAATATGCTTGGAATAAGATTAGAGCATTGATCTTTGTCAACCTAAAATTCAAAAAATGATGGAAAGAATTCATAGTGTGTATAGTTCGGTCAACAGCATAATAAAGACTTTTATTTTCTAAACTAGAGCTTATAACTAACATATAAATACGGATTTGAAAAAACTTATACCTTACCAAAATCATCATCCTTTTTGATCTGTTTACAACAAAAAATCAACTTTCATATTCATGTAAACCAACCTAACTCTAACCAAAGTCATCCCAACAAAATTTACAAGCCTTGGTATTATTTTGAATGGAATTTGTGAGCCTTGATTACATTGTTTGCAATTTCAAACATGAAATTATTTCCACTTTGAGAAGAAAATATCGAAATCCATCCACAACAAAAGTATCACAAGGTGATATAATGATATCTAACTGCAACATAGTGGTATTGTGTTCATTGAATATTTAGTTTGAACATAGTATCTTATTCGTTGCTTTGATGATTACTCCAAGACCTATTATTGTTTTTGGAATATAGGTGTCATTAATATGTGGACTCACAATAGCGATTTCGAGGTTATAATATTTTGGATTTATGACTTTTCCAAGCATGATATCAACAAGTTGTCCTACTACATTGATGGCAAGAGGATCTCTTTTATTCCTCCCTAGCCCTTCCCTTTCATATAGGTTTACTTGATCAATTTGTTGTATATTGGTATCTCGATTTCCTGAAGAAGAGGTCTCCTTACACAAATATTTTTATCTAATATAAAAGAATGTTTGTGATTATATCAAGATGCTTTCTTTCCAACCTCTATGGAAATTGTAGAACATGAGATACTAACTCTGTTGCATACTTGTTTTTCTCAACGTCTTCCTCCGTTTGATGTTTAGATATATCTTATTGCACAAGACTTTCATATTGTTCAGTGATTACTAGAGGTGAAGCATTTGGGGTTATGTTCCATAAATCAAGGTCCATATCATTGATCTAAAGAGAATTTATAGAGTAGGTCTTAAAATCATAGGTTTCACGATTGTATACATGTTGGGCATGTTTATCATTTGGATTTGGTGCAGGTTGATCTGACATTGGTGGTGCTATTAGTGGTTATAACAAAAATAAGCATTCAAAAAAGATACAAGAGTTGAGGTCTCTAACTTGATGGAAATGAACCACGGGATTGAGTTGTTAGGTGAGTTGAGGAGAGAATTTAGTGTATCTATCCCATAATATTTAAAAGATTTTCTATAGAAATTTTGGTTCTCTATCTTTGGGAAATATGCATTTATGGGAATGTTATTTAATGTTTTTTCTAAAGTGTGGGTGATTAGTGTGTGACCCTCTTCCATATAATATGTTCCCATTGGACAATACGCTTGCTTCTGGAATTGATGAATTGATCAAGCAATCGTCTAGAGAGCATTATGTATGTTTCTACACAGATCTTGGCTATAACCACATACTAAGTTAATGTGTGAGGCATATTTTTTATGTTTTAACAATATTAATACTTTCACTATGTCAGTTAAATACAAGTGGTCAACATTGGTTCATACCATTATCTATCAAACTTACAGGTAGTGTACTCTCACTCATATTTACTCTGCGTCAATATTCTAGAAACTAGAATTTATTTATTTACTTTCAAGGTCCATCTCATGCATCCTAAAATATTAGGGTTAGGGTTAAAGATGCAATAGATAGATGTTACCAAATCAAGTTTGGAAACTTTTTCTTTGCCCTAAGGTATACTCTTTGATAAATGGCAACAAAGAAAGGCTTGGATGTTTGAAATCATTGTTTATTAACCTTTACCATAGTCTACATAAGAGGATATCACTATGGGAGGTTTTCAAGAAGAAAATATTTTTTGATACCATGGTGAGTAATTCCAGTGTACGTTCAAATAAGCACATTCCTACATGTAGAGTCTCTCCATAAGTGTCTCAGTATTGTCACATCCATATGAAACTTCAAAGTCACCAACACTATATGATACTATAGATAATAGAGACACTAAATACACTCCTAAAAATAGCACTCATTCACAAAAAATATGCACCTTAAGTAAATCTAATGATGTATTAACTGCTAATATGGAAAAAAAATAGTACCATCTTCAACTTTTCATGTATTACCAAATTTTCACGTCGTATTTAAAATAACTAGATAATTACCTTATTGTATTATAAACTATAGGCTATAGATTCTCTCTAAAGAGTTAATAATTTCGTGTAAAGAAATGAAAATATATGGCTTGTTATTGTCTCCTTTAAGTCTTATAGATTCAACATTGATATTATACATTTTTTTTCTTATTGCAAGCCATGAACGTTGTTGCCAATATTGCATCATAATGTTTTCTTTTACATGGGACTTTTAGGGTTACATAACTTGATCTTTATGGGAAGCCATAACTTTAAATTTATTGCATGACTCGAGAAATTTGAAGTAGATAAAGGACTCGCTCATCTCCTAGATAGAGTATCAAACATAGTCCATGTATAGAGTGGCCTTCTCCGCTGGTGCCAATCTATCACTTCCAGTAGACAATCACCCAAAAGAAACATGGTTTGGTTTTAATATAAATGTGGAGAGTAATTATGAGGCTCTAGGTTTTCCAAATATTGTCTTAAACATAATGTTTGCAACAATAAATAGATGGGGAAGGCACGTGAAGAAGATCTAGTCATTGCTTGAACTCTGTTATTTCAAAAATTGACCTTAAAATTTTGGTATACCTTGGAACACAAGGATGATATATTGGAAAAACTTCCAAAGGAAAATTAGTTTAGTTTAGTTGACAAGAAAGAAAGTTGTATTTGCCTTTCCTAAATTGTATCTTGAGCTTAATTTGGAGGACTCTATAACTCTGTGTGGGTGGAGGCTCATGTCTCATCACTCCTTATCCCTTTATCCTTTAATATTCCCTTTCATATGTCCTTTCCACACATTTAGTGGGATCAAGGTGGGATTTCTCAATAGTTGGAATAAATTTCTATCGAAAGGTTTTGTTGTGGCTCAACATGGAATCTACTTTAGATGGGAAGGTTCAATATGGGTTGTATGAATTTTATCCCTTCATCTCATTGGATTAATTTTCTATTCATGTTATTTGTTCTTCTCAACCTTCCTTCTCCAAGGATTTCAGACTATTTGCTTCATTTATTTTACATGGCCTAGTCAAAGAAGAAGAATGGAGTTTGTCTCCACAAATTTTCCATTCTGCTAAAATAGAAATAAAAATATTTCAATTCTATAGTCAATAGACTAATATTCTCTTGATACACCTTTAGTGAGATATTCATAGCTCTCACCTATCACTATAGTTCAATTTTCCTAGCTAGACTCAGTGTGCAATGCCCTTAAAAGCTATTTTCTGAGCTATTGATGTGACGATTCACTAAAGAAAAATTATCGACTAAAATACCATCAATGGTTATGTGATTAAATCCCATGATACGAGAGTAACAATGTTCAAAGTTGAGGAGCGTGGCCCAATAAATCCATATGGAGAGAGCTACATCCTTCAAAGGAGAGTCTCAAAACTGACCCTATCTTCATCACTCATCTTTCTCACTCATGGTTAAGGCTAGTTCAACACTTATGTTGACCATACTATTGAAAACGATCTATTATATTTTCCGCAATATAAAACCAAAAAGGCATGTTGAAACATAGGACTGGATTATGGAAGTGGGATATGTTAGCTACCTATACCAATAGGTTTCATATTTCATGATTGGCTATGAAAGGTCCAAATATGCTCTGCTTTGATGATTCAAAGATCACATATTTCCAAGAAAATCCAATCTGTGCTTATAGCTTTGTATGGACTTAAAATTTTGATGGATGGTCCAACAGTCTAATCTGGATCATTCCATGGTTTAAATTTGCAGTTGTAGATTAGAGAAGTAAGTCTGTCCAAACTGTTTAATCTTGGCAGACAAGTAGTCCAGGTAGAGAAGAAAAGGCTGCCAACAGCTTAATCTGGGACCTTGGAAGAAATAAGGGTAGAAGTAGATAGAAAAAACAAAAGAAAAAGCCAAATAAAAGAAAAGGAAAGTAAGGGTCTACAAGTCCAAGTGCACCCTCCAGGAAGAAATAAAAAAAATGCTAGGCATAGTAGCTGGGTAAGCAGATGGGGTTGCAGAAGTGGTACTCATTCCAGATTCAATCTTGC
Source organism: Pinus tabuliformis (assembly GCA_031772625.1). NCBI lineage: Eukaryota > Viridiplantae > Streptophyta > Pinopsida > Pinales > Pinaceae > Pinus > Pinus tabuliformis. The sequence goes on along the minus strand of CM062819.1, from coordinate 1,659,616,256 downwards.
TGGTTAAAAAAGGAAAGCAAGGCAAAGGAGCATGTCTAATTCCCCGAATTCCCCTTCCCCTCTTATTACTAACATCCCTTCATCCATGGAGATTGATGAGAAATTTCCAAAGTTTTATGATGGTTCTTGTTCATTCAAAAGCCACATTTCTTGTCTAAACTCTTTTCATTTTGATCTACTCCCTAAACTAAGTAAGTTTCAAATAAACTTAGTGATTTTCCCCCTTTTCATTCACATCTTTCCCCCCATATTAACCACTAACTCTACTATCTAAATCCCCTATCTCCCCCTTTCCCTACTATAAATAACACTAAGGTGTATAAATCCCAGCACTATGTACATATCTTCCTCTTGGCACTATAGCCAAATAAATGGTCAAGGGAGACTTTAGTCCATCTGGGACTGTGGTCAACCCTATCTTGGAGCTGCTCTAACCTCTGGTTATGAGCAGTAACCTTTTCCCTCAGTCCTCACCATCCCTTTGCTCAAGAACACAAAAAACCCCTGTTTCCCTTGCCAAAATCACCCCTATAAACCCCCCTCTCTCATAAAAACCCGAACAAATCCCCAAAACCATGCAAAACCCACTTTCCTATAGTTCTCCGCCCGAAATATTAAATTGAATATAATATTGGGCCGGCGGGACCCCACCCAACCTGCACGATCCCTCGGAGGGCCCGCCAGCCGTCCGATCTCCGCCGCCCAGATCTAACGGTGGGCGGTCACTTTCGTCCGCCGACCTGCCGACCTTTAGCGTCCGAGGAAAGTGGTTTCCCGCTCCGTACCCTGGATGCGTGTCAACCGCCGGGGTTGTTCGGAGCCCCCCTCCCCAATACCACTCGCCAACAAAAGCGGTGCGGGGAACCCGCTTACCACCATTCCAAACCGCCCCTCATGTCATCATTGCGTCATCCTGACGTAGTACCTGTTCGCCCACCCCGCGCCATGTGATCCTCCACGTACCCCTGCCACCTCATTCACCCACCACCATGTCCTGCCACCCTGGCTCACACCTCAGCAGCCACGTCACCTCCGTACCCGGGCCCCGCCATGACGTCATGCTGACGTCATCGGCGGAAAAGCGCCAAATACATACTTTTTCCAAATTTAACGTTATAAACGACCAAATGAGCCGTTTTCGGTCATTTTCACGCGCAAAAGAAGGAGCCGTTGACAAGCAGCTGCCGCGAAATTTGTCCCCAACCATCAAATTTGACATTTCAATTGCTGCAAGTCCAGATTTCGATGGCATTTAACCTCCACAGCCCGGCCCGCAGGCTTCCAAGCTAGTGTTCCAGGTATTTCACCAGTTTTTCCCCACTTCTGCCCATGCATTCCAATTCTCTGTGAATTCACCATTAAATACTGGTAAAAATCCTAAATTCAACTCTGCTTAGTAAGCTCAAGCAACCTGCACCACCCCTGAACTATAATTCAATACTAGAGCGGTCATTCCACGGGTTGAAACCGTAAAATTGCCCTCGAGCTGCTCGGCATTGTTCCCTTTTTCCGAGTACAGGCCACCTGCATTCTTACCAAAAGGAAACTCATTACCTCTGCAACTTACCCCTGGCAGTTCACATCCCTGAGAGTTTGCAGCAAACTGCATAGACCAACCTACATCTTCACTGAGAAAAAACGCTTAAGACTTGGTCTAACAATTGCCATCACCTTATTTCAAATCAAGCTTTACAATGTTTGCTTCTGCATCCTCATCCCTCAGTGTAGCTCCATTGAATCCAACAAATAGAGAGCTGGAGGCCTTGCCATTGGTTGACAAGGACTGTCTTATTGAAGACTTTGAGGGCAACAGGGATTTCTTACAAACTTTCAGTCAGTTGAGAGAAGACTATAAGGATGGTCATGGCACACATGGGATATGGGAGTCAAACCTACCATATTATTGTCTCCCAGCTGTAAATGTCTTCCCTGAGATCATTCGCCTGTGTGCTGAAAACTATAATGGGCAGAACCGAACTGTTAGCACTCCATCTGGAAGAATCCTTTTCTACATCAATGCTGAGTCTATCAACAAAATGTTACACTTTGATTAGACAGAATTGCTAATCCCATTTTCCTCGAGCTATTTGATAGAGACTGGCGAAAAGATGACCAGTGAGGAGATTCAAAAGGTCACCAGAGATTTCATGAGACCTGAGTGCCAGCCTACAGAGCCACCTCCCTACCTGGGTACCCATTTCAATGACATAGGCAGGCTTTTACTGGAGATGATTGCCTATGTGCTGGGATACAAAAATAGTGAGCATGTGGATAGAACGATGTTGGTATTGCTATCTGCATATAGCCCACGACAACCCCCTGCCAGGAAATATAACTTTGCTAAATTCATTGCCAATAAGATTCATGATCAACTGAGCAAGGTGGACAGGCAAGGGGTCTTCAGGTACTCGGCCTATATTTACCACTTATTCATGTACTACCACTCTGAAGCCTTCCCATGCTACATCAGAAGGCTAGATCAGAGAGGGGAGAGAAGATCTGTTATCTTCTGGACCTCTGTCTTTCATAAGGTCACAAACTCACCCTACACTTACTGTGAATTTGTTGACCAATTTGTATACCCAGTCTCTTGCCTGTTAATGAAATCCCCTCCTCCCAGGGTATCAAATGAGATAAAGAAAGCACTGCAGCTTTCTAGAAAATATAAAATAGGTGACTGGTACCTATATGAGAACCATACTGTCATTAGGATTTATGGCTCTGAGCTCTGTCCATACAGGCTCCCAAAATATGTACCAATGAGGTTATTTTCCTTAGAATATTACAGGCAGTTGATTCAGTCAGACCTCACCCATTTCCACAGCGCCAAAAAGAAGGCCCACCTCAAGTTCAAACACGAGTTAGGCCCCTTCATCATGAACAAAAAAGAAGGGTGGGAAGAGGCAGACCTAATCCTCAAGGATAAATACCAGTTATCCTATAGCTTTCGGTGGGTCCATTATGACCCTCAAGGTTTCATCACTTCCAGAAGAAACAAGTATAGGTTGTTAGGCATCAAACATTGCCATTACCCTCACATTGAAAAATATGCCAACCTACAAGAATGGCAGATGGACACTCTAGTGGAAAATCTAACTGAGGAAGAAAGAATGCTAAAGAATAGGAGGGAGCTTGAAAAGACTATTGACCTAGACTATGTGCAGCAGGTACCTTTCAGACCGCCTTATTCAATAGGAGAAGGGACCTCGGCTACAAAGACTGCACCACAGGCAACTTCTACATCAGCACCATTGTTAGATAAAGGCAAGGGTATAATGGGCACAGAAGAGGAGGTAACAAAAGAAAATCCTGCCCCTGAAATAGAGCAGCAAACACGGCAGCAACAAGGGCAGCAACAAGAACAGCAGCAAGGGAAAAATGTCCCTCCAGAGACTCAGCTACCAGCAACTCCACCACTGCAAATTCCACCTCCACAAAAAGAGCCAGTAACTGCCCCAATCTTACAGACCCCAGCACATGAGGAAAGGGGAACTAAAAGACAAAGAGCAGAGTCCACTCCTCTCAGTGGATCCTCCCACCAGCCAGAAGCCAAAAGGCAAAGGGCAGACTCCCCAGAGGTGGAAGACATTACTGATGATGTCTTGGAGAGTGAGAAAAAAGAAAAGGAGGGCAGTCAACACACAGGTACAAGCTCCTTTCAGCAGGAGTAAACTTTACAACATGGCTTAGAGGTGTCCTCCTCCTCCCAGCTGACCAAGAAGCCCAAAAGCACCAAGGCTTCTTTCAAACAGATAAAAGCTCAGAATGAGCTGCTAAGGGCCGAAGTCTACAAGCAATTCGTTGATGCAACACCAGCCCAGCAAGAGAGGCTATTTTCGGTATACGACATTCAGGAGGAGAGACTGCTCCTGAGCCACTTCAAGCCAATGGGGCCGGAGCCTAAGACACCGGCAGATTTCATAAAAACAAGGGTGGAGGTCCTAGCCAGGGATATACATCCCATGGACCAGATTGAACTCCACAGGAAAACTGGAGAGATGGTCTATATGGCGCTAATAGAGAAGGCCACCATGGCCCATGAGATTGAGGAGTCCCTCAAAAACACCAACACCCAGTTGGATTTTGAGAGATTATCATCCCAAGCCAAGGACAACAGGATAAAGTCCCTGGAGGAGATCATCATCGATCTAGGACATGATCCTAGTGATCCAACGGGTGTAAAGGCCCTCCTGAAGAAAAAATATGATGACCTGAACGCAATGAAGAAGAGGTTAAAGCTGCAGCCCACAGAGCACCCTCAAACAGCAGAACTCCAAAAGCAAAAACGGGCTGAGGACTAGCTAGACCTCCTAATGCAGCAAGACCAAAGGATTAGGGAACTGGAGAAAGAGCTGGAAGGAATATTACAGGAAAAACAAGCAGATTCCACTTCCCAATCTCCTCCAACCACATCAAAACCAGCAACAACTTCAGGGGCAGCAGTGCCCCCTACAGCAGAAGCAGCAGGAACAGCAGCAGCCCCAGACACCAGTCCAAGTGTAGAAGAATTGACCAAGGCCGTCAAAGCAATGGAGCTCCAAGCAGACAAAATAAAGAAGGCCAAGGAAAAATTGGCAGAACTGGATGCCAAATATGACAAGTCTAAAGTGATTGTAGCAGAACAGGGCAGAGAAATAAAGGCCCAAAAGGAAAAGATAAAGGCCCTAGAGAAAGAGCTGAATCTAGAGACTGCCATGGCTGACATCAAAAGAATTCTATGGGCCAAAATTGGCCAATCCATCAAGCAGCAGTGGAGGTCAATAAAAATAATGCATGAGCAGATGGATTTGATGGCCCAAGCTCAAGCAGACATTCAGAGGGCCAAGACAGTGTTGGGAAACAGAGTAGAGCAAGCAAACAGGATGATAGACTTCTTGAACAGGCAAGAAAGGGAGGAATTGGCAGCCATAGGCATTCCCAACAGAACAGAGGCTGTCCTCTCTGCTAAGAAAGTGCTTACCCTCAGAAATTATATACAAACAGTAGAGAGGAAATTCTATGAGATGCAAGCAGATGTGGAGGAGTACAAAGCCAAAATGGGAGTGCTGCAAGGAAAAGGCCTGCCCAGCCTACTAAGTGGTGCAGGAAAACTGATCTCTCTAGAGCAGATGGCCAACAGAATGGCAACCACTATTGAAAATCAGATTATTTCATCTGGCAGTACATCTGAACCAACAGGGCCTCTGTTATAGACATTTTTGTGCCTCGCGTCATGGAGCATGGAATGTCGATAATTACAGGGATCCTCAGTCCCTAAACATGTTGTTCTTACCCCTAAAAGAACAAGGTCATCAAACAACAGCACTTCCAATCAGTTCTCCACCTGAAAACACTTCAAAACAGGCTTATTTTGGATCATGTCAGCTGCTTAACTGAGCTTCTGCGCTGTATTGCAACTGTCCCACTCTGTACCTGCGCTGGAAGTCAAAAACAATGAAGGCTACCTGCGCTGGGCGAGATTGGCCAAGTGGCACAGTCATCCTGCAAGGTGTCAATTGCCCAGGAAGCTTCCAAAATGACACTTGGTTCATGAGATTCGCCCTGTGATGAGTAAGAGGTACTTGATCACCATGTGTAAGCAAGGATCTCCAAGTGGACACAGGAACTGAAAATTAACTGAAGATGGAGAGGACACTAGTCAGCTATATGCCAGCCTCCAGCTGACTCATCCTTTCCTCTTCCCTCCTATATATAGAGCTCTTCTATGAGGTCTAGGGAGGCTGGAATTTGGTATAAGCAAGGAGGTGCTGTTGGTATACCGCCAGGATTATTTGGTGATTGTTTTACTAGAGGTGAAGAGGAGAGTTCTTGCTGCCGAGGAGGTGCTGCTGGATTGGATCCAACATCATTGGTTGTAACTTCCTCTGGAACCCTGTTACTTTCTATCAATAAAGTTTGCATGTTCTCCTATATACCTGTTTTACATAGATGCTTTGTGTTTACATGTATATTTGATGCACCCTAATCCATGCTTCAGTTATGAGTACATGTATCTTGTAGTTCGCTCTCTTGTTTTGTGCAGGATCTGTATGTAGCTGGATCGGCTAGGAGAGCAAAGAGTTGGGAGCAGGATACAAAGAGAGAAGGACAAGGATCGACTAAGCGCAAGACACCAGGTTGGTTTACCTTCTTACTATTCTCTCTGTACTTTCATAAAGTGGAACATGAAAACTTTATCATTCAGTTGTTGCTAAAGACTGTCACCTTTAGAAGGGTTAGTGTCATCCGCATCGGATACTTTTCCCCACAACAAACTGGCGACTCCGCTGGGGAGATCCTAGTATCTTGTTGTTGTAGTATTTTGCTATTCATTTCTTGAAGAAAAGAGTACCGAATCGAAAAGCTTTTGACTATATCAAAAGCGAAGTAGAGGGTTTTGCTACTCTTGCTCCTTTGCTGAGCAAATTCAAGATTTAAAGAGCTAATCTACAGATGAATCTTTACTCTTTGTGATAGATCTTTATCCTCTTGATCATCCCTTAGTCTGTACTTGACCTATAGCTTTTTATTTCAGCAAATACAGTGCATTTTTGAGCTTTTATGACCCGGAATTCTTAGCAGACGTAACTCTCGTGAGTCAGTGCAGGCTGTACACAGGCAGCCTGCATTACAGCGCAGGTGCTCCCTTCAGGAACTGCGCTGAGAGTGAGATTGGCAGACTAGAACCTGCGCTGGTCCAGTTAGCCCTTGTCTTGCTCAGTTTTCCTATTGTGTCTTGGCCCTGTTTGCACTTGTTTTTGGCTGATTGCTTGCTGGTCATTGTATTTGCTGTAGACCACTTCTCCTTGACTTTATTCTGCCTCAGTTGTGTGATGAAACTGTGAATGTTCTTTCAGTATTTCTTATTTCAGTTACAGTTTCCCATTGTGAAAAGCGAACCAGTATAGCTGTGACCTCTTAGATCCTGAACTGTAAAAATGTCTTTGTGATCTTATGAGCTAGTTTTATTACTGTCCATGGCTGTTTGAGTTTGTTTGCTTTTCACTTTTATGGTTTGAATCTATACTTTTCCTGTGTTTAAACAAGTCTATCATAAGGTGTCTTTTTGATTGTGGACAAGCTTGTTTATTTCTACTTGAAAGTTGATTCAAAAATCATACAACAGTTTCCTTTTGTTAGCATCAACATTAAGGATAACGAAAAGAAATACATGCATTGTGCATTTTGCATTTGACTGTGTGCTTGACGATTTAGGAAAATGTGCATTTTAGTGTGTGTTCTTTGATCTGTGGAAAAAGTTGTGTCTTTCTTTTCCCTCAAGTAGATTAAGGTTTTCAAAAGTTGAAAGATTGAAAAGATTTGCTTCTCATTCTTAGATTGCATATAGGAAGTTGTATATATACATCTCGTGGCGAACCTGAAAGGCAAACTGTTAAGAAAGATCAACATTAAAATAAACTCAATTTACATAACAACGCTTTGGAATTTAACGCAAACATCTAGAGGTCTAGGTAGAGACGTGTTCCGGCGTCGTTAAACATAGTGACTGTCGATCTCTACGAAGGTGGGTGATTCCTCCTGAGAGTCGGTGGCACTAACACGGACTTGAGCTCCCGCGTACCATCGCGTATATTGGGAGACCCCTATAGGCTTTTATCCTTTATCCTTAGGAAACCGTGTCGGCCGCCCTACTGATCGCGATGCAGTGAACACAGCATTCACGAAGATCGACCACCCGTACCGTAAAACGTATTCTGTGGTTTCGCGAAAGGTTTGGCACACCCTCTGCCTAGATCTCCAGAGCAGTTTCTTTTGGCCCTTTTCAAACTCTATAACTGAAAAGGTCCAACCGAGCATTTGTCACTTCGGGCTCGTTAATACATCGAAGGCGACTAGAGTCATCTTTAGCTTTTTCTCGACTCTTAAAACATGAAAAAGCAAGTTTGTGTCTAAAAGCGTCGTAAATAAAATTTATTTTAAAGCGGAACATAATCACCTGTTATTCCCACGTTGATCTTTCAGTTGAAAAGTATGGAGCCCACCAACCAAGGGTGTAACCTTGGCGGAAGTCCAAACCCCTTCTCCTCTTGGGGAGATGTTGGTGCACCTCATATGGCTACATTATCGCTTCCAGGATTGACAATCGGCCTGCCTGTATGGCTCTTTTCAACTAATGTAGTCCAAATCACCACTAATCCTGAGCAGTCGAATCAACAGTCAGAACAATCTAAAACTACCCACCAGCCTTCCACTTCTTATGATACTTCATCTGATCCTTCATCTTCGCAAGGTAGAGCTGGCAAAAGTCAGCCTCCCAAGGAGAAGAAGGAAAAGAAGAAGAGAGAAAAGAAGCAGAAGGAGCCTCTGGCGAAGGCGACTGGGGGCAAGCAGAAGAAAGCTGACAAAAACCCACACACTGCACCGACCGGGCCTAAAATGCCATGTGTCATTTGCAAAGGGATCCACTTCCATCGTGATTGTCCTTGTATTCCCCGGATACTAAGGGACTGGTCCCCAAGGTTGCACAATCCGGTAGCATCAACCTCTGGTTGTCAAGTTGATTGCATTCCGTCAACTAGCGAGAGTGAAGGACGAAGAAGGGGACCAAGATCACCCTGTCTATTGTGTGAAGGTCATCATGCCATCCACAAATGTCCATTCTTAGATGAGGCCAAGAGAGTTTTGGAAGATCGCCCGATGTCACCGGTGCAACTTCCTCCTGGATACCGAAAACTCGCGCCTAATCCCTCGATAGTTGAAAATCCAGTTGAACCACTCAGGTGGTCAGCTGAAGTGTCGGTCATTGAGAATGAACCTACCGAATCTAGACCAGACGAAAGTCTAAAGGTTGATACGGCAGTTGGCCCGGTTCTTCCTTCAGAGGTTCTATCGTCCAATGACTCCGTCATTGAAGACCCGTCTTCAAATGACACCGTCGCTGAAGAGTCGTCTTCATGCGACACCCTCACTGATGAGAACAAGGATGACAGCATCCAGGTTCTTTTCATCAGCACCGACTCCGATGAGCATCAGGGCAATGCGCCCATTCCTTTATCGCAGGAAGGAACATCATCAGAGTCATATCCGGCCGTATATTCGGTCCCACCACCAAGCAACCTGGTTGTATCCTTTGATTGGAATCAACTAGGCGGACCCCGGTTACCAGCCAGTGTACCATTCAGAATCATTGTCCAGATCTATAGAATGATTATGGCCGGTACTATCATTGATGAAGGGGCGTCTGTGAGTATCCTTTCCTCTGTTGCTTGGAAAGCACTGGGTTCCCCAGCGCTTTTACCTGAGTTGAGAAATCTCTCAGGTTTTGATAAAGGAACCACTCGACCATTAGGGATCCTCCCCGATGTACCTATTACATTGAAAGGGAAGACCGTCAGGATGAACGTGTTGGTAGTTCAAGGACCCTTGGATTATAACCTACTCCTTGGACGCGACTATATTTATTGCATGGGAGCGATAGTCTCCTCACTCTTTAGAGTAATGTGTTTTCCACACGAAGGAAGGGTGGTCAAGCTCGTAGACCAGCTTTCATTTCCGGGATCTCGCATCGCAAATAGTCAAATACCAATCCTAAATGGTCTGTTCACTCAAGATTCGCCTCCGCCCCCAGTCCTCCTTCCCGATGAGCGCGAGTAATTCAGAAAGAAAGACTAGGACCCAGGGGGCATGCACCCTGGTCTGCTTCGGGCAGAAGAAACTCCGGGTATAAGGAAGAATTTCCGCAGGAGAACATGACTAGTCCGTACCCCGTCCGAAGGAAGTGGGGTTGTTCTGGAATAATGATCTTTTGTTAAAGTTATGTGTTTGGGAATCATTCACCTTTGTCTAAAAAAGTGGGCAATGCCCAAGTAGGAATTCCCTTATTGTAACAAGTAGTCACCATCTTTAAATTCAAGCCTCGCCCATCGAAACATATGTTTTGAAGGATAAGCAGGGGCAGTCAACTAAGAAGGAGACCGTATTGTTGTAACAGAGGGTAACCATCTTTGGACAACCCAATGATAGACACCGCCGAAGAAAGAAATTGATTTGCGGCAGCGAATAGAACCACTCTTCGGATAATAAGAAAGAGGCAAGCCTCCCTCAATAATACCAATGTTTTATCTTTGAGTAGTGTTCTTCTATTGTCACAAATAACTGTTTGTTCAAAGTGGGCCGACAGGAAGTCTGAGTACTACGTAAGACCCCTTGAAATAACGAGAAGACAAGTATCGTTAACATTAGATTAGCAAGATGACAAATAAGTAAGAACACCCAAAGAAAAACAGAAGTAGGAGAGAGGAGGGGCAGCCTCGAAATTCTATCCTATACCTGGGGGCATGCAAACTTTCTGGAGTGCAAGCTAGGGGCGGTTATTTATCTGGTTTTAAGATTAGCCATTTCCGAACTTGCATGAAAGAAAGCCTGTGGGGCAGAAGTAAAATTTGCCAAAAGTGAGCACAGCTGTGGTAAGGCATAAGCTCTATAAAAATTGGTCCTTACGAGAGGCGTTCTTCATATGACTGGTATATCGAGCAGTTTTAGCATATAGTTCATGCTCGTTAAAAAATAAACGCAAATCCGAGCAGTTTTAGGCCTGAATTTAAGCTCGTTAAAAAATAGAAAAGTGTGAGCAAAAGTTTCCCCCAGAGTTCAAGCTCATGGAAAAAATGAACCGGTAAATAACCTTTTGAAATCGTAAATTCATCAGCCATAAGAACCTTGATCGTGTTTTCATCCATCACCTCCACTGTTCATTTGGTTGATCATTCACTTCCATTTGTGTGTTTACCTCTTTTGAGAAACAGCTGCGAAGAGTGATTTCACCTAGCCATCCTTGCGACACTGCCGTGATTGGAAAATTCCAACCTGTACCTGGAATCCGTAGCTATCCATGTTTATCACTCATTCCTCAAAAGACGAGTCTTCTTTCAGCTCTTTTCACTGACTCGTAAAATATGAAAAGTTTGCCGAGTTTTGGCCTTCCAGCTCGTTAAAGGACCGGAACGCTATCCCTCCTCTAAATTTTAATCTTTTTGGATCTGAGGGATTATTGCACAAAAGGATCGAGCGCTTGTCTTGTTCGGCTCGTTAAAAGTACCAAACAGCCATCCCTTCTGTATTGTTTTATACTTTTTCGGACTTAAGGGATTTGCTGACGAAAAAGGAATTATGGAGTTAACTTTCTGTACCTTTTTAGACTCTCTAAAAATGAAAAGGACCGAGTTTTCCTTGTCGTTAGACTCGTTAAAATGATTAAATAGCGACAAACTTGTCTTTAGACGAGAACGAGTTTCCCTATCGCTAGGCTCGTTAAATCATAGCGATAGGCTTGCCCAAAGGGCAGGTTATAGAACAAGCATATGTTATCCTCCTCAAGCTTGACAAAAATAAAGAGGTACTGGTCAGAAATGACTGGGGAAAAATTGGGAGAACATCAAAGTTTAAAGGTAGCAAGTCACTCTTGGACATGACACTTTTCCTCCGTGCCTTATCGGGTTGGGTTGTTTCATTCACCGGTCTCATCACCATGGTCCTCGCCACACCATCCACATTTGGGGTAATGCTACCGATCCATCGCATCAGTGTCGTTATATGTTCAAGAGGGGTCATTCTGGAAGTGTCAACCGTGTCCCATCCACTACCATACATTATCCTTCATCCATTCATGATCGCCACCCTGAATCATATTTCACAGTTTGTTTTCACCTCCACTAAAGTCATTAGCTCCGTTCCGTGTCATTGATGTGGGATTCATTAAGGCCCTCCTTTGACGGATCGCTTCTTGTCGACTTCAGCTCATTATCCAAGAAGTTGATCTAGGAACACCCCATCAGTACTTTGAAGCTTGCATGCCTCAATGGCAAGTTTCTCACTTCCGGCGACAGGTATACATCAATGACCTTCGACCAGAAGATTTTGCGTGGCGTTCGACGCCAAGTCCTTTTTCATGCCACGTGAATTGTACTGCAGTACCTTGAGGGTCATCGTCATTATTGGTGATTCCTCTCGCGCTTGTTAACGGTTTTCATTATTGACCGGTAATCAAGCGATGTCTTTCCATGTTCGACTTCAGCGCAATTCTCACATGGATCGACTTGTACTTAGAGTGAAGATCGAACGAGTTTGAAGACCCCGGATCTAGTTTCATCCATCCGGGCTGCGATATATATTCAGGAAATATAAAAGCATTTGCCATGTACATCATTGCAGCAGATGATCATCCTACTCAAAGGATGATAATTTCAGCAGAAAATTATCAGTCTATCTTCAGACGATCGTCCGTCATATGTACCAAAAATGTATTTATAAAAAGCTGAGCATGGGAATGCCCACCTCAGCTAGATCATGAGAATAATGATGAATGAAAAATAATGTATTGTATTGTATTGTATTACAGGGCACTCTCCTCAGCACTGGAACGAACTTCGGATCCTCTAGATAAAGCATTTCACCCGATAAACGGCCTCATACTTTAGGGGGCAACTGTTATAGACATTTTTGTGCCTCGCGTCATGGAGCATGGAATGTCGATAATTACAGGGATCCTCAGTCCCTAAACATGTTGTTCTTACCCCTAAAAGAACAAGGTCATCAAACAACAGCACTTCCAATCAGTTCTCCACCTGAAAACACTTCAAAACAGGCTTATTTTGGATCATGTCAGCTGCTTAACTGAGCTTCTGCGCTGTATTGCAACTGTCCCACTCTGTACCTGCGCTGGAAGTCAAAAACAATGAAGGCTGCCTGTGCTGGGCGAGATTGGCCAAGTGGCACAGTCATCCTGCAAGGTGTCAATTGCCCAGGAAGCTTCCAAAATGACACTTGGTTCATGAGATTCGCCCTGTGATGAGTAAGAGGTACTTGATCACCATGTGTAAGCAAGGATCTCCAAGTGGACACAGGAACTGAAAATTAACTGAAGATGGAGAGGACACTAGTCAGCTATATGCCAGCCTCCAGCTGACTCATCCTTTCCTCTTCCCTCCTATATATAGAGCTCTTCTATGAGGTCTAGGGAGGCTGGAATTTGGTATAAGCAAGGAGGTGATGTTGGTATACCGCCAGGATTATTGGGTGATTGTTTTACTAGAGGTGAAGAGGAGAGTTCTTGCTGCTGAGGAGGTGCTGCTGGATTGGATCCAACATCATTGGTTGTAACTTCCTCTGGAACCCTGTTACTTTCTATCAATAAAGTTTGCATGTTCTCCTATATACTTGTTTTACATAGATGCTTTGTGTTTACATGTATATTTGATGCACCCTAATCCATGCTTCAGTTATGAGTACATGTATCTTGTAGTTCACTCTCTTGTTTTGTGCAGGATCTGTATGTAGCTGGATCGGCTAGGAGAGCAAAGAGCTGGGAGCAGGATACAAAGAGAGAAGGACAAGGATCGACTAAGCGCAAGACACCAGGTTGGTTGACCTTCTTACTATTCTCTCTGTACTTTCATAAAGTGGAACATGAAAACTTTATCATTCAGTTGTTGCTAAAGACTGTCACCTTTAGAAGGGTTAGTGTCATCCGCATCGGATACTTTTCCCCACAACAGCCTCCCACGGGACAGAGCATATATGAAAAACTTGAAGGCCTGTTCTTCATTGAGAATGAGGTAAACCACCTGTTCAAGACTCCTCCCAATCTTTATAGGCATAAAGAGGCCGAGGAAACGTTGATAAAGATGCGCAGGCATCAAATGCCTAAGGAGGATTGGTGGCAATTCATGCTTCAGATTCTGCCATGATAACTTCAGTCATTCGGTCACTGCCAGCTCCAGGTCACTACAAGACAAATTGACAGGACAAATGTCAACAGTTAAAGCAGCTTAAAAAGGTGACTCATCTCACATACATGACAGCTATGCCAAGCTCAAACAGCGCATTTTCGACCGACTTCAACAGCCATAAATACCAAATATCTTCTGACTTTTTGACAGCTGAAACATTAAGGAATTACTGTTGCATTCACTCCTTCAGCTACTGAATTTTTGAGATTAGCATATCATAAATGAGATATTAACTCATTCGCTGATATTTTTGTAAATTTTTGTATATAAACTCCCCTGAGTAACTCATAAGGGGTTGGTAATTTTCCCTGTGAGAACACTTGTATTGTACACTTTCAATTATCTAATACAAAGGGCTGGATGAGCTCAGTGATTTCCGGAAATTATTTGATGTCTGGAGGATGCTCCATGTGTTGATGCAGAATTCCTATGTTGTCTGACGAGATAACAAGTTTTCTTCAAAACTCTGTTCTTGTTTTCTTATGTTTATGAAATCATACTTATCTCACACTAAGCTAGCAGTAAGAGAGAAAGAATAGTACAAGATTTGTTGTATTACACCTTGTGCTCAATTTTTTGCTGTTGTAAATGTTTGTCCTCTGAATTAAATATGTACATGAATTCTTAATTGCTCATGTGTCGGTTAATTCTATGTGTATGAATATCACCTAGAAATTCTTAAATGCTCCTAGGTCAATATTCTCATTGTCTTACTCAAACAGTTAAGCTGTAAGATTCTTAATTGCCTTGCACTAACTCGAAACACTCCATTCCATCACTATTACAAACGTTATTTCTCAGACACTAATTTGGCTCTGCAGCATCACTACAGTATCACAGCAGCACATCGAGCAACTTAAGGACCACTGACTCCTTAGCCCAATGGACTAGAACACTTTGGAGAATGCATAAGCACCTTGACAGAAATTATTACCCAACCAAATATCTTAAACAAACCTGAACTCATAGCTAGCCTAAGATCTCCACAGAACAGAGACAAATCATAAAGAGAGAGCCCTCTCTGATTACAGTTTGGCTAGAAACTGTGATCCAAAGATTGGTTAGTGGTTACCCCGGCCGTATTCCCTTAGAGTCAAAGGGAACAACCTGGGTGTTAACATAAATGGCGACTCACACTGGGGAATTTTTAGGATTTTTTAATTGCTATTTATCTTCCATAGCTACCATCAAGCCTGAAATCAGTCAAGAGGCCTTAAAACTGTTTCTGCATCACAGTAACAGCTTTAGGGAAGAGCTTATTTAGGGAATCTTCATCTTAGCTTTGAAATATATATAACCATTTCGAAATCTTTATCCAGTCCTTGCATATATAAAAACTTCCTATAAAATCCCAAAAAGGTTGGAAGCTGGCTCCTAAGAAAAATCCACGGCATACTAGGGCAAATCCTGATCCTAATCCACCCATCATTGTTGATAATCCAAATACCATCCCAAGAAACATTAGGAGGCAGCAAAGGCAGGAGCAGCCTGCTGATTTGACCCCTCATACAGTTCATCCAAATCCCATTTCTACTCCAATAAAAGTTCTTTTCCGGTCTACCCCTACTTCCCCTAGTTCACCATCCACTTCTCACAGTCCTCCTCTCACATCATCATCCACTGAACATATTCCCTTGACCAATACTCTTGGTACCGCTTTACCTGTTATCCCTGTGGTACCCATCGTTCCTATTATCCCAGCTGCCCCTGTTAATCCTTTAAACCCTGTAAATATGGCTAATAGATATGCACCCTTGCAGCTACCGGCTAATCCTGCAGCTCTACCCCAGGATTACCAATCCAAAATCTCATATTTTGACTCCACTGGCCCTTACTCTGCTATTCAACATGCTAAGAGGATGCAAGATCACTTTGAAAACTATGAAATAGATGATGACAGTGTGACGATGAGAATCTTTTTCCAAAGCCTGACAGGTGATGTTAGAACCTGGTTCAGGTCGATCGCTGCAAATACTATCACAACCCCTGATGAGCTTTATCAGGCCTTTACTACCAGATGGGAGAAGAAGAAAGATCCCCTGGACATACTTGGTGAATATGAAAAAATCAAGAGAGGTCCTCAAGAGACCGTTCTGGAGTATTGTGCTAGATTCAACAATGTGTACAATGCAATACCACAAAACCTAAGACCTCCTCCTGATTTGGCCTTGTACAAGTTCCCTGATGGATTTGATTCTGACATGGCCTATCAGTTGAAGGAAAGAGAACCTGAAACCCTTGAAGACGCTCAAAAAGCTGCTGTCACAGTGGAAGCAAACCTGATTGCCAAAAGAAACAGGGCAAGGTTGGAAAAGAAAAACATATACAAAGAAGAACCTACAGCCTTTGACCAAAAACTTGATGCAATACTTAATGGTATGAAAAGGTTGGGTGATAGGGTAGAATCAGTGGAGAGAAAAGCATCATGGGAAGCACCACAAAATAATCCTCCTAGGAATCCAAATTTTAGGAGAAATCCAAACCCAAACGTTGGCAAGGCCAATGCTGATCCAGAAATCAGACCTCCATTCCAAGAAAACTATGCTGAAACATCTACGCCAAATGAGCAAGAAGATGACACCCACATCAACCTGATGGGTCTGAATGATGGGCAGCAAGTTTTTCTTAGTCAAGAGGATCAAAATGATGATGACATTCCACAGGTCCAAACCAAATCAGGTGAGTCATTTGATTTTAAACAAGGCTATGACACAGTTGTTTGTGAAGTTCATAAACAGTACAAATTAAGGAGCAGAACTGTAAATATAACACAGCCTGAGAAACCAAGGGACAGGCTGCAGCCTAGAAAAGCCACAGTCACTGAACCAATCAACACAACTGATTCATTTACAAAAGAGGTAACTGTTGAAGAAGTTACTGAACAACTTCCTTCAACACACTAGCCACTAGTTGTGCCTTCTCTACAGCCTAATCTAGGGGACCTTCCTCAAGAGGTGAGTGTGAAGGACAAGCCTCAGGATCAAGGTGAAAACCAGGAGAAAAACATAGTGCATAAAGAAAGGGTTGCTGCCCACAACACTAAGGTTCAAACTGAAAAACCTTTTGACTTGGAGGCTGAAATTGGCAAACTGAAAGTGGCCATTCCTCTCCCGGAATTAGCCAAACATGACATTTATAAACAACAGATCAAGAAATCCCTTCAACTCACTCATAGTAAAGATAATGTCAATGTGTTAGATGACACACCAGAATTGTTGTTTTTTCCAGAGGTTGATGGAAAAACAGTAGTCACAGGTATCCTACCTTTCTATGTTAGCTTACATGTGCATGACAAGATACTGCACAATGCAATGTTTGATTCAGGTGCTTCTCATAACCTTATGCCTAAATCAGTGATGGAGAGGCTGAATTTAGACATAACAAGACCATACAAGGACCTGTTTTCCTTTGATTCCAGCCAAGTCAAGTGTCTAGGTCTCATAAAAGATTTATGTGTATCTCTGGTTCAATACCCAAACAAGACAATCCTAATGGATGTGGTAGTTGCTGATATTCCACCTAAGTATGGAATGCTGTTATCAAGATCATGGGGGGCTAAACTCCAAGGCTCCTTACAGTTAGACATGTCATATGCCACAATCACAGTCTTTGGTCAACCCAAGAGACTATATAGAGAATCCCTCATGAAATACATGGTCAGCAGTGAAGAGAAACCTCAGAACTTTCCCATATATGTTGTCCATTCTGACATAGATTCATACATCCTCTTCAATGATAATTCAGCTCTAACAAATAATGATCAAACTAAGACACCAAAACAAGAGCAGGGCTGTAATACACAAACAGCTGCTCTAGAGGTAAAGATGATCCAAACAAGGGGTGAAACTGTCCTAAAAGATGAACTAAATAAAAAACCAGAACTCCAACTCATAATCCCAGACCATAGACAAGTTATTAAGACTCCCCTACAACAAGAAATCCTATGGTTCATGGAGTTTGATGGATCAATCAACAAGTTGGGGGCAGGGGCCGGAATTTGGATACATAATAAGCAAAACAATTATGCAGAGGGCAGAGCTTATAGGTTGAACTTCAGATGCACCAACAACATGGCTGAATATGAGGCTCTTTTATTAGGCCTCAAGCTGATGAAATCCCTACAAGCTATAAATGTCTCAATCCTAGGAGATTCAGACCTAGTTATCCAACAAGTCAAGGGTAATTTTGTCACCAATGACAAAAGGCTGAGATCCTATAGGTCTGCTGCTGCTGAATTATTAAATTCATTTACAGAATTTTAGATTACGAAAATCCCTAGGACCGAGAACCTTCATGCCCATAGCTTGGCCACATTCGCAAGTACCTGCAAGTTACCTTTTGAGCCCCATCATTGTTTTACAGCTGAGGTAAAACACAGACCATCTGTCCCAAACAATGTCAATGATTGGCAAGTGTTTGATGATGACATGCAAATAAACAATTTCTTGACTTTGCAGCAAGAATTTTCAGGACTAAATATTGACAATGACAGAGCAAGTCAATCACAAATACTTGACAAAGCAAGTCAATCACAAATACAGTTTCAAAAGATTACACACCCAATATCACCCAGAACAGCAAAACAAATGCTAAATCCAACTATTTTCAACGAAGACAACATTCAGCAAATTCAATCAATCAATGGTGAGGAAATAGCCAATATTGAAACTGAAATCATAGAGCTAAAAGACAATTTTTTACCAACAGGCCTAACTCCACTAGAGGACATCTTTGATTCAAATGATATTCCTAGAAAACCAAAAATGCAGCCCTTAAATGTAGCCATTGAAGAATGCAACATTGGTACCATCGACAAGCCCAAAATAATTAAATTATCTGCTTCTTTACCTCCTGACCAAAAGCCTAAATACATTGACCTCTTCAAAGAATTCCAGGATGTCTTTGCATGGAGTTATGAGGATCTAAAGTCCTATGATACCTCTGTTATCCAACATACCATCCCTCTCAAGCCTGATCAAAAGCCCTTTAAACAAAAACTGAGGAGAATAAATCCTATGCTCCTCCCAGCGATGGAACAAGAGGTACAAAAAATGTTTAAGGCAGGTATCATAGCACCTATCAGATTCTCTGAATGGATCTCCAACTTAGTCCCTACAAGAAAGAAAACTGGTGAAATAAGGCTGTGTGTGGACCTAAGAAATCTGAACCAAGTATCCCTCAAAGACAACTATCCCTTACCCAAGATGGATCACATTCTTCAAAGAGTGGTAGGGGCCTCAAGGATCTCATTACTGGATGGATTCTTAGGCTTCAATCAAATCCTGGTGCACCCTGATGACCAAGACAAAACAGCATTTACAACCCCATGGGGAACGTTCAAATATGTAAAAATGCCTTTTGGGTTGAAGAATGCAGGGGCAACATTTCAAAGAGCAATGGATATTGCTTTTGCAAAAGAGATTCATGACTTTTTAGTCATTTATTTGGATGACCTTACACCTTTCTCAAAATCAGACCAAGAACATATAAAACATTTGAGACAGATCTTCCTAAAATGCAGAAAATATGGAATTTCCCTGAATCCCAAGAAATCCCTGTTTGGACTGGAGGAAGGCAAGTTGCTGGGTCACATTATCTCAAAGGATGGTATTAGGATTGATCCAGATAGAATCCAAGCCATCCTACAAATGCCCAACCCAAGAAATGTCAAAGAACTGCAAGGATTCTTGGAAAAAATCAATTTCTTGAGAAGATTCATCCCAAACTTAGCAAAACTAAGCAGATTATTAAACAACATGCTAAAAAAAGATTCAAAGGTCAAATGGTCAGTAGAAGCCAATCAAGCCTTTGAAGGTATAAAACTGGCCCTCACCCAAACCCCAGTGTTGACCAATCCTCAGTTTGACAGAGAATTTATCATTTTCTCTTTTGCCTCCCAGCATACTATTGCTGCTGTTTTATTGCAGAAAGATGACCAAGGAAATGAAAAACCAATTGCTTTCTTTAGCAGAGCTCTTAGAGATGCGCCTTTAAAGTATCAAATCATGGAAAAACAGGCTTATGCTTTGGTCAAAGCCATTAAGGACTTTAGGATTTACATCCTTTATTCACATGTCATAGCATATGTGCCAAGTCCTATTGTAAAAGACATACTCACTCAAGAAAACCTAGAGGGCAGAAGAGGAAAGTGGATTGCTAACATACTAGAATTTGACATTGAAATAAAACCTACAAAGCTAATAAAAGGGCAAGGTCTGGCCAAGTTAATGACAGAAGCCAATTTCCAAGCCCTAGATATCAATCAGCTGGACAGTGAAAAAGAGCTGGCGACTCCAAAGATCAATGTAGCCTTTGAACAATCTCCCTGGTACTCTGATATCTGTTATGTCTTACAAAACCTGTGTGCTCCCCCAGGACTGTCCAAAACTAAGTGTAGGTTCTTAAAAATGAAAACATCAAGATTTTGTGTAATGGATGGCAATTTACTTTGGAAAAACCATGAAGGTATATTGCTGCACTGTTTAATTGAAAATGAAACTGACAATATCATGCAAGAGTTTCATGCAGGAGACTGTGGTGGACATTTGTACTGGAAGTCCACTGTGGACAAAATACTGAGGGTTGGTTATTACTGGCCCACCATGTTCTCTGATGTCAAGAAATTCACAACCTCATGTCACAAATGCCAAGTGTTTGAGGGCAAAAGACAGTTGCTGCCACTCCCCTTAAGACCCATTGCAACAGAGAGACCTTTTCAACAATGGGGCCTGGATTTCATTGGGGAAATTCATCCCTCATCTTCAGGATAGCACAGACGGATTTTAACAGCAACAGACTATTTCACTAAGTGGATTGAAGCTGCCCCATGCAGACAAGCAAATGATTCAATAATTATTCAGTTCCTAGAGAACAACATATTGGCTAGATTTGGCTGTCCTGACAAAATAATAATAGACAATGCTGCTGCTTTCAGATCCAAGAAAATGGTGAACTTCTGCCATAAATTTCACATTACTTTGGGCCATTCTACTGCATACTATCCCCAAGGAAATGGCCTTGCTGAATCATCAAACAAAAGCCTTGTAAACATTATAAAGAAAGTACTGGAAGAGAACAAAAAGAATTGGCATAAGAAGCTTGTGAATGCCCTATGGGCAGATAGACTAACAACCAAAAGATCAATTGGGACCAGCCCATATGAGTTGGTTTATGGATTAGAGGCCAAGTTCCCCTCATCCTTAGGAGTGCCTGTTATGAAGCTTCTTCAAGAAAGCCAAGCTGAACCAAATGATATGCAAAGAAGAATCAATCAAATCATATGTCTGCAGCAGACTAGAGACCAAGTTTTCAGCAGAGTTCAGGTTTTACAAGAGAAATTAAAGAAGGCCTTTGATAGAAGAACTAAGGCAGAAGATTTCAGTGTGGGAGACAAAGTCCTCAAGTGGGATGCAAGAAGAGAAGACAAAGGAAAACATGGAAAATTTGACTCCCTTTGGAGAGGACCATTTGCTGTCCAAGCAGTTCAAGGTAACAATACCTATTTCCTTAAAAGTCTAACTGAAACTGACTTGGATGAAGGTCCTGTGAATGGCAGGATGCTGAAGCATTATTTTGAATATTACCCATGAGTGCAGTCTGGGTTCCCTTGTATATATGCAGGCGTATATAGTGTGTTCTATTTTAGATTGTAAAAATGCAGTTTTACAGGTTTATTGACTGCCAGCAAAAGGTAAATAGAATCAGAAGTCTACCAAGAAGATAAGCACACAATTTTGGCACTTCAAAACAGCAAACCACAAAATGGGCAAAAGCAACAAAGGAGCAAGGCAATCTGACCTGCTGTTCTTGGTCTTTCAAATGAAACACCATCCCCATGTGGAGCCACTGTTAGCTACCTATACCAATAGGTTTCATATTTCATGATTGGCTATGAAAGGTCCAAATATGCTCTGCTTTGATGATTCAAAGATCACATATTTCCAAGAAAATCCAATCTGTGCTTATAGCTTGGTATGGACTTAAAATTTTGATGGATGGTCCAACAGTCTAATCTGGATCATTCCATGGTTTAAATTTGCAGTTGTAGATTAGAGAAGGAAGTCTGTCCAAACTGTTTAATCTTGGCAGACAAGTAGTCCAGGTAGAGAAGAAAAGGCTCCCAACAGCTTAATCTGGGACCTTGGAAGAAATAAGGGTAGAAGTAGATAGAAAAAACAAAAGAAAAAGCCAAATAAAAGAAAAGGCAAGTAACGGTCTGCAAGTCCAAGTGCACCCTCCAGGAAGAAATAAAAAAAATGCTAGGCATAGTAGCTGGGTAAGCAGATGGGGTTGCAGAAGTGGTACTCATTCCAGATTCAATCTTGCTGGTTAAAAAAGGAAAGCAAGGCAAAGGAGCGTGTCTAATTCCCTGAATTCCCCTTCCCCTCTTATTACTAACATTCCTTCATCCATGGAGATTGATGAGAAATTTCCAAAGTTTTATGATGGTTCTTGTTCATTCAAAAGCCACATTTCTTGTCTAAACTCTTTTCATTTTGATCTACTCCCTAAACTAAGTAAGTTTCAAATATACTTAGTGATTTTCCCCCTTTTCATTCACATCTTTCCCCCCATATTAACCACTAACTCTACTATCTAAATCCCCTATCTCCCCCTTTCCCTACTATAAATAACACTAAGGTGTATAAATCCCAGCACTATGTACATATCTTCCTCTTGGCACTATAGCCAAATAAATGGTCAAGGGAGACTTTAGTCCATCTGGGACTGTGGTCAACCCTATCTTGGAGCTGCTCTAACCTCTGGTTATGAGCAGTAACCTTTTCCCTCAGCCCTCACCGTCCCTTTGCTCAAAAACACAAAAAACCCTTGTTTCCCTTGCCAAAATCACCCCTATAAACCCCCCTCTCTCATAAAAACCCTTGAAAAACCCGAAAAAATCCCCAAAACCATGCAAAACCCACTTTCCTATAGTTCTCCACCCGAAATATTAAATTGAATATAATATTGGGCCGGCGGGACCGCCCCCAACCTGCACGATCCGTCGGAGGGCCCGCCAGCCGTCCGATCTCCGCCGCCCAGATCTAACGGTGGGCGGTCACTTTCGTCCCCCGACCTGCCGACCTTTAGCGTCCGGGGAAAGTGGTTTCCCACTCCGTAGCCTGGACGCATGTCAACCGCCGAGGTTGTTCGGAGCCCCCCTCCCCAATACCACTCGCCAACAAAAGCGGTGCTGGGAACCCGCTTACCACCATTCCAAACCGCCCCTCATGTCATCATTGCGTCATCGTGACGTAGTACCTGTTCGCCCACCCCGCGCCATGTGATCCTCCACGTACCCCTGCCACCTCATTCACCCACCACCGTGTCCTGCCACCCTGGCTCACACCTCAGCAGCCACGTCACCTCCGTACCCGGGCCCCGCCATGACGTCATGTTGACGTCATCGGTGGAAAAGCGCCAAATACATACTTTTTCCAAATTTAACGTTATAAACGACCAAATGAGCCGTTTTCGGTCATTTTCACGCGCAAAAGAAGGAGCCGTTGACAAGCAGCTGCCGCGAAATTTGTCCCCAGCCATCAAATTTGACATTTCAACCGCTGCAAGTCCAGATTTCGACGGCATTTAACCTCCACAGCCCGGCCCGCAGGCTTCCAAGCTAGTGTTCCAGGTATTTCACCAGTTTTTCCCCACTTTTTCCCATGCATTCCAATTCTCTGTGAATTCACCATTAAAAACTGGTAAAAATCCTAAATTCAACTCTGCTTAGTAAGCTCAAGCAACCTGCACCACCCCTGAACTATAATTCAATACTAGAGCGGTCATTCCACGGGTTGAAACCGTAAAATTGCCCTCGAGCTGCTCGGCATTGTTCCCTTTTGCCGAGTACAGGCCACCTGCATTCTTACCAAAAGGAACCTCATTACCTCTGCAACTTACCCCTGGCAGTTCACATCCCTGAGAGTTTGCAGCAAACTGCATAGACCAACCTGCATTTTCACTGAGAAAAAACGCTTAAGACTTGGTCTAACAATTGCCATCACCTTATTTCAAATCAAGCTTTACAATGTCTGCTTCTGCATCCTCATCCCTCAGTGTAGCTCCATTGAATCCAACAAATAGAGAGCTGGAGGCCTTGCCATTGGTTGACAAGGACTGTCTTATTGAAGACTTTGAGGGCAACAGGGATTTCTTACAAACTTCCAGTCAGTTGAGAGAAGACTATAAGGATGTTCATGGCACACATGGGATATGGGAGTCAAACCTACCATATTATTGTCTCCCAGCTGTAAATGTCTTCCTTGAGATCATTCGCCTGTGTGCTGAAAACTATAATGGGCAGCACCGAACTGTTAGCACTCCATCTGGAAGAATCCTTTTCTACATCAATGCTGAGTCTATCAACAAAATGTTACACTTTGATCAAACAGAATTGCTAATCCCATTTTCCTTGAGCTATTTGATAGATACTGGCGAAAAGATGACCAGTGAGGAGATTCAAAAGGTCACCAGAGATTTCATGAGACCTGAGTGCCAGCCTACAGAGCCACCTCCCTACCTGGGTACCCATTTCAATGACATAGGCAGGCTTTTACTGGACATGATTGCCTATGTGCTGGGATACAAAAACAGTGAGCATGTGGACAGAACGATGCTGGTATTTCTATCTGCATATAGCCCACGGCAACCCCCTGCCAGGAAATATAACTTTGCTAAATTCATTGCCAATAAGATTCATGATCAACTGAGCAAGGTGGACAAGCAAGGGGTCTTCAGGTACTCAGCCTATATTTACCACTTATTCATGTACTACCACTCTGAAGCCTTCCCATGCTACATCAGAAGGCTAGATCAGAGAGGGGAGAGAATATCTGTTATCTTCTGGACCTCTGTCTTTCATAAGGTCACAAACTCACCCTACACTTACTGTGAATTTGTTGACCAATTTGTATACCCAGTCTCTTGCCTGTTAATGAAATCCCCTCCTCCCCGGGTATCAAATGAGATAAAGAAAGCTCTGCAGCTTTCTAGAAAATATAAAATAGGTGACTGGTACCTATATGAGAACCATACTGTCATTAGTATTTATGGCTGTGAGCTCTGTCCATACAGGCTCCCAAAGTATGTACCAATGAGGTTATTTGCCTTAGAATATTATAGGCAGTTGATTCAGTCAGACCTCACCCATTTCCAAAGCGCCAAAAAGAAGGCCCACCTCAAGTTCAAACACGAGTTAGGCCCCTTCATCATGAACAAAAAAGAAGGGTGGGAAGAGGCAAACCTAATCCTCAAGGAAAAATACCAGTTATCCTATAGCTTTCGGTGGGTCCATTATGACCCTCAAGGTTTCATCACTTCCAGAAGAAACAAGTATAGGCTGTTAGGCATCAAACATTGTCATTACCCTCACATTGAAAAATATGCCAACCTACAAGAATGGCAGATGGACACTCTAGTGGAAAATCTAACTGAGGAAGAAAGAATGCTAAAGAATAGGAGGGAGCTTGAAAAGACTATTGACCTAGACTATGTGCAGCAGGTACCTTTCAGACCGCCTTATTCAATAGGAGAAGGGACCTCGGCTACAAAGACTGCACCACAGGCACCTTCTACATCAGCACCAGTGTTAGATAAAGGCAAGGGTATAATGGGCACAGAAAAGGAGGTAACAAAAGAAAAGCCTGCCCTTGAAATAGAGCAGCAAACAGGGCAGCAACAAGGGCAGCAACAAGAACAGAAGCAAGGGCAAAATGTCCCTCCAGAGACTCAGCTACCAGCAACTCCACCACTGCAAATTCCACCTCCACAAAAAGAGCCAGTAACTGCCCCAATCTTACAGACCCCAGCACATGAGGAAAGGGGAACTAAAAGACAAAGAGCAGAGTCCACTCCTCTCAGTGGATCCTCCCACCAGCCAGAAGCCAAAAGGCAAAGGGCAGACTCCCCAGAGGTGGAAGACATTACTGATGATGTCTTGGAGAGTGAGAAAAAAGAAAAGGAGGGCAGTCAACACACAGGTACAAGCTCCTTTCAGCAGGAGCAAACTTTACAACATGGCTTAGAGGTGTCCTCCTCTTCCCAGCTGACCAAGAAGCCCAAAAGCACCAAGGCTTCTTTCAAACAGATAAAAGCTCAGAATGAGCTGCTAAGGGCCGAAGTCTACAAGCAATTCGTTGATGCAACACCAGCCCAGCAAGAGAGGCTATTGTCGGTATACGACATTCAGGAGGAGAGACTGCTCCTGAGCCACTTCAAGCCAATGGGGCCGGAGCCTAAGACACCGGCAGATTTCATAAAAACAAGGGTGGAGGTCCTAGCCAGGGATATACATCCCATGGACCAGATTGAACTCCACAGGAAAACTGGAGAGATGGTCTATACGACGCTAATAGAGAAGGCCACCATGACCCATGAGCTGAAGGAGTCCCTCAAAAACACCAACACCCAGTTGGATTTTGAGAGATTATCATCCCAAGCCAAGGACAACAGGATAAAGTCCCTGGAGGAGATCATCATCGATCTAGGACATGATCCTAGTGATCCAACGGGTGTAAAGGCCCTCCTGAAGAAAAAAGATGATGACCTGAACGCAATGAAGAAGAGGTTAAAGCTGCAGCCCACAGAGCACCCTCAAACAACAGAACTCCAAAAGCAAAAACGGGCTGAGGACCAGCTAGACCTCCTAATGCAGCAAGACCAAACGATTAGGGAACTGGAGAAAGAGCTGGAAGGAATATTACAGGAAAAACAAGCAGATTCCACTTCCCAATCTCCTCCAAGCACATCAACAACAACAACAACTTCAGGGGCAGCAGTGCCCCCTACAGCAGAAGCAGCAGGAACAGCAGCAGCCCCAGACACCAGTCCAAGTGTAGAAGAATTGACCAAGGCCGTCAAAGCAATGGAGCTCCAAGCAGACGAAATAAGGAAGGCCAAGGAAAAATTGGCAGAACTGGATGCCAAATATGACAAGTCTAAAGTGACTGTAGCAGAACAGGGCAGAGAAGTAAAGGCCCAAAAGGAAAAGATAAAGGCCCTAGAGAAAGAGCTGAATCTAGAGACTGCCATGGCTGACATCAAAAGAATTCTATGGGCCAAAATTGGCCAATCCATCAAGCAGCAGTGGAGGTCAATAAAAATAATGCATGAGCAGATGGATTTGATGGCCCAAGCTAAAAAGACATTCAGAGGGCCAAGACAGTGTTGGGAAACAGAGCAGAGCAAGCAAACAGGATGATAGACTTCTTGAACAGGCAAGAAAGGGAGGAATTGGCAGCCATAGGCATTCCCAACAGAACAGAGGCTGTCCTCTCTGCTAAGAAAGTGCTTACCCTCAGAAATTATATACAAACAGTAGAGAGGAAATTCTATGAGATGCAAGCAGATGTGGAGGAGTACAAAGCCAAAATGGGAGTGCTGCAAGGAAAAGGCCTGCCCAGCCTACTAAGTGGTGCAGGAAAACTGATCTCTCTAGAGCAGATGGCCAACAGAATGGCAACCACTATTGAAAATCAGATTATTTCATCTGGCAGTACATCTGAACCAACAGGGCCTCCCACGGGACAGAGCATATATGAAAAAATTGAAGGCCTGTTCTTCATTGAGAATGAGGTAAACCACCTGTTCGAGACTCCTCCCAATCTTTATAGGCATAAAGAGGCCGAGGAAACGTTGATAAAGATGCGCAGGCATCAAATGCCTAAGGAGGATTGGTGGCAATTCATGCTTCAGATTCTGCCACGATAACTTCAGTCATTCGGTCACTGCCAGCTCCAGGTCACTACAAGACAAATTGACAGGACAAATGTCAACAGTTAAAGCAGCTTAAAAAGGTGACTCATCTCACATACATGACAGCTATGCCAAGCTCAAACAGCGCATTTTCGACCGACTTCAACAGCCATAAAGACCAAATATCTTCTGACTTTTTGACAGCTGAAACATTAAGGAATTACTGCTGCATTCACTCCTTCAGCTACTGAATTTTTGAGATTAGCATATCATAAATGAGATATTAACTCATTCGCTGATATTTTTGTAAATTTTTGTATATAAACTCCCCTGAGTAACTCATAAGGGGTTGGTAATTTTCTCTATGAGAACACTTGTATTGTACACTTTCAATTATCTAATACAAAGGGCTGGATGAGCTCAGTGATTTCCGGAAATTATTTGATGTCTGGAGGATGCTCCATGTGTTGATGCAGAATTCCTATGCTGTCTGACGAGATAACAAGTTTTCTTCAAAACTCTGTTCTTGTTTTCTTATGTTTATCAAATCATACTTATCTCACACTAAGCTAGCAGTAAGAGAGAAAGAATAGTACAAGATTTGTTGTATTACACCTTGTGCTCAATTTTTTGCTGCTGTAAATGTTTGTCCTCTGGATTAAATATGTACATGAATTCTTAATTGCTCATGTGTCTGTTAATTCTATGTGTATGAATATCACCTAGAAATTCTTAAATGCTCCTAGGTCAATATTCTCATTGTCTTACTCAAACAGTTAAGCTGTAAGATTCTTAATTGCCTTGCACTAACTCGAAACACTCCATTCCATCACTATTACAAACGTTATTTCTCAGACACTAATTTGGCTCTGCAGCATCACTACAGTATCACAGCAGCACATCGAGCAACTTAAGGACCACTGACTCCTTAGCCCAATGGACTAGAACACTTTGGAGAATGCATAAGCACCTTGACTGAAATTCTTACCCAACCAAATATCTTAAACAAACCTGAACTCATAGCTAGCCTAAGATCTCCACAGAACAGAGACAAATCATAAAGAGAGAGCCCTCTCTGATTACAGTTTGGCTAGAAACTGTGATCCAAAGATTGGTTAGTGGTTACCCCGGCCGTATTCCCTTAGAGTCAAAGGGAACAACCTGGGTGTTAACAGGATAGAGAACTAAGGAATGACTCTCCAAAAGATACTAAAAGAGTTGACTGATTGGTTGTGTGTAAAATCATATTATCAGGGGATTTTCGTGGTGGATTTAGTACTTCTAGAAGAAGGTAAACCACTAATGGATCTCGTCGATATGGGTAAAATATTCTCTCCCCCATTTCTTTTCTACCAATTCATTCACAAATTGTTTTGATGATGTGACATTATTCGATCGCACAACACTATTGTATAAACCATTCAAGCTAGCACAATCCCATGCAATTTATTTAAATCTACCCAAAAGCATTCAATAAGCATGGTCCCACCATCCTGCCAATAAGCATTGTTCATTCTATAAAAAATCTCTCTCAGCACTGTCATTTAGGGACAATATACAACAACCCAATTCTTGATCCATGCTATAAATGGGAAACTTTTTGTGTTACTGAGAATCACTCAAACAAACTATGTTGAAACATAATAGTCGATTATGGAATAGGGACAAAGAAAATGTTAAGAAGTTGTTGCATCAATTCAATAGTCTCCTTTGGAGATGAATGACTATTGATTATTAGTGCCTACATAAATGAATGCCTCAAGCTTTGAATAATGCCTCCAAAATTTGATCTAAACACATAAATTTAGATAACATTAAAATTCTTATTAACATGAGGATGGGAAAGATAAGAATAACTAGCATGAGGATGGGAAAGATGACGATGGATAAGTTGAGTAAGCATACTACAAATAATTTCATATAATAAAAAGAACAATCTAATTTTAAAAATAAACATTTAAAACAATTTATTTATTTTTTAAACATATTCTTTCATATTCTTTTTTAAGGGAACACAACCATAATTACAAAAACATTTAAAAATGTAATTAATTTTTTAAAAATAATTTGTATCTTTTTTAATATATTTATTTTGTATGGTTTCAACAAAGACAAAAAAAAATGTGTCTCTAGTTTAAAAAAAATTGTCCATTAAGAAATGTAATTAAAAAAACATTAAAAACAATTTGTTTATTTTTTTAATATATTTTTTCATGACTATTATAGAAGGATGAGTTTAAGAGGTTTATTTAAGATCCTTTAATCTTAAAATTAGAATTTTGTCTTAACTTATTCACTTTTCCATTATTTTAAATTAAAAATGGCTCACCTTTTTGAAATTCGAACTTCTCCTCCCTTAGCATCCTTTTATCTTAAAATTAATTTTTATGTCCAAACTTATTCACTTTTAAATTATTTAAAATTAAAAATGGCTGGTCCTTTCCAATTTGTCCCCTTCACATTTTAGGGATATACGATTTTCTTTCTTCTCTATGGTGGCAGGACTCTTAAGAGGGTTATAGAATTTCCCTTTCTTCACAATAGATTTATCATTGCACGAAATGGTAGGAGGAGAAGAACAACACTACCCATGGGTAGGGACAACCCACGATTCCTGGTGCGCGTCTCATATACATCCGTTGGTAAGTGAGGAAGGGATAAGAGATGCATCCTCACAAAATCGAGGAGAATTGATGGCCAATCCACCAGGCACTACTCTACAGCTTGGTATGTGGCAATAAGTAACTGTAGTTGTGAATTCATTTGAACTGATTTTGGCTTTGATTCTACTCCTCCTTTTCTTTAACTCAAGCCACCTATGTTTTGATGCAAAATGTGCTCAATTTCCTTTCGACCCCAAGACTCGCGGCATGGGGGGCGTGCACCGCCCGGGAATGTCGTTTAAGCGAAGGGAGGTGAGGAGGAGGAATATCTTCGTCACACAATCTATGTTTGGGTAATATGTCCAACAATACCAAAGATCCTATGCTCATGGAAAGGTTCTTTATGTTTGGGGAGATCGACAACATAGTTGTTTCCCAACAGCGAAACCATGCATTTCTGTATCTCAATTCCATTGAGCATGCCAAAGCAGCCGAGAAGCATCTACATGGCTTGGCCATGGGAGAAAACTCTTTCATAATCAAATTTACCCCGGCGGTAAGGACTTTTCATTTCATTCCTCTTTGTTTGTTCCTTTTCTGGAGGTATTTATGTTAATTCTCCATACACCCTTAGCTTAGCTCCATATGGTGGTAAACGTTTTTCAAACCCTCTATTATCCAAATATATTTAATCTGAACAATATTTTCGAGTGTATTTTATCAAATTTCATTTAAAATTTTGTTTATTTAAAGTGTATGGGGTGAGTTCAAACCTTTGATTATCCAAAGATATTTAATCTGAACAATATTTCCAAGTGTACTTTATCAAATTTCATTTAAATTTTTTTTTATTTAAAGTGTATCGGTTGAGTTATTTCAATTTCTTGTTTGGCTAAGAAGTTCTTGTTTGGTGTAATTTCTTGTTTGTTTACTCATTTTGTACATAAGAAAGAGGAACAAAAATAAATGGAAAATCAGGAAATAAAATCAAGAAATAGGAATTATAAGTTTCTCACCAAGAAACCATAGATTACAAAACTAAATATACCTTCATTGTACATTTATTTTATTTCATTGATGCCACATTTCTCTTCAGAAAATATTTGAAATATCTATTTAGATAATCCCTTGAAATTTCCCGCCCCTATGGCTACCCAATGTGAAGGAATCATAATCATTTAGTGCTAGAACCATTCTTCAATAAGAAATATATATTCTTAAGATTCGGAAGAGGAAGAAAACTGACTTAGAGTGATCTCAAATATGGTTTCTGGGTGATAGTTGTTGTGAGATGTATGCTATTGGGGCCATGAATTTATAATGATCTTGTAAAATTGAAAAATATATAAATAATTTTGTATTAGATAATGATGTATAAGTGATAAATATATATGAATAATTGTGCATCATCATATTTCATTAGGTTGGTTTGAGTGGTTACGTGTTTTGAGTTTCATGTTGGAGGTCTCAGAGTCAATCCCATAAGTCCCTCCCTTGGCTAGTTGCTTCTGTTACATGTTTCATTTGATGTCTAAGTCCTATAATCAGTGTAAATATAAACTAGTGTCAATGTGTTTACATAGCGTCAATGTAAAGTACTTGCGGCAAGTGCTCGAGGTGCAAGATTGAGGTGTAGGGAAGTCTTTGAAGTACAATATTTTCCTTGAGTGAAATTTTCCTAAGCATATAACCCTTGTTTTAAAATGCAATGGTATGAAGTCTCCTGATATATTATGTATTACTACATCTTTATTCTCCACCATAGAGTCTATAGATTCTCTTCAAAAATCACATGTAAAGCCATATGATATATTACTACACCCTTATTCTCCATCATTTAGCTTACAGATTCTCTTCAAAGAGAAAATGTAGAGCCATGTGGTTGAATTAGCTTCTCATTTTATTCCTTCCTTGGAGAAAATATTAAATTTAATTTATACATTAAACTGCAGTGGAAAATACTCAGTACAATTAAAAATTCAAGCGATTTCCAAACAAAACTTATTTATAAAAAAAATTAGTTCATGATCGAGCAGAGGCCACCAAAACTGAGTCAATTACCATTTAGCACTACTGGTAAGTAGAGGCCATCATTTTTAGCTCATTCTATTACCAATATAGCACTATTGATAAGTAGAAGCCATCATTTTTAGGTTGGGCTCAACTAGGATGATTCAAATAATGGCCATTTTGATACGCGTGATGGTAGTATTTCAAGTTTACATCAAACATCAAAATAGAAATTGGTAATTAGTGTCTTCCGATATTATGATAAAGAATGGGAATTTGGTGTTTCAAGTCAATATTAAGATAGAAATGGTTAGTAGGGATGGGTATGACAAGACTTGCTTTTTAAGGGGGTTAAATGCATCATTCTGGCGAAGATTAATATACAAGTTATTCGATTGGACTTCGTCAGCCTTGTACAAGCATGTTGGAAACTCGACAGTTGACTGTGGGTTGGGTGTTGACTATTTGTTGCATGAAAGTAGTAAAGTCAAGTGGAAATATATGTAAGAAAGACTAAAGTAGTAAAGTTAACCAGGAAATATATGTAAGGAAGACTAATGTAGTAAGGTTACCCGGGAAGAAATATTAGGTAAATTATATAATGGGGAGATACATAAGAAAATAGTAAATTTATCTCCTGAACGTTAGGTAGATTATATAATGGTAAGAAAAAAATCATTAAATTATATAATGGTACGAAAGAAAGTGGTAGACATCTCCTAAACGTTAGGTAGATTATATAATGGTAAGAAAAAAATTAGTAAATTATATAATGGTAATAAAGAAAGTGGTAGAGAAAAATATTGGGTAAATTATATAATGTTAAGAAAATGTTTTCTGATAGTTTCCTCTGTTTTCTATTTTTGAAGCAACAAATAGCTAATTCCTTCATTGACTTATATTCAGGTTGAGGCATCTCATCCTCCCAGTCTGATTGTTGTACAATTGTGTTCTACAAAGGTCACAGTTTATTTGGCATACGAGGATGTATGAGAATTCATATGATCCCGTAAATGTTTTTATTGTTATAACTTCCATCCCAACCATACTAGAGCCTTTACCATACCTTTCGCTACATGTAGAGATTTTGTATTGACTCTTCAATTTTGTTAGCCACATGCTTGGCTTTACAACTTATTGATGCTGGTTTTTAAATCGCTAAATGTTATCTAATTTGTTAGATGAACTTTAATTCATATTTAATATATAATATATATCAGTCTGGAAGGTCTTGAAAATTTAATGTAGTCATTTTGAAACAAGATCTAAATGTGATTTGTTGACTCTTATTAGCTTGTCCTTTCCCAACAATGATTTAAAATATTTTTACATGTGACCATAATCTTCTTCCAAGGCTAATACAAACCTTGGCTCCAAAAAAAATTCAACGAGGTGGAAGAGCAAGAATCCGAATCAGACATGGCAAAAGCTTAGGAAAATTACCTAATCTAAGTGCAAGTGAAATTATTTTCACTATTTGGAGTATATAACCTTATAAAAAGGACCGCACCAAGCTTCAATGGGATTCTGAGTCAAAGTTATTGACATGTGAAAAATTGATGAGTCATTGCAAGACAATGTTTGACCTGTCAGTACTTGCATCTCAAACTCATTGTTAGTGAGTCGAAGTAGCCCCTGGTAAGTTTGACTCTTTAACAAGTTAGTTCAGTTCATTTTCTATGCGGAGTCAAGTTTGACTTGGGAGTATTGGTCAACTTGATTGAGTTTCGTAACAATTTTCCGAAGTAGTTATTTTAATAGAGCATTTGTTTTGGCTGACTTTTCTTATTTTGTTCCCGTGACCAAAATTTCAATTCTATTTATTCAGTGAAGAATGAATTTGTCTATTCGGGAATATTTTACAGATTCATACTTGTCTTGAAGTGTAACAATTTTGATGAATTTTATTGATTCCTAAAATGCCTACTATAAAATACTTTTCAATATTATGCCAAAACATTTAAATTCTTAAGGATTTTATATAATTTCTATAAAATTTACCAATTATTTATGTAATGGACACTTGTAAATTTTTTTGGGTAAAAATTAAAACCAGGAAAAAACCCTAAAATGTGCTCTATGTTGTAAGTATGTGAATATATATCTTTTGTTCTTGTTTAGATTAATCAAAAATGCTATTGGTAACGCTGCAAATATAAATATTTCTATGCAAGAATTTTTTTGGTTGAAAGTGGAAAAAATTAAATTATATTTTTTAATGGTTTCTTCCCTTTCAACACTATACTGATGAGGACAACACAATAAGACCATTTTTACTAATGACAACATCAGTTGAGAAGATTGTGTTTAGAAATCCAATCCTGGTAGGTAATGACCTGAAAGTTGCTGGCGTTGAGATTCAGATGATGGTAAATCAGCCACCTGAAGGTATTTACATTAGAATAGGTTAGTGTTTTGTGTCCCTATTGATACTAAATATAAATTAAATATATATTGAAGCCATTTTGTAAATCAGGTAGAAATCGTTGCATATCATGGCATCTCGTTTTCCTTCATGTCATAGATATTTGTTTCTCTAGGAGTAATTATAGTCACATGTAAGTGAAAGCTAATATGAAGAGGATCTATCTGAAAGGTGTTATAGCTATGAGATGAATAAGAGACAATAAGACTTTTCACACTGCTAAAGGAATATGGGAAATGGATCAGATTGACAATTTTCAAAGCTAAAGCTGTGGATGTAAGGAGATTCTTTCCAAAAATCTCTTAGCCATTAGTAATTTCTGAAAGTGTGGATATAAGAAGATTCTTTCCAAAAATCTCCTAAAAATTAGTAATTTCTAAAGGTGTTTATTGCCCAGGGATGTTTAATAAATAATGGAAGGCAGTGAAAATATCACATCCACAATTGGAGCTATAAATGGACCTAATTGAATCTCTATTCCAATTCAAACAAGGAAATCTAGTGAATGAATTATTGATAAAGAATTACAGTTGGAATTGTGCTATAATTTGGTTCATATTTTTTTACTGGCTGAATGGTGCACATCTAGGCAAGGAAAATTCAAACAACACCTGTTGTAGAATCAAGCTTGTAGTGTCGTAGTTCTACAACTACAAAATTTGTAGCTACATAGAAAGTTAGTGAAAGTTGGGGAATAGATGGTTGTCAAAACGATTAAAGCATGGTAGGAAAACACAAAACAAGATAGGATAATGAATAGAAATAAAATTCATCCAAACAACAGGGCCAAATTATGCCTGTTACGTGTTGATCTGGAGAACTTAGTCTCTCTCACACATATACAATGAAACCCATGATTTTTGTGGCTGCAATTTGGTCTTGAACTCCTTGATGTAAAACTAGACATAGATCACACAAACTATCTTTCTCCAAGTCCCAAGAGGTGAACAATCTTTCTGACAATATTAAACTTAGATGATAAAATTCTCCCATGTCCTTTCATTCTTCATCTTGAAGATCCATCATCATTCCTCAGTGATTCCCCTTCTACAACACATGGGTGATTTTCCTCTTAGTTGCTTCTGATTTTCCAACTTCTGGTTCTGCGATCTTGTCTTGGAATTACATAGTCAAGAAAAGAAAACAATTCCACCTAATCCTAAACACAAGGTTCCAACATGCACACATTGCTTCCACAATGAGAATGATTGGTTCCACTGATTTCAAAAGGATTCTGCGACACAATAACTTGTCTCGAGTTATCGACTTTGTTAGCTATGAAATTTAGTCTCTAGCAACAACATAAGCACTCACTTCATTATTTCGACCTGCAAGACAAAATAAGTCAGACAATTAAATCATCTAGTAAATAAATCTTCTTGGGTTTATGCCATTTGCTCAAAACCGAGGATGCCCCTGCATCAATGGAGCATGCTTTTCGTGGATTGGTGTCATGATTTTTGTGGATTGGTGTCACTGGTGGATGCTTATATTTTCTATATGTATTTTTAGATTGAGATATTATGTGATAATCTTGGAAATCATTTTGGTATGTTTGAAATTTGATTGTTTTGTTGGAATGTTGTCCAATATAAAACATAATTTTTGCTTGTCAAGTTCTACTTTTAGGTGAAATGATAGATGTCTGTTGGTTATTTTATGCGCTTCTAACTTCCATATGAATGAAACTACAAAATGTGAGAGAGCACCTTTATAGATGATTGTGTGTAAAGATAGATAGGCACATCAATCTGGTTAGAATCTAGTTGCAGGTTTCATCGAAATGTATGCATTGAATACATATTTAATCTATGTTTATTCAAGAGTGCGAAGATAATTACATGCCTTTGTAATTATTGATGGAGAAGATGGAGAGTCAAGATCTCATAATTGATGGCGATTTCCTTTAAGTTAAAGGAAAATCAGGAAAATCAACATGGACAAGATTTAGTATATGTGTCTTCTCATTCACACTGCATAGGTAGTTCTAATTGATGTTTGTCACAGGGACTTTGTTTCAAAGAGCACAAGTTTTGATCATATGCATGCATCAATGAAGGTGTTTTTCCTGCAGAGGAGGAAGTGTTAGTGGGTAGGAAGATTATTCACATACCATTTGGAAACATTGTTTGGCATCCATTTTTTTTACTAAAGACCTTCAGATCGTTGACCTTTCTATAAGAGAGTTATTTCTCAATATAGAGTTCATGTATTTTGTAGCTACTAATGTGTTGATTATTAGTTGCTGAGACATCAAGTTAAGATTTGACTATTTGTAATATTGTACCTCATCGATGTAAGGACCCGAGATTGCCATAACTGAATCATCTCGGGTCAACTTTTCAATTATTATATAAATATACTGGAGTGATTAGAAAAAAAAATGAAGTTTTTTTAGTTTTTATTGTAATTCTTTTTTTAAAAATTATGTTTTCTTTAATGAAATTATTAAGTCATATATAGTTATATAATGATATTATTTTAATCAATTGTTTGGAATAATTAGGCTTTGTTGTTATCTTCCATATCTAAACAAATCTCTATATTATATACCCAACAAAAAATTCTCTGTTCTCCAATTATTTTGAAAAAGATAAAAGATACATATTACACACTGCAACTGTGACAAAGTCTTGAAAATTTGTACATACTAATGGAAATATAAGCTTAGCCATATAATGGACAATTGACATTAACACTCTGTGTTTTCGAATTATTTTGAAAAAGAAAAAAGATACATACACACTGCAACTGTTAAAAAGTCTTGAAAATTTGTACATACTAATGGAAATATAAGCTTAGCCATATAATGGACAAATGACATTAGTGTTAATGTGAGCAAATTATTTGTTGTTGTGTTTTTCTAACTATCTCAAATATAGTTTGTAGGAAGGAGCATAGATTATTCATGCTTTTGGAGCTTAGTAAAAATGGGTCAGGGAATGATACTTTTATAGATCAAGTTATTCCAACCCATGGTGATCCCTAGACTTGCTGGTTGGATATTTGAATAGAAGTGTTTTGCAGATTGAGGATTAGAAAGACTTGGAGGATCCCATCATCTTTCGAACTCCCTTTTTTCCATCTTTTTACAATTTCTTTATACTCTATAAACGTTATCTATCCATTAGATGGTGAAACTTAGATCTTATAGATCCATGTTAGTATGTATAGTAGACTTGACACCGTCGAAACAATAGCCTCCAAAAATTAGGTCATAATTATTTGAGTTGAATTCGAGAACTCATATCTATCTCCCATTTAGCTTACACCCAAATTTGAGTGACGGTAGACCATGGAGTTTTGAATTCACTCATCGTGACAGGAGACCTATTAATGTTTAATTTTCAAAAAGGTTTGAGATCGTAATTTTAATCTTGCATTTGAAGATGGATTTATTGAATTCACATGGTTTATTTTTAAGTCGAATTCATTCAACAATTTTTTTCAGGGATGCTAGCTTAATGAAAGAGCACCTGCTTTGAGGTGAGGAGGTATGTAAGGCCTTCGCAAACTTGGCATGGTTGGGCGCCGGCTGCGACGGGCACGCAGGCACGGCGAGCGTGCGTTGGTGCGACGTGCTTGCAGAAATACGATGGAAGGGCGCCACTATGCGACGAAAATGCGACGAAGGTTGGAACAAATGCGAAGCACTTGGAATGTTAAACCGATTTATATGTGTAGCAACAAAAGATTGCAAGCCGACTTGCAATATGGATTGTGGGCACGTTGTTATGACTTTTAGGGGGTCGGCCTTAAGGCTGCACACCCCACATTACCAACAAGTTAAGATGCTTATATATGAGACACGTGAAGGCTCATTTGGAACATAAGACTTCGCTCATAATACACCTTCACATAGGACAAGAGAAGGTGCGCAGTTTGGAAGGACATGCGCATATCTCATGCGCATGAGACTTAGAGACTTCGCAGGTTTTGTCTTATGTTGATGGTTGGCAAGTGTGTCGTGTGTTGAGTGGATTCTTGGGTACGGTTTCGTGCAGGATTTGGTAGGAAGGTTGGGTGGCTCGGGTGAGCACCTCTTCTTGTGCAAAGGTGCATGACACATTGTAAAAGGCAGGTGGCCTGTTTATTGTAAAATTCGGTTAAGTGTGAGACTTGGTTCGGCCAAGACACACTGTTGTATTGTAATCTGATATTCTTAATAAAATTGTTGGGCAGACTGTTCGGGAGTTGCCCCTCCCTTTATACTTGTTTGCAATTGTTGATGTTCTCAGTTAATTGCATATGGATAATGAATGAACTCTATGAGCTTCATTAAGTATAAAGGATAATGCTTTTACTTGGTTGCGAAACACAAACTAAGTATGTTAATGTTGGAGTAGGCGTAGTCCACGAATGCTAGTATTGTTAAAAAGAAAGCGTTCGGTGGTGCCACACCTCGCTACAAGCGGTTGGAAGACTACCGCAGGTGTAGGGGCGTGACAGTTGGTATCAGAGCAAGGTTTGCTCGTGGAATTTTGAAGCATTGAAGCTGATACCCAACTTGACAGTTGGTATCAGAGCAAGGTTTGCTCGAGAAGGTTTAAAGCTGATACACAACTTGACAGTTGATATCAGAGCTCGGTTGGAGCTGGTGTTAGAGCAGGGTTGCTCGTGACAAGGTGCAAGTGTGGGTACACTTGGAAATTTGACAGTTGATATTTGAACAGGGTTGTTCGTGACAGTGGAAGCAGGTTTAGCAGAGGTGAAGCTCGATGCTTGGACCAAGCTGAAAGATAAGGCATGGCAAGTTTGGGAGAAGGTGGAAGGAAGCTCTTGCTTACCTTGGACAAGTTGAAAAGGTTGAAGGAAGAGAAGCCCCGTATCTGTGAAGAACTTGAAGCCTTGGAAAAGAATTTTGAAGGAGAGCTTCTTCGACTTGGTTGGACAATGGAGCAAGGTGAAGTTGCAGATTGTGCTAACAAGGAAGAGGAAGCCATGGTAGTTGAAGATGTTGCAGACATGACCATGATGGAGGATGAACTTGAGGATGATCAAGTTG
Organism: Pinus tabuliformis; assembly: GCA_031772625.1. Classification (NCBI taxonomy): domain Eukaryota; kingdom Viridiplantae; phylum Streptophyta; class Pinopsida; order Pinales; family Pinaceae; genus Pinus; species Pinus tabuliformis. The sequence continues at coordinate 1,659,576,791 of CM062819.1, read as the reverse complement.
GACCAGGATCGTGCAGTTTGCAAACATGGATGGATGAGGATACTCACATGGAGGAGCCTCATGGAGATGAAGTAATTATTGGTACTTGAGTTTCATTTGGGCATTTGGTGGATGGACCGTATGCAGGGAAGGGCAAATCTAGTTTTCCAATGCTAGGGAGGATCTTACCATGGATGAATATGATGGAACCTTGTATGGAGAAGCAAGGATTGTCGATTGTTGTAGGTCTTGTTGGGGCTGGTTGCGACCTTATGGTAGAAGGTGCAATGGCCCGTGACAAGGGAGGAACATGATGATCGTTGTGGAGAATTGGGTCATGCTTTAGCCACTTTGGCTAAGTGCTCGGCATGACTCATGGAAAGTTGAAGAGGGCACACACTTGTGATGTTTTGGGTGGACTTCTCATGGCCGAGACCAAGAGATAGTCTTGGTTGACACTTTGGTGGAGGAGCTATGATGGAAGGGACTTGTGATATGGTTGAGTGATCGAGTTCACTAGACCGAAGATTGTAGACTTGGATGAGGATGACCGATGGTTGTGATGAGTCTACTTGGTTGGACTACATGGGCAACTTAGTCATGGACATCAGGTTGGAGACATGAAGCATGGCAGTCTTATGCAGGGACATTATGTGGAGCACTTGTAGAGGTGTCACTTATGGGCATCCAATGAGGAGTGCCAAGGCAAGGATGTTGTGCAGATGGATTTGCTGATGTGACATGGAGACTTGATACTTATGAGTTGATGGAGTGGTTGTGCACTCTTGTACAACAAGACCATGTACTTGGATGGAGTTGTGAGCTGATTATAGAGCATTCCTACTACATGGAGATGTTGGTTGGAGAGGACTCATGGAGCTCATGATGACATGAGATTGTTGTGACTTTTAGGGACTTCATACATGGTGGACTTCGAGGATTTGATGCATTGAGGAGCTGAAGTCAGGTGACTTTGATGCAGTATGGGATGCATACTTTCAAAGTACATGTATGGGCATGGCTTGGAAGAGTGACTTGATGTAGAGGATCGATATGAGGCACTTTGAAGTGATGAAGTTACGATGATGATGATGCCTTGACTTGGGCATGGGTTGAGCCGAGACTCAACTACTTTTTACACATGGATAGATGAGACAAGTGCATACTTGTTTCTATGGAGACTTGAGGATGGCACATTGCAGATGATGAAGAGGCTTCAGGGACCTGAATGTGGCACATCGAGAGTGGGTTGATGAGATGATCTCTTCATATGGAGGAGACACACACATGGACAACATGTTGTAGATGAGATGGATGGAGTTTCCATGGACCTGAGCATGGATTATGGAGATACATACTTTGGTATGGTGAGCTTGGTGGCAGTGGTCACTAGGCCGGGACATAGTGGAGAAAGAGTCTCTACATATGTTGCAAGGATGTTTGCCTTGTGTAGAAAGGTCGACATCCTGGATGATGATGATCTTGGTGGAGAGCTACCGGGATGGTATGTTGTCGAGGACGACAACGATTTCAGGTGGAGGAGCATGTAAGGCCTTCGCAAACTTGGCACGGTTGGGCGCCGGGTGCGACGGGCGCGGGCACGGCGGGCGCGCGTTGGTGCGACGGGCGTGCAGAAATGCGACGGAAGGGCGCCACTATGCGACGAAAATGCGACGAAGGTTGGAACAAATGCGAAGCACTTGGAATGTTAAACCGAGTTATATGCGTTGCAACAAAAGATTGCAAGCCGACTTGCAATATGGATTGTGGGCACGTTGTTATGACTTTTAGGGGGTCGGCCTTAAGGCTGCACACCCCACATTACCAACAAGTTAAGATGCATATATATGAGACACGTGAAGGCTCGTTTGGAACATAAGACTTCACTCATAATACAACTTCGCATAGGACAAGAGAAGGTGCGCAGTTTGGAAGGACATGCACATATCTCATGCGCATGAGACTTAGAGACATCGCAGGTTTTGTCTTAAGTTGATGGTTGGCAAAGAGTGCTGTGTGCTGAGTGGATTCTTCGGTATAGTTTCGTGCAGGATTTGGTAGGAAGGTTGGGTGGCTCGGGTGAGCACCTCTTCTTGTGCAAAGGTGCACGACACGTTGTAAAAGGCAGGTGGCCTGTTTATTGTAAAATTCGGTTAAGTGTGAGACTTGGTTCGGCCAAGACACACTGTTGTATTGTAATCTGATATTCTTAATAAAATTGTTGGGCAAATTGTTCGGGAGTTGCCCCTCCCTTTATACTTGTTTGCAATTGTTGATGTTCTCAGTTAATTGCATATGGATAATGAATGAGTATGGGCTTCATTAAGTATAAAGGATAATGCTTTTACTTGGTTGCGAAACACAAACTAAGTATGTTAATGTTGCAGTAGGCATAGTCCACGAATGTTAGTATTGTTAAAAAGAAAGCGTTCGCTGGTGCCGCACCTCGCTACAAGCGGTTGGAAGACTACCGTAGGTGTAGGGGCGTGACAATGTAGGTGGTTGGATTCCATCATGCTCTCACATAAATTAATCACTGAAGAAATAAGACCAATAACACCATTCACATTCTATATTTTGTTTGTAAACATAAAGTTTTATTGTCTTTAGAGAGAAAATAACTGGAATTAAAGACATTGTCTCTTAAAAGACAATAATACATATTTTTTTAAATTGTCTTTATAACCACAATCTTTTAATACAATAATTTAAGAGACTAGTTTAAAAACAATATTTAAGACAATTTACAAGTTCCTTTGTGTCAAGTTAATACAATTTACTCAAAAATTCTATTAAATATTGTCTTAAAACCCCTCTATTTAGTAGTGCATATTGTCTCAAGAGAAACAAGAATAAATTATACCCAATATTTAGTCTTACATATTGTCCAAAAAATAAATGAATTGTCTCTAGTAAAGAGAAATGAAATTAATAGTTGTTTATTAAGAAACAATAAGTTTTATATTCAATATTATTTTTATAATTTTATTTTATTTTTATAATAATTTAATACAGCCAATAATAAATAAGTTTATTTTTGTCTCACCTTAAAACAATTTACTAAGAACTTGTCTTTTAAACCCCACACAAACCCCCTTAAGTAGTAGTGACATAGGTTTAATTCTGAAATTCCACATTTAACGTAATTTAGCTCCGTCCCCACGCCTGTGGAAGTGGAAAGCAAGTCTCCAATATAAGCGTCCTGGTTAAGAATCGTAGGCAGATCGATAATGGAGGAAATGACGGGCTTCGACAGGCAGAGCAGAAGAGTTAAGGATTGAGCAAAAGTATGAAGATTGATAAGAAAACAAAATCAAACCTTCAGTCGATTCAAGAGTCCCATTTCCAATAGCTGTCGTTTCCCACACGGGGACCTCCAAATGAATATACAGTTATTGGTATTCTGGAGCAAGATTCATAAACCACACGGTTTATTTCAAGCTTCGCGATGTCGTAAGCACATAGCATAGCCATTGCACTGCCCATGCTGTGTCCAGTTATGGTTATGCTATGTTCTTCTTCTCTGTATTTCTGTACGAGTTTCGCAATCTCGGACAAAAGCTGCTCTCTTGCGCTTCCATTGTTAAACCTGCACCTGGAATTGTGCGAACTGTAGAGGGAAAGAAAACCCATCTCGGCCTTCACATCCTCACGAGGATAGAATGGATTGAAAGTTGAAACGAACAGGAGTTAGTGAATGCAACAAATTCGCAAAGCATTCCACGTATGTGGCAGTACCTCACAATGCCACCACAATGTCCCTGCGTCCAAGCCGCTATTTCTCTGCGTTCTTCATTCCCAGCTGACAGAGCAAATTCTTCCGACCATATTTGCAGCTCCCGTAATACTTAGACTGAAGCTCCCCATCAAAAGCTTCATATGTGGCCAGCACAAATACGCCATATCTGATAATCTCTGATAAGAGAAGGGGATTCACTGGATCCAACAGCCCATTCCAATGGTGGGATCCTTGTATATCTTTCCACATATCTGCTAACTGTGCATGAACATCACTAGCTGTCTCCAATTCTTTGGTGTACTGCGAGTGTATAACTGGTCGATCCAACTATTCCATAAAGCTCTGTAAAATCCCAGCTTGTGTGCTTATGCATCCACACTGCAAGAGAGGTGATGCAACTGTAGCTACTTTTGTCGACACTAGCGTCTTACGAGAAGCTAATTTGGGGTTGTATATTTTCTTGAAAACTGCGACTGTCGGAGCAGATGCCGAGCGAGGCGGGCAGTGAATCGAGTGGCATAAGCCATGGCCAGATTTGATAACCAGGATGAAACTAAAGGAGCTCTGCAATTACGCACAGCGACCACTATGCCAATTGTCGGTTTTTATTGGTTTTCCCCGATTGATGATGGGACATTTGCAAACTACTCGGTTGTTAACACAAATTCCGACCGTGGAAACAATTTTCCATTTATAGTCAATCAACTTTTCTCCCATACTGTACTGGTACGGCATATGTAGGCAACACAACGATTAACAAGATTAATGTCTGTTGCATATGATTAACAGGATTTGGTCGTCTATACATTTATCTTCGTTATGCAAATTACTGTGATGGACTGTGTACGCCGAAATAACTCACATATTGTCAACGACACGATGTTATTCAAATAATAGGCTGACTCTGTCAGATGCAATCTATTTGAATTTATTTTTAAACCGGAGTTTTATATACAAAATCTTTTAAAAAATGATAATTTAAGTTTATAATATATAAGTAAATTTAGATAAATAATAGTCTTCACATTTTTAGTTATATACATAATATTTTATCCACTTATATATATGTATATTTCATTTTTCAATAATTTAAACTTTTACATATATATATTTATATATTTATATCATAAAATTATTTTTAAAAGTAATATTTAATCATTTCGATAAATGAATAAACCTTTAGGTTTAAAGCGATCCTCTCATAGATAACAGAACAATAAAGTGACCTAACATATAATCGACAATCAGAAATACATGAGATATCGTTCCTCAAAAACCACTGAATTGGACTTTTTCCTAGTTTTCCTGAAATTGCTCTTTCGATCATTTATTTTAAAATAACATTTATAATATAAATTATTTAGAAAAGGTTAAGTAAATTATAATTATAAATGAATTAAGTATAAGAATTTCTTATGATTTATGTTGATTAAGTTTAAACTAAGTAACGTGCAAAAGTTTAATTTCTAGTAAATTTTTTGGCCAATCTTTATATAAAGACTAAAAATTAATTAATTTTAAACGATATAGATTTTGTTATCCTCTATTATTTAATATTTTGTACGTAATATTCAATTGTAATTTAGAATAAATTATTATTGTTATATAAATTAAATGATCATTAAATATTTATAGATATCCATTTTTAATAAATTTTACATTGTTAATTTATATATATAATAAAGTAAAAATAATATACAAATTAAATATATATACATTTTAAAAGACATGGAACAGGTTTAGATTTAGTTAAGATTTTGTAAATAGATTTATTACAGTAAGATGGGCCAATACCATGACTTATCAATACTACATGTCCAAAAAACCATAAATCACTTTGTATGTCACTTATTCATATGATATATTTTTAAATAATCAGTTTAAGTAAAATGAATAAAATGACATAACTACATGTAGAGAAATCTCATTTTTTATTCGCGTATACTACTATGAAGGTTACTATGAAGATTGCATTAAGGATAAATCTACCATCCACTCAATAATTATTGAAAACTAAATTCATAATTAAATTATTAAAATAGACATAATTAATTAATAAAAACTAATTTCAATAATTACATTTATAGGTGTGGAAATTTTGGAATTAGTCTTCTAGAATTTTAATTTAATTATCAATTATTATTAAGTGAATGATAATGATTTAACGTCCAAAAAATTATAGAACATTCATAGTAATATACAAAATTCAAAGGTTGAAAATTATTTCCAAAGTAGAATTTTAATTTAATTATGAATTATTATTAAGTGAATGTCCAAAAAATTGTAGAACATTTATAGTAATATACAAAAATCAAAGGTTGAAAATTATTTCCAAAGTGGATAGTGCAATCCAAATTATAAAGGAAATGACATTTTTCGTCAAAATTTAGCAATATAATTTTGGGTAAGATTGTGATTTTTTTGTTGTTTAAAATTTATTTTTGAATGCATAAATAGATTTAGCAGCTTAAAAAACCCTTGGGTTGGGGAACTCAAATCCTATAGTTTAAACAACTTAAAATCAAGTTTTTAAAAATCTGTATGAGATTTTAGTTAAAATTAACCAGCATACATGCAATTTGAAAACAATTATTTATCTAAATTTACTTATATGTTATAAACCTAAATTATAATTTTTTTAAAGATTCTGTATATAAAAATCCGATCCCGTAAATTTACGGGTTAAAAATAAATTCAAATAGATTGCGTTGACAAGTCAGCCTATTATTTGAATAACATCGTGTCGTTGGACAATAAGTGAGTTATTTCGGCGTACACAGTCCATCACAGTTATTTGCATGACGAAGATAACTGTATAGACGACCAAATCCTGTTAATCATGTGCTTCATATGCAACAGACATTAATCTTGTTAATCGTGTGTTGCCTACATATGCCGTACCATTACAGTATGGGGGAAAAGTTGATCGACTTCAAATGGAAAATTGTTTCCTCGGTCGGAATTTGCGTTAACAACCGAGTAGATTTCGAATGTCCCATCATCCATCGGGGAAAACCAAGAAAAACCTACAATTGCCATAGTGGTCGCTGTGCTTAATTGCAGAGCTCCTTTAGTTTCATCATGGTTGTCAAATCTGGCCATGGCTTATCCAACTCGATTCACTGCCCGCCTCCCTCGGCATCTGCTCCCACACTGGCAGTTTTCAAGAAAATATACAACCCCAATTTAGCTTCTTGTAAGAAGCTAGCGTGGCCAAGGGTAGCTACAGTTGCGTCGCCTCTCTTGCAGCGTGGATGCATAAGCACACAAGATGGGATTTTACACATCCTTCGGGAAGAGTTGGACATGCCAGTTTTATACTTACAGTACACGAAAGAATTGGTTAAAATAAGATAATTACTCATTATTTATCAGTAACACCAAAGATAATTACTCATGAGGAGCGAAACATAGAGAGTCAGTTAACTGAGTGTTTGAGTATTGATTCAAGTTAACTTTTATGAGTAACACCAAAGAATTGGTTAAAATAAGATAATTACTCATGAGGAGCAAAACATAGAGAGTCAGTTAACTGAGTGTTTGAGTATTGATTCAAGTGGAGTTAACTGATAGAGGATTTTGAGTGTGATAAGTGATAGCCGATTTTGAGTGTGGTTGCATGCTGTTGCATGTCAAGATATCTTAGATAATTAGCTAGTTGGAAAAGGTTTAAATACTTTTCACTGGGCTCATTGTAATGGTCATGTTCTCTGTGATCAATAGAAGATCAACCATTAGTATTTTGTGTGAATTCATGCTTTGTTTCTTCTACTTTTCCAACAAATTGATACGAAAGCGCAAAGTTACAGAGAGACAAAGAAAACAAACAAATTGGTATCAAAGCGTAAAAAGAAAACGAACAAATTGGTATCAAAGCGTAAGGTTACAGATAGCAAAGGAAAACGGATTAGAAGATAAACATATTATTTGGATTAGAAGATAAACATATTATTTTTCGTTTTCTGAGCATTAACGACATGAATGTGAATGGCATGTGACTATAGCGGTTTTGCATGCACGCGGGTCACGCTGGCCTCTGTGGCTTTAGAAGATTAACGCAAATGTTAGTCACCGAGCAAAGAGTTAGCACGCTCTCCATCACCATATTTTTTTCGTTGTTTCAGCATTAATGACATGAATGTTAATGGCATGTGACTATAGCGGTTTTGCATGCACGCCGGCAAGGATGGAATTTGAAACTGGTGGATGGCCCTTTTCCATGACGTGCAAGACGTATTTTTGACGTCAAAAACATTTTCCAAAACGTTATTACGTCCCCTTTATTTTCCATCTGACAATGTTTTTTGAAAAGTCCTGACCAGCGCAGTGGCAACCTACCTCAAGCTACCTCCTCAATGAATGGTGCAACTGGCAAGTTCCTCTGCAACCGATATCGATTCGCAAGTGGATTAAAAATGTAAGGGAAAGCTGTCCTTTTTTTTGCAAGTCTGCAACGGCCAACCGCAATACACCTTTCTTTCTGCTACTTTACAGAATGTACACCATGTACACCGCGGCACCGCTTTGCTTTTTACAAAAAGTTTGCAAATCAAAGCCAATGTGAAAGCCTTGTTAATATTGCTGGTAGGCAGTGGTTAGCTTCATCCTTAAATTGCACATGCCCAGAAGAGCTTTGGCCCATCTACTTCCCTGACAAGGCGTATGCCCATGCAGAATTACGCTCATCTCAAGATTGGCTCCAAGGAAACTGCCATGAAACTGCAAATTGGCGCTTCAAGTTAGTGATTGATTTTTTTTCTTCAAACACTGTGTGTCTGATTGTTGCTAGCTTTTAATTTTTCATTTCATAAGTGATTTAATTTTTTATTTCATAAGAGATTTGGATATGTGAAATTGCTTACGCTCTTTAAAACAGGGATTTATCATTATGCAGAAGATGGTTTCTTGGGGATTTAATTTTTTATATGAAATGATTGTCGACTGTTTCACTATCTACACGTCTCTCCAAAAATTTACTTAATACACCTTATTAATTTACTTATTAAGGATCTTTATTGTCGTGACTCGTCATGACTCGTTAGGGATTTTAGAATGAAAATAACAACAATTTCAAATCCCTCTGTCGAGTCACCACTAACAGGGAACCCTAACTGTATATTACTAAAAAGAAAGGCATCATATCGAACTGCTGAATCAAATTTTAGAAACCATAAAAGATGAACCATAACAAACAAATTCGATATTGATGGCTAAAACCTTCTTAACAATGGTCATTCCAGTTTCTTTAGTGACTTGGAAATGGCCACATTTAACTAATCTAAAACAGAATGCAATTCTGAATGTTCACAAAACATTAGTAGATACAAACTGCCATGGTTTATTAGTATGACGATAAGGCATATATGGTTTTCTCAACTCCGTAAGTAGGCTAAATCTTTAAAGTCAATAGAGACAAGTTCTGAAATCTACCATCAAAGACATAAGCTTTCACGTGTACTTTCCAAAAGGAAAATAAGGTCATTAATAGTATGTTTATTAACATAAAAAAAACAGAGTTGGGTTTTGTCTTAAACAGTAGTTCTACCATAGAGTAGAAAAAACTGCATACCTTTGTCTTTGTCTCACATCGCACATCCAGCTTTTGTACTCGTAAGGAAAGATGACCTGCAACTTTGTACCCAAAAATCCATGGCAGATAGTGGCATCCTGGCTCAAGAACGTCATTAAAGCATCCAAATTTCTCCGTCATTGCCACTTTTGATTGATCCACTTGTATAAAATAGAACACTTGCCCCATTTTATTTATTCCTATACTTGCTTGATAGTTTAATTAGAGTCGACTGTCAAGGCATTCAAATAATGAATTTTTATAAGCAAACAAAACTTGCAAATGGAATCTGAAAGGAAAATTTAAGTATGAATCCCTATACTGTTCTAGGACTAATCAACTGAAAAGCCTACCTGGAGTTGTACATCTATTGTAAAGAGAAGTTTCATCTTGTTCAAGATGGAAATTTAAATATGAAGCACTGTAATCCTAGGACCTTAACTGATCAACTGAAAAATCTACTTGGAGCTGTACATCTCTGTTGTTAAGAGGAGTTAAATCCTCTTCAGTTTTGTTTATTATGCTTTCGTTGAATGGATGTATCTTACATGGATTTTATATAAATAAAGTACATCACTAGAAACACTAGAAATGATGACAAAAATGACCTTTTTTTTCCTTTTGGAAAACATACTGTGCTTGGCTTCAAAAGCAATGGTCGAGAGGAGTTTATTACGTTAGCCATACAAAACCAACTTTATCTTCAGATGCAACAAATAAAATAATTATTTTCATAAAATCATCTAGCTTCCCATACACTCGGTCTCAATTATTTTAACCGGTATATCAAGCATGCCGTTGGGATTGAACCCAATACCACATTGTATAGAGTTCATTTCTATGCTTAATCCAAATAAACTATAGACATCCAATGTTGTACGATGTCTATACCCAACCTGACAGGAGGGGAAGCTTTGGACCAAAAAATAATTATTTTCATAAAATCATCTAGCTCCCCATACACTCGGTCTCAATTATTTTAACCAGTATATCAGGCATGCCATTGGGATTGAACCCAATACTACATTGTATAGAGGTCATTTCTATGTTTAATCCAAATAAACTACAGACATCCAATATTGTACAATGTCTATAACCAACTTGACAGGAGGGGAAGCTTACACCAAACTCAGCTCTTGCAAGAACTTGGGGTAACATAAGACAATACTAAAAAACACATTCAAAAATGATCACCAATGAATGAATTGAAATCTGTGTCAAATTTTTTATTTTTTTCCGTCTACGCCATGCCCATACCACTATATCAATGCACAGACTCTACTAGATATGACGTCCAAACATCCATATTGATGGTCAAGCATAGATCCAAGTGTTTATAATCTACGGACATAGAGAAAGCAAGCTATCCATGTTAAAATCAATGACCAATCTTGTTCACAATGGAAAAGATTTACCAATAATGAGAAATCAGGATGCATATCTTAGTTGCTAATTTCCTCTCAAAAGATGCTCTGCAATTGGATGTGAACAAGTTTGTTTTAGAGTAATTCTCTGATAGACAGTCGCTTTCAGAGAGTGAATGTAATTTTGTGGACATGTAGCTGGCTATTATAGGCCTTTGTTTTTTTGGATTTTGTTAGGCTTCCGGCGGGATTTTCAAATTCTTATCTCAAGATGCATTTAAATACAAAGGAGATTTTTTTGCTTCCCCTATTTATTTGGCTTTAATGCATAACTTTCATATAACATGAAGCATTTCATTGCTTTCATTAACATTGGAGCAATGGAATTTAGAAACTTGTAATGTGTGAAATTAGTTTGATGTAATTGGATTTTTAAGTAAACCATCATTTACGTATATGTATATGTATGAATTAATAATTTGTTTCCAAATATATTTAGCTTATGGGATGGTTGGAAGTTGGTGGTACATTCTTATGCCTTTTTAAGGTGTCATATATTTATATTTTGTATCAAACATTATATTAGATAATGTCAGAAATTATCTCTGAATTTGCATGGAACTTAGTCTCATTGGGCATCTAAATATTCATGTGGCATAATGTAAATTGTTGGTTTTAAATGATAATTTAAAGATATGCAATGGATAACGATCAATTATTTTACCTATGATGGATTATATACTTTAAATGAGCAAATTTCAAATGTTTAACACTTTTTGTTGAAACCTCCACAATTGAGTTTTTTCAAATTTTGGTTTTTTTTTTCTTAAGATAAACATATGAAAATTTTTAACATAATTATGTTATTGAATGGCAATTTTTTAATCAAAATATTATTGGTGAAAGGTTAATTTGTTATGAGAAAATCATTTTTGAAAGACGAAATTTTAAACATAACGTTTCTAAATGGGAAACATAAAGACCCAAAATGTAAAAAAAAAGTTGTATGACGATCCAAATTCCAATCCTGCACGGGTCACGCTGGCTTCTGTGGTGTTAGAAGATTAACGCAAATGTTAGTCATGATGCAAAGAGTTAGCATGCTTCCATCACAGTAGTCGAATCGTTAATAAACTCGCAGATACGGAGATACAAAGAGATACGAGGTTACAATGAGAGGTTGACTTCATATATGATGAGTCCGAAGTTTTATTAAATAGGAGCCACTTAAAAAGTTTCTTTTTAATTTGATTGTTTTTTTTTATATATAAAAAGATTTTTTAAAAATATTTCATTTATATAAAAAAAAATTAAAAAGGATTTTTTTTATTAAAAAACATAAAAAATTTAGGGTTTTTATTAAAAGGATATTTTCTGAAAAAGAGTTTTACAAAAGAGAAATTCAGGGGTTTTTCCCAAAGATATTTTTCGAGAAATATGGCTTTTGTTTCCACCGTTTACAGGGAAAGATTATGATGTGTTGGCCATTAAGATGACGACCACGTTGTAGGCACATGATGTTTGGGATTATGTCAAGTTTGGGTTTTCAGAACCTAAGAATGAAAAAGAAGAACAAGCTCTCAGTAATACAAAGAGGGAGCAATGGAAGAGAGACAAGAAGAAGACTGAACATGCGTTACGGCTTATTCAACAAGGAGTGGACCGAGCAGTGTTCCAGAAGATTATGATCACATCTTCAACAAAAGTAGCATGGGATACTTTGGCGACAAACTATATAGGTATGGCCAAAGTCAATATTATTAACTTGCAAAATACTAGGAGAGATTTTGAAACTTTGCAAATGAAGGAGACACAGGATATCGACAAGAATCAGGTCATAGTTGTCGTAAATTAGTTAAAGATTTATTGTGAAGATATAAAAGATCAAAGATTGGTTGACAAGGTCCTCTGATCTTTGTCTACCAAACTTGATGTTGTGGTAGCAGCCATGGAAGAAGCCAAGGATTTCGCATCATTGACAGTTGATGAGCTGATGGGATCACTTCTATCCATGAGGCTATGATAGACATAAATAAGGATTCCACTTTAGATCTATCACTTTCAAAAGTCGGGCTTCTATTTCAAGAGACAGAGGTCGAGATAGAAGTAGATCGAGAGGAAAAAGAGGAAGTGGAAGATATGGTGGTCAGAAGCTTCAACAATAATCAAAGAGTTGAAAAATCAAAGGTGAGATGATATTATTGCAATAAATTTGGTCACTATACTCGTGATTGCAGGAAGAAGATAGCTGATCAAGGGAACGAGAGAGCTAATGTCACTACAGAAAGTACCAACTCCATGCTCCTAGCTTGTCATACCATGCATGAACCTTGTGCTAGTGTGTGGCTATTAGATAGTGGTTGCAGTAACCACATGGCAGGGAACAAGGATTTGGTTGCAAATTTCGATCAATCTATGAAAATAGAGGTAAAGTTGGCGACTGACAAGACTGTGGAAGTAGATGGCAAAGGAGTGGTCAACATACTGACCAAGTGTTCGAGCAAACAATGCGCAGTGGATATTTAAAACAGATATACAACATATACAAAATCTTAAGAACATAACACAAAGATTTTATGTGGTTCACCCAACCAACGTGGGCTACATCCACCAAACATAGGCATCATAAATCTTATTATTCAACAAGAGATTACAACAATTTAATTCTTCACACATACTCTCAGCTCACCCTATTTTATACACCACATATCCTCTACGGGCTTACATTTCTTATAGCTGGAGTATAAAATTGAATCATAAATTCTCTCACAACAAATTTAGGATGCATTAACTCCTCAAGAATAATGGAGCTAATATAGAAACTAATCCTATTGTTGTCACCTACATGATATTTTTGCCAAATTTAATAAACAGAAAATCCCAACAATCTCCGCCTTGACAAGAATTAGCCTGATACCCTGTTCATTTATTATTTTATGTTTTCTGCAAGCCAAGAGAAGCCAGACACCAACGTAGATTCTCTAACAAAACTGGTTCCGTGAACATGTCTGCACGGTTTTCCTTCGTGTGCACTTTTTCAAGAGAGACTCCCCTTTCAGTGATAACCTGTCTCACAAAATGGTACTTGATAGGTATATGCTTTGATTTACTATGATAGCCCGGATTCTTAGCCAAATGAATTGCACTTTGACTATCATAAATAACTTGATGTTGTCCTGCATCCTACCAAACTCACCAAACAAACCTTTCAACCAAACCGATTCTTTGCAAGCATGTGAAGCAACTATGTATTCTGCTTTAGTAGTGGATAAAGCAACAATATTCTGTAACTTTGACATCCAGCTAATAGCTCCACCTGCAAGAGTAAAGACATACCCTGAAGTTGACCTTCTCTTATCCAAATCACCTGCAAAATCGGAATCAACATATCCACAAACAAATTCACTACTCCTGTTATAAGTGATACAATAATCACTTGTGCCTATCAAATACCGAAGCACCCATTTCACTGCTGACCAGTGTTCTTTTCCTGGATTTGCCATATACTTGCTGACAACCCCAACTGCATGTGAAATATCTGGTCGAGTATAGACCATCGCATACATCAAACAACCTACTACATTGGCATATGGAATTCGAGACATATATTCCTCTTCTTCATCTGTATTAGGACATAAACTAGAAGAAAGTTTAAAATGAGAAGCTAAAGGAACTGAAACAGGCTTCACATTGTTCATACCAAACCTCAAGAGTATCTTCTCAATATACTTCTGTTGTGATAGCCACAACTTACAATTGCTCCTGTCTCTGAAAACATCCATGCCCAAAATTTGTCTTGCTGCTGCTAGATCTTTCATATCAAATGTCCTAGCCATCTGAGCCTTTAACCTGTTGATCTCTTTTATGCTTTTGCTTGCTAAAATCATATCGTCAACATACAACACTAAGAGAATGAACATGACATTACTTAATTTTTTAAAGTAAACACAATGATCATATTCACTTCTTATATAATTTTGACTCATCATGAAGGAATCAAATTTCTTGTACCATTGTCAAGGCGACTGCTTCATACCATATAATGATTTCTTGAGCCTGCAAACAAATTCCTTGTTGCAATTTTGAGCAAACCCTTCCGGTTGTTCCATGTAAATCTCCTCATTTAAATCTCCATGTAAAAATGTGAGTTTAACATCTAGTTGTTGTAATTCTAAATCAAGTAAAGCAACTAATGCTAATACAATTCAAATTGAAACAATTTTTACAACTAGTGAAAAAATCTCATGAAAATCAATGCCTGCTTTCTCAGAAAAACCTTTTTTGACCAGCCTTGCTTTGTACCTATCCTCTGTATCATCAACACCCTTTTTCAATTTGTAAACCCATTTACATCCCACAGTTTTTCTGTCTTTAGGAAGTTCTACCAGATCCCATTTGCCATTCTTATCTAATGCCATCATCTCGTCCTTCATAGCTTCTTCCCACTTTTCACTTCTAGAACCTTCTACAGCTTCCTGATAGCACAAAGGTTCATCATCGCTAGCGGTTAAAGCAACTGAAGTAACATAATGATCATACCTTTTAGGAGGACGTTTGATTCTCGTGGACCTCATTAAAGATGTTTCTGGTACTTCCACAATCTGCTGATTATTATTTGTAGGAACTTCTTCATGATCTACATCTGAAACATGTTCACGATCTACATCTGAAACTTGTTCATGATCTGCATCTGAAACCTGTTCATGACTTACATCTGAACCATGTTCATGACTTACATCTGAACCATGTTCATCTTGACTATCATCAGTATTTGAATTAGTTTCAAACTGAATGTGTTGAAGCCTATATACATTATCATGTTTCAATTTATCATCTACATATGGATTTTCAAGTGAGAATTCATTAAATTTAACATATATGTTAATGATGATCTTGTGAGTAGTAGGATCCCACAATATGTATCCCTTAGTCACATCACCATATCCAACAAATATATATCTTTTTGATTTAGGATCTAATTTAGAACACTGATATTTTGGAACTAGAGCATATGCATCACAACCAAAAACTTTCAGTTTAGAATAATCACAAGGATGACCTTTCCATACCTCTTGAGGAATTTTGCATCCTATTGCAGTTTATGGTGATCAATTTATCAAATAGAAAGGTGTAGAAACTACTTCTATCCACAATTCCTTCTGCAAATTGGCATTACTCAGCATACTTCTTGCTCTCTCTAAAAGAGTCTTGTTCATGCGTTTAGCAACTCCATTTTGCTGAGGAGTATATACAGTGGTTTTATGTCTTTCGATCCCAGTGTCCTTGCAATAATTATCAAATTCCTTTGAAGTAAACTCACCACCATTGTCAGTTCTTAAACATTTAATGGTTCTTCCAGTGATGTTTTCAACTAATGCTCTAAACTGTTTGAAAACTGTAAACACATCATACTTCTTCTTTAACATGTATACCCACACTTTTCTAGAGAAAGCATCAATAAAAGAAACAAAATATGACAAACCTCCATATGAGGTTGTAGGAGATGGACCCCAAACATCAGAATGGATATAATCAAGGATTCCCTTACTAGTATGTTTTCCAGTTTTAAACTTATGTTTGCTTTGCTTCCCAAACAGACAATGTTTGCAGAAATCTAACTTATCAGGCTTTAAATTAGGAAGTAACTTACGATCAGATAAAATCTTTAACCCTCTTCCGCTCATATGGCCCAACCTTTGATGCCATAAACGAATAGAATTACTGTTGTTTTCAGACACTGTAGAAACATAATCTGACTCTGTTCTTCCTTCTAACTGAAAACGATTTCCAACCTTCTTTTCTTTCATTAATAGTAAAATTCCTTTATAAACTTTCATTAATCCACCTTGAATAAAGGTTTTATATCCATTAGTGTCTAGTACTCCTAGTGAAATAATATTTTTCCTTAGTTCAGGTACATGTCTTACATTAGTTAGGATTTTATTTGTCCCATCAAACATTTTCAGCTGGATGCTTCCAATTCCCACAATGTTACATGTGACATCATTTCCCATGTAAACTACTCCATCATTAACTGATTTATAAGTTTTAAACCATTCTCTATGAATGCAAATGTGATTTGATGCACCATAATCTAACAGCCAATGTTGATCATGATTAGAGAAATCATCTGATAACACTTCATCACTCATACCTATCTTGGATGCCGAACCCGTATCTATCGTGTTTGCTTCTTTCTTCTCTGTTGAAGAGTCTTCTTTGGATGCTTGCTGTCTCTTCCAACAATCCTTCTTCAAATTTCCCGATTTGCCACAAAGCAGACACTTTACCTTACTCTTCTTCCCTTTCGATTTTGAATGTGAGTCATTGTGCTTACTGAAGCGTCTTTCTTTAGAATGACCTCTGACCATCATTGCTTCTGATGTAGAGGTTTCTAAATTTGACCTCTTCCTTGTCTCTCCGGACAACAAAGTTCCAACAACATCATCAAATTCAAGGGTTTCTGATATACTAGGACTTATAGAAGTAATGAAATGATCCCATGACTCGGGCAACGAGCATAATAAAGTTATAGCTTTATCTTCTAATTCAAATGTTACTTCTATACCTTCTAATTGCACCAAGAGAGTATTAAAGACATTCAAATGATCAGTAATGGCTGTACTTTCCTTCATGCGTATTGTACAATTGTCGCTTCAAAAGAATCCTATTGGTTAAGGATTTTGTCATGTACAGCTTCTCAAGCTTTGTCCACAAACCAACAACAGTTTTCTCTGACACAATGTTAAACAAAACATCATCCGCCAAACACAGTTGAATACCGCTTAGTGCTCTTCCATCCAATTCACTCCATTCATCATCTGTCATGGTGTAAGGCTGTTTGGATTTTCCCAAAAACACCTTCGCCACGCCTTGCTGCACAAGTAGATCATGCATCTTCACTTTCCAGATCTGGAAGTTGTTTTTTCCATTGAACTTCTCGATCTCAAAACGAGCACTTTCAGTTTTTGCCTTGTTGTAACAAACAAAAAACAATTTCCAATTCCAACTTTTAATAAACGAAGTTGTTATTTAACAAATGCCTTTACCTTATACTAAAATGCCTCTGCCGTACCATGTCATTATAATTTCAAAAAAAAAAAAATTGCAGTTTTACCATAGGGAAAAATGTCTAGCGCTCCTTGACTATGGAATACCCGCACGTGAAACAAAAACCACGCGAGGCATGAAATTGGCGCGATTAACCCTTTCGTTTCCACGCCAATAGCCCTTTTTGGCACGCTGGCGTGACTGTTCTTGAATCGTCCACGCCAATGGGCGCGACTGTTACTGAATAAACCGCGCCAACCCTTCTTTAACTTGAAAATCGGTGCAATTGTTCATGCCAAAACCATGCCAACAAAAAGTCTCCTTCCATAGCGTCTCTGTCACATGTACCAGCTCCACAACATGCTCTGATACCAATTGTTGGAGCAAAGAATGTGCAGTGGATATTTAAAACACATACACGACACATACAAAATCTTAAAAACATAACACAAAGATTTAACGTGGTTCACCCAACTAATCTGCGCTACATCCACCAAACAGAGGCATCGACAATCTTATTATTCAACATGAGATTACAACAATTTAATTCTTCACACATACTCTCAACTCACCCTATTTTCTACACCACATATCCTCTATGGGCTTACATTTCTTATAGCTGGAGTATAAAAGTGAATCATAACTTCTCTCACAACAAATTTAGGATGCATTAACTCCTCCTCAAGAATAATGGAGCTAATATAGCAACTAATCGTATTGTTGTCACCTACATGAGATTTTTGCCAAATTTGATAAACATAAAATATCAACACCAAGTAGGGGGAGCCAAGGACAGTCTTAGAGGTATATTATGTTCCTAGTCTCAAACATAATTTTTTAAGTGTTGGTCAATTGACACAAAAGGAATACAGAGTTACCTTTCAAGGTTAATAAGTTGTTATATATGACAAGCCCCCAAGGAAACAACTGATAACAAAGGTGCAGATGACGAGGAACAGACTCTTTGCTCTAATTTTCAATTACAGCGGTCAAGTGAGTTCTTTTGCAGTTGTATGTTCTTATGATTATTGGTGATGGCACTTTCGATTTGGACACTTGCACTTTTTTGGTTTAAGATTGTTGCAGCAGAAACAGATGGTTAGAGAATTGCCTCCCCTTAAAGAACCTACTAGTACTTATGAGTGTTGCATCTTGGGAAAGCAACACCGTGAAAGTTTTCCAAAGGGAGTTGCGTACAGAGCAAAACAACCTCTTGAGCTAGTGCATATATACTTCTGTGGACCTATGAGGACACAGTCGATTGGTGGAAGTTGCTACTTCCTCACTTTCATTGTTGACTACAACATAAAGATTTGGGTTTACTTTGTGAAGAAGAAATCTGAAACTTTCGCGAGTTCAAAGAATTCAAAGCCGTAGTAGAGAACTAAAGTGATCGATAGATCAAGGTATTGAGGTTAGATCGTGGTTGAAAATATGACTCAAAGGAATTCCATGATTACTGCAAACAACATGGGATCATAAGATAGTTTACAACCAGGTACACACAACAGTAAATTGGTGTAGCAGAGAGAAAGAACAGGACAATTATGAACATGGTAAGAAGCATGTTGAAAGGAAGAAACTTGTGTAATGAGTACTGGGCAGAAGCAGTTGCATGTGATATTTATGTGATCAACAGATCTCCTATAAAGAGTGTGATCAACAGAGTACTAGAACAAGCATGGTCAGGTATGTAGTGCAGCATATCCTATCTCAAGCATGGTCAGGTATGTATTGCAGCGTATCCTATCTCAGAGTATTGGATGTGTCACTGATGCACATGTGCCTAAGGAACGAAGAGGCAAATTGGATGATAAAAGTGAAAAATGCATATTCATTGGTTATAATGAGCAATCAAAAGCTTACAAATTGTATAACCCTGTCACAAAGAAGACCATAACTAGCAGAGATGTTGTGTTCAAGGAACAATAGTCATGGAATGGAAATGTAGACAAAACGGTTGATGAACAAGTCACACTGATGGAAGAAGATGATGTGTCAGAAGACCAGCAACAAGAATCATAGGTAAAGAAACGAAACAGAGACACACCAACAAGGACTCCAAGATTTTTAGAGTGGCATGGATCCTCAAGCAGATCAACAGAACAAGATTCTCCCAGCAATCAATAAAGTGATGAATCAAGCAATGGTAAGAGAAAGATGAGAAGTTTAAAAGATATTTATGATGATTTGCATGTTAGTTCAAATTTTGCTTTGTTTCCATTCTAACATTCTTCATTTGAAGAAGTAATCAAAGATGAAAATCGGGTGCAAGCCATGGATGAAGAAATTGAAGCTATTGAAAAGCATGATACATGAGATTTGATTGATTTACTAGAGGACAAAATTTTCATTGGTGTGATTGGGTGTACAAAAAAAAATTGAATGAGAAAGGTGAAATTGATAGATTTAAAGCTAGACTTGTAGCAAAAGGATTCTCGTAGCAACTGAGAATATACTTTAGAGAAATGTTTGCTCTAGTAGCCAGATTGGATACTGTAACATCAGTTCTAGCCACAACAACTCATAACAAGTGAAAAGTATATCAGATGGATTTGAAATCAGTCTTCTTGAATGGAAATATAGAAGAAGAAATTTATATATAATGACCTCTAGGTTATGAAGTTGAGAGTAATGAAGAGAAATTTTAGATGTTGAAGAAAGCGGTCTATGGACTGAAGCAAGCGCCTAGATCTTGGACTAACAACATTGACAGCTACATGATCAAGAATGGATTTTGCAGAAGCAACATTGAGCCTACCTTATACACAAAGGTGAATGAGCATTGACAAATTTTTATTGTTTGCTTATATGTTGATGACACAATTTTTACAGGTGACTTTCACATAGATGAATTTAAAGCAGCCGCGATGAAAGAATTTGAGATGACAGATCTTGGTCTCATGAAATATTTCCTTGGCATAGAAGTTGAAAAATTTGAAAAATGAACTTTTATTTGACAAAATAAGTATTCCAACGATTTGTTGAAAAGATTCGGGATGGAAAATTGCAAACCTGTCCCTACACTAGTTGTAACAGGTACAAAATTAAGCAAGGATGATGAAGGATCATATGTCAATCCAACTTTAATCAAAAGATTGGTTGGTAGCCTCATGTATCTCATAGCTACAAGACTGGATATCATGCAAGGAGTGAGTTTGATTTTCAGATTTATGGAGACTCCAAAAGACACACATTGGAATGCAGGAAAAAGAATTTTGAGATACATAACAGGAACTGGAGATTGTGGCATTATGTCCCCAAGCACACTAAAGAAATATTTGATTGGATACACAAATTGTGATTTTGCAGGCAGTTTGGATGATAGGAAGAGAACTGTTGGTTATGTCTTCCATCTTGGTTCAGGTGTGATTTCATGGGCATCTAAGAAGCATCCCATTGTGGCACTTTCGTCAGCAGAAGCAGAATATGTAGCAGCAACATCAATAGCATGTCAAGCAGTGTAGTTAAGAAGATTATTTGATGGACTCGAGCAGAAACAACAAGGATCAACAACAATATGTTGTGAAAACACCTCAGCAATTGCACTATCTAAGAATAGTGTGTTTAATGAGAAGAGCTAGAATATTGATACTATATATCACTTTATTAGAGAACTTGTGAGCAATGGAGAAGTTCACTTGAAGCCTTGTAAATCTAATGATCAATTGGCTTATATATTTACTAAGTCATTAGCAGAAGATGTGTTTGAGTTTCATAGAAGAAATTTGGGTGTTGTAAGCCTAGATAAGGCATAGACTAGTAGGCGTGTTTGAGTTGTCATGAGTCATGTTTTAGTTTCGCAGTTGTAATTACAGGGGAGTGTTAAAATAAGATAATTACTCGTGCATGAAGAGTTGGGTAAACATAGAGAGTGAGTTAACTGAGTGATTGAGTGGTTGAGTGTTTGAGTGTTGAGTCAAATCAAGTTAAATGATAGACGACTTTGAGTGTGTAATTGCATGTGGTTGCATGTCAAGATATTTTAGGCAACTAGTTAGTTGGAAAAAGTTTAAATACCCTTCACGAGGTTCATTGTAATCATCATGTTTTGTGTGATCAATAGAAAAGCAGCAGCTCATGTTTTCTGTGAATTCATCCTTTCTCTCCTCCCCCTTTCCAACAAATCTAGCTTCTCGTAAGACACTAGTGTCATCTAGAGTAGCTATAGTGGCATCGCCTCTCTTGCAAGGTGGATGCATAAACACACAAGATGGGATTTTACAAAGCTTTAGGGAAGAGTTGGACTGCGAGTTTTATACTCAGAGTACACCAAAGAATTGGAGACAACTAGTGATGTTCATGCAGTTAGCAGATATATGGAAATATATACAAGGATCCCACCATTTTAATGGGCTATTGGATCCAGTGAATCCCATTCTCTTATTGGATCGAGTGAATCCCATTCTATTATCAGATATGGGGTATTTGTTCTGGCTACTTATGAAGATTTTGATGGGGAGCTTCAGTCTAAGTATTACGGGAGTTGCAAATATGGTTGGAAGAATTTTCTTTGTCATTTGGGAATGAAGAATTGCGGTTATGAAGTTACAAAATATCTTTATGCGGTCACACCGGACATTGGCTTGCCTGATTTCTTGAATAATGAGTTAGAAAGTGGAGGCGGATATAGCTAGATTGGTTATCTCGCGGTGTCGATCGATAATGCAGAGATTAAGCGGCTCGGATGCAGGAACATTGTGGTGGCATTGAGAGGTACTGCCACGCACATGGAATGAGTTGGGAATTTTATGCATTCACTAACTCCTGCTCATTTCAATCCATCCGATCCTCATGAGGATGTGAAGGTTGAGATGGGTTTTCTTTCCCCTACAGTCCGAGATTGCAAAACTCGTACAGAAATACAGAGGAGAAGAACTTAGCATAACTATAACTGGACATAGCATGGGCATGTTGTGCTCCCTGTCAATGGCGGTGTTGATCCAACGCTCCCGCATGTTTCATGGCATATGCTTAAATCTAGCGATTTGTTTGTATACTAACACCTATGGGTTTTGGTGTAACAGCAATCGTGACTCCAACAAGTGGTAATAGAGCCAAAGGTCTCGAGTTCAAAACACGTGTGGTTTGTGTTGAGGGGGGAAATTGTTGCACTCCCCGTTAATCGCGGTGTTGATTCAACACTCCCGTGTGTTTCATGGCATGTGGTTAAATCTGGCGATGTCTCTGTTTCCTAACACCTGCGGATTTTGGTGTAACCGCAATCGTGACTCCAACAGAACAATGCAATGGTGGCTATGCTACGTGCTTAAGACACCGCAGAGCTTGAAATAAATCGTGTGTGGATTATGAATCTTTCTCCGGAATACCAATATCTGTATATTCATGTGGAGGTCCCCGTGTGGGAAACGTCAGCTTCAAAGATCGGTGTGATGACGTAGGCCTCAGAATAATGCGAATCGTTAACGTTCACGATGTGGTGACGAAGATTCTTGGTGTAATATTTAACGAGAATTCTCTTCTCTGGCGAACAGTGATTGACAGAGTTCGACGGACTTATTCGCGGGCAGGTGTTGAGCTGGGGCTGGATCACAAGCTATACAAGCAACTCTTCCCAGGCAAAAATCAGCATCCATCCTCAGTTCATGACCTGGCTACATATTTGCGGCTTTTGACGTGCTACAACGATCCATCCTCCATTCATGATCTCCATTGGCGTGATAGGCGTAACCATGACTACCAATTGCAGGACGACTGTAACTGTCATTCGCGGCCTTCGTTGATAAGCCACTTACGATGCTTGTTCGAGAAACACCTAAACATCATATCTGCCCTATGGGTCAATCTTTCTGCATCTCTCTGAGAGAGCCTGGAAATCTAAAATTTTTGGAGAAAATAAGAACCAAAACCTTTTGGAGAAAATAAGGCATATGTACAGATTGCTTTAATCCTCGTGACTTTTTAAACGGCAGCGCAGTCTAAAGAAACGATTGATGAAATATTTCAGGGCTAACTGTTTAAGAAAATTTGATTACTTTCATGGCTAAAAATTTAGGGGTTTGTGAGGATGTCAGGTTTGAGACAATTAGAACAAACCTGAAATCATCTATTTACTGGGAAGACAGGTAAGATATATGGGATTAAGAGTGATACAAATTTACAATCATCATGGGAAAATTGAATGAGTATACTGGAAGTCTATTTTAATTTCACGAATTTTCCTTTCAAAATAATGAAACGTTTACAATAATCAGGGTTATTGTTTTCGTTTTCTCATATAATGTTAATATTTTAGTTAACACTAAAAATAGAAAATTTGGTTTCGTGCTTTATATGATCTAGATATTTACTTTTACCACCTATTTTAGTCTTAGCATGGTTAACATTTTCTTTTTAACATAAACACAAAATACTTTCAGCACATCTTTCCCTTCATAATTATATAAATAAAATAGACAGTAATATTTGTTTATATATTTTAGTTATCTCCAAATAGGATGTGGGAAATATAAAATTAATTGTTTTCAAATATTTTTATGTTATTATTTTTATATCATAAAAATATAAAATTAATGATTTTTTAAATATTTTTATTATATTATATTTATATTATATATAATTGATATTATCTTTTTTATCAAAATTTGGAAGCACAACAACTTTAAGGTGTTTTACATAAATGGATTCATTGTGGTTAGCATGGAAGAAGAAATTTTCTCAAAGGAATTGGAGGAATAAATTGTTATATAAAAAAGAATATTTCTCTACAAACCGAGCTTCATAAGATAGATCATGTCAATCTTGATATTTTGATGTCCACAAATTGCTAACAAAATTTGTTATTTACTTTTCAGAAGAAAAATAATATAGATAATAACTTTCGTTATAATACACTATAACAAGATATTCATAGTGTAAGGAATGAAGTTAACATCCTCTTATTAGGGGAAATTAATACTAGAAATATAACTAGCCAAGATATTCTTCTAAGTAATGATTCAAACCCTAGTCTTTTTTGGCTAGATGAGGATTCGAAAGAAGATTTTAGGACCTCACTAAGAACTTATTTGCTACCAAATTACTAAAAATTTGCATTTCTCGAGATCTTATAATTTGCAATGGCACAAACAAGTGGCCAAAATCCAACTAGATGATTTATATTCATGGAATTGGCAGCACTATCATGGATCATGTGATATCCAATATCCCTGTAGCAATCCAAACCATAAATTTTGACCTCTTAACTGAATGAGCCTGAATCTTATCATGAATCTTATCATGGACCTTTAACATTATCTCTAAACTTTGAGATGCACAATAACCACTTGCAAGAGTATTGTGATGTTCAAAGGCACTTTCTTTTTGAAAAGAGAGAAATTCATCTCTTCATAAAGGAGGATTTAAATAGGGATTTACACCTATTAACTTATAAGGGTAACATTAAAATCCTCTTATCATATCTTTACTACAACCCTCCCTACTACCATTATCAAGTTCTATACAGAGGTGTCATAAAGAAGACTAATACAAATACTAACACATAGTATGATAATGATTGTAAAATTTATAGAAATGTTATTATGGATGGTAATAGAACATACATTAAAACATGATAAGGTAAATACGAAGACAACTCTTATTAAAAGGAAGAAATCATATTATATAAATATAAACCAAGAGAAGCTACTGTACATTTCTAGGTGTGATCTTAGAATGTTTTGTAAAAAAATTTGATTGACAAACTTAAAGAAATAATAGTATTCCCTTGAATAGCTAGAATATTTATCATAAAAACCTTTATGAATCACCTAACTCCATGAACACCATTTTGAATGTTCGTACACAAAATGATAACTTTTCTTTAGAATACATTGAATTTGCGGGAAAGAAATTCCCTAGTGGGAAACGTAAGAATACTAAAGCATACAAAGTTGAATTTTAAAATTGGGGGCGCCTACCCTCATTCCTCACATACACAAGATCTTCAATTTGGTAGTGAAGCAAGCTTCCCTAAGTCTTGGGAACATATTCTTATTGTGCATATATTTAAAAGTGGCAATAAGAACATTACATATAATTGTAGCCCCATTATGGTTAACCACATCTTATCAAAGATATGTGGACTTATTTTGGAAAATAAAATTATCCTCTAGTTTGAAAGACATAGTAAAAGAGCTAAAGGCTAATCTCAGTTTAAGAGACATCATTTAGTGGTGAACCATATTATTATCATAGGATAATATTTTAATAATGTTGTGATACTAAATTTGGTAGCTTTTGTAGTTTTGTTGATCTTAGAAAATATTTCCACCCCATTCTTAGGACAAACCTATGGAAAATGGAAGAATACATAATAACTCCTCTTGAGAGATGAGGGTTGCTGTGACAAGGTTATATGAGAGTTTTATTTCCAAGCTTAGGATCATGAAGAGTTGGTTGGAAGAAATTAGTTATAATATCAAAGTTAAGCAAAGATGTTACTAATCCATTACCTATTTTGGCATATGTATTCATAAGTTGGAATGATGCTTGGAGGAGATAGGTTGCTTCAACCCCACTCTCATTGGTATAATCACACTTAAA
Organism: Pinus tabuliformis; assembly: GCA_031772625.1. Taxonomy (NCBI): domain Eukaryota; kingdom Viridiplantae; phylum Streptophyta; class Pinopsida; order Pinales; family Pinaceae; genus Pinus; species Pinus tabuliformis. Next base: position 1,659,550,546 of record CM062819.1, on the reverse strand, counting down.
TTCTCCTTTATGTTAATGATATTTCTCTTTTGGAAAAGACACATTGCAATCTTGGAAAGCAACGAGGAGGCCTTAATGATTTATGATTGAATATGCGTATGAGTACTAATATTGATAAAACTAAAGTCATGATAATTAAATCCAAAGAGATCACCTACGCTACTTTCATTTATAAGAAAAACTACTAGATAGAAGTATATTCATACAAATATCTAGAGAACAAGATCAACCATAAGCTCTATTGGAATTATAACATTGAGAAAATAATATAAGGAGGTTCGAAAAATTATTGTGGGTTGAAAAAAATTGTAGGTCAATAGATCTTTGAATGTGGGGAGAAAAACCCGTCTTTGAGACTCTCATCACTCTTACTATTTTATATAGATGTGATGTGTGGGGTTGTAGTATACTCAGAGAGCCATGGAGGAATATTAAGTATACTATCTTAGATCCATCTTAACTTTGGATCTATCAAGAGTTGAGAGAAATCAAAGTGGGCGATAAGTTAATAATATCTATGGTAAAGTGGGCGTGAATATCTGTTATGAAACCAGCTCAAGAAAAGATAGAAAAGATAGATCAATGCCTTAGAATTCATCCTCTTCGAGGGGGAAACCTCCTTTACATTACATAAATAAACAATTCTTGGATGATACAAATGACAAAACCTCCTTTCTATATATAGGAGTCTAAGGAGTCACAATATAATCCAGCTGACCTAACAATAATAATATAAAGCCACAAAAATAACAATAGAGGGATTCTATGGGGCACATAAATAACAATATGGGGGTAATAGGGGCACAACAATATAAATAAGGGGTATAACTACAATAGTAATGGGGTAATCACTAGTATTATAGGGACCCAACTATTATAGACATTTTTCTGCCTTACAGCTATAAGCATGAAATGTCCATAAACCAAGGGATCCTAAGTCCCTAAAGATGTTGTTCCAGCTCCTAAAGAAACAAGGTCAACAAATGACAGCTTCTCCCAGAAGTTCTCCACCAAAAACCACTCAGAACTAGTCAATTCAGGATCAATTCAGATGCTCTACTAGCTGCCTGTGTTGCAACGCACCTAGCAGAGTCGCCAATTTGTTGTTGGGAAAAGTATCCATTTGGAATGCCCCTATCCCACTCTAAGGTGTGATAGTGCCTTAGCAACAAACAAGGAAAACTATCTTCGTATTCTTCTTTATGAAATGTAAATGGAGAAGAAGGATGTAACTAACCTGTGTTCGCTAGTTTGTTGATCCACTCGTTCTCCTCTTTGTTCGTTTCCCGCTGCCTACTTTCTCACTGGTCCAGCTTCACCAAGTTCCTGCAAGATCACAGAAGAGAGAAACTACACAAAAGACATAGATTTACATTCATAACTAGTTTAGGATCAGATATAAACTAAACATGCGAATATAACAAAGCATCATTGATATACAAGCATATAGGAGAAACTCAAATAGTTTTATTGATATGATAAGAAAGTCCAAGAGGAGATACAACCAAGTGAGTCCCGATCCAGCATCTACCTCCCAGCAAAGGAATCCCTTCCTCTCCTCCAACAAAGCATAAATCACCCAATGCACTAATCTCAATCTCAAACCAACAACAATTCTTTGCAAAGTACAAAATTCCAGCCTCGAGATCTCTGGGATGAGAGATCCATATATAGATGTAAGTAGAGAGGATGAGTTAGTTTATGTTTTGACTTGTGGCTTCTCTCTGTTAGTTCTTGCTTCCACTTGGAGTTTGAGAGCCTCTTACTAATCACTAGTCGAATTCATTGAGGCAAGTGTCATTGGAGAAGATTCTGGAAGCTTCCAGTGTCTTTCCACCTCGTTGAATGAGCTTGCCATTTTCCATTTCCCGCTCAACGCACCCTGGTAGTGCATCCACCTGTGTTGCAATGCACCTAGCTAGTGGCTTTGTTGTTGGGAAAAGTATCCATTCGGAATGCCCCTATCCCACTCTAAGGTGTGATAGTGCCTTAGCAACAAACAAGGAAAACTATCTTCGTATTCTTCTTTATGAAATGTAAATGGAGAAGAAGGATGTAACTAACCTGTGTCTTTCGCTAGCTTGTCGATCCAATCGTTCTCCTCTTTGTTCGTTTCCTGCTGCCTGCTTTCTCATTGGTCCAGCTTCACCAAGTTCCTGCAGGATCACAGAAGAGAGAAACTACACAAAAGACATAGATTTACATTCATAACTAGTTTAGGATCAGATATAAACTAAACATGCAAATATAACAAAGCATCATTGATATACAAGCATATAGGAGAAACTCAAATAGTTTTATTGATATGATAAGAAAGTCCAAGAGGAGATACAACCAAGTGAGTCCCGATCCAGCATCTACCTCCCAGCAAAGGAATCCCTTCCTCTCCTCCAACAAAGCATAAATCACCCAATGCACTAATCTTAATCTCAAACCAACAACAATTCTCTGCAAAGTACAAAATTCCAGCCTCCTAGACCTCTGGGTGAGAGATCCATATATAGATCTAAGCAGAGAGAATGAGTCAGCTTATGTTTTGACTTGTGGCTTCTCTCTGTCAGTTCTTGCTTCCACTTGGAGGTTGAGAGCCTCTTACTCATCACTAGTCGAATTCATTGAGGCAAGTGTCATTGGAGAAGATTCTAGAAGCTTCCATGGTCTTTCCACCTCGTTGAATGAGCTTGCCATTTGTCATTTCCCGCTCAACGCACCCTGGTAGTGCATCCACCTGCGTTGCAACGCACCTAGCCAGTGTATTTGGGTGCTTTGCAACACAGGCAACTAGTGGAGCCTCTGAATTGATCCTGATTTGACTAGTTTTGGGCAGTTTTTGGTGGAGAACTTCTGGGAGAAGCTGTCATTTGTTGACCTTGTTTCTTTAGGAGCTGGAGCAACATCTTTAGGGACTTAGGATCCCTTGGTTTATGGACATTTCATGCTTATAGCTGTAAGGCACAAAAATGTCTATAACAGTTGCCCCCTAAAGTATGAGGCCGTTTATCGGGTGAAATGCTTTATTAGGAGGATCCGAAGTTCTTCCAATGCTGGGAGGAGACCTGTAATAAGATAAAATAAAATACATTATTTTTCATACTGTTTTCATGATCTAGTTAAGGCGGGCATTCCCATGCTCAGCTTTATAAATTCATTTTGATGTACATAGGACAGACAATCGTCTGATGGTAGACTGATGATCTTGATGAAATCATCATCCTTTTGGTAGGATGATTATCTGTGCTGTAATGCTGTACATTTCAATGTCTTTGTTTTTTCCTGAATATATATCGCAGCCCGGATGGATGAAACTAGATCCGGGGTCTTCAATCTCGTCCGGTCTTCACTCTAAGTACAAGTCGATCCATGTGAGAAATGTTTTGAAGTCGAACATGGAAAGACATCGCTTGATTACCAGTCGATCATGTAAACTGTTAACAAGCGCGAGAGGAATCACCGATAATGATAATGACCCTCAAGGTACTGTAGTACAATTCACGTGGGGTGAGTAAAGGACTTGGCGTCGAACAGCACGCAAAATCTTTCGGTCGAAGGTCATTGATGTATACCTGTCGCCGGAAGTGAGAAACTTGCCATTGAGGCATGCAAGCTTCAAAGTACTGTAGGGGTGTTCCTAGATCAACTTCTCGGATAATGTGCTGGTGTCGACAAGAAGCGATCCGTCAAAGGAGGGCCTTGATGTATCCCACATCAATGACATGGAACGGAGCAAATGATTTTGATGGAGGTGAAAACGATCTGATGATATATGGTTCAGGGTGGCGGTCATGAATGAATGAAGTATAATGTATGGTAGTGGATGGGACACAGTTGACTTCTCTGGATGACTTCTCTTGAACATATCGGCGACACTTATGTGATGGATTGGTAGCATTTACCCCAAAGGTGGATGGTATGGTGAAACCATGGTGATGTGACCGGTGAATGAAACAACCCAACCCGACTCAGGCACGGAGTGGAAGTGTCATGTTCAAGAGCGTCTTGCTACCAATAAAGTTCTTTGAGTTTCTTCCCAATTTTTCCCCAGTCATTGCTGACCAGTACCTCTTTATTTTTGTCAAGCTTGAGGAGGATAACATATGCTTGTTCTATAATTTTCCCTTCGGGAAAACGCATCGCTATGTTTTAACGAGCCTAGCGATAGTGAAACTCGTTCTTGTCTAAAGAGAAGTTTGTCACTATTAATGTTTTTAACGAGTTTAACGACAAAGATAACTCGGTCCTTTTCATTTTTAGAGAGTCTGAAAAGGAACGTAAAGGTAACTCCGGAATTCCTTTTTCATCATCTAATCCCTTAAGTCCGAAAAAGTATAAAACAATACAGAAGGGATGAATTTTCGATAGTTTTAATGAGCCGAACAAAACAAGCGCTCGAACATTTTGTGCAATAATCCCTCAGGTCCAAAAAGATTAAAATCTAGAGGAGGGATAGCACTTCTGGTCACTTTAACGAGCTGGAAGGCCAAAACTCGGCAATCTTTTCATATTTTACGAGTCAGATGAAAAGAGCTTAAAGAAGACTTGTCTTTTGAGGAACGAGTGATAAGATGGGTAGCAGCTGATTCCAGGTAAGGGTTGGAATTTTCCAAGCACGGCAGTGTCACAAGGATGGCTAGTGAAATCACTCTTCGCAGATGGCCCTCAAAATGGGTAAACATTCAAATGGAGGTGAATGATCGGCCAATGGAAAAGTGGAGGTGACGGTGCAAACACGACCAAGGCTTTAATGGCTGATAATGTTACATTCACGGTGGTTATTTACCGGAGGGTAGTTCATTTTTTAACGAGCTTAAACGCGGATTGAAACACTTGCTCGGTCTTATGTTTATTTTCTAACGAGCATGAACTATGTGCTAAAACTGCTCGATTTTCATGGTCTAGTTTTGATTTTTTACCATAAATAGCTTTGCCTTGTAGAAGATACCACTGATGTAGCCGCAGTACATTGCTCTTGACTTACCTTCTCCTACTAAACCATGCATGCAGAGATGGGTTGACCATATGTCTAGGCATGCTGGTCAATCTCAGATTTCTTTTTCTGATACCTTCTTCAGGTGGTTTGATCGTCAGGAGATGGTCTATTTCGAGTATCCATATAATGGCATGGATTTCCGCGGTGATCCGGATTTAGTACTGCCGGATGGCAAGCAGTGGGGCACTATTGGTAAAATCTTTGACCATATCACTGTTTACTATTTTTATTTATAATGTCCTTGTGCTTTATTCTATCAAGACTTTAATCAAACTCATGTGTGCATGCAGATTTTGGTCCTGTTCATCCAGTAGGTTTCCTGAGAGTGCCAGCCACTGCCCCAGCAAGAGAGGCTGCCGGGAGGGTTATCCTTCGTGACCTTGATGTGGCCGAGACCCTCAAAACTGTGTAGGAGCAGGTTGAGAGCCTTACTCTCGGTATTCCAGATGTGAGGATTGACGATTTACCTTTGTAGTTACAGCGTCATACTACTGGTGTGCCTAGACGATGTACTCGTCTCTTACGCATGATTGTGCAGGCTGTGACCTGCTATCATGAGCATCACTAGACTAGGGTGCCCCCTAGCATTTTGTGTTTTTGGGTCATGTGACCGATTTTGTCTTGGTTACAGAACATTATATGTAAACCGTAAAAAGCTATATATATATTTTGATTTTCGGTGTTTTATTCTAGTTGAGTTATATGATCCACATGTAAAACATTGATGATGTGTTTCTTTTTATAGATGTCGCAAATGTCTATCTAACACATAGTTTGCAAATGAGTTAGTTAATGTGTTTAAGTTTCTGGAAATATGTTGGTATTGAATCAAATCAAATTGTCTTTCCAAAATCTTAACCCTTAGGAACATGTGATAAATGGCTGGGTTGCGGACAGAATATATACCATTGAGTTGCAGTATTACGAGTTGTGAGTCTAGCCTGACGATTAGTCGGCGTATACCATGGGTGATGGCATCAGAGAGCAGTTCTATCAACGCGCTATACTCAGCGATGTTATTCGTTGATTGACCAATACATACACCTCTGAAACTTACTAACTCGCCGCTTGGATCAAAAATGGCCCAGGCTGCGGAGGACAGGTTCCGCGAACTACGACTCGCTCTGTCAACATATCCCACACATGTCTCCAAAAGGTTTGACATCTGCAACAAATGTAAAAAGGTGGATTACTCGACCAAAACGACCACTTTAGCGAAAACAAAATACAACAAAAGCATACTGGTCACTATTTAAGCATAGTAACGCTTGAGGTACAACCCATTACGAGGTTGCGCCAGTGGAATTCCGTCGTAATCCATTAACTCGTAGGCTCCTTTTGCTAACACTCATTTAAAAATATAGGGGCCCATCCATAAAGAATTAAATTTACCTGCTCCCAATTTATCGGATTCTTGGTCGTAAAGCAAGACCAAGTCACCTTCTGAGAAGACACGGGGTTTGACATTTTTGTCGAACTGCGCCTTGACTCATTTCTTGTGGGCTTCGTTAGCCAAAGAGGCATCACGACGAGTTTCATCCAATTGGATTAATTCCAAGAAACGAGCCTCTTCCTCTGAAGTTCCTGGGAGGAGATCAATTGCGAGTTTAAGAGATGAGATTTCGCACTGGATTGGTAAGACTGCTTCGAGGCCATATACCAGTTGGAAGGGTGTGAACCCGGTCGCATTCCTTACCGATGTTCGGTAAGCCCACAAGGCTGAGTACAGGATTAGGTGCCACCTTCTTTTGTGAACTCCGATCATCCTTTGCAACATACGCTTCAGGACCTTGTTGATCGCTTCAACTTGTCCATTGGCTTGCGGATAATACAGAGTAGAGCTGTCGTGAGATAGTCCTAGCTTGGCAGCTAATTCAACCATCATGTGATTGTGAAAGTGCGATCCATGATCTGTGACTATAGCTTGTGGTACGCCGAACCTGGCGACTACATGATTGAAAAAGAAAAGGGCAGTTGTTTCAACAGTGTTATCTAATATAGGCATCGCCTCGACCCATTTGGTAAAATAGTCAACGGCGACTATAATATACCCATGCCCCCCGGTCGAGGTGGGGTTACATGTCATGAAATTGATGCCCCATTTGGCGAAAGGCCCAATAGCAACTATCGGCTGTAATGGTGCGGGTGGTCTTCTGGTTTTGCTATCAAAAATTTGACAAGCATGGCAACTTCTGACTGCGGTTATGCAATCTTTGAACATGGTTGGCCAGAAGTATCCTGCTCGTAAGATTTTTTGTGCTGTAGCATATCAAGATTGATGCCCCCCACACACGCTTGAATGACACTCATTCAAGGCTTTTTCGGCCTCCTCATGGGTGAGGCACCCTCTGAACAGAAACGTATACGATACCAAGAAAAAGACTACATGATCATCGGTGATACGCTTTACCGTCGTGGTATCGATACAGTTTTGGCGGAAGTTGCGTCGATAGGTACCTGCAATATGATATCTTCCACGAAGATCTCAGAAGACGATATCAACATGGATCATGCAATGGTTTTGCCCCCAAGCCCAATAGAAATATTGTAGCAATCAATGTTTCTAACATGGGAGGCAAACCCGAATCAACGCTCATCAAGCGTTTGGGTAGATAGGTCTAGAGAATATGGTACCCCTTCAGATCCTTGGTCGCGAGTGCATGGAACCGATGAAGGAATCATACAACCAATGTTGATTGAAGGGGCACCATGGAATGATTGCCACCATCGTTCCCTTCTTCCAGATTATGAAGAAGATACTCAAGATGACCTTTATCATCCTTCAGTTTTTGAATTCCTATCAAATACTGTAGAAAAGGTGGATTACTCGACAAAAACGACCACTTTAGCGAAAACAAAATACAACAAAAGCATACTGGTCACTATTTAAGCATAGTAACGCTTGAGGTACAACCCATTACAAGGTTGCGCCAGTGGAATTCCGTCGTAATCCATTAACTCGTAGGCTCCTTTTGCTAACACTCGTTTAACAATATAGGGGCCCATCCATAAAGAATTAAATTTACCTTCTCCCAATTTATCGGGTTCTTGGTCGTAAAGCAAGACCAAGTCATCTTTGAATGATACAGTCACTGAAGAGGATAAGGATGACACCATCCAAATTCTCTTCATCAACACAGACTCTAACGAACACGGGGGAAATCCACCCATTCCTTTATCGCAGGAAGGAAGTTCGTCAGAGCGATACTCGGCCGTCTACTCGGTCGCACCACCAAGCAACCTAGTTGTATCCTTCGACTGGAACCAACTAGGCAGACCCCGCTTGCCAGCCAGCATACCATTCAGAATTATCGTCCAAATATACAGAATGGTCATGGCTGGCACCATCATTGATGGGGGGGCGTCTGTGAGTATCCTTTCCTCTATTGCTTGGAAAGCGCTTGGTTCACCATCGCTTTTGCCTGAGATGAGAAATCTGACAGGCTTCGATAAAGGAACCAGTCGACCTTTAGGGATCCTCCCCAATGTGCCTATCACATTGAAAGGGAAGACCGTTCAAATGAACGTGATGGTCGTACAAGGACCTTTGGATTATAACCTACTCCTTGGACGAGACTATATATATTGCATGGGAGCCATCGTCTCCTCACTCTTTAGAGTATTGTGTTTTCCGCACGAAGGAAGAGTGGTCAAGCTCGTGGACCAGCTTTCATTTCCCGGATCATGCATCACAAATAGTCATATACCATCCCTAAATGGTCTCTTCACACAAGAAATGTCTCAACCCACGGTCCGTCCTCCCGATACAATGACTGGGGAAAAATTGGGAAGAAACTCAAAGAACTTTATTGGTAGCAAGTCGCTCTTGAACATGACACTTCCACTCCGTGCCTGAGTCGGGTTGGGTTGTTTCATTCACCGGTCACATCACCATGGTTTCGCCATACCATCCACCTTTGGGGTAAATGCTACCAATCCGTCACACAAGTGTCGCCGATATGTTCAAGATAAGTCATCCAGAGAAGTCAACCGTGTCCCATCCACTACCATACATTATACTTCATTCATTCATGACCGCCACCCTGAACCATATATCATCAGATCGTTTTCACCTCCATCAAAATCATTTGCTCCGTTCCGTGTCATTTATGTGGGATACATCAAGGCCCTCCTTTGACAGATCGCTTCTTGTCGACACCAGCTCATTATCCAAGAAGTTAATCTAGGAACACCCCTACAGTACTTTGAAGCTTGCATGCCTCAATGGCAAGTTTCTCACTTCCGGCAACAGGTATACATCAATGACCTTCGACCGGAAGATTTTGCATGGTGTTCGACACCAAGTCCTTTATTCACACCACGTGAATTGTACTGCACTACCTTGAGGGTCATTATCATTATCGGTGATTCCTCTCATGCTTGTTAACAGTTTACATCATTGACTGGTAATCAAGCGATGTCTTTCCATGTTCGACTTCAAAACATTTCTCACATGGATCGACTTGTACTTAGAGTGAAGATCGGACGAGATTGAAGACCCCGGATCTAGTTTCATACATCCAGGCTGCGATATATATTAAGGTAAAATAAAGACATTGAAATGTACAACATTACAGCACAGATAATCATCCTACCAAAAGGATGATGATTTCATCAAGATCATCAGTCTACCATCAGACGATTGTCTGTCCTATGTACATCAAAATCAATTTATAAAGCTGAGCATGGGAATGCCCGCCTCAGCTAGATCATGAAAACAGTATGAAAAATAATGTATTGTATTGTATCTTATTACAGGTCTCCTCCCAGCATTGAAAGAACTTTGGATCCTCCTAATAAAGCATTTCACCCGATAAACGGCCTCATACTTTAGGGGGCAACTGTTATAGACATTTTTGTGCCTTATAGCTATAAGCATGAAATGTCCATAAACCAAGGAATCCTAAGTCCCTAAAGATTTTGTTCCAACTCCTAAAGAAACAAGGTCAACAAATGACAGCTTCTCCCAGAAGTTCTCCACCAGAAACTGCCCAGAACTAGTCAAATCAGGATCAATTCAGAGGCTCCACTAGCTGCCTGCGTTGCAAAGCACCCAAATACACTGGCTATGTGCGTTGCAACGCAGGTGGATGCACTACCAGGGTGCGTTGAGTAGGAAATGACAAATGGCAAGCTCAGTCAACGAGGTGGAAAGACACTGGAAGCTTCCAGAATCTTCTCCAATGACACTTGCCTCAATGAATTCGACTAGTGATGAGTAAGAGGCTCTCAACCTCCAAGTGGAAGCAAGAAATGACAGAGAGAAGCCGCAAGTCAAAACATAAGCTGACTCATCCTCTCTACTTACATCTATATATGGATCTCTCATCCCAGAGATCTGGAGGCTGGAATTTTGTACTTTGCAGAGAATTGCTGTTGGTTTGAGATTGAGATTAGTGCATTGGGGGATTTATGCTTTGTTGGAGGAGAGGAAGGGATTCCTTTGCTGGGAGGTAGATGCTGGATCGGGACTCACTTGGTTGTATCTCCTCTTGGACTTTCTTATCCTATCAATAAAACTATTTGAGTTTCTCCTATATGCTTGTATATCAATGATGCTTTGTTATATTTGCATGTTTAGTTTATATCTGATTCTAAACTAGTTATGAATGTAAATCTATGTCTTTTGTGTAGTTTCTCTCTTCTGTGATCTTGCAGGAACTTGGTGAAGCTGGACCAGTGAGAAAGCAGGCAGCAGGAAACGAACAAAGAGGAGAACGATTGGATCGACAAGCAAGCGAAAGACATAGGTTAGTTACATCCTTCTTCTCCATCTACATTTCATAAAGAAGAATACGAAGATAGTTTCCCTTGTTTGTTGCTAAGGCATTATCACACCTTAGAGTGGGATAGGGGCATTCCGAATGGATACTTTTCCTGCAAGCTTCAAAGTACTGTAGGGGTGTTCCTAGATCAACTTCTCGGATAATGAGCTGGTGTCGACAAGAAGAGATCCGTCAAAGGAGGGCCTTGATGTATCCCACATCAATGAAACGGAACGAAGAAAATGATTTTGATGGAGGTGAAAACGATCTAATGATATATGGTTCAGGGTGGTGGTCATGAATGAATGAAGTATAATGTATGGTAGTGGATGGGACACGATTGACTCCTCTGAATGACTTCTCTTGAACATATCGGCGACACTTATGTGATGGATTGGTAGCATTTACCCCAAAGGTGGATGGTATGGCGAGACCATGGTGATGTGACCGGTGAATGAGACAACCCAACCTGACTCAGACATGGAGTGGAAGTGTCATGTTCAAGAGCGACTTGCTACCAATAAAGGTTCTTTGAGTTTCTTCCCAATTTTTCCCCAGTCATTGCTGACCAGTACCTCTTTATTTTTTTCAAGCTTGAGGAGGATAACATATGCTTGTTCTATAATTTTCCCTTCGGGCAAACCCATCGCTATGTTTTAACGAGCCTAGCGATAGTGAAACTCGTTCTCGTCTAAAGACAAGTTTTTCGCTATTAATGTTTTTAACGAGTTCAACGACAAAGATAACTCGGTCCTTTCCATTTTTAGAGAGTCTGAAAAGGAATGTAAAGGTAACTCCGGAAGTCCTTTTTCATCATCTAATCCCTTAAGCCCGAAAAAGTATAAAACAATACAGAAGGGATGAATTTTCAATAGTTTTAACGAGCCAAAGAAAACAAGCGCTCGAACCATAAGGGGGCGTCTAACCATATATGGGACTCTTTTGTGCCTTACAGCCATAAGCATGAAATGTCCATAAACCAAGGGATCCTAAGTCCCTAAAGATGTTGTTCCAGCTCCTAAAGAAACAAGGTCAACAAATGACATCTTCTCCCAGAAGTTCTCCACCAGAAACTTCCCAAAACTAGTCAAATCAGGATCAATTCAGAGGCTCCACTAGCTGCCTGCGTTGCAAAGCACCCAAATACACTGGCTAGGTGCATTGCAACACAGGTGGATGCACTACCAGGGTGCATTGAGCGGGAAATGACAAATAGCAAGCTCATTCAACGAGGTGGAAAGACCATGGAAGCTTCCAGAATCTTCTCCAATGAAACTTGCCTCAATGAATTCGACTAGTGATGAGTAAGAGGCTCTCAAAAAGCAAGAAGAAACAAAGCAAAGGGAAGAAGAAGAAGCAGGGTGAATCATCTCCTGAAAAAACTTCTTCAAACCCTCCTGGAGATAGGAAACCCCCTTTCGGGTGTCAGATATGTGATGAGAATCACTGGACGAGAGAATGTCCATACAAAGCTGAGCTTAAAAGATTCTTTAAGAGTTCCCAAACCTCAGCTGTGTTAACTGATACGTTTCCAAATCCAGGCACAAATCTGGTTGAAAGTGGAAATGCTTCCCCGTCGCAAGTGCTAATGTTGTCAATTGCAAAGCAGCAAAATTATGCTTTGATTTCGACAAGGAACAAAGATTACGGGAATCCACAGCTGTCGAAGGACAAAGGTAAAGATCAACCAAGTAGTTCGACGACAACTTCGACAGAAGTTGTACCACCCATCATTCCTGAATTAACAATAAAACCGCCAAAGGGAGTAGTACACAAGTCGACATTTAATCCTCGCGCTAGAGCGGTGCAGCATTATAACATAGTGGAATATTTGGCCCAATCGCCATCCGCTATGTCGACTCTTGAAGTACTACAAAATTGTCCATCCCAAAGGCAGGCTTTGTTATCATCCATTGGTGGGGTTGATCCTAAGGATTCCAATCTTGTATCCTTCGACCACAAAGGATACGATCCTCAGTTACCAGCTCAACTAGCTTTCCTCATTCAAGTGAAAGCCCTCAACAAAACTGTTCATCGAACAATTATTGATGAGGGGGCATGTACGTGTATTATGTCGATGAGTTGCTGGAAAACTTTAGGATCTCCAACCTTGTCGCGATCTTCGACGACATTAAAAGCATTTGACGGAAGGACATATACCCCATATGGTATCCTAAATAACTTGAAGGTTGAACTAGGGGGAAAAACAGTAGAAATAGATGTTGAAGTCATCGATGGGAATCTTGATTACAACATCCTGCTAGGAAGACCGTGAATCTACGCCATGGCAACTGTTGTCTCGACCTATTTTAGAAAGATTGCATTTCCCTTTCAGGGAGGATTACAATCGTCGACCAACAAAACTTCCTCCCTAATGGTTCACAAGTTACAGGAAGCATTCCCATGATCCATGGAAGCCCCCATTCGCTTCAGAATATCGGAGTAGGCCTACTAAAAGATCCTATACTAATGGGAACTTTCGCTTTTCCGCCTCCAATTGATTTGGCAGAAGTAGCGTCGATAGGTACCTGCAATATGATATCTTCCGCAAAGATCTCAGAAAACGATATCAACATGGATCATGCAATGGTTTTGCCCCCAAGCCCAATAGAGATATTGTAGCAATCAATGTTTCTAGCATGGGAGGCAAACACGAATCAATGCTCGTCAAGCGTTTGGGTAGATAGGTCTAGAGAATATGGCACCCCTTCAGATCCTTGGTCGCGAGTGCATGGAACCGACGAAGGAATCGTAAAATCAATGTTGATTGAAGGGTCACCATGGAATGACAGCCACCATCGTTCCCTTCTTCCGGATTGTGAAGAAGATACTCACAACGACCTTTATCATCCTTCAGTTTTTGAATTCCTGTCAAATACTGTAAATATGGTGGATTCCGAGCGAAACTTATCCAACATTGAAGAGACTATAGCCATAAATATCTTGAATAAAACAAATGTTGTAGAGAATATTTATGTCGGCAAAGGTTGTTCTCCTTCAAAACTGGAAATATATAACACTCTTTTTCGCGAGTTCAGAGATTTCTTTGCTTGGTCATATGATGAAATGCCAGGCATTGACTCGAGTATCGTTGAACACGAAATTAAGATGTATCCAGATGTCAAACTGGTAAGACAACGGCTTAGGCAGGTGCACCCCAATAAAGCCGCTGCCATTAAGGCAGAAGTTGAAAAACTTCTCCATGCTAATTTCATCTACCCGATTCCTCTAACCGATTGGGTATCGAATATTGTCCCTGTTATGAAGAAACAAGGGACAATTAGAGTGTGTGTCGATTATAGGGATGTAAATCAAGCTTGTCCGAAAGACAACTACCCTAAACCCTTCATCGACCAGATAATTGATGAATGCGCCGGATGCAAAATATTTTCATTCATGGATGGATTTTCTGGGTATAATCAAATAAATATCTGCCCACAGGACCAGTGAAAGACTGCATTCATTTGTCCGCGGGGCACATTCGCATATCGAAAATTACCCTTTGGTTTAAAGAACGCAGGGGCGACGTTTCAGAGGGCAATGAATTATGCCTTCCATGACATCAAGAACATCGCTCAACCATACCTCGACGACCTTCCGGCTCATTCGCGAAAGCGGACTAATCATCCGCAGCATTTACGAGCGATATTTCTACGTTGCTGACACTACAAGATACGACTCAATCCGCACAAATGTGTATTTTGCGTCGGTTCTGGTCGTTTACTTGGCTTTGTAGTCTCCAAGGATGGGATTCGTCTCGACCCTTGTAAGGTCCAGGCAATCATAAATTTGCCTCCACCTTCAAATTTGCTTCAGATTTAGAAACTCCAAGGGAAAGCAAACTTTCTGAGGAGGTTCATTCCAAATTACGCCGAACTTGCTAAAGGTTATACACGTATTTTGAAAAAGGAGGTACCCTTCGTCTGGGATCAGGTTGTGCAAGCTTCCTTTGATTCTTTAAAAGATTCCTTAATAAAAGCGTCATTAATATACGCCCCCGATTATCAAAGAGATTTTAACTTGTATCTGGCTGCAGCATATACAACCATCGCAATGGTTTTAGTTCAAGAATTCGATGGAATTGAACACCCTATATATTATTTAAGTATAAACTTAAATGATATAGAAAACAAATATTCTTATGTTGAAAAACTAGTGCTTGCAGCTGTTCAAGCGATACAAAGATTTCGACCCTATGTCCTCTTTTGGAAAACTACCATTCTGTCAGATTGCAACCCCATGAATTATATATTGTCGCGACAGTTGTTGGGGGGCAAATATTCCAAATGGATAGCGATCCTTCAAGAGTTTGATCTGGAATTTGTAAAATCCAAATCAAAGAAAGCTCTAGTTTTTGCAAAATTATTGTGCGATCTCCCATCGTCGTCCAACGATGAAACATCCGAAGAATCAATCGTGGAAGAGAATTTGTTTCTAATATCTACAAGTAATGAGTGGTATGGAGATATAATAATTTATCTCCAGACCCAAAAATTCAGGCCAAATACCTCTCACTCTGAACAAAAACGTATTCGATACCAAGCAAAAGACTACATGATCGTCGGAGATATGCTTTACCGTCGTGGTATCGATACAGTTCTGAGAAGGTGCCTCACCCATGAGGAGGCCGAAAAAGCCCTGAATGAGTGTCATTCAGGCGCGTGTGGGGGGCATCAATCAGGATATGCTACAGCACAAAAAATCTTACGATCAGGATACTTCTGGCCAACCATGTTCAAGGATTGCATAACCGCAGTCAGAAGATGCCATGCTTGTCAAATTTTTGATAGCAAAACCAGAAGACCACCTGCACCATTAAAGCTGATAGTTGCTGTCAGGCCTTTTGCCAAATGGGGCATCGATTTGATGACATGTAACCCCACCTCGACCGGGGGGCATGGGTATATTATAGTCGCCGTGGACTATTTTACCAAATGGGCCGAGGCAATGCCTACATTAGATAACACTGGTGAAACAGCTGCCCTTTTCTTTTTCAATCATGTAGTCGCCAGGTTCGGCGTACCACAGGCTATAGTCACAGATCATGGATTGCACTTTCGCAATCACATGATGGTTGAATTAGCTGCCAAGCTAGGGCTATCTCACGACAGCTCTACTCCGTATTATCCGCAAGCCAACGGACAAGTTGAAGTGATCAACAAGGTCTTGAAGCGTATGTTGCAAAGGATGATCGGAGTTCACAAAAGAAGGTGGCACCTAATCCTGTACTCAGCCTTGTGGGCTTACCAAACATCGGTAAGGAATGTGACCGGGTTCACACCCTTCCAACTGGTATATGGCCTGGAAGCAGTCTTACCAATCCAGTGCGAAATCTCGTCTCTTAAACTCGCAATTGATCTCCTCCCTGGAACTTCAGAGGAAGAGGCCCATTTCTTGGAATTAATCCAATTGGATGAAACCCGTCGTGATGCCGCTTTGGCTAACGAAGCCCATAAGAAATGAGTCAAGGCACAGTTCGACAAAAATGTCAAACCCCATGTCTTCTCAGAAGGTGACTTGGTCTTGCTTTACGACCAAGAATCCGATAAATTAGGAGTAGGTAAATTTAAGTCTTTATGGATGGGCCCCTATATTGTTAAACGAGTGTTAGAAAAAGGAGCCTACGAGTTAATGGATTATGACAGAATTCCACTTGCGCAACCTCGTAATGGGTTGTACCTCAAGTGTTACTATGCTTAAATAGTAACCAATATGCTTTTGTTGTATTTTGTTTTCGCTAAAGTGGTCGTTTTGGTCGAGTAATACACCTTTCTACATTTATTGCAGATTTCAAACCTTTTGGAGACATGTGTGGGATATGCCGATGGAGCGAGTCGTAGTTCGCGGAACCTGTCCTCCGCAGACTGGGCCATTTTTGATCCAAGCGGCGAGTTAGTAAGTTTCAGAGGTGTATGTATTGGTCAATCAATGAATAACATCGCTGAGTATAGCGCATTGATAGAACTGCTCTCTGATGCCATGACCCATGGTATACGCCGACTAATCGTTAGGCTAGACTCACAACTCGTAATACTGCAACTCAATGGTATATATTTTGTCCGCAACCCAGCCATTTATCGCATGTTCCTAAGGGTTAAGATTTTGGAAAGACAATTTGATTTGATTCAATACCAACATATTTCTAGAAACTTAAACCCATTAACTGACTCATTAGCAAACTATGTGTTAGATAGACATTTGCGACATTTATAAAAAGAAACACATCATCAATGTTTTACATGTGGATCATATAACTCAACCAGAATAAAACCCCGAAAATCAAAATATATATATATATAAGCTGTTTATGGTTTACATATAATATTCTGTAACCAAGACAAAATCGGTCACATGACCCAAAAACTCAAAATTCTAGGGGGCACCCTAGTCTAGTGATGCTCATGATAGCACGTCACAGCCTGTGCGATCATGCGTAAGAGACGAGTCCATCGTCTAGGCACACCAGTAGTATTCCGCTGCAACTGTAAAGGTAACTCATCGATCCTCACGTCTGGAATACTGAGGGTAAGGCTCTCAACCTGCTCCTGCACAGCTGTGAGGGTCTCGGCCACATCAAGGTCATGAAGGATAACCCTCCCGGCAGCCTCTTCTACTGGGGCAGCGGCTGGCACTCTCAGGCGAACTACTGGACGAACAGGACCAACATCTGCATGCACACATGAGTTTGATTAAAGTCTTGATAGAATAAAGCACAAGGACATTATAAATAAAAACAGTAAACAGTGATATGGTCGAAGATTTTACCAATAGCGCCCCACTGCTCGCCATCTAGCAGTACTAAAACCGGATCACCCCAGAAATCCATGCCAACATATGGATACTCGGAATAGACCATCTCTTGACGATCAAACCACCTAAAGAAGGTATCGGAAAAGGAAATCTGAGATTGACCAGCATGCCTAGACATATGGTCAACCCATCTCTGCATGCGTGGTTCAGTAGGAGAAGGTAAGTCAAGAGCAATGTACTGCGGCTGCATCAATGGTATCTTCTCCAAGGCAAAGCTATTTATGATAAAATATCAAAACTAGACCATGAAAATCGAGCAATTTTAGCACATAGTTCATGCTCGTTAAAAAATAAACATAAGACCGAGCAAGTGTTTCAATCCGCGTTTAAGCTCGTTAAAAAATGAACTATCCTCCGGTAAAAAACCACCGTGAATGTAACATTATCAGCCATTAAAGCCTTGGTCGTGTTTACACCGTCACCTCCACTTTTCCATTGGCCGATCATTCACCTCCATTTGATTTTTTACCCATTTTGAGGAACAACTGCGAAGAGTGATTTCACTAGCCATCCTTGTGACACTGCCGTGCTTGGAAAATTCCAACCCTTACCTAGAATCATCTGCTACCCGTTTTATCACTCGTTCCTCAAAAGACGAGTCTTCTTTAAGCTCTTTTCAGCTAGCTCATAAAATATGAAAAGATTGCCGAGTTTTGGCCTTCCAGCTCGTTAAAGCGACCGGAAGTGCTATCCCTCCTCTAGATTTTAATATTTTTAGACCTGAGGGGTTATTGCACAAAAAGATCGAGCGCTTGTATTGTTCGGCTCGTTAAAACTATCGAAAATTCATCCCTTCTGTATTTTTTTATACTTTTTCGGACTTAAGGGATTAGATGACGAAAAAGGACTTCCGGAGTTACCTTTATGTTCCTTTTCAAACTCTCTAAAAATGAAAAGGACCGAGTTATCTTTGTCGTTAAACTCGTTAAAAACATTAATAGCGACAAACTTGTCTTTAGACGAGAACGAGTTTCACTATCGCTAGGCTCGTTAAAACATAGCGATGGGTTTTCCCGAAGGGAAAATTATAGAACAAGCATATGTTATCCTCCTCAAGCTTGACAAAAATAAAGAGGTACTGGTCAGCAATGACTGGGGAAAAATTGGGAAGAAACTCAAAGAACCTTTATTTGTAGCAAGTCGCTCTTGAACATGACACTTCCACTCCATGTCTGAGTCAGGTTGGGTTGTCTCATTCACCGGTCACATCACCATGGTCTCGCCATACCATCCACCTTTGGGGTAAATGCTACCAATCCATCACATAAGTGTCGCCGATATGTTCAAGAGAAGTCATTCAGAGGAGTCACCTGTGTCCCATCGACTACCATACATTATACTTCATTCATTCATGACCGCCACCCTGAACCATATATCATCAGATCGTTTTCACCTCCATCAAAATCATTTGCTCCGTTTTGTGTCATTGATGTGGGATACATCAAGGCCCTCCTTTGATGGATCGCTTCTTGTCGTCATCAGCTCATTATCCAAGAAGTTGATCTAGGAACACCCCTTCAGTACTTTGAAGCTTGCATGCCTCAATGGCAAGTTTCTCACTTCCGGCGACAGGTATACATCAATGACCTTCGACCGAAAGATTTTGCATGGTGTTCAACACCAAGTCCTTTATTCACACCACGTGAATTGTACTGCAGTACCTTGAGGGTCATTATCATTATCGGTGATTCCTCTCGCGCTTTTTAACAGTTTACATCATCGACTGGTAATCAAGCGATGTCTTTCATGTTTGACTTCAAAACATTTCTCACATGGATCGACTTGTACTTAGAGTGAAGATCGGATGAGATTGAAGACCCCGGATCTAGTTTCATCCATCCGGGCTGCGATATATATTCAGGAAAAATAAAGACATTGAAATGTACAACATTACAACACAGATAATCGTCCTACCAAAAGGATGATGATTTCATCAAGATCATTAGTCTACCATCAGACGATTGTCTGTCCTATGTACATCAAAATGAATTTATAAAGCTGAGCATGGGAATGCCTGCCTTAGCTAGATCATGAAAACAGTATTAAAAATAATGTATTGTATTGTGTCTTATTACAGGTCTCCTCCCAGCATTGGAAGAACTTCAGATCCTCCTAATAAAGCATTTCACCCGATAAACGACCTCATACTTTAGGGGGCAACTTTTATAGACATTTTTGTGCCTTACAGATATAAGCATGAAATGTCCATAAACCAAGGGATCCTAAGTCCCTAAAGATGTTGTTCCAGCTCCTAAAGAAACAAGGTCAACAAATGACAGCTTCTCCCAGAAATTCTCCACCAAAAACCACTCAGAACTAGTTAATTCAGGATCAATTCAGATGCTCTACTAGCTGCCTGCATTGCAATGCACCCCAGTACACTAGCTAGGTGCGTTGCAACGCACCTAAAAGCACTACCAGGGTGCGCTGAGCGAGAAATGACAAATGGCAAGCTCATTCAACGAGGTGGAAAGACACTGGAAGCTTCCAGAATCTTCTCCAATGACACTTGCCTCAATGAATTCGACTAGTGATGAGTAAGAGGCTCTCAACCTCCAAGTGGAAGCAAGAACTGATAGAGAGAAGCCACAAGTCAAAACATAAGCTAACTCATCCTCTCTGCTTACATCTATATATGGATCTCTCACCCAGAGATCCAGGAGGCTGGAATTTTGTACTTTGCAGAGAATTGCTGTTGGTTTGAGATTGAGATTAGTACATTGGGTGATTTATGCTTTGTTGGAGGAGAGGAAGGGATTCCTTTTCTGGGAGGTAGATGCTGGATCGGGACTCACTTGGTTGTATCTCCTCTTGGACTTTCTTATCATATCAATAAAACTATTTGAGTTTCTCCTATATGCTTGTATATCAATGATGCTTTGTTATATTTGCATGTTTAGTTTAAATCTGATCCTAAACTAGTTATGAATGTAAATCAATGTCTTTTGTGTAGTTTTCCTTTCTTGTGATCTTGCAGGAACTTGGTGAAGCTGGACCAGTAAGAGAGCAGGCAGTGAGAAGCGAACAAAAGAGGAGAGCGAGTGGATCAACAAACTAGCGAAAGACACGGGTTAGTTACATCCTTCTTCTCCATTTACATTTCATAAAGAAGAATACGAAGATAGTTTTCCTTGTTTTTTGCTAAGGAAGTATCACACCTTAGAGTGGGATAGGGGCATTCCGAATGGATACTTTTCCCAACAACACCAACATGCCCCTCTCCTTCAAAAAAGTGTTGTCCTCAACGCTTGAGTAGTTCTGGATACTTCTGCATAAAATTCTCATCCTCCCATGTGGAATCTTCAGCGGATAAGTTCTTCCACTTGATAAGATACTTTGAAATTGATCGATTTCATAGCTGTCGAGTTCTTGTTTCTGTGGCTGCTTACGGTTCCAATATAACTTTTCCTTCCTCGTCAAGTTCTGGCAATATTGTTTGAATTGGGAGCTTGTCACCTATAACCTTGTTTAAACATGAAACATGGAAAACTGGGTGCAATCGAGAAGCTTCCGGAAGCTCCAGTTTGTATGCCATAGTACCAATCTTTTGCAACACCTTCTACACACCATAATACTTTGGTGATAATTTATTATCCTTCTTAGCTTACTTTAGGGACATTTTCTTATATGGTTGTAGCCGTAGAAATACCCAATCACCTACATCAATACTTCTTTCATTGTGATGTTGATCTGCCTGTTGTTTCATTCTATTTTGTGCCAACACGAGGTTATCCTTTAAGAGTTGGAGGACTTGTTGTTGATGTTCGATGTGATGTTCCATTGCCTGAATCTTAGAATTTTCTCTTAAATATGATGTGATGGATGGTGGTTGATACCCATAAAGTGCCATAAATGGGGTCATTTTTGTTTCTGTATGGAAGGAAGTGTTATACAACCATTCAGCCAGAGGCAACCATTTGACCCATTGTGTCTGTTTATCAGATACAAAGCAACGAAGATATCCTTCCAAACATTTGTTTACTATCTGAACTTGCCCATCAGATTGAGGATGATAAGATGAGCTATGAGCTAACTGAGTACCAAGACAAGAAAATAATTCTTTCCAAAAATTTCCAGTGAAAATGGGATCTCTGTCACTTACAATAATCTTTGGGTTTCCATGTAGCTTTTGAACTGTTTCCATAAATGTAGTAGAAACTATACTGGTTTTAAATGGATGTGATAATGCACAAAAGTGTGCATACTTGGTAAGTATGTCAACTACCACCATGATGACACTCTTTCCCTCAGACTTGGGTAAACCTGTGATAAAATCCATTGAAACCTCCTCCCAATGTTGGCTTGGAATGGATAAAGGTTGTAATAGACCCGGTGTCTTAGTTGTTTCAACTTTATTTTGCTGGCAAACCAAACATTCCGCCACAAACTTTTGAATATCTGATTTAAGGCCATCCCAAAAAAATTCCTTCTTAACCCTGTGGTAAGTTTTTAAAAATCCTGAGTGCCCTCCTAAGGGAGAAGTGTGCAATTCCATAAGAATCTTTTGTTTTAGCTAGGAATTCTTACAGAGGTATAAGCGATCTTTGTACCATAACGAATCATTTTGCCAGCGAAATGTATCAGAAGTACTGGAATCTTGTTGTAGCTTTTGAATAAGTGCCCACACTTCTTCGTCATTCTTCCATTCCTCCCTTGCTTCGTTTATCCAATCTGGTTGGATAATAGAAATGGACCACAACAATGCTTCCACATCCTCATCCTTTCTTGAGAGTGAATCTGCCACCACATTTTGCTTCCCTTTTTTGTAGATGATTTCAAAGCCATAACCCAACATCTTTGTGACCAACTTTTGTTTCTCTTCAGAGGATAATCTTTGTTCTAAAAAGTATTTAAGGCTATCATGATCTGTTTTTACCTTGAAGTGTCTTCCCATTAGGTAGGGTCACCATTTCTTAAGTGCATGGAGTATTGCCAACATTTCCTTCTCATAAATAGCTTTGCTTAAAAACTTTCCCTTGATTGGACGACTTTCAAAAGTAATGGGTCTTTCATCTTGCATTAGAACAGCACCAATTCCATTTCCTGAAGCATCACATTCCACAATAAAGGTTTCTGTGAAGTCCGGTGTAGCTAAGACCGGTGCTTGGCACATTTCCTCTTTAAGATGTTCAAAGGCCTTTGTTGCTTCCGGAGTCCATGAAAATGAATCTTTCATCAATAATGTTGTTAGAGGTGCTGCTATTCTCCCATAATTCTTAACAAACTTGCGATAGTACCCTGTCAACACAAGAAATCCTCGCAGATTCTTTATGGATGTGGGAATTTTCCATTCCTTAATGGCTTTAATTTTTCTAGGGTGTACCTTAACTCCTTCATTAGATACAATATGACCCAAATATTCCACCTCCTGGACTCCAAAGAAACATTTGGATCTTTTTGCATATAATTGTTTCTCCTCCAATAGTTGTAGCACCCTGTCAACATGTTCAACATGATCCTTCCAAGACTTGCTGTAGGTTAGTATATCATAAAAAAATACTAAAAGAAATTTTCTAAGGAATGGTTTGAAAACTGAATTCATCAAACCTTGAAATGTTGAAGGCACATTGGTAAGGCCAAAAGGCATGACCAAAAATTCATAATGACCCTCATGAGTTCTAAATGCCATTTTGAAAATGTCTTCAATCTTCATTATGATTTGCTGATATCGCGAATGAAGATCCAACTTGGTGAAGTAAATTGATCCATGCAATTCATCCAGTAATTCATCAATAAGAGGAATGGGGAACTTATCTTTAATAGTGAGCTTGTTGAGCTCCCTATAATCCGGACACATGCACCATGATCTATCCTTCTTGTGCACCAATACTATTGGAGCTGAGAAAGAACTTTGACTCGGTTGAATTATACCAACCTCTAGCATTTCTGTAACCATACGTTCAATTTCACTTTTTTGGACATAGGGATATCTGTATGGACTGATGTTTGGAGGAACACTTCCTGGAATCAGATGAATAGCATGATCATGATCGCGCATAGGTGGGAGACCTTTTGGAGTCTCAAATACCTTGGAATGATTTTCCAGGACTTTTTGGAGATTTGGAGAAATAGATGATTCCAATGTGGAAACATCTAGCGAACATAATTGTGCAATTACACCTCTTTGCTCCTTTTTTAGAAGCTTTGTCATGCCATTAGAGATGATTATCTTTCCTGGTTTCCCTGCAATACCCCTTAATTCAACTTCCTTTCCTTCCGTAGAAAATTTGATGAAAAGTTCTTGAAAATTAAAAGCTATTGTACCCAAGGATTGTAGCCATTGGACTCCTAGTACAACATCAGCACCTCCCATTGGAATGGAAAGAATTGGGCTAGTCAATACATATTTTCCCATGGATAGCTTGATATTATGGCACTTTCCAGAGCAATTTATTGTTCCTCGATTTGCAATCATCACTTGACACTCTGGTGCTGGATATAGGAAGCAATTCAATTCTTTTGCTACCCTACAATGAATAAAATTGTGGGTGCTTCCTGAATCAATCAACACTATTACCTTTTTCTTCTTGATTTGTCCTTCTATCTTGATGGTTTGAGGAGTGGTAATTCCCGCCAATGCATTACAAGATATGGTTGGATTTATTTGTTCTTCATCTAGGCTTTGTTCCTGGAGTATATCTTCTTCTTTTGACCTTTCTTGCTCCTTTTCTTCTTCCTCTTCACAATCTATGTAGAATAATTTCTTCTCAGCACACTTATGACCTTTAGTGTATTTGCTATCACAACTATAACAAAGCCCTTTTGCTCTTTTTTCTTCCAATTTTTGTGGTGTCATCCTTATAGGTTGTGGAAGACTAGGGGCAACAACACTTCCGTCTTTATAGTTGTGAGTGGTATGCTTCCTGGTTGCCATAATTTTGCTTTCCATTTTTCTTGCTAACCTGAATGCCTTCTCTAATGAGTCAGGTTCCCAAAGGCGAACATCATGTTGGATATTATCCTTTAAATACCCTATGAACACATCAATCCTATGCTCCTCTGGAATATCTTTTACCCTTATGTTCAATTTTTGGAACTCCTCAATGTGCTCCATTACTGAACCCTTTTGTTTGAGACTTATCAATTGGCTAAAAAAAGTGTCGCTTTTTGTATCTTCATAATGTGCTATCAATTCTTCCGTAAAAATTGGCCAAGTGATAAATTGTTTAAGAGAGCAAAGCCATTGATACCATACAAATTGATTTGGTTCCAAATATATAGTTGCCATATGTACCTTTTGTGCATTTTTCACATTATTGAGATCGAAGAATTGCTCCATCTGTAATATCCATGTGGTGGGATCCTTGCCATCAAACTTCCTCATATCAATTTTTGGAATATGGTGATTCTTCGATCCAACATTAGCGTCTATGGAATCATGATTAACATTTCTTTTGTTCTCATCATGAGTTTCCTTTACTACCTTTTCACCTTTAGTGACCCTTTCTTGTAGCAACTTCTTCAATTCTTCCATGTCTGTCTTCAAATCTATCTTCAAATCTGCCATGTATCTCTTCAAATCTGTCTTTGAATCATCCATCTTAGCTTCCATGCCCTCTATCTTATATTCCACACCATTTATCTTAAATTCCATACCACTTATCTTAGCTTCTGTTAGCTTTTGTGAGCGTAACATTTGTTGCACTTGTTCTTGTAATTTTGATATATCATGTAGCATTTCTTCCTCTTCTTCATGAGTCATGCTAGAGCTTTAAGGTTCCCTACCAGGTGTTTTCATTATCTTTCCTCGGGGCATCATTTACCGATAATAATGCTTTACTATGCCCTTTGAATTCCGTTAAACCAAGCTTACACAAAAATTTAAAAAAAAACTACACCTTTTTTCACTTTATAGGAGCTTGATATTGAGTCTGATGTATCTCTGTAATTTCGGATCATCCAGTTCTGAAATTGCTACCTGTAGTAGCCTTCTATGTCCTCTTTCCAATGCCACAAGTCTAAGCGAAATTGGATTCTCCAAGGAAGAGTTATGTGAAATCTCCCACAGTGACTTGCTTTTAGACTGGTTCAGTAGAGCGAACTTGTACGACGTACCACGAGTCACAGTTTTAACATTTGAATCTGAAACACACACACAAGAAACTATGGTCCATCCTATTTCTTTACCTTCTTACGAAATTTCAATCCGATCCCCAGAGAGAAAGTTATGATGATTTTCCCCAGGTCACCTGTTTTGAATGTAATTCAGGAGTCTGCAAAAAGGCCAACTTCCTCAGATCATATCTCTGTAAATATCTCGCGAAAAGCTCTGACATTCGGAACCAAGGTTTAGCGTGATTTCTTCTCAAATGGGGTTTTTTGCGACTTCTGAAACGTCATAGAAAAAAAGTTATAGTGAAAATTCCACGATGACCTATTTGGAGCAGCGAAAGCCTAGAATCCAAAGCTCTGATACCAAATGTTATGAAACCAGCTCAAGAATATATAGAAAAGATAGATCAATGCCTTAGAATTTAGCCTCTTCGAGGGGGCAACCTCCTTTACATTACATAAATAAACAATTCTTGGATGATACAAATGACAAAACCTCCTTTCTATATATAGGAGCCTAAGGAGTCACAATATAATCCAGTCGACCTAACAATAATAATATAAAGCCACAAAAATAACAATAGAGGGATTCTATGGGGCACAGAAATAACAATATGGGGGTAATAGGGGCACAACAATATAAATAAGGGGTATAACTACAATAGTAATGGGGTAATCACTAGTATTATAGGGACCCAACAATATCCATGGTTAAAAATATTGTTATATTGTAAGCTTATTGTAATTATTAAAGTTTTTATATGCTTATTAATTAAATTTAAATATCGCTACAGAACCATTATTTTAATTTATAAGGTAAAATTGATCTTAACTTACAATAAATTGACTTTCATTATTTTTATTACTTCTAACTTTTTACAGACACTACATATCTCAATTTTGGGATCTTTATTACTTTAAGTTTTTATTATTACTTAATTAAGACGACCTGTAAATGTTTACAAATCCTTAAAGTTTTATAAATTAAACGTTATTTAGAAAAAATTACTTTCTTACATTACACTTAGAGATCTACCCTATACTAAGTTTTTACTTTCTTACATTACACCTATAGATATACCCTTTAGAGCGCCTCTGGGCACAATAGAGGAAATACTCCCTACCTTATCCTCTTGATTGAAGCCAACCTTTCCTTAAACGAAATAATGGTTGTGAATAGGTATCTTATGTTTAAGAAGAATTCATGGAACATGGAAGGCAAGAGATTTCCCTAAATTCCTCCTAACTCTAGCCAAAATGCCAACACTTGACTCAAGGGATGATGCGATAAGGATGCTTAGGCTTATCTCGCCCATTAGGATATAGACGAGTAGATCATCTTGTAGAATAAGGATTATATTAGAAATATTATTACTCGCAAATTAAGGGAGAGCTTCTAGATAAATATAGGGTAAGAGTTTTATAGCCATATTTTCTGCTCCACAACAATGATAGATACCGTAGTTTAACTTCTTAGCTAGGATGTATCAGATTTCACCATTTTTTTTCCCATATGAGTTTTATAAGGAAGTTACTACATGTCATAGCGTTGAAATTACATAATTGAGTAATTTCTCATAATTATTTTGTCATATTTTCATAATTATGAAATTAAATTATTTCATAATTGAGAAAATACTCATAAGTAAGAAGAAGGTTCTTAGAGAGTTGGGAAAAGCTCATAAATAAGCATGAAACTTGTGCATGTCTTATAATTGTTTGGTGTACATCCATGATTTGTATCCATTCAATTCACATGCCATCAAACCTAACTTCTCTTGGCACTCAGTCTCTGGATACATCCTCCCATATTTACGACTGGCATATAGAATTAGATTGTATTAGGGTGGAAAGGAGGAGGAGAAGGTAATGAAGGAACCTTATGTTGCAGAAATACTATTAGACTAGGCCTCCATTTCCTTCATGAATGAGCCCAATTTATGACTTAGTCAAGGGAGAATAAGTAACATGGGATTGAAGTGGGAGTCAACACTGGAAGGTATACTTATGTATTTTATTGTTTTTTCTATATGAATAGGATTTTGGTTCCCCCTCCTACATTTCTAACGTTTATGAGATCATGTTGATTTTTGATATGCTTACATCTATTTTGTAAACTAACTTTCCTTCTTAGAAAGGAAAAACATATTTCCTTTGTTTAGTTGTGCATGTGTGCATGTGTTGAGAGCAACGATTTGTAGAAGGATCTCTAGCTACAAGGAAGGATTTCGGATACCAAATTAGGTCTATTATCTTCGTCAACATGCATGGATATTAAGGTATTCCCCTTCCCCAATCGTTTCCATTCCATGGAAAGGATTATTTTTTATTAGATATAGGATCCACTTATATTCATACTTCCCACTATCTAGTAGATCCTAAGGTGGCATCTATGGGAAAAGTCCCTTTATTTGGAGAAAAAATAAATAAATAAATTGTAGTGTGAACATCGCTCAGGAGAAATTGATACTTTTTTTTATCCTTTTATTTTCTATATCCCTTGCTTTTGTTTATATTTGAGTTATTTTCTATTGATTTTTATCTCTTCTACATTACTTTTGAGATATATATTCCCATGATATTTTATATATAAGTTTATTTTAGAAATAATTAAGAAAGAAAAATGAAGAGAAAAAAATAGGTTGTGGTTTTTAGGTCAAATTTTTAAAGTTTCTGTATAGAATTTCAATGAAAATACAACAGACCATCTTAGTTTCACTCCATACTCTTGAGTAAAAAACAACCATAAAGTAGATTTCCAATAAAATAAGTGTGGATTTTTTGTTTATAACAAACCAACAATGGCTTAGCAATATAGAGTGTTGAAATAGTTTTGGATAGGACATTCTTCACGTATATTAAATTGAAACTAGTTTTATTAGAGAGTGAAAATAGATCACCACATCAAACACTTTCTAGCAATATCCTCTCACACGAGAGTCAAACTTGAAATCACATTAGGAACTTGTCGTGTGACATCCCCACTCCCTTTCTACTATTTTTCACTAGATTGTGCGTGTTAATGGGAACCTTTTTGAGAGATGTATGACTGTATTTGAGCAATCTCCTAGGAGGTTTTGGGATTAGTTACCCTTCTTACATGTATGGTCCAAATCACACATTTCCTATCAGTCATTAGGTTGTGAGGTCGTAACCTTAGTGGCCTAACTCTTAGGGCTCTTACCTAGGTGACTATGCGTGGGAAGTCACCATAATAAGTAAGGAAGACATCAATCATCATATGAGTGCTCTTGGGGGTCGATGATCATCTTAATCGAGGTCACTTGTACAAATCATGGTTGCTAAAGGGAGGTAGTGGTAACTTCTTCTCCTTCCTTCATTAATCCAAGGTCCTTTGGGATGTCATCACCTCAAGAATATTGCCTTTCATGAGGTACCTTGGTGGGTAGTTTGCTTGTTGCATCTCTCAAATATTTTTATAGTGTGTGATTTTTGGCCCTAGTTTTGATGGCCATAGGAGTGCCTAAATTAATGAATTAATCCAACTTGTATTTTCACCATGGCTAACAAAATTATCCATTGATATTGATGATTAAGAAAACTTTGTCCCAAAGAAGAGGGTCCACCAGCATAGAGATGTAAGATATCTCCATCATAAGAGATCTTATATAAAAATGGACTTTGGAGGGTGATATTTGGGTAAGATTGGGGATGCTGGTTCATCCTTGAAGTAGTAGATGAAAATCCACCACAAAACATGAACCTACTTTTCATTAATTCTCTTAACCCCATACTGGTACAAGTGGGTGCCTGTTCGATTTAAAATTCTCCCTTGTTCTCTCATCAAATGGATTTCTATAGTGGGGCTTCTGCCATAAGAGAGATGTCTACTCCTCTTTCAACAATCCATATTTCCTCACTTTGGGCCATACCACTAGTTACTTCTACAACCTTCAGTAGTTTCTCAAGCCTATGTGTATCCTTCACTCCTACTAGATTTGTGTTGTCATAGGGAGAAGCTAAGGCCCACTTACGAGATATATGTGGTTAGTACCTAGTTTGTCTGTCTAAACCAGGAAAAATTTCTTCACAAAATATTTTAAAGGGGCATACACCTGTTCTTAGTCATTGTAGGGGCAATAATATTTTTAGAGGGAGATGGAATCCTTGGGTAAGTCATGTGTTAGGAGGAATTCCATTCTTTTGAGGTTTAAATGCCTTTGGAGGGGTAAATTTACGCTGGGGAAATGTATCCTCTAGTATTAATATGTCCACGAGTCTTACTACTTATGGTGGTGATTTCATACCAAGAAGTGATCCTTGTAGGTCCAAGTCTAATCCCATTAGCAACATTATTTTAGAATTTCCTTTTTTAGCAGGGGGAATCTCCTTTGGGAAAATAATATTTTCATTATGAAAGCTAGTCTAAGGGTATAATAATCCCTTTGGTCACAATCCTTTTCCTAGAACCTATGTTATGGGTCAATCTGGGGGTCCATCTTTACCTTTTATAGAGTCACTTGATTTATTGGATCTAGATAAACTAGCAAATGCATCCCTATGCCATGAACATTACTGAACTCCGAAACATAAATTTGATTCAAAGTTCAGAGAGAACTCAACCCCCCATATCACCATGTTCCATCTATGGTGTTTTTAAATCACTTTGGTGGATGATAGTATCAATTGGGGATTGTTCCAATGAACCCTAACTAGGGGTGATTCCAAACGGTATATTGAACTTGAAAAAACATCCTATCAGGATTATTCTTCCTTGGAACAAATGTTCTTGAACCATATTAATTTACCTTTGTAGTAAGGGATTGGAAATCATCTCTATTTACTTTCAACTACAACACATATTTCCACATCTATGACCATATTTATGAGTGGAGAAAAGATAATTTATAATTGAGGACTGAGTGTCCTCAGTAATTGCTGAACGATTGGTTTACCCAATCCTTGTTATCCTTGGTTACAACTTGGATGTCACCATGGCCAAGGAGGCTAGAAAGGAGCATGCCATATTATTTCCTAACATCTTGATTTGATTTAACCATAGTTAGGAACTTTTTTTAACATTATTCCTAATGTTCCTTGATCGTTAACCAATTCACAAAGACCTAAACTCAAACCACATTATGATGGTGTGAGTGGTTCCATATCTATTGATGTTGTGAGCTAGTTGGATTTGTAATTGTGGGGAATGATCATTACATTGGAAGCCCCTACAAATGTTCCTACTTCTCAAAAAGTAGTGTCTCTTGAGAAAAACATTGAATTCATACGATCTAGCAACCCAGTGGTAACGAGAAGAAAAATAACGAAAAGAAAACTTTTAAATATCATTAGGACACATAATAAACCCAAGCAAAAAAAGGTAAGGGAATGAGTGAATGATGACATAAATTCAAGTTGCCTTGAAAATAAATCACCTTACTCATTTTAACACTTGACCCAACGTTTACCCACTTTTATAATCCCTCTAGGGTAAACATGAGTTGAGAGTTATTGTGACATGACCCAACATCCAAGTTATGGTTATGGAAGTGGGGTCTATTATCTGGAAAACTTACTGAAATCTTACAGGGACACCTGACCACCCAAATGTTAGACAACATCCACTCATGCTCTTACCCACAACTGGAGCTAGCTTTTCACCCAACCTAGCACCCCATAAGCACACGTGCCAAGATGTGCATGTGACCAGAAGGTTCCAATCACACACACATGCCTTCATCCATGGGATTACAACAAATATTTCTTAGTTAAGAGACCACGAATACAAAATCAGTGCCATATTTTGAGGGCTAGCCTTTAGGCCACTTCCCAAAACTCTCTAAAATCAAGTCTAAGATAATCGCAAGTATGCATAATTTATACTTAGGCTCAAATATTGCCCAAACCTGTTAGTCACACGATAAAAGTTTAGATAAATATATCGTAAACACGGTAGATATAGGTTATGAATGCACATATGTACATTATTACCTTAGTTTCATCAAAGAATCATCAAGAAGGCTCACTTCCCTCCTAGACTAGCTGCGACAATACTAGTTCACTTATGAATTCATATAATGGTATAATAACTTATTGAATCATGAAAAAGATCCATAACAAGAGAACATCACTAAACTATGTCAATAAAAAGCATTCAACCTAAATGAAACCATGACAAACCAATCTTAAAATGAACAAAATAACTAATACATGTGCTCATTAATCTGAATAAGAAATAATACATAATAGCATATGCATAAAGTCAACCAAGTCAAGGACTTTCTTGTACCACCTGACCATAGATGGAGTTGAACTAAATCTTTGGTTCACCCAATCAACCCTGTGGAATATCCCAAGCATGAATGTGGGATCACCTGTGATAAACTAAAGCATAACTAACCATGGCTTCTAAAGGTTAAAACACCTCAACCCTCCACCATAGTGATTTCAGCTAAGCAGGTCCAAAAATCACCAAAAATAAAATGAACTTGGATGCCTCTGAATTATTCACCATACCTAGAGGAATCCTATGTCTACTCATTCGTCATGATTTTTAGGAGAATTCTAGTCTCCACCCTTGACCCTTGGGAATTTTCCTGAGAAAAATCGCCAAGATCCAAAATCTGTCGGGTATCCAAATCTTAACCAAAATTAGGAAACCACTACATAATGGCTATCTAGGAAATGACAAGGAAAGGCTGAAAACACTACTAATATAGGAAAATCCTATGCCAATGACAACAAGGTAACTAAATAACTAAATCCATATACCATGCATTCAAATCTCAGCAACGAAATCACAAATGAAACCTATTACTTGCAATGCTCTCCTTTCATAGGTACCTTTTGAACCTTCTTCTTCGCTACCGTGATTTCCTTTTCTTCATTGCTTATTTTTTTCCAAGTGCTCTCTCTCTCCAAGTCCAAGTGATAATTCTTCAATGTCCAAGTGAATGCTATAATTCTCCTAGTGTAGCCAAGAAGTGATCAAGAGTAAGTAAGAGTGACTAAGGGAGACATAGAATGTTATCATTCTCCCTTTGTTTCTTTTTCCTTTATTTTCCTCCATTTTTCATTACATTCATAATCTTGTCATTTCACCTTCCTTTTCTCTTATTTTCCTTTATCTCTTATATTAAATTCCCAATTATTGCCTTTTTCCTTTCCCAGTTCCAATGCTAATTTCCACATCCAATAATAAATGACAAGTGATGCCCACTATAATGTTTTTTTCCTCGATTTAGCTTGGCATATGTGTTCCATGACTATGGTTTAATTTATTTACTTGGAAAATAAACCTAGGGATGTTACACTCATGAGTGCCCAAAAAAGGATGAGATTCACTGATTTCTCACACAACCTACTACTAGGAAGAATCCTACTATCTTGACACATTCATTCCCCACACAACCATAATAAGAAATGGTCACAATTCCTCCTCCTCCTCTACTTAGTGGGATGGAAATCACTTTTATGGAATCCCATTGCATATCCTTATGTGCAATGAGCAAGTGAACTTGTTTACGAGAGAAAAAAATTGGGATACTCGAAAGTATTGTTTTTCATCGAAGGACTTGATCTTACCCACTTCATCTAATGGCCCTCTCATACTAAATAAGCCTTCAGAGCATGTTTTTCATCCACCTAAGGGGGTTATCCACAAGTGTACACAAAACTCCAATGCTAGTGCAGCCTAGCACTATAGTAATGTCAAGGGTTTACACCAAGCACTTTGTGCCATGTCTACTTTGCAGGTTTTGCAGAGTTGTATTGCACAATGTAGAGCCTTGTTGACAACCATTGGAAGGGTTGATACTTTAGAGTTAAATTTGATCATGTTTGACATTGATGTAATTTGATAGAGGTTATCCAATTAGGATTTTTTAAAAATCTCGTTGGATATTTATACTAAGATTGTTCACACACTCTTGTCGATGAAGGCTCTTCCACTTATATCATGGAATTATCATGCTAGAAATATCTTGGTTTTCTAGCAATCACTCAGTCAAATACTACCCTTCATCCCTTTGGTGGCCACACCTTCTTACCTTAAGTGATCCTCCTGGAATTTACCGATGAGTTAGGGAATTTTTATTTTCCATTGATGGAAGAGTTGTTGACAACTCGTTTAACTATAATTTTGTCCATCAATGTAGTTGGTTCTATATTATGACTATTATTGTGTCATTTGTATTTCATGTTATTAACTTTCACCATGAAGGAAAGATTGTTACTATTAATAAACTCAAATACTATATGCGGAGAACCATATTAGCTATCATGGGAACCACAATGCCATTTGTTGGGTATATCTGTTCAACCTATGAGAATGCCAATGTGGGATTCTTTAAGAGCTCATTACTAATTGTTTTTCTCCCTATGCCACCACATGATATTCCATCTACTACTCTTGCTCCCATGCGTATGATCTCTTCCATCACTAATGGATCCCATCGATCACTTGAGCATTTGTTGTTTCTCTCTCCTTTCGACATATATTTGTATGGTCAGAACATGCCTTTAAATTTGGTTGAGATGATTGATCATAGGATCCATTTGAAAACTAATCATTCTAAGTCAGATCAAAAATACGATAGAGAACTTTATGACAATGCTCTTTCCATATGGGCTATCGACCATCCATTTTCTCATGACTTCTTTAATTATGATCTTCCTACTAATGAGGGAATTATGGAAGAACGTCTATTACTGATCATCCTCAGGAATAACTTCCTCATTCTTATTGTTCCTTCATTGGCTAAAAAAATTTCATGAGTTACCTAAGATCATGTAGCTTCCTCTCACTCTGCTAAGTGGTTCTCGTCCCCCATGATGTTACAAGGGGTTTTATTAGAGGGAGGTTTGGATAACATGTCAAAAACTATATCGAGAAACATTGCTAAGAAACAAAGTCATGTGTAAAACATTATGATTGATAGATATTGCACTCCTTAATAAATTTAACTTCACACTTCACTTTCCAAACAATTCTATTATGCCTTTGATTGGTATTATGAATAAATTCCTAGAATTATGATCACACCAAGTGAGTTAAATAAATGTTCATGCTACTGAACCATCACAAAGTCATTTTATTAATGTAGAGGTACAAAAACAGTTAGATGTATAACATAACTCAAATTCCCATAATTTTTTCTTGTTCATTTCAACATTACTATACTTCTATCTCCATCAAATATTACCTTCTTTTGTTTCTCATATGCATATTTACTATATACTATGTTATCATAATAGTTCCATATTTTGTTGTCATTTTATAAGAGATCAACACTATGTGTGACGATTTCCTAGCTAGTTGTTTCAGGTTGGATTACTCCTCGTTATTATTTGGATTCTTATTACCTTTCTTTGAAAAGTTTTGCACATGAAATTACTTTTATTACATGTATTATATCCATCACATAATCCATTTTGAATACATTGTATGTTCCAATCCATGTTATCCAAGTTACTCCAAGTTATCCAAGTTACCAAAGCATAATACATTGTATGTTCCAATCCACCAAGTTACCAGAGCATGGGTTTCCTTTAATTGACTGTATTCACAGTTTTTGTTGCAAGATTCATCCATGCTTCATCCATGCAACATTTGCATCCATTTATTTTTCCTAAGCATGGGTTTCATTTAATTGACTATTCAATTTTTTTGTTGCGAGATTCATCCATGCAACATTTGCATCAATTTATTTTTCCTATATTTTGACCTTGGTTCCTCCTATCTATATTATATAAAATAACAAAGACTATTCCTTACAATATCACACCCTTAATCAAAATTCGTTCGAGGTATTAATCCTTCACATACATTAATACATTGGAATTCTAGTTATATACATATATATCCCAAGCCATTGGGTATTAATCATCACATATGTTAATTCGTTGAAACTATAGTTATGTATTTATATCCCATGCCTATTTGGTTCGCTCAGATATGTGGAATATTAATTTAATGGGAACTTCATTTCGTGGTCATATTTGGTACTGTCGATGCTTGCCACGTTTAACACTCCATCTGATTTTCTCATGGCTTATGGGAGGACATGCACTATGAACGACTCCGATTAACTAATCTAAATCAAATTGTTAGCGTTTGCTAGGATTCATCAAAACCCTTATCTCCAAAATTGAAAACTCATTTCGTTCTTTCACCGTGGCCAACTGTCTCTCTACATCTTCACAAGGTGTCTGGGCTCCCTTAAGCCAAACAATGCGATTCCTCTGAAGGGTCTGCTATTAAATGGTTTATCGAGGGAGATTTTTTTAATCGCTTTTGGTGTAAAGGTATTATAATCCTTTTTGCCTCTATTTTGATAGTCGAGTTATACATAGGTAATCTTTTGCAATTTTGCTGACATTTCATTCAAAATTGTTGTTCTTCTCAGGCCTTTGTGAATTTTTTTTAAATCGCAGGTAATTATGGAACATCTGGAGCACTATGTTTACATTGCGAACGTTTATAGTTTGGTATTATTTCCTCATGAAGAAGATTTGTTACAAGAAATTATTACATTTCCCTGAAATTTCCATAGAAAGTTCGTTAACCATTCCACTTGTTTGACAAACGCTAACTTGATCTTGTTCTTGGTTACAAAGGGAATCAACAATGTCGGGGTTTATTCTAGGCTTTAAATGTCATGTAGCTAGGGTACAAGGTAAATAAGATACAAGTTGTCCCTTTTAGTGGGTTTGAGGAGAAATATTTTTAAGCTCTTTCATAGTTTTAATTTATGGATTCAGTCCCTTGTGAAGTGAAATTTGGGACAGTATATGTTAATTTGTCACGACATTTATTTTATTTCTTATGCGTAGGAGGTAATGACCATATGGATTTTATTTACGTGCTGAGGGTTTCGAACCCCATGACATTAAGGATTTCTGATGTCTTCTCCCATTCATTATATCATTATGGTCATGGGAAGGCTAGTTATTTCATTATGAAGTTAAATTTTTGCTCACTTTTAACCCGTAACAATCCACTTATTAACTTATACGTTACTATTGGCAACATGTTATTTTGAAGAGGAGGGGTCCTACTCTTCTCAGGGATAATGTGACTAAGACAAACCTTAATTTTTGTTTCAATACTATATATATTACATTCAATACTTCCTATTCACTATGCAAAATTTTGAATTCTCTTCTAATGTATTTGTTGGCATGTGGATGCAACATGTTCAATAACGAGTAAAATTTATTTATAATTTTCTTCTCCTTCCTTACATCTAGTTATTAAATTTTCTAAAGGTTTTAACCCTAGCTTGTGAATTCTTATTTGTAGGTAAGGCTTATGGTGTTTCAAGAAAGGAATAGGTGTTTTCCTTAAGTTAAATGTTTTCATGTTTTTTTCAACACTTTGACTCTTTTAATTTCCTACAGTTTCACCTTTTATTACACTTACCTATTGTGTGTGGTGTTCAACACATAATCTATGGGAGTCAGAACCCCTTACATGATTTCTTAAATTTCCTTTTTTTCCTTTTCCATCCATACT
The DNA here is from genome assembly GCA_031772625.1 of Pinus tabuliformis. Lineage (NCBI taxonomy): Eukaryota > Viridiplantae > Streptophyta > Pinopsida > Pinales > Pinaceae > Pinus > Pinus tabuliformis. The sequence goes on along the minus strand of CM062819.1, from coordinate 1,659,513,456 downwards.
AGTGTTAGATACACCGTTAATGAGTATATTGGCCTAGAGAATTAATTGTAATAATTATTTTTGTTTGGACTTATATACCACTATTATCTATCATACTTGTGGCTTTGTTGTTCTTTGATATAGATGAGAGTCTTTATATGATTTATATGTGAGTCTCGTGTGTACATTTTATTTTAATGTTAAATAAACATGGTTCTGTATAATTTAATCATATGCATAATGGTTGTTTTTTTGATTATGTGTATTTTGTATTATAATTATTTTTGGTCTATATCGACTTTGATAATAATATTATTTTACTATGTCGTTACCATAATATATACTCTTCCTTAGTTTCCTATCCCATTGTACAGTGAAGGAATTCTCCAAGATTTCATGAATTTATTTATTTTAACTATTTAGCTCTATACATAATTAAGTAATCTTCCGTGCATTAGTACAAGGTAGATGAACTTCAATTTCTTTCTTATGCGCTATCATTTCCATGTTCCTTTTTAGTTATACAAAATGTAAAATGAATAGGAATTGTCCTTCTTATAATCAATTAAATAGTTTAAAAGAAAATATATTTATGTTTATAAGTACCGGTATATAATCAATTATATAGTTTAAAAGAATATATATTTATGTTTATAAATACCGGTATAAAATAATTCATTGCACTCTATAATTTTTTAAGCTAGAATTCCAAACAGAATTAGATATTTAATTAATAGAATTAACACGAAAATTCCATGTATCCTTACTAGAAGGATATAAACCTCTTTCATTAAAACATATTTATCTCATATCTTAAATTAAATATGACATAATTTAAATCAACTATCAATTTCTACCTAACTACATTTATTTCTTTCTATAGCATAATTTGAAGATAAGAAATATTATGATAAAAATTCAAAATATACAATTCCAAAATTAGATGGCCTCAATTATACCAAAACCTCCATTAACATCTAGGAGGGATATATTTTATGACATCTATCTTATGTGTATGTATTAACTAACTACCATTTCCATATCTAAGATTTTACTTAAATAATTTTATCCTTTATGCTTGCACAAAGAGATTAAGAACATATAACATTAACATATATAATTATATTAGATAAGCACGCAAATTAATCTATTTCGTAGTTGTCGAGTTCTTTTTTTTCTGTGACTGCTTTAGGTTCCAATATGATTTTTCCTTCCTCGTTATGTTCTAGCAATATTATTTTAACTAGTAGCTTGTCATCTATAACCTCTTTAAGCATGAAACATGGAAAATGGGTGCACTTGGGAAGATGCAAGAAGCTCCAATTTGTATGCCATAGTACCAATATTTTGAAACACCTTATAAGGACTATAATACTTTGGTGATAATTTATTATCCTTCTTAGCTTGCTTGATGGACTCTTGTTTATATGGTTTTAGTCGTAAAAATACCCAATCACCTATAAGAAAACGTTTTTCATTTTGATGTTCATTTTCCTCTTGTTTCATTCTATTCTATGCCAAAGTGAGGTTATGATTTAAGAGTTGGAGAACTTGTTGTTGATGCTTGATGTGACCTTACACTACTTGAACCTTATAATTTTCTCCTAAATATGATGTGATGGACTGTGGATGATATCCTGAATGAAGATCCAATTTGGTGAAGTAAATTGCTCCATGTAATTCATCCAATAATTCATCGATGATGTGAATGGGAAATTTATCATTAATAGTGAGCCTGTTGAGATAGATATAGTACAAACACATGCACCATGATCCATCCTTGTTTTATACCAATACTAATGGACCAGAGAAAGAACTTTGACTAGGTTTAATTATACGAGCCTCTAACATTTGTACAACCATATGTTAAATTTTAATCTTTTGGGTATAGGGATATCTATAAGGACTCAGGTTTGGAGCAATAATTCCTGGAACCAAATGAATGACATCATCATGATCACAAATAGGTGGGAGGCCTTTGGGAGTCTTAAATACCTTGGAATGTGTTTATGGTGCTGGACCCACGAACATGTAAGGGGATCTCCCTTGTAAGAAGTCCCAATCAGTCCTCGGACCATTTAGTGTAGGCGTCCTAGTAGTGGGTCGTATGGTAATGCCTTAACCGCGATGTTGCATAGAGGCAAGAAATATAACTCTGCCAGTAGCAAGGGTCTGATCGCTACAATGAGTTAAGGAAGGTGTATGAGAGGTTCTAACACAGGTGAGTTGAGACGAGAGTGAAGTTGAGTTCCAAGTTGAAAGGGATCAGTCCCAACTCAGCTAGGAACACACAACACATAGGACATATGCAGCCTCCATTGGAGCAGTCGACACGGATGATACAGTCACAACATACAAGGTAAGATAACACGTACAGGACTCATGGATTAGTCCAAACAAGTGTAATGGTTGTTACAACAAGGCTCATGTGAAAGGTTTGTATGATGTTCTGCAGAGAATTCGACATAGACGGGACAACATTAACAACATATACAACACATTTCCATTAACAGATTATGCGTTACAACAAATGAATCAGTTCAAATGTAGAACATAGGTTAAAGAACAATACATTACAAGCATTAAACATCAGTCTTACAACAATTAAAATACATGTGTAAAAATGTGTTGGCTCTTATTATATAAAGAAGTGTAAGTTCCAATCATACAATACATCCATGTAAACCCATTATCCCCAACAGTGGAATGTTACAACCAAATTTGCCTACTCCTTCAAAGAGATGAAGTAGCTCAATGCAGTGGAGAAGCTACGACACATTGCAATACTATCCAAGATCTTTCCAAGATAGTCTTATCAGAAGCTTGGCTGACCAAAAGCCTATACAATGAGTTATGAGGGACTATTTATAGAAAAGGGTGCGACAACCCTTGACATTCCCCTTTGTGACAATTCAACTACCCTCCTCACTCTTCACCTACTCTATGATTGTTACTACCAACTATTGACACCTGTGTTACACTTGACATGACTCAACATTACAATGCAAATTTACTTATGTGAGACAACATAGCTTGAGAAAGCCTTGCAAGACATCACTGACACTTGGTCCACTGTGATGAGACCAAATCTTTGACATGATTGTGATGGTTAAGGTGGTAATCTGATGCCAAGCTTGGTCATTTGTGCTTGTGTATATGCACCTCATGGTGACATATTGCTGAAGCAAACACTTGCCTCCATTGGTACCAGTGCATTGGTTCGGCCCCTTCATCCAACTCATATTCTAACTTGTGCGACTGAACTGGAAACACACCGATGCATAATGTCCATGCTGATATTCAAGTGGTTGATAGTGATCATTCACATCAACTCACTAAAGTACCTGTTCAGATCTAGCTTGACTTGCTTCTTGTCTTCACCTTGCTGAGTGTGTTGAACGGGTTAGATTGCATGCTTGCACACAATGACATGCATGCTGCTAAATCCCTTGCTTGGATCAACAACATTGCTCACCATGTCTACTCAGTTTGAGCTGCTAGGATGGATATTTAACTTGTATGGGCATAATTTTCATCTGTGAGTGAACGTTTCACCCATTTTTGTTCTTGTTCCTATTGCAACTCATTCATCTATCTCTGCAGCTTCATGTTCTTCCTGAGCTACTGCTTTAGCACATGCAACTCTTTCTCTATTCCATTCTTTGTCTTTGCACGATCTTCATGTCGCGCCGTCACCTCATAGCCTGAGTCTCCAAAGTTGCTTTCATTATCAGTGGATCTGCTTGATCTTACAACTTTGTTCTGCCTCTGTGTTGTCAACAACCTTCCTCTTGCATTCATTGCATCTACTGCATTCACTGCATTCGTTGCGTTCGGTATGCTGCATTTAGCTAGTGTTCATGATCCTACTTGCTGTGATATCTTGATGTTCTTGTCTACGAACAACTTGACATCTTGGTGGGTAGGAAAGATCATAGACATTTGATCGACTACATCTCTAGGTGTGTGTTATAGACATTTTTGTGCCTAACAGTATGGGGCATGAAATGTCGATAATCTGAGGGATCCAAAGTCCCTAAACATGTTGTTCTTACCCTTAGAGGAACAAGGTCTGCAAACCACAGCACTGAAAATCAGTTCTCCACCTAAAAACACTCAAAAACAGGCTATTTCTGGATCATGTCAGCTGCTCCACTGAGCATCTGCGCTGAATGTCAACTGCTCCTCCTTGTACCTGCGCTGAAGGTCAAAATCAATAAAGTCTACCTGCGCTGGGCGAGATTGGCCAAGTGGCACAGTCATTCTGCAAGGTGTCAACTGCCCAGGAAGCTTCCAAACTGACACTTGGTTCAAGGAATTCGCCCTATGATGAGTAAGAAGGTCTTGATCTCCAAGTGGGAGCAAGATTCTCCAAGTGGACTCAAGAACTGAAGATTAACTAAAGTGGGAGAGGACACTAGTCAGCTTTATGCCAGCCTCAAGCTGACTCATCCTTTCTCCAAATCTCCTATATATAGAGCTCTCTCATGAGGTCTAGGGAGGCTGGAATTTTGTGCAAGTAAGGAAGTGATGTTGGTTTGTGTATAGAGCTATTGGGTGTTTTGTTTGAAGGAGGTGAAGATGAGATTTCTTTCAGCTGGGAGGTGTTGCTAGATTGGGCCCATTGTGGTTGTAACTCTCTCAGAACTTTACTTCTATTATCAATAAAGTATTTGAGGTTCTTCTATATGCATGTGTCTTTATGATGAATGGATGCTTGTATATTTGATTTATGCTAATCCTATAATCGATTATGGATGTATGCTTCTTGTAGTTTCCTTTTCTTGTGCTTTTACAGGATCTGTGTGTAGCTGGGTCGGTGAAAGGGCAAGGAGCTAGGAGCAAGCGGCAAGGAGTGAATACTGGATCGATTATTAGCGCAAGATAACGGTTAGTAGATCATCCTTTTGTTCCCTCTCTCATCTCATAAAGAAGAAACTTTGAATAACTTTGCATTCAGTTGTTGCTGAAGTACTATCACCTTTAGAGTGGGATAGAGGCATTCTACATTAGATACTTTTCCCCCCAACAAATTGGCGACTCCGCTGGGGATCGTATCTTGTTGGTTTGTTGTAATTCTTGCTATTCTTTTCATAAACAAAGGGAGTACCGAATCGAACTGTGTTTGAGTCCATCAAACACAAAGTAGAGGGAAGCTACTCTAGCTCAGTTTCTGGGCAAGTTTATGATTTGAAGAGCTGATCCACAAGGAGTCTAATAAGCTCTTAGTGATAGCTTTTCATCCTCCTTTACATCCCTTAGTGTGTCTTGACTGATAGCTTCTGATTTGAGCAAAAACTGTGAATTTTTGAGCAATCTGTGACCCGGAAACCAAGACGGACGAAAGTCTCGTTCTTCATTGCAGGCTGTACAAAGGCAGTCTGCATTTCAGCGCAGTTCGCGAAGGGGCTACCTGCGCTGAAGGTCAAACAGGCAGTGTTACACCTGTGCTAGACCAGTCTTGGCTTGAGCTACTGGGATTTCTTGCTGTGTCTTGCCTTGTTTTAACTCTTGTTTTTGCTGTTTGTTACCAGTCAGTGGGCCTATCTGAAACCATCTTCCTTTGTCATTATTCCGCCTCAGTTGTATAAAGAAACTGTATTTGTTCTTTTGTATTTCTTGTGTCATTTACAGTTTCCCATAACGAAAGTGAACCAGTCTTGCATTGACCTCTTAGATCTAGACCTGTGATTAAGTGTCGTTCTGATCTTAAGAGTTAGTTTATTTGTTGTTCATAGCTTATTGAGTTTGTCGCTTTCGTTCTATGGTTTGAATTGATATATTTCTAAGTGTCGAAACAAGTGAATCGTAAGGTATCTTTTGATTTTGGACAAACTTGTTTGCTTTCGCTTGAAATTGAATTCGAAATTATACAACAACTTTCTTTTTGTATTTCATCAAACATTAAGGAAGAGAAAAGAAATACTTGCATCTTTGCATTTTGCATTAAGTTTGTATGTTGATTTAGGGAAAAAGTGCATTAGCGAGTGCTCTTTGATCTGTGTGAAAAGGATTTCATCTCTCTTTTCCCTCAGTAGTTAAGATTTTCATAAGTCAAAAAGATTTGAAAAGCTTGCTTCTCATCTTAGACTGCATTTAGGAATTTGTATCAATACATCTCGTGGTGAACCTTGAAAGGCAAACTTTAAAAAGATCAACTTAAAATATATTGAATGAACCTAACAACGCTTTGAAACATAACGCAAACATCTAGAGGTCTAAGCTAGAGATGTGTTCCGGCGTCGTTAAACATAGTGACTGTCGATCTCGACGAAGGTGGGTGATTCCTCCTGAGAGTCGGTGGCACTAATACGGACTTGTGCTCCCACGTACCGTCACGTATATATTGGGAGACCCCTATAGGATCAAAGCCTTTATCCATAGGAAACCGTGTCGGCCGCCCTACTGATCGCAATGCAGTGAACACAGCATTCACGAATATCGACCACTCGTACCGTAAAACGTATTCTGTGGTTTTGCGAAAGGTTTGGCACACCCTCTGCCTAGATCTCTAGAGTAGTTTCTTTTGGCCTTTTTCAAACTCTATAACTAAAAAAGTCCAGCCGAGCATTTGTCACTTCGGGCTCGTTAATACATCGAAGGAGACTAGAGTCATCTTTAGCTTTTTCTCGACTCTTAAAAAGTGAAAAAGCAAGTTGTGTCTAAAAGCGTCTAATAAAATTCATTCAATTCAGAAACACAAATTTCCCCTTTTAATATTTTGGTTGATCGAGTTATCCGCAATCGTGGAAGAAAGTCAATTGAAAATCCGTCGTTCGCGGAGGCTTGCGAGTCAACCGTCTTTGTCCCCGGAATCGAAAACAGTACGGGCAAAGCGAACTCGTTTAACCGGGTTAAAATCTCCTTTGAAAGTTAGAACAAGTGTTCCTACTACATCCGAGGTTCCGGTTACTCCTAACATTTCTGGAAACCCTGCCTCTATAGAAGAATTTCAACAGCCACAGAAGGACAGTAATACTGATCCTAGTCTGGGGGCAAACACTTGTGTAACTGAACCAGTTCCATCTGTAACCGGTCCAGAGAGTTTTGCTCCTCAAACAACTGTCACTGTCGAAGCAACCACTTCATCGGCACCAGAAATATTTTACGGACCTGACGGTCTTCCTCTTCCACCGGGTTTGATTGCGATAGAGGAAATTGCAGAGGATCCGCAAGCAAGTACTCCAACTCATTTTGGAGTCGGGGTCACTCTATTTCCTTCATCATAAGTTAATCCACCATAAGTGGAAGTTCCTGTAGAATCGCAAGGCAATCTATTGGATAGACTTAAAATGTCTGAACAACCGTCATCATCTAGGACTGTGTCAAATGACACAGCGACAGCAGAAGCCCCTGCCGTCACTCCAACGATGTTTGTCGGCATACCAGTTGTCCCAACTAGCTCTCAACAGCTAGAAGGAGTCCACCAAGGGACTATGTCGACAGTATGGTCTGTTCCAGTTTGTTCATCCGGAGTAATACCCAGTAATTCTTATGTTGAAACTCGACAGATTGATCCTCATGGAGGTCAGTTTGGGCCATCTAGTCCTCAAGGACTAACAATCCCTCTGAGTTCCGGATTTCTACCATATGAGGGGCAGTATGCCCTTTCATTCCCTCCTCCGGGAGGATATCCATATGGCAGTTCTCAACAGTATTCAGGAATTGCATCAAGTAGTTGGGTACCTATGCTACCTCAACAACCAAGGATTGTATATTCTATGCAACAGTGTGTACCTGTGACGAATATCCCAACCACACCGGCTATTTTAACTGTGTCTCAAGTTCAAGCGATACCTGTTACATGTCAACCTCAGATTTCTCAGGTTGTAATGCAACAGTCACTTGACCATGGGTCACAACCACAATCGCCAACTGGTGGGGTGACACAGGTACAATTACCCCACACCTTGGTCCAATGGTTAGCATGGCGCAACAGAACATGGCGTCACAACCATGGCTTGTACAATACCAACAACCGCAGTTCCAGCAAGTATACCAAGGTTCTGAGCAGCAGATCTTTGCGAATAGTGGACAACTGTATATCCAAAACGGTCAAAACCAACCACTTTACAGTGGTCAAGTCCATCAACCATATCAATCATACCAGCATCAATTACATTATGCTGGTATGCAAAGACCCACTGCTCAAGTGATTCCATCGTACCCTGGTTACGCTTCGCCTAACCTGAATCAACAGTTACCATTCATGGCGACTTTAGAGTTACCTGATTTACATCGGTTAATGAACGATCCGATTGCTTATGCCCCTTGGTGGCCAGCGATTCCTCATAAACTTCCATCTGACATTCCTAAATTCAATGGAAATCCAGGTGAAGACCCGTCAAATCACGTGATGAGCTTTCATCTGTGGTGTTCATCGAACACCCTTAACGATGATTCGATAAGACTTCGCCTTTTCCAGAGGACATTGACAGGTCCAGCGGCTAAATGGTATATTGAATTTCCAAGAGCCTCTTTCGACAACTTTAGTTCCCTAGCCACGACTTTCTTAACCCACTTTCAATTACTGATAAGGTATGAAACGGGAATAGAAATATTAACCAACTTCAAACAGACAACTGCTACCCATATATCTGATCATATACATGAGTGGCGTCGTCGTCGTAGGATGGTGAAAACATATGTTCCCGATCAGCTATTAGCTGAATGGTTTATAAAGTCATTACTTCTGGCTATTACGGAAGAAGTGGCCAAGGGGGGAGTCGTGACGGAGGAGCAAGTTATTGCTCGTGCACAGTATTTGGACTTGGTGTATACCCAGTCCGGCACACTCTATGACAAAATACCTGACGCCCCTAGACCGGAATTTTCAATTCCTCCCCCTCCTAAATCAAATAGTGACTCTCATGCCGGTGATGGCGTGATTGGTACCGCAAACACGAAATCGATAAAGGCTTCTGCAAAGAAAGCCCGTAAGAATTCGGATCAAAATGCAAAAGCAGATATTCTTGCTTCGGAAGTAAATGCCGTATCGGAAGATAAGGGCAAAGAAACCAATCAACCAGGAAGCAAGAAGAAACAAAACAAAGGGAAGAAGAAGAAACATGGTGAGTCATCCCCTGGAAAAAATTCTTCAAACCCTCCTGGCAAAGGGAAACAAAATTATCCATGTCTAATATGTGATGATAAGGATCATAACACAAAGAATTGCCCATTCAAAGCTGAGTTAAAGAGGTTCTTTAAAAGTTCCCAAACATCAGCTGTGTTAACTGATCCATTTCGCAACCCAGGTCAAAATCTGGTTGATAGTGGAAATGCTTCCCCGTCACAAGTTCTTATGTTGTCGGTTTCAAAACAGCAGAATGATGCTTTGATTTCGACAAGGAACAAACATTATGGAAATCCTCAGGTGTCGAACGAAAAGGGTAAAGATCAACCGAGTAGCTCGACAACAACTTCGACAGAAGTTACACCCACCATCCCTGAATTAACAATAAAACTGCCAAAAGGTGTAGTACATAAGTCGATATTTAATCCTCGCGCCAGAGCGGCACAACATTATAATATAGTGGAAGATTTGGCCCAATCGCCATCCGCTATGTCGACCCTTGAAGTGCTGCAAAATTGTCCAACCCAAAGGCAGGCATTGCTATCAACAATTGGTGGAGTAGATCCTAAGGATTCAAATCTGGTATCCTTTGATCACAAGGGATATGATCCTCAGTTACCAGCTCAATTAGCTTTCCTTATTCAAGTGAAAGCCCTCAACAAAACTGTTCACAGAACGATAATTGATGAGGGGGCATTGACATGTATTATGTCGATGAGCTGCTGGAAAACTTTAGGATCTCCAACCTTGTCTCAATCTTCGACAACATTAAAAGCTTTCGACGGAAGGACTTATACCCCTTACGGTATCCTTAATAACTTAAAAGTTGAACTAGGAGGAAAGACAGTAGAAATTGATGTAGAAGTCATTGATGGAAATCTTGACTATAACATCCTACTGGGTAGACCATGGATTTATGCCATGGCGGCTGTCGTGTCGACTTATTTTAGGAAGATCGCATTCCCATTTGAAGGAGGGATTACGATCGTCGACCAACAGAATTTCCTCCCTAATGGTTCACAAGTTACAGGAAGCATTCCCATGATCCATGAGAGTAACCATTCAATTCAAGATATCGGAGTAGGATTATTGAAAGCCCCCACATTGATGGGAACTTTCGCGCTACCAGCTCCTATTTATATAGGAAATGTACCGTTTGTAGCAACCTGCAACATGATATCTTCCATGAAGGTCAACATGGATCATTCAATGGTTTTGCCCCCAAGCCCTTTAGAAATATTGTAGAAATCAATGTTTCAAGCATGGGAGGCGAGCCCAAGTCAACGCTCGTCAAGCGTTTGGGTAGATAGATCTAGAGAATATGGAACACCATTAGATCCTTGGTCGAAAGTACATGGGACTGACGAAGGAATCTTACAATCAATGATGATTGAGGAGGCACCATGGAATGATCACCACCATCGTTCCCTTCTTCCGGAATATGAAGAAGATACTCAAAGTGACCTTTATCACCCTTCAGTATTTGAATTCCTAACGAATACTGTAAATATGGTGGATTCCGAGCGAAACCTATCCAATATTGAGGAGACTATAGCCATAAATATCTCAACTAAAACAGATGTTGTAGAGAATATTTATGTCGGCAAAGGTTGTTCTCCTTCAGAACTGGAAATATATAACGCTCTTTTCCGCGAATTTAGAGATGTCTTTGCATGGTCATATGATGAAATGCCAGGCATCGACTCGAGTATTGTTGAACATGAAATTAAAATGTATCCTGATGTCAAACCAGTAAGGCAACGGCTTCGGCAGGTGCACCCGAAGAAAGCCGCTGCCATTAAGGCAGAAGTTGAAAAACTCCTCCATGCTGGATTCATCTACCCGGTTCCTCTAACCGATTGGGTATCGAATATTGTCCCTGTTATGAAAAAACAAGGGACGATAAGAGTGTGTGTTGATTATAGGGATGTAAACCAAGCTTGTCCGAAGGACAACTACCCTACACTCTTCATCGACCAGATAATTGATGAATGCACCGGATGTGAAATCTTTTCATTTATGGATGGATTTTCCGGGTATAATCAAATAAATATCCGCCCACAGGACCAGTCAAAGACTGCATTTATTTGTCCGTGGGGCACATTCGCTTATCGAAAATTACCCTTTGGTTTAAAGAACGCAGGGGCGACGTTTCAGAGGGCGATGAATTATGCCTTCCATGACATCAAGAACATTGTTCAACCTTATCTCGACGATCTTCCGGCTCATTCGCGAAAGCGGACTGATCATCCGCAGCATTTAAGAGCGATATTTCTACGTTGCCGACACTACAAAATAAGACTCAATCGACACAAATGTGTGTTTTGCGTCAGTTCTGGTCGTTTACTTGGCTTTGTAGTCTCTAAGGATGGGATTCGTCTCGACCCCTGTAAGGTTCAGGCAATCATTAATTTGCCTCCACCTTCAAATTTGCTTCAGATTCAGAAACTCCAAGGGAAAGCAAACTTTCTGAGGAAGTTCATTCCTAATTACGCAGAACTTGCTAAGGGTTATACTCGTCTTTTGAAAAAGGATGTACCTTTTGTCTGGGACCAAGTGGCGTAAGCTTCCTTTGACGCTCTGAAAGATTGTCTAGTAAAAGCATCATTAATGTACGCCCCAGACTATCAAAGAGATTTTAACCTGTATCTGGCTGTAGCGGATACGACCATTGCGATGGTTTTAGTTCAAGAAGTCGATGGAATTGAACATCCTATCTATTATTTAAGTAAAAACTTAAATGATACAGAAAGTAAATATTCTTATGTTGAAAAACTAGCGCTTGCAGCTGTTCAAGCGATTCAAAGGTTTCGACATTATGTCCTCTTTCGAAAAACTACCATCCTGTCAGATTGCAACCCCATGACTTATATACTGTCGCGACAGTTGCTGGGGGGCAAATATTCAAAATGGATAGCGATCCTTCAAGAGTTTGATATGGAATTTGTAAAATCCAAATCAAAGAAAGCTCTAGTTTTCGCAGAATTGTTATGCGATCTCCCATCATTATCCAACGATGAAACTTCGGAAGAGTCAATCGTGGATGAAAGTTTGTTTCTGATATCTATAAGCGATGAGTGGTATGGAGATATCATAGTTTATCTCCAAACCCAAAAGTTCATTCCTAACACCTCTTGCTCCTAACAAAAACGTATACGATACCAAGCAAAAGACTACATGATCGTCGGTGATACACTTTACCATCGTGGTGTCGATACAGTTCTGAGGAGGTGCCTTACCCATGAGGAGGCTGAAAAAGCCCTGAATGACTGTCATTCAGGTGTGTGTGGGGGGCATCAGTCTGGATATGCAACAACACAAAGAATCCTACGAGCAGGATACTTCTGGCCAACCATGTTCAAAGATTGCATAACAGCAGTTAGAAGTTGCCATGCTTGTCAAATCTTTGATAGCAAAACCAGACGACCACCCGCACCCTTGCAGCTTATAGTTGCTATTGGGCCCTTCGCCAAGTGGGGCATCGATTTCATGCAATGTAACCCCACCTCGACCGGGCGGCATGGGTATATTATAGTCGTTGTTGACTATTTTACCAAATGGGCCGAGGCGATGCCTACATTGGATAACACTGGTGAAACATCCGCCCTTTTCTTTTTTAATCATGTAGTCGCCAGGTTCAGCGTACCACAGGCTATAGTTACAGATCATGGGTCGCATTTTCGCAACCACATGATGGTCGAATTAGCTGCCAAGCTAGGGCTATCTCACGACAGCTCTACCCCATATTATCCACAAGCCAACGGACAAGTTGAGGCAATCAACAAAGTCCTGAAGCGTATGTTGCAAAGGATGATCGGGGTTCACAAAAGAAGGTGGCACCTAATCATGTACTCAGCCTTGTGGGCCTACTGAACGTCGGTAAAGAATGCAACCGGGTTCACACCTTTTCAATTGGTGTATGGCCTGGAAGCAGTCTTACCGATCCAGTGCGAAATTTCGTCGCTTAAACTCGCAATTGATCTTCTCCCCGGAACCTCAGAAGAAGAGGCTCGTTTCTTGGAATTAATCCAGTTGGATGAAACCCGTCGTGACGCCGCTTTGGCTAACGAAGCTCATAAGAAATGAGTCAAGGCTCAGTTTGACAAAAATGTCAAACCCCGTGTCCTCTCAGAAGGTGATTTGGTCTTGCTTTATGACCAAGAATCCGATAAATTGGGAGCAGGTAAATTCAAGTCCTTATGGATGGGGCCCTATATTGTTAAAAGGGTGTTAGCAAAAGGAGCCTACGAGTTAATGGATTACGATGGAATTCCACTGGCGCAGCCCCGCAATGGATTGTATCTCAAGCGTTACTATGCTTAAATAGTAACCTGTATGCTTTTGTTGTATTTTGTTTTTGCTTAAGCATTTGTTCTGGTCGAGTGGTCCACCTTTTTCATTGATGGCAAATGTCAAACCTTATGGAGACATGTGTTGGATATGCCGACGGAGTGAGTCGTAGTTCGCGGAACCTGTCCTCCGTAGCCCGGGCCATTTTTGATCCAAGCGGCGAGTTAGTAAGTTTTAGAGGCGTATGTATTGGGCAATCAACGAACAACATCGCTGAGTATAGCGCGTTGATAGAACTACTCTCTGATGCCATCACACGTGGCATACGCCGACCAATTGTCAGGCTAGACTCACAGCTCGTAATTCTACAACTCAATGGTATATATTCTGTTCGCAATCCAGCTATTTATCGCATGTTCCTAAGGGTTAAGATCTTGGAAAGGTGATTTGATTCAATTCAATATCAACATATTTCAAGAAATTTAAACACATTAACCGACTCATTAGCAAACTATGTGTTAGATAGACATTTGCAACATTCATAAAAAGGACACGTCATCAAAGATTGTACATATGGATCATGTAAATCAACCGGAATAAAATCCGAAAATCAAAATATATAAGCTGTTTATATAAGTTCATACATAATGTTCTGTAACCAAGACAAAATTGGTCATATGACCTAAAAACTCAAAAAGATGCTAGGGGGCACCCTAGCCTAGTGGTGCTCATGATAGTACGTCACGACCTGTGCAATCATGCGCAAGAGACGAGTCCATCATCTAGGCACACCAATGGTGTGACGCTGCATCTGTAAAGGTAACTCGTCGAACTGTACATCTGGAAGGCCACGAGTAAGGCTCTCAACCTACTCCTGCACAGCTGTAAGGGTCTCAGTGTCGTCAAGATCGCGGATAACGACTCTCCTAGCAGGCTCCCCTGCTGGGGCAGCAGCTGGCGATCTTGGACGAACTGCTGGACGAACAGGACCAATATCTGCATGCACCCAAGAGTACAATTAAAAGTCTTGATAGAATAAAGCACAGCAACGTTATGAACAAGAACAATAAACAGTAATGTGGTCAAAGAGTTTACCAATAGCACCCCACTGCTCGCCATCCGGTAGAACCAAATCCGGATCACCTCGGAAATCCATACCCACATATGGATACTCAAAAAACGCCATCTCCTGGCGCTCGAACCACCTAAAGAAGGCCTCAGTGAAAGTAATCTGAGGATGACCTGCATGCCTAGACATGTGGTCAACCCACCTCTGCATGCGTGGCTCGGTCGGAGAGGGCAAGTCAAGTATGATGTACTGAGGCTGCATCAGTGGGATTTTCTCCAAGGCAAAGGTAGTCAGAATAGAACCAAATCCAAAGTTCTTCAGCTTCCCATCCTTTATCTTGGTCAATTGACTTTTCATCTGAACAAGTACTGCATCACACCAGTTGAATACTTTCGGTTGGAGACACTCCAAGGCGTGCTGCATATAGGACCTGTTGGCAACATGTAAAGCTGCGCTACCGGCCATCCTACCAATAGTAAACAGAATGGACCTGAGAGCCCGATCAGTAATCTCACGGATAACAATTTTGCCGTCTCTGCTCGGCTGAGAACCTTCCTTGCAATACTGGCGGACATAATCTCTGGTGGAATCAGTCCCCCGAGCCGTACCTGATAAGGAAACGAAGACACCACGTCTTGACAACCCAGTCAAGAAGTACATGTCCTCTATGGTCAAGGGGATGGTCTTCCCCCTAATCTGGAATACTTGGTTAACAGGATCCCAAGCATCAAGCATATACTGCAGTAAATAAATCTGTGCTCTCATACTAGAGATCCGGAAGAACTTCAGCAGGCCACAGTTCCGCAGCGCGTTCACCGTGACCGGGTCATGGAGGGAAATCATGTCCTCCTCTTCATGTTCTCGTTCTCGCCATGTAAGGGACATTTTGTTCAAGTCACCCTGCAAAGCAAACAAGAGAGAGAATGAGTTCCTGTTTTGATGAAAAACTGGCGAAAAAATCATCTAAAATAACCTTAAAACTCAGTCTTTTTGAGCCCAACGCAGGCAGGAAATCTCCCACTTGCACTGAGGGTCAGGCTGCCTTAAGGCAGCTTGACCTTCAGCGTAGGTTTCGAAAGGGAAACCTGCGCTGATCCTAGGGCGCCTTGGAAAAACCCCAGGGGCTCAGAAAGACTGGAAAACAGGCAAAAAACAGGAAAAGGAAACCATGAAAAGAAAGAGCTAGGGTTCAGCTCCTACCTGGTCCAAACGGCGCCGAAAATCGTCCGTAGAATCTCCCAGAATCAGCTGGTGAAAATCAAGGGGGAAGAGGCACCTCCAGAGCTCCAACAAACAAAATGCAAATGAAATGGTAAATGAGAGGTAAAAACACCTTTTAATGGCTTTTTACATAGTACAAAGTGAAATATTAGGGTTATAATCTCATTTTCATGCAAATATTATCCATTTCTAACATAGTTTGTTGCAGCAATTGAAAAATACAGTATTACATTTGAAAACAGAAAAGCTAGTAATGGTAAAAAATCAAAAATTTGACCACAATTCGAGCAGTTTGACCGCGGAATTTATGCTCGTTAAAAAATAGAAAAAGCGTGAGCAAGGGTTCCACCAGAGTTCAAGCTCATTAAAAAATGAACCTATCCCGGTAAATAACCATTGTGATCGTAAATTTATTAGCCATAAAAGCCTTGGTCGTGTTTGCACCCGCCACCTCCATTCCATTTGGCCTATCGTTCACCTCCATATGATTGTTTACCCATTTTGAGGAACAGCTGCGAAGAGTGATTTCACTTAGCCATCCTTGTGACACTGACATGATTGGAAAATTCCAACCTGTACCTGGAATCTGCTGCTATCCCTGTTTATCACTCGTTCCTCAAAAGACGAGTCTTCTTTGAGCTCTTTTCAATTAACTCGTAAAATATGAAAAGTTTGCCGAGTTTTGGCCTTTCAGCTCGTTAAAAAGACCGGAAGAGCTATCCCTCCTCTAGATTTAAATCTTTTTGGACCTGAGGGATTATTGCACAAAAAGGTCGAGCGCTTGTTTTATTCAGCTCGTTAAAGTTATCGAAAATTCATCCCTTTTGTATTGTTTTATACTTTTTCGGACTTAAGGGATTAGATGACGAAAAAGGAATTTTGGAGTTAACTTTCTGTACCTTTTCAAACTCTCTAAAAATGAAAAGGACCGAGTTGTCTTTGTCGCTAGACTCGTTAAAATGATTAAATAGCGACAAACTTGTCTTTAGACGAGAACGAGTTTCCCTATCGCTAGGCTCGTTAAAACATAGCGATGGGCTTGGCCGAAGGGCAGGTTATAGAACAAGCATATGTTATCCTCCTCAAGCTTGACAAAAATAAAGAGGTACTGGTCAGAAATGACTGGGGAAAAATTAGGAGAACCTCAAAAGCTTTGATGGTAGCAAGTCGCTCTTGAACATGACACTTTGTCCTCCGTATCACATCGGGTTGGGTGTTTCATTCACCGGTCTCATCACCATGGTCTTCGCCAAACCATCTGTATTTGGGGTAATGCTACCGACCCATCACATCAGTGTCGTTATATGTTCAAGAGATGTGTTCAGAAAGAGTCAACCGTGTCCCATTCACTGCCATACATTATCCTTCATCCACCCATGATCGCCACCCTGAATCATATTTCACAGATCGTTTTCACCTCCACTAAAGTCATTAGCTCCGTTCCGTGTCACTGATGTGGGATTCATTAAGGCCCTCCTTTGACGGATCGCTTCTTGTCGACATCAGCTCATTATCCAAGAAGTTGATCTAGGAACACCCCCCCAGTACTTTGAAGCTTGCATGCCTCAATGGCAAGTTTCTCACTTCCGGCGACAGGTATACATCAATGACCTTCGACCAAAAGATTTTGCGTGGTGTTTGACGCCAAGTCCTTTATTCACACCACGTGAATTGTACTGTAGTACCTTGAGGGTCATTGTCATTATTGGTGATTCCTCTCGCGCTTGTTAACGGTTTACATTATTGACCGGTAATCAAGCGATGTCTTTCCATGTTCGACTTCAGCGCAATTCTCACATGGATCGACCTGTACTTAGAGTGAAGATCGAACGAGTTTGAAGACCCCGGATCTAGTTTCATCCATCCGGGCTGCGATATATATTCAGGATATAAAGACATTTGTTATGTACATCATTGCAGTAGATGATCATCCTACTCAAAGGATGATAATTTCAGCAGAGAATTATCAGTCTACCATCAGACGATCATCTGTTCTATGTACCAAAATGAATTTATAAAGCTGAGCATGGGAATGCTCGCCTCAGCTAGATCATGAAAGCAGAATGAAAAATAATGTATTGTATTGTAATTTATTGCAGGGCACCTCTCAGCGATTGAATGAACTTCGTATCCTCCTAATAAAGCATTTCACCCGGTAAACGACCTCATACTTTAGGGGGCAACTGTTATAGACATTTTTGTGCCTAACAGTATGGGGCATGAAATGTCGATAATCTGAGGGATCCAAAGTCCCTAAACATGTTGTTCTTACCCTTAGAGGAACAAGGTCTGCAAACCACAGCACTGAAAATCAGTTCTCCACCTGAAAACACTCAAAAACAGGCTATTTCTGGATCATGTCAGCTGCTCCACTGAGCATCTGCGCTGAATTTCAACTGCTCCTCCTTGCACCTGCGCTGAAGGTCAAAATCAATAAAGGCTACCTGCGCTGGGCGAGATTGGCCAAGTGGCACAGTCATTCTGCAAGGTGTCAACTGCCCAGGAAGCTTCCAAACTGACACTTGGTTCAAGGAATTCGCCCTATGATGAGTAAGAAGGTCTTGATCTCCAAGTGGGAGCAAGATTCTCCAAGTGGACTCAAGAATTGAAGATTAACTAAAGTGGGAGAGGACACTAGTCAGCTTTATGCTAGCCTCAAGCTGACTCATCCTTTCTCCAAATCTCCTATATATAGAGCTCTCTCATGAGGTCTAGGGAGGCTGGAATTTTGTGCAAGTAAGGAAGTGTTGTTGGTTTGTGTATAGAGCTATTGGGTGTTTTGTTTGAAGGAGGTGAAGAGGAGATTTCTTTCAGCTGGGAGGTGTTGCTGGATTGGGCCCATTGTGGTTGTAACTCTCTCAGAACTTTACTTCTATTATCAATAAAGTATTTGAGGTTCTTCTATATGCATGTGTCTTTATGATGAATGGATGCTTGTATATTTGATTTATGCTAATCCTATAATTGATTATGGATGTATGCTTCTTGTAGTTTCCTTTTCTTGTGCTTTTACAGGATCTGTGTGTAGCTGGGCCGGTGAAAGGGCAAGGAGCTAGGAGCAAGCGGCAAGGAGTGAAGACTAGATTGACTATTAGCGCAAGATAACGGTTAGTAGATCATCCTTTTCTTCCCTCTCTCATCTCATAAAGAAGAAACTTTGAATAGCTTTGCATTCAATTGTTGCTGAAGTACTATCACCTTCAGAGTGGGATAGAGGCATTCTACATTAGCTACTTTTCCCCCCAACAGTGTGCTCTAAATGATGTGTTCGACTTTGCTCTCTTGGAAACGATTGTACCTGCACTGTTGAGAGGTAGATGAACAACTGCAATACCTGGAGACATGGTAACACTGATGGCAAGAAATCTGTTAGTCAAAAACCAAAATGAACTTGGGAAATAACTTGGAACATACCTGTGTGACTGATCATGAAGGTTACACAATTTCGGCCAGGAGGTTGGGAGACCGACTGCTAAGAACGCATAAAGCATAATCTAGGCTTCTGGGATATTGACTGACTGGTAGAACTGTGCAATGCATAGTCCAGTCTGGCTGCTGACTGCTACAATTGTGCAATGTGCAACCTTAGTTGGCAATGTTTGCATGCTCAATGACTGCATTGGGTAATTTTATTGGCCAGCAGTTGCTTTCCCTTAGGATTGCGCACAGGAGGCCTGGGGAACAGTTACTAGGAAAAAATGCACATTTCTGGAGAGGAAGGCAGTGTGTTCCCTCGAAGGATTGTGTAATGATGTCTTGGGAAGGCGCTTGGTAGGGTGGAGTTCGACAGAGGTTGGCTAGAGTCACCGACGAGAAACTACAAGTGAATGTGAGTGTGAATTCATGTTGTTATTGAGTGTAAGAATAAGTGAATGATCATGCATGAAAATGGTGAATGATAAATTGAAGAAATGGAACAACATGCATGTGGGTGAGGCGAGTCACCGAATCAGTGATTGTTCGCAAAAAATAGTTTTAAGCATGTGACAACAGTGAGAGGCTGACGAAAACTGAAATGGTGCTAAGAAAATTTAATATACATGTAAACGACAAAAAGCATTGAAATAAATCACAAAAACAATACTCATACAAGAGAAAACAAAAAACATGATAGAAATGCAACACAAGGCATGGGAAGCGGGCTTACCCCAAAACATCTGAGATGAATGTACCAACTGCTCCTAGATGTGATGTGGAATGTTCGAGATACAAGGTTGATGTGAGGAATGAGCTCTACATCATCCGTTTTATGAGTTTTGATAACATCGAGGTTGTGATGTGCATGCCACAAATCTAGGGAAAGTGGTACTTGGTGGGAGGTTTCTGAAATTATCCATGCATGTAACCTCCAATTGCTAAACATAGATCCCTGAAACAAGGGATGCCTTTTCATACTACCCTGCGAGAAGCAACCTATCCATGCAAGTCAGTTTTGCTCAGTCCTGGAGGGAACCAGTCAACTCAGTTGCACATGCAAGAGACTTCTCGACTGCTGGATGGAAATGCACATTTCTGGCTAGGAGCTTGGTTGACTACCCAGGATATTTGCACAATATGTGGGAAGAGGAGATAACTTCTGCCCAGGATTTTTGCATAATTTGTAGGCATATCAGCTGACTGCTGCCCAGATTTGTGCAAATTCTCTACTAAGTAGCCCTGTTGGGAAAAATTGCACAATTCCTACTCAGAGTGTTGATTCACAGAATTTCACAATCTTAAAGCCTAGAAGGCTCTCAGATAGGATTATGCAATTTCTCGAGGGAAAGTTGGTTTCCCTCCTATTCAAGCCTCGAAAGTCATTGCTCAACATGGGGGAAAACCACCCAGTCCAGACCTTGGATGGGAACTCCCTTTCCGTTTGGAGTAGTGGCTCTAACTGGGGGTAATGGGACCAGTTTCCAAATCTATTTAATGATTGTGCTAATGAGGTGATATGTGATGTCTTGAAGTAATATCCGAGCTAAAATTAATCTAATCTAAACTAACAATCACATGCATTTTATCCCAATTTAAACACTATTTATTATAACTATGACCAAGATTAAATTAATGTATGTGATCTACAATAATGTCTTAAAGTAATTGATAATAAATATCATCCAATTGCGATGAGAAATGAATTGATTTTAACAATAATCATTTCATATAAAAAGCTAGTTGAAACGATTGTGAAAGAAATATTTCATAAGTAATTATTCATATATTTAGCATAAAATATAGATCATCATCATACATAAGTGAAATAATGGTAATCAAGATTCAGACTTTCATACATAATCAATTCGAAAAGAAATCATTTCTTAATACATAAGTAAAAAGGATTACGAGATAAAAGTACCATTTATAATATGTCCTAGTCATGTGTTTCAACAATATTGATCTATCTTCAGCCCATTCAACACCATCTAAGAGTGCAAAAGTGCAATTTCAGTAGAAGATGCTAAATTAGATAAAAATAAAACTTGTTCCGTTAATTTCAATAGAACTTGCTCAATGGGACATAAGTGCTTGTTTTGAAGACTGTTTTTGATAAAATATCTGGACCCCTCTCTAAATGAATGAGAGGAGTTTAAATACTTAAACTATAGAACTAAAAATAGATTATTACAACAATAGTTGAGGAGGTTTAAACGGCCTACCTCAAATTATGCAAAAAAAAATCAAAATAGAAATAAACATGGTGACTAGCTATCCTGCATTTGATCCTTCAAATCAAAATTGTCCATCATGGGCTTGAGCTGTGTTGGTTGGCCGACTTAAGATTTCAATTTTCCAACGAATATGACATAAGTCAGTGCTGGCGCCATTTTCTTCATAGAAGTGGCTAGGCATTGCAGGGTCATCCATTGAATGTGAGTTTTTACCAAATGTTACCAATATGATTCCCAGTTTAACTTGGTCATTTGCCTTATCAATTTTTCTTCTTCTTATGTTTCCTGTTTCCACTATAGTTCAAGATGTTTCGCATTAGGAAGAAAACCTAGAATGGATTCTGCCATAAGGTTGGAACTATGTATATTTTCATTAACATTTTATATGACACTATTTTCTGCTGCTGCCGCATCTACTGTTTCCTTTTCTGCTTCTTTAAGTTGAGAATCCCAGCTTGCAAATAGGATTTATTTATGTGATTCTTCTAGTTTAGGCAAGTTAGATTTTCTAATATCTTCCGTATTTTGCCAGGTGATGAAATCAAAGACATTTTTAAAGATATCATCATATTCAAGTCTCATCTCCATGAGTTGACTTGTCAATTTTGCGCTTGTTTCGCAATAAGATTTCCATTGCAGAATCTTCTCGCACAATAATTCTTTCTAGTGCATCAGCTGGGAGTTAAGACCAAGTGCTTTTGTAACAAACTGAACAATTTTTGGATCATTTTTGTGTATATTAGTTGGTGCCTGTATTTGTGCTTCCTTCTCAGCTAAGCTAGTTCAATGTTCTATTTTCATCTGCTCGAATTCCCGTTGTAGCTTAGCTAATTCTATCTCTACTTGCTAGTAAGATTTTGTTTGATATAATTGTTGCTTAAGCGAAGTAATTTTATCTTCTTTTTCTCTAAGAAACATTTGTACTTATTTTGCTTTATCTATGGTCGTTGTATCATAGTCACCTACAAACTGTGAGAGTCTAGTAAGATTGGCAGATGGGTCAATGGGTGAGTCTTTCTAGAGAACATCCATTGGTTCATTTTCAGGAGTAGTAGCAGTTGTAAAGTCCAACTTCCCTTTCTTTCTTTCTCTTCTCACCACGGCCTTATGTTGTGAGCTATAAAACACATCTAGAGGGGGAATCTCTTCTATTCTCAAAAGTATTTCAGAGGTGGGGGTAACAGGTATGTGTTCAACCTCTTGAGTATTTACAGTCTCTTTTGTTGGAATTTTCTGAGTTGTTTTATATTGTGGAGTTTGCAACTCTAGCGTTTGTTCCTTTGTGTTGAGGCTTTTATTAAAATTTTCCCATTCTTCCTCTAAATCAATTACCAGGGGTTTTATTGGCTATGTGGAGGTGGCATGGATTTCATCTTGATTGCTGAATGAAGTTTCTTCAGCTATCTTCTGTGTAGATTGGGTTGTATCGTTTACCATCTCCATGCTTCTACTTTTCTCATTTTGTGATGACTTCTGTTATTACCTGGTAGATTTCTCTTGGGTTTCTACTCCAGAATCAGTTTTAGAATTTTCTTTGGAGTCACCTTCTATACTTATATTCAAAGTAGCCTCCCTTATTGGTTCAATCAACAATTGGTCCAATGGGACCTTTGATAACCTCCTTTCTTTGTAGCTCTAAATTTTTTAAGATCTTCACGGTCAAAAAATAATTGTGCCATATGCTTCACCCTTATGAGGGTGTTTTGCTGCAAAAAGATGTCATCAAAGGCATCTTCCTCATTACTAAATACTTTTATTTTCACCAAAGTGGTGAGATTTTCGACATGTCCAAATGGGTCATATTGCCTTCTAGGGAATTTAGGTAATCGTAGAGATAACGTGTTCTTTTCTTTTCTAAATGCATGCCCTAGGTCGTGTAACACAAATCCTCCACCCTATAAGGGGAATGTAGGCTAGATGGCCTTTTTTTATTCCTTTAATGTCTTACTCATCCCTCCCTTACTAGTTTTTTGATATGCTATCTGTCTAGCCATCAATTTGTTTGGAACATAGTATGGGAGGACATGGGGGGTGCTAATGCTGCCAAAAACCTTGATATATGTAAATTTTTCCTCCCCAAACCATCTAGCCACTGGGTTAGATGTACTTCAGCTTCTTCGTAGGAACTAGGGGCATCTCGATTATAAATCTCCTTTTGAATAGCGAGACTAACTCCATCACAAATCTTGAAAAAATGTGGTTGAAAGTTGGATTCCCACATGTCCTTATGGTGTATGTGAATGAGAAGTGGATTTTGAACAGTCTATTTCCATCCCATGATAGATAATTTTGAGCTAAAAACAATTTCATCCATTACATAGGCACTCATAAAGAATGGAGGGTAAACCCTCAAATAAAAACTTATTTTCGATAATTGTTTTTGCTAAATTGTCAAACAAAATTTGTGCCCAATTTATTACAGTTGCGTTAACAGTTGCATCTATTAATGAAAACCAATCTGGGGAGAACATAGTACTATCGGGTTTGTTAAATAGTCTACATAACATGGTGGCTGCAAAACTATGAGGAGGACAAATAGATGAAGTAGTCTACATATCATTTTTGTCTTTCTTGATTTTTTCCTCATTATTTGACCAGGCCGAGGTGTAGTCTGCAGGGTCATCATTCTCTTTGGTAAAATTATTGATGAAGTGCCTATTGTAGGTGACTTATGGCTCTGGTAGGTGGTACATAAGTTGTAGGTTGTCTGGGGTAAAAGATCCCATAACCTATTGGCTTCATGTCTTGAATTCTCTATCTGATATGTCAGCTTCATCAATAACGCATTTAACCATGTCAGTATAAGGGATTATCTTCAGGCGCGTGGCTATGCATTGAAAAAACGAGCATGCCATCCCTAACATGGAAGAATTTGAGGAGTTGCGTCCGTCAACTATAATTTTCATGTCTAGATTCCTTGGTTTCTCTTCCTCCAGTATATTATACATGGCCTTCAATGTAGAGGTTCCTCCCTCTCTGTTGCATGTAGTATCCATAAACAGAGGAGTCATCTCTGACTTCTCAGAGGTGACTGCGTTGACTTTCTTCACCATTGTTTTCAATAATTTGCTCTGCGGATTTTCCCTGAAAGTGAAGAACAACAGTTATCAGATACACAAAGATGATAATGAATGTAAAATGAAATAATGTAGATAACTTGTAAAGGTGATAAAATGAGTTTTATTCAAATGCATGTAAGAAGATATCATATAATGCTAAATGGCTTTTCACACAAAAATGTAGTTATTTCTTACTAAATGCCCACTAATGCTTCATTATCACTTAGCTTTAATGCTCATAAATATATGGATCGTAAAATGGGAAGAAAGCTTCTAGGGTGGCGATCCTTTGAACTGCGATGATGGCAATTGTGTGATGTTTGAGCCCATATCGTAGATCGCAATATCACATTATGCCTTTTCAACTTTCTTACCTCCTACTGTGTTTCTACATGATGCGAGACGCGAGTTGCTCATTAATCATTTCAAATTGTAGCTGCTTTCTAGGTTTATCTATGTTAAAGACCCTTTTTAATGAATGGCGGACCTAAAACATTTTCTTATGATATATTTAAGGAGTGGGTCGACGTCTTGATTGCGTTTCACAATCTCGGCTGGTGATAAGTTGGCGGTGTTATTTGAATGCGCAAAATAAGATGTGATAAAGGTTATCACGCCATCACAATTTCACATCTCGCATGTTTCAAAATAACCTTTTTAAAGCGGTCCTTTATGAATGGCGACATGTGATGCAATACTAAGCCTAAAAATCTTAAGGACTCAGTTTATGTTGGATTTATGATATTTTTTAGCATAGAGTCCTTTTTCAATCATTTACTTGATTTTGGAGGGTTAGAAAGGTCTTTTGATGGTGCTTAATCATGCTATATGTGGGAAGGTAAGCATTTAGTAGTTCTATAAGAAAAGGGGGGGGGGTTTGATTGATATCTTTGCTTTATTCCAAAAATAAAAGAAATGCCTAAATTCTATGTTTTGTTTTCTGGGATAGATGTTTAAAAGGTCCCCATTTATTAACGTAATATTAACAACTATTATGAATACATGGTGGTTTGTTGAATAACACAACAATTGGAGATTCACTTGGAAGAACCAATTATCTCTGAGAGTTTTTTGAAATTTCTAAAACTTCAAAAATAAGGATGGTTTTGAAAATAAAAAGTTAGATGGAATATAAGGTAAGTACTACTTCTCTTTATTAATAAAAAAACATCTACTTAACTACCATTCTTTTGATTAATCTTTTCTCATAAAAGGTCACTTTGTCTACATTAGTCTTTACTTTTTTTTAAAGATAAAAGCAAGGAGTCTCTTCTCAAATTAGTTTTTGGTATGCTCAATTTTCGTAGGTAGAGCCTTTGCTGCTAGTAGGCATTCATAGCCTCGACAGGGTTACATCTTCACCAACAATGATTCACTATCCCACTTAAATCATAATGCAATTTTAAATATAAGCTTGTAATTATACTTATTGCTTTCTTTATTTTCTAAAGTAAGTCATTATTTCTCCAACTCTTCATCTTTTATTCCTTAAAGGACAATGCCTTGGTATGGTGACCAATATTTACAATGCCATTCACTTGATTCTTCACTTAACTAAATAAGCTGGCTCGTGATGAGACCCCTTGTCTTTTCATTAATATAATCTTAAGCCATTGGCGAGTTTTGTTATGCAGTATTGGTAATGTCAGTTAGTTATAATTTTATGATCATGGTAAGATGAATCTTGATGAGATTTGTTATCCTTTAAGTTTAAGTATTCTTTAGAATTACACTCTAAAAATGAAAGCTAATTAAGTGGGGAGAATCATCAGATCCTTAAGAGCTTATGGACGACAATGGTAGAGTTTTAAAGGATTCTTTTTAGGAGAGGGACTTTGCTTTGTATTTGATACTTTTCTGGGCTGATGTAAAGGAAAAGTTTCATTCTTAAAGCTAAGTTTCATCAAAATTCAGATAATTTAGGAAGAAAATAGGAAATTTAAGAGCGGTAGAACTTAACTATATATTTCATATGTGAAGATTTCTTTCATAACATTATTCACTTACAAAAGCGAAAAGTCAAAATAAAAAAGAGACCATCCTTTGTAAAACCAAAAGTAAATTCTTTTCAATTGGTATTATCCATTCTAAAAGAAATTTTTAACTAAAGGTAATAATATACAGTGAACAAAAGAAATAATCTTTGATGGAAAGTATTTATTTAGAACCCGCCCATTAACAGGTAGAGATACTCTCTTATCTGATAAATCTTGTAAGAGAAAATTTGATGGGTCTATTTGTTCCACAATCTGAAATTGGCCAAGCCACATTTGTTGGAACTTGGTATGATTACCTTTCTCTTTGTGGGATTTATCCCATTTTAATACTAGGTCTCCAAGTTGAAAGTACTTTGAAGTTTTAGAGTTTGAATCAAAGGAGGCTTTTACTAACTCTTGATGACATGCATGTGTGGTCCTGGCTTTTTCTCTTTCCTCTTCGAGCTTAAGAATTTCTAATTGTCTAACCTACATAGATGAGGAAGGATTTTCTTCAATGAATTGAATTGATGCTAAGGAGGGAATAGCTACATTTTTTGGCAATATTGCTTCTTTCCCATAGACCAAATTAAAAGGAGAGGTGGCAATGAAGGCTTTCTGAGTTATTAGATCTACCCATAGAGCAAACAATAAAGACTTATGCCAATTATTTTGGCTTTGGTCAATAGTTCATTTAATAATCCCGATGAGATTTTTGTTTGTGGATTCAGCTAACCCATTTCCTTCTGGGTAGTAATTCGTAGAATACTTAAGCTTAAAACCTCTTTTAAGAGCAAAATCTATCATAGCATTTCCTGAAAAATGAGATGCATTATCAAACATCAAAGTAGATGGTAGGCCAAACTTGGTGATGATAAATTGATCTATAAATTCAATAATATTTCCTGAATTGGCTACCTTGAGTGGAATTGCTTCTACCCATTTGGTGAAATAATCAGTGGCTGTAAGGATATACCTATGTTGTTTAGAAGAATGAGGAACAATCTCTCCTATTATGTCCAATCCCCATTGTTCAAATGGTTGTTAAATGTTGACTGGCTATAATGGTAGCGTGTGGTTCCTCTGTCTTCCAGTAGCTGCTTGAAAAATCTTACATTTCCTTACATAACTGTGTACATCTTTGAACAATGTTGCCCAGTAATAGCCGACATGTAGGATTTTATGTGATGTAGTATCACGGCCAAAGTGACCACCATCTGGTCCATGAAGTTCCTCCAACACCTTCTCTGCCTTAGTTTTTTCAAGACATCTAAGTAAAAAAGAATCATAATTTATTCTAAATATCACATCTTTGACTATTTGATATTTCCTATATTTTAATCTCAAGGCTCTTTTCTTAGTGTGATTTAATTGGGTTGGGGCATATCCATTTTTCAATTAAAATATGATATCAACATACCTTGATTCTGTGTCATTAAGCTTTACCTCATATATTTGTACATCATCACCTGAATGTTGCAATTCTGATAGATTCGATGCTCCTGCTAACATCCTGCAAAAACATTGACCTTTTACAATATTCGTTGTTTTAATTTCTATGTCATATTCTTGCACGACTGTCATCCAATTCACTCTCTTTTCACCTACATCCATTTGTATTAAAAGGTTTGTCACTGCTAAGAATAGTACTATTACTTTAGTGTGGGATTTGAGGAGAAAAGGTCTAAAGTGTTTTATTCACTTGAAAATGACAAAGGCTTGTTTTTCAACATCTGAGTAATTTAATTTAGCTCCTTACAAATGGGAGCTAAAGAAAGAGATTGGGGCTTCAGCTTTTTCTCGATTTACTTGTGTTAATATGGCTGCATATGATTTCTTTGAAGCAAAAGTATATAGAATGAAATGATTCGAAAAAGTCGGCGCTGCTAAAGATGGGGTGTTTATGATTGCCTATTTTATCAAGCTAAAAGCTTCATGTTTCGAATTTCCCCATTTGAATAGAGAATTTTTCTTTATCATGGATTGAAGAGGTAAAACAATTCTTGAGAAGTTAGGGACAAATATTTTAACAAAATTTATTTGACATAGAAAATATTGCATTGATTTTTTGTTATGTGGTAAAGGTATTTCAGAAATTTCTATAATTCTGTCAGGGTCAATGTGAATTCGTACTTTCGACACAAAGAATCCAAAGTAGATGATTATTGATTTGTTTACTAAACCTTTGAAGGCTATATCCATAGCTTGCTAGAAAGTGGCATCAGCAGTGATTAGTCCAAATGGAATCTTTTGATAAGCATAAGTGCCCCATTTTGTTCTGAATGTAGTTTTCAGCTGGTCATTTGGATGTACAAAGATTCGATTATAACCTGAGAATCCATCCAGGAAAGACAATAGCTTTGAGCCTGCTACTGATTGCAAAATCTGGTCCATAGGGGGTAATGGGAAATTGTCCTCTTGGCAAGATTTATTGAGCTTGTAGAAATCTATACATATCCTAATATCACCGTTCTTTTTTTCTAACTGGGACAAGATTGGAAACCCACCGGGAATGTCTAAAAGGAAAAATAATTTTGGCTTTCAATAGTTTATTCAACACATATTTAATTTTGCTTTCTAAATTAGGATGGATCTTCCTCAATTTCTGTTGAATAGGTCTTTCATCAGATATCATGGGAATAGTATGTTGAATAGTAGAGATGTTGTATGTTTTGAGATCTTCATAGTTCCATGTGAAGACATTCTTGTTTCTTTTCAACAAACTAATAAAGGTTGTTTTTTCATTTGATTTAAGTCTGAGACCTAAATTAATATTTTGAGGTTTTACATCAGTCCCAGTATTGATCAATTCAAGCCTCAAAATTGAACTGTAAATTTTTTAATTGGTGGATCGTTTAAATCTATCTTTGAGGTCATATAAATCTTCCAACTTAACTATAGATTTTGGTATAGCATTAATGATTATTTCCTGTTTAAGTAGGTTATCATGTTGGTCTTCATCAACTATCTGGTCATTATAAGAGCCTTTTGAGGTTAGGAAGCTTATGATATCTGGATCATTAAAAAAATTTCTCCAGCTGGTGATATTATCGGGAATAGAAGGCCTAAAAATTATTTCAATGGAAAATTGATCTGGGTTGTAATCCTTTGGTGGGATATGCTTGGAAGTGAAATTGGCTAGAAGATCGACACTAGCATTCTGGAGTCTTGGAATAGGGGAAATATTAAAAACTGTAAAGTGAAGAGTCAGGTCTTGGACTAATGACTGGTAATGTTTCAAATGTCTTGACAAACAGTGTATAGTATTTCTCGCCTATTTTATGACAATCTCTGAATCTCCGAATACTTGGAGGTATTTGATGTTAAGGCTAATTTCCTTATACAAACCTTGAACTAGTGCTTCATATTCAATGGTGTTGTTTGTGCAATCAAATTCAAGTCTGCATGCTAACATAGTCTTTTCTTCCTATGGGCTGGCTAAGATGCAACCTACTCCTTCTCCATCATTGGATTTAAATCCCTCAAAAAATATTTTCCAAAATAAATATCTAACTATAGGTTTATCTACAAAATTGACACATTTATACGTGTCTGTTTTAGAAAAAATTTCAACTTGAGAGACAATAGAGTTTTCTAAGAAAGGTGAAGTGTGAGCATTGAAATTCCCTAGAAATGACTCTATAGAATAGTTTCTGATGATATTTTTTCTATACATGACTGGTTCATTTTCTCCTTCTAATTCTGTTACTATGTACTTTTGTTGTTTCTCATGATCAACCCTTATTTGATTTGGTTTGCCATTATAGGGAAGCCACATGTGAGACTAGCCAGTTGCAAAACAACCATGAATTTTTTCTAACCATTCTCTACTAAGGATTAAGCCATATAATTGTGGAATGTGAGCTAAAAGTATGTTAATGACTTACAAAACATTAGGTTTGATGAAAGTTTGATGGTTACTTGGTTAAGTTCCCCAACAACTTTGACTTGAGAGCGATCTAACTGAACTATTCATACAACAGATTTTTGAGATTGAACATTCAAGTTTGCACAAACTATTTTGGGTAACATGTTAGATGAAACTAGAGAAACGACTAGACAGTTGTGTAAGTTTTTATTAAAGACTTCAAAAGTAAGCAGAAATGGCGGAGTGTGGGATTTTGATCTTCCCCTGATTAAATCTATAATGGTTGGATCAATCTTGTTCAAAGAAGTGTTAGGGGGTATTCCCATTTCTTAGGCAGCTTGTGAGATCATGGCAGCAGGAAGCGGCATAGTAGATACTTCTTTAATTTCTTTAAGAAGTAACTTCTATTGATGCTTCAATTACTAAGCTCATGAAAGGTGATGTTTCCCCTAGTTTTCTTCATATCATCAATAATACTATATTCCATTTCATAAAAAACTATCAAAGTTTTATATGAAGGAGAAGGATTCAATTGAGTAGGTGTAGTTTGAGTGGATTTTGGTACATATTTCTTACCTGCTGCTTTGTCCCTAGGGGGTGGCATTGAAGCCTTCTGTTTTTGATTTGTTTGTGATAATTCAATAGGGTTTTTACTTTGGGTAGTGACAGAGAATACTTCTTGAGCTTATTCATTGGGAAGTATAAAATACCACACTCCTTGTAGCTCTACCACTTCTTCATCATCCGTTTATTCTTCGTTTGTTGAAAATTCATCCTCCTCTCCATCCAATTGAACATTTGATATAACATTTGGAGGCTTAGGATTAGTAGGGGAATTCCTTTTAAATGGACTAAAAGGTTTCTTAGAGGAAGTCTTTGCTACCTGTTTTCTAATATCAACCATTTCATTAGACATGGTGTTCAGGACATTCCGTAACGCATCAAGATCAAAGGGATCTTTTGGTGGTTTCTTCTTAGAGTCATCCCTAAATGTTACTTTCTTACATTTCTATTCTTCTAATGCATTTTTATTTTCCATGGCTAGAATGGGTTTCTCCACAACTATTGCCTCTTTCATATTTTCGGCCAAAGTTGGTTTGGCAACTCTATTAACGAACATAGCTGTCTTTGACAGTAGAGCAGAAATGTACCACTCATTCTGGACCTCATCATTAGGCTTACATGCCATTGGTATCTTATTCAATAATTTATTGAAGCGAGAGTTGAAGTCCTTAATAGGTTCTTTCGATTCGGCTTTCAAGTTGGAGATATCATTGATGAGGGTAGTTGTAGGTCTATCATCTCCAAATCTAGTTAAAAATTACTCTTGAAAAGCATCCCAATTGTTAATCGAACCTAATGGTAATGAAAAGTACCATGATCTTGCTTCTCCCTGTAAAGTATATGGGAATAATCTTACAAATGCATATTATTCCACTATGTCATTCAAGTTAATGGAGAACATGAAATTATTTATATCTTTCTCAGCTAATAGGCCATTATTATGATTGAAATTGAGGAACCATTTCTCTGGGTGTGCTGGTAATTGATGTAAAGGTCGATCCATCCTAACAACCCCTAAGTTTGTCCATGGCCTTAGAGGATTTTGTGCCATTGCTGGTATGTGGGTAGGGGAAGGTATAGCAGCTGTTGAAGGTGATTCAGTAGAGGAAGATGTAGCTCCTATACCTGTGTGAATCACGATCTAGAGTGGTGAGGTGGATGATTCATATTGTGAGGGTATAGATGGAATGAACGAAGATGATGATAGAACCTCACTTTGAGATTTAGATGGTGTTTTCTTAGCTTTCTTACGGCTTGGCAGAGGAAATTCAAACAAAGTGATTCCAAAATTTTCACTCTGTGCTATAGTTAACCATTGAGATGGGGTGAACTCAGAGGTAACGCTATCCTGGGATAGCTTAGATTATTCTTGAGATAGCGAAATCCCCTGTGATTTATGAATCAAATATTGAACTTTAGGGGCTTCAGTAGAAGAAGAATGATCTGGCTTGTTTGAGATTTCAGTAACAGGTTGTATAATTTTCTGTGCAACTCCTCACTTAGGATTAGGGGATTTGGAAGAATTTCGAGAAGTTAGAGGTGATGGTGAGGGAGTTTTACTCTTAGAATGGCTTGTTAATTTGGATTTAATTGCCATTCATAGTTAGGCCCTCCTTCTAGTGCCAAAATGTTGAAGCCTCAAAAATTTCAACATGGGGGAAAACCACCTGGTCTGTACCTTGGTTGATAGCTTGTTTTTTGTTTGGAGTAGTGGCTTCGGTTGGGGGTAATGGTACCAATTTCCCAATATATTTAATGACTGTGCTAATGGAGTGATATGTTATGTTTTGAAGTAATATATGAGCTAAAATTAATTTAATCTAAACTAACAATCACATGCATTTTATCCTAATTTAAACACTATAAAATTATAAGTATACCTGGGATTAAATTGATGTATGCGATATACAATAATGTCTGAGAGAAATTGATAATAAAGATCATTCAATTACAATGAGAAATGAATTTGTTTTAACAATAATTGTTTCGTATAAAAATTTAGCCGAAATGATTGTGAAAGATATATCACATAAGGAATTATTCATATATTCAACATAAATTATAGATCATCATCATACAAAAGTGAAATAATGGAAATCAAGATTCAGACTTTCATACATAAATGATTAGAAAAGAAATCATTGCTTAATAGATAAGTAAAAAGGATTACGAGGTAAAAGTATCATTTATAATACGTCATACTCAAGTGTTTCAGCAATATTGATCTGTCTTCAGCCCATTCAACAACATCTAAGAGTACAAAAGTGAAATTTTAGTAGAAGATGCTAAATCAGATAAAGATAAATCTTGTTCCATTAATTTCACCAGAACTTCCTCAAAGGGACAAAAGTGGATGTTTTGAAGACCGTTTTTGATAAAGTCATTAGATCCCTCTATAAGTGCATGAGAGGGGTTTAAATACTTAAACTATAAAACTAAAAAATAGATTATTAGAAAAATAGTTGAGGAGGCTTAAACGACCTTCCTCAAATTATGAAAAAATAAAATCAAAATAGAAATAAACATGGTGACTACCTATCCTACATTTGATCCATTAGATTGCAAATGTCCATCATGGGCTTGAGCTGTGCTGGTTGGATGAATTTAGCTTTCAATTATCCAACGAATATGGCATCAGTCAGTGTTGGCGAAGTTTTCTCCGTAGAAGTGGTTAAGCATCGTAGGGTCATCCATTAGTTGTGAGCTTTTACCAAATGTTGCCAATATTCTTCCCAGTTTAACCTGGTTGTTTTCCTTATCACTTCTTCTTTTTCTTTCGTTGCCTATTTTCACTATAGCTCAAGCTGTTTCGCATTAGGAAGAAAACTTGGAATGGTTTTTTCCACAAGGTTGGCACTATGTAAATTTTCATTAACATTTTTTGTGACACTGTTTGCTACTACTACCACATCTATTGTTGCCATTTCTTCTTCTTTAAGTCGAGAATCGCAACTTGAAAATAGGATTTCTTTATGCGATTCTTCTACTTTAGGCAAGTCGTCTTTTCTCCCATCTTCTGTATTCTGCCAATTGATGAAGCCAGAGACCTTTTTAAATATCTCATCATATTCAAGTCTTATCTCCATGACTTGACTTGTCAATTTGTCACCTGTTTCACAATAAGATTTCCATTGTGAAATCTTATGGCACAATAATTATTTCTAGTGCATCAGCTGGGAGTTAAGACCGAGTGCTCTATTAACAAACTAGTCAATTTTTGGATCATTTTTGTGTAGTTCAATTATTTTCTGTATTTGTGCTTCCTTTTGGGCTAAGCTGGTTCGATGTTGTATTTTCATCTACTCGAATTCCTGGTGTAGCTTAGCTAACTGTATCTCTTCTTGTTGGTCAGATGTTGCTGGCTGTAATTGTTGCTTAAGCAACATAATTTTATCTTCTTTTTCACTAAGCAACATTTGTACTTTAGTTGCTTTGTCCATGGTCACTGTAGCATAGGCACGTGCAAACTATGAGAGTCTAGTAAGATTGGTAGATTGGTCAATGGGTGAGTCTTTCCAGAGAACATCCATTGGTTCATTTTCAGGGGTAGTAGCAGCTGTAGAGTCCAACTTCCTTTTCTCTCTTTGTCTTTTCACCATCGCCTTATGTTGTGGCCTATAAAACACATCTAGAGCAAGAATCTCTTCTATTCTCAAAACTATTTTAGAGGTGGGGGTAATAGGGATGTGTTCTACCACTTGAGTATTTACAGTCTCTTCTGTTATACTTTCCTGAGTTGTTTTCTGTTGTGGAGTTTTCAACTCTAGCGTTTGTTCCTTTGTGTTGAGCCTTTTATTAAAATTGTCCCATTCTTCCTCTAAATAAATTACCAAGGGTTTTATTGGCTGTGTGCGGGTGGCATGAATTTCAACCTACTTGCTAATTGAATTTTCTTCAACTATCTTCTGTGTAGATTGCGTTGTATCCTTTAGCAACTCCATGCTTCTACTTTTCCCATTTTGTGATGAGTTCTATGATTCCCTGGTAGATTTCTCTTGGGATTTTTCTCTAGAATCGGATTTAGAATTTTCTTTATAGTCACCATCTATAATTACACTGGGAGTAGCCTCCCTTAGTAGTTCATTCAATAATTTGTCCAATGGGACCTTTGATAACCTCCTTTCTCTGTAGCTGTAAAATTTTTCCAGATCTTCATGGTCAAAAAGTAATTGTGTCATATGCTTCACCTCTGTGAAGGTGTTTTTCTGCAAAAATATATCATCAAAGGCATCTTCCTCATTACTGAATACTTTTATTTTAACCAAGGTGGTGAAATTTTCGACAGCGCCGGACATGTCATATTGACTTCCAGGGAATTTAGTTAATCACAAAGATAACATGTTCTATGCTTCTCTAAATTCATTCCCTAGGTTGTGTAACACCAATGCTCCACATTGTAAGGGGAATGTAGGCCGGATGACCTTTTTTGATTCCTTTAATGTCTTGCTCATCCCTCCTTGACTAGACGTTTGATAGGCTATCTTTCTAGTCATCAATTGTTCTGGGACATAGTATGGGAGGACATGGGGGGAGGTGATGTTGCCAAAACCCTGATATATGTAAATGTTTCGTCCCCAAACCATGTAGCCACCACGAAGAATAGGGAGCATAAGTCCATGACAAATCTTGAAAAAATGTGGTTGAAAGTTCGATTCCCACATTTCCTCATGGTATATGTGAATGGGAAGTGGATTTCAAACAATCCATTTCCATCCCATGATAGGGAATTTTGATCTAAAACAAATGGATTCCATTACATAGGCGCTCATAAAAAAAGGAGGGTAAACTCTCGAAGCAATAATTCTTTTCCTTTTATACTCGATAATTGTCTTTGCTAAATTTTCAAGCAAAATTTGTGCCCAATTAATTAGAGTTGTGTTAACAGCTGCATCTATTAATGACAACCACTCTAGGGAGAATTTAGTACTATTAGGTAGTCGAAATAGTCTACATAACATGGACGCTGCAAAACTATGAGGGAGAGAAATAGACAAAGTAGTGTACATACCCTTTTTGTATTTCTTGATGTTTTCCTCATTATTTGACTAGGCCTGGGTGCAGTCTATTGGGTCGTCGTTCTCTTTGGCAAACTTCTCAATGAACTGCCTGTTCTAGATCACTTGTGGCTCTGGTAGGTGGTACATAAGTTGTAGGTTGTTTGGGGTAAAATATCCCATAAGCTCTTTTCTTCTTGTCTTGAGTTCTCTGTATAATATGTTGGCTTCATCAATAACCCAATTAACTATGTCGGTATAAGGGATTATCTTTGGGCGCACAACTATGCGATGGAAAAATGAGCATGTTGTCTCTAACATGGAAGTGTCTGAGGAGTGGCATCCATCAACTGTAATTTTCGTTTCTAGAATACTTGGATTCTATTCCTCCAGTGTATTATAGATGACCTCCCATGTAGAGGTTCCTCCCTCTCTATTACATGTAGTATCCATAAACAGAGGAGTCAGCTCTGACTTCTCAGAGGTGACTGCCTTGCCTTTCTCCACCATTGTTTTCAACAATTTTCTATGCAGATTTTCCCTGAAAGTGAAGAACAACAACTATTGGATTCATAAAGATCATAATGAAAGTAAAATGAAATAATGTAGATAACTTGTAAGGGTGATAAAATGAGTTTTATTCAAATGCACGTAAGAGGATATCATATCACGCTAAATGGATTTACACAAATAAATGTAGATATTTCTTACTAAATGCCCACTAATGATTCATTATCCCTTACCTTTAATGATCATAAATGTTTTCATCATAAAATGGGAAGAAAAATTCTATGGTGGTGATCCTTTGAACTGCGATGATGTTGATTGTGCAATTTTCAAAGCAATATCGTAGATCACAATATTACATTATGCCTCTTTGCCATTATTACCTCCTGCTATGTTTCTGTGAGATGCGATATGCGAGTCGCTTGTTAATCATTTCAAAACATAGCTACTTTCCAAGTTTATCTATGTAAAAGACCCTTTTTAATGAGTGGCAGACCTAAAACATTTGCTTATGATATATTTAAGGAGTGGGTCCAGGTCTTGATTACGTTTCGTAATCTTGGCTAGTGGTAAGTTTTCGTTGTTGTTTGAATGCCCAAAATGCAATGCAACAAAGGTTATAAGGCCATCGCAATTTTTCATCTTGCATGTTTTGAAATAAACTTTCTAAGGTGGGTCCTTTATGAATGGTGACATGCGATGTGAGACTAAGCCTAAAAATCTTAAGGACTTAGTTTATGTCGAATTTCTGATAGTTTCGAGCATAAAGTCCTTTTTTCAGTAATTTTACTCGATTTTGGAGGGTTATAAAGGTATTTTGATTGTGCTTAATCTTGCTATATGTGGGAAGGTAAGAATTTAGTAGTTTTATAAAAAAAGGCGGGGGGTAAGCATTGATTGATATCTTTTCTTTATTCCAAAAATAAAAGAAAATACTAACTGATAAGTTTTGTTTTTTTGGATAGAGTTTTAAAGGGTCCCCATTAATGTAATATTAAATACTATCATTAATAAATGGGGGGTTGTTTAATAGCACAACACACCCATAAATGCACAATTTTCTTGGGGAAGATTCTTAGCTTCCAGCTAGACCAAGTCCGGGTTAACAACCTATGAGGGGAATGGATAAAGTTGTGATCGAGAGGATGCCTTTGTGCAAGAAAGACACTGAAACTTGTGAGCTTGATGAAGAAAGGAAAGCTACTATGAAGGTTGGAAGGGAGGCTCCAAAACGAAGCTAAGGAAAAATATTGGAGGGTGGTTGTAGTCGCTACAACACTTGGAAACACATTGGTAGAACTCTAGCTCTCTGAATGGACCTCGTTCATGAAAACCAAGTCTACCACATCAAGAAGTATTGTTTAGTTCTCATCTCCTCTTTGTTTCCACACTAGCTTGATTGTAAGATGAAGCTTCTGCCAAGCTCTTGGTCGATTGACACACATTCCAAACCAAGGCAACATAGTTGTTTTGATTGGGGTTGAAGGGTATATTGGTGCACAAGCAGTATAGTCATCAGAGTCTTAGTTTCATCTCTGGTTTTTCTCTTCTGCCAGCAGGCCTGGACAATACCCCGTCAGAGTTACCTAGAAACACAAGCATGGTTATGCTATGAGTGACCCTGTTTTGTACCCCAAAAGAGTTACTTACATCACCTCTCTCTGCAGGAATCCTTTCTCTTCTTTCACCTTATTCATTTTTCATTTTTTCAAACTTTTTTTCATTTTTTTCATTTTTGTAACTGTGCATAGCACTTATTTATTTTAGAGGCAGAAGAGGGAGCTCGACTTATAGAGAATAAGAGGTTGCTCTAGTAGAGAAGTAGTTTATTATACCTATGACTTTCCTATTAAGGTTTTCCCCCTCACCTTACTCTACTAAACTGAGCTGAAAAGGGTTAACCCAAAAACAATTGACTAGAGTAGGTGACACTAGTTAGTGCGTAATAATTATGTTTTCACTAAGGTTCACTTCGAACAGTACGTATTTTCCATCTATGTATCATGGAATGAAAGTAACAAGTTCTTGATACAGAGGTAAGATGAGAGATAACCAAGTAGTGATAGCAACACAAGGCCTCTTGTACTTTACCTGGCTTGCTTCAAGAGTCATACATGGTTTCATGCAAAACTATCCTACGAAACAAAAAAAGTGAACTAACAAACAACAAAGAAAGGTCAGAATGGAAGAGAAAGTGAAAGAAAAGCAATTAAACAAGCAAATAGATGAACAAGCAAGAAAATTAATTTAGCAAACAACCATGCAGGCAAACAACTCAAAAAGAAAATTCCACACGTACTCCTAAGCTAAAAGTGAATGGGTCATCTAACGTGATGTGATACTTCCAATGCAGCTATCGGTGCATTGGCTATTCCATGTTGGTGAGGGCATGGTTCGCTAATAAGACAACTGTGTTAACCAACAAACAAGAAAGATATAACAGTGGAGAAAAACACACTTCGAGCTTACAAGTGACCAGAAAACGAAGATGACTGAAAGTGCATGACATGCATTATGTGGTGCTTCCATGATGTTGTTCTACACTATGTGTAGATGTTGAGTGAACGCATTCTTTTGACTTTGACATGCAAGCAAACGTGAGAAAGGTAGACCACTTGTGATGTACATGTGTGCTTGCTGTGTAAGATTCCTCCAATGCATGAGCGATGGGATTGTGTAGTTTGAGTGGAGGAAGTGAAATATGGGTGTTTGGTTGATCTTCAATGGAAAGTAGAGAGTGATGACGAGACATGAGTGTTTCAAAAATTTCCTAACTAGAAGAAAAACCAACCTCAAGGCAGCGAGGGACTGACATAACCATCACCCTCTACATTCTAGGGGGTTTCGACCTCATGGATAGATAGATCATCATATACGAGTGTCTTAGATAATTTAACAATGGCTGAATCAACATCGTGATCTGATGAGGAGGTGAATAGATCACGGCAACCAAGATCATAAAATTCAAGATATTCATTGGCATACTCATGATTTGATGAATCAGGAAGAGGGTTAGATGAGAAGCAAAGATGTTTACCCTCTGCATTTTGAGAAAACATAGATGACAGACTGGACTAACATTTCAAGGAAGATGTGCCCTTTCTGCATTGTATGACAGACTGAAATCCAACATGTGATGTGAATTATCGGAAGTAGAAGCATCCAGAAAATGAGTTTTCAAAGGGGAAATCAGTGGTGACAGAATCACAAGGGATGTCACGATGAAGTGGATGAGGCGTGACTGGAAGGGAGTCATATTTCATCGAGGGCTCTTCTTTATATTCCAGCACACACTCATCATGAATGATGGCGCAGGTTGGTTGCATAACACCAACTTCATTGACACCTTGATCCTCGTTCACAATAGGTGAGGAGTTTAGAATGGGAGAACACAAGAGAGTACAATCTGGAGGGTCAACATAACGTGAGGATGGGGGTTGAGGGAAAGGGTCAACATGACAACCAACAGGCTTGTAAACCAAATTTGTACAAATCTTAAGAGCAGGTGGTGTGGGAGGATGTGATAGTTCAAATGAGGTGTGTGCATGATCTCACACATCACTCGGCAGTGGTGGAGTTGTTTGATGAGGTGAAGGCAGACAATCACTTGTGACAACAACTATGCCTTCTTGTGATTGTGAAGCTCCATCACCGAAGTGTGCTGAGTGAGGTTTAGATATGTGAAGAATATACTCAAATCTTCCATGAAGAAATTCCCAATCAATATCATTTTCCGACAATCGATATGCAATATTACAAAAGCATGTGTGAGACTATTCAACGGATTCATCGAGTGATTTTTGTAATTTTATAATTTCTTTGTTGAGTGCTTTATGGTCGTAGTGATTGAAAGCACTATCTATCATTGTGACTAGATGAGAAAGAGAATGAATAGATTTTTCGGGCACGGTGGCACACCAGTGCATTGGGTGCCCTCGAAGCGTGTAGATGAACAACGTGTATCTCATGTATTTCTCAAAGAATCCATGTCTTTCGCTTAAGCATATACTGCCGACCACGTGCTTTACCAAGGCTACATCGCCTCCACCATCAAATGTTTTATGACACAAGTTATCTGAGAGACTTTTCAGAATTATGAAATTGTTTCCATAAGACATGCATTTCGGAAGAGCAACTTGGTTGTTAGTCATGATAGATGTGTAGAGATTCAAAACAAATGTGACCACTCATCTTTTCATCTCGCCTCCTTCTAGCACCAAAATGTTAATGGTGCTAGACTTGCTAACATGTAAGGGGATATCCTCGGTAAGAAGTCCCAATGAAAAGCTCAATCCGTTTGGTCTAGGAGTCCCAACAGTGTGTCGTATGGTACTTCCTTGACCATGATGTTGGACAAAGGCGAGTAAGATAACTCTATCAGTAGCAAGTATGTTACAGTTGTAGTGAGTCAAGGAAGGTGTATGAGAGGTTCTAACACACGTGGGTTGAGATGAGAGTGAAGGTGAGTTTGAGGTTGAAGGGATTAGTCCCACCTCGGCTAGGAACAGAAAACACACAAAACATATGTAGCTTCCCATCGAGCAGTACACAGGGATGTGAAACTCACAACATATAAGGTAAGATAATATATACAAAATTCATAGATCAATCCAAACGAGTGTAATGGTTGTTACAACAAGGTTCTTGTGAAAGGTTTATATAATGTCCAATAGAGTAGTCGACATGGATGGGACAACATTAATAGAATATACAACACATTTCCATTAATATATTATGCATTACAACAAATGAATCAATTCATATGTAAAACATATCTTAAAGCAACATGCATTATAAGTGTTAAATATTAGTCTTACAACAGATGCAATACATGTGTGAAAACGTGTTGGCTGTTATTATATAAAGAAGCATAACTTCCAATCATAAAATACATCCATGTAAACCTGATAGCCCCAATAGTGGAATGTTACAGCCACACCCACCTGCTCCTCCAAAGAGATGAACTAGCTCCATGTACTCGAGAAGCCAAGGCATGTTACAATACTCTCCAAGCACTTTCCAAGATAGTCTTATCAGAATCTTGGCTAAAAA
Organism: Pinus tabuliformis; assembly: GCA_031772625.1. Classification (NCBI taxonomy): domain Eukaryota; kingdom Viridiplantae; phylum Streptophyta; class Pinopsida; order Pinales; family Pinaceae; genus Pinus; species Pinus tabuliformis. The sequence goes on along the minus strand of CM062819.1, from coordinate 1,659,472,153 downwards.
AAATCTTATACAATGAGTTATGAGGGACTATTTATAGGAAAGGGTCGGGTGACCCTTGAAATTCCCGTTTGTGATAGTTCAACTACTGTCGTGACTCTTCACCTACTTTTTGACTATTACATCTTGAAATACACCTACTTTATGACTTACACCTGACATGACTCAACATTACAATGCACATGTACTCATGTGAGACAACATAGCCTAAGGAAGCCTTGCAATACATCATTTACACTCGATCCACTGTAATGAGACCAACTATTTAACATGCTTGTGATGGTGAATGTGGTGAGCTAATGTGAAGCTTGGTCATCCGTGATGGTGTGTATGCACCTCATGGTGACATCTTGCTAGCAACTAGTGCATTGGTTCATCCCGTTCATCGAAATCGTTTGCTGGCCTGCACATTGTCTTCTTGGGTGCATCTGAACCGGCAACACACTGATGCATATTATTCATGCTGATTTTCAAGTGTGTGTTGGTGGTCATCCGAATCAACTTGTCAATGTACAAGTTCAGTGGTAGTTGGACTTGCTTCTTGTCTTGGCCTTCGTGAGTGTGTTGAATGGGTTGGATTACAAGCGTGTGTATAATGACATGCATGTTGTTGAATCCCTTGCATGTGACCAACAAGACTGCTCACCATGTCTACTCCGTGTCTGCTACTAGGATGGATCTTTAACCTGTATGGGTGCAATTTTCATCCGTGAGTGAATTTTTCACCCACTTCTATTCTTGTTCTTGTTCCGAACCATTTGTCTCTGTGTGCAAATTCATGTTCTCCCTAAGTTACTACTTCAACACATGGAACTCCTTCTTTGTTCCATTCTCTGTCTTCACATGATCTTCATGTCGCGTCGTCACCTCATAACCTGAGTCTCCAAAGTTTCTTTCATTATTAGTGGATCTGCTTGATCTTGCAACTTTGTTCCGCCTCTGTCTTGTCAACAACCTTCCTCTTGCATTCATTGCATCCCTTGCATTCAATGTGTTCGCTGCACTCACTGAGTTTGGTATGTTGCCTTCAACTTCTATTCATGATGCTGCTTATTGTGATATCTTGATGTTCTTCTCTACAAAGAACTTGACATCTTCGTGAGTAGGCAAGCTCATAGAAATTTGATCGACTGCATCTCCAGGTGTGCTCTGAATGGTGTCTTTGACTTCGCTCTCTTCAAAACCATTATATATGCACTATTGAGAGGCAGATGGAAACCTAAAATACGTAGAGACATCGCAAAACTCATGGCAAGAAATCTATCAATTGAAAACCGAAATAAACTTTAGAACTAACTTGCAACATACCTGTGTGACTAATCATGAAGGTTGCACAATTTCGACCGGGAGGTCGAGAGACCGACTACCAAGATTGCACAAGGCACAATCTGGGATACTAGGAGACTAACTGACTACTAGAACTACACAATGCATAGTCTAGTCTGGCTACTGACTGTGGAATTGCACAATGCATAATCTCAACTGGCAATGGTTGTAAAATAAGTGACTACATTGGGAAATTTTCTTGGTTAGCAGTCACTGTCCCTCAGAATTGCGTGAAGCATTCCTAGGGAATAGTTTCAGCGTAGAAATGTTTATTTCTAGAGAGGAAGGTAGAGCCTTCCCTCTTAGGATTGCACAATGTTGTCTTGGGGATGCTCTTGGTGGGGTGGAGTCCAGGCTGAGGTTAGCCAGACTCGCCGATGGGCACCTGCAAGTGAATGTGAGTGTGAATTCATTCTAATACTGAGTGTAAGCATAAGTAAATGGTCATGCATGAAAATGGTAAATGAGAGATTCAGAAAATGGAAAAACATGCATTTGGGTGAGGCAAGTCACCGAATAGACTACCATTCGTAAAAAACAATTTCATGCATGTGACAACGGTGAGATGTTGAAGAAAATTGAAATGGTGTTAGGACAAGCTAATATACATGTAAATGAAAGCAAGCGTTCAAATAAATAAAGAAAAGAATACTCATACAAGTGAAAACACAAAAAGTGACAAAAATGCAACACAAGGCATGGGATGGAGGCTTACCCCTAAACAACTGAGCTGAATGTGCCAACATCTCCTAGATGTGATGTCGGATATTAGAGCTACAAGGTTGATGTGAGGAATGAGATTTGTAGCGTCCGGTTGATGAGTTGCAATAACATTGAGGTTGTGATGCCCATGCTACAAATCTAGGGAAAGCGACCCTTAGTGGGAGGTTTCTGAAATGATCCTTTCATGTAACCTCCAACTACTAAACATAGATCCTTCAGACAAGGGATGCCTTTGCATGCTACCTTGAGAGAAGTAGCCTATGCATGCAAGTCAGTTTTGCTTGGTCCTGGAGGGAATCGGTCAACTCAGTTGCACATGCAAGAGATTGCTCAACTGATTGAAGGAGATGCACATTTTTGGCAGGGAACTAGGCTGACTGCCAAGGGGACTTGTACAATTCTAGGTAGAGCAGTTGACTGCTACCCAGATTTGCGCAAATTCTGGGGTGAGAAAACCTATTGGGGAAAATTACGCAATTCCTGTTTGGAGTGTTGATTGGTAGAATTTGCAATCTTAGAGCCCACAAGGCTGCAAGACAGGATTGTGAAATTTCTTGAGGGAATGCGAGTTTCCCTCCAGATATGTGCAAATTGCTTGGGAAATTTGCTTAACCTATAGCTGGACCAAGTCCGAGTGAACAACCTAAGACAGGAATGGATCAAGCTGTGATCAATAGGCTACCTTTGTGCAAGAAAGACACTGAAGCTTGTGATCTTAAAGAAGCAAGGCAAGCTACTTTGAAGGTTGGAAGGGAGGCTCCAAAATGAAGCTAAGGAAAAATTTTGGAGGGTGGTTGTAGCCACTACAACAGAATGATTGTCCAGGGCTTTTTGGAGATATGGAGAAATAGATGATTTCAATGTTTGAACGTCTAGTTAACATAAATGTGCAATTATGCCCCATTTTTCTTTATTTAGAATCTTTTTCATGCCATTAGTGCTGATTATCTTTCCTAGTTTCCTTGCGATACCCCTTAATTAAAATTTCTTTCTTCCCAAAAAAAATCAAGAAAAGTTCTTGAAAATTAAAAGCTTTCGTACCCAAATATTGTAACCATTGGACTCTGAGTAATACATGAGGACCACCCATTGGAATGGAAAACATTGGACTATTCAATACATATTCTCCCATGGATAGCTTGATATTATGGCACTTTCTAGAGTAATTTATGGTTCCTCCATTTGCAACCATCACTTGACACTCTGGTGCTAGATATGGGAATAAATTCAATTCCTTGGCTATTTTACAATGAACAAACTTATGGGTACTGACTGAATGAATAAACACTATTAAATTTTTCTTCTCGATATGTCCTATATTGAGAGTTTGAGGAGAGGTAATTTGTGCTAATGCATTACCAGACATGGTAGGATTCATTTCCTCTTTCTCTGGGATTGGTTCCTAGTGTATATTCTCTTCTTTTGATGTTTCTTGTTCCTTTTCTTCGTCATCTTCATAATTTATGTAAATTAATTTCTTCTAAGAACACTTATGACCTTTAGTGTATTTTCTATTACAACTATAACAAAGCCCTTTTTCTCTTTTTTTATTACAATTATTGTGGTGTCAATCTTGCAGTTTGTGGAAGGATAGGAGCAACAACAATTCCATCTTTATAGCTATGAGTGGTAGGCTTCCTTGTTGCCATAATTTTGTTTTCATTTTTTCTTGCCAACTTGAATGCCTTCTCCACTAAATCAGGTTACCAAAGGCCAACCTCATGTTGGATCCTATCATTTAAAGTCCATATGGAGACATCAATCCTACACTCCTATGGAATATTATTTATGCTTATATTCAATTTTTGGAAGTCCTAAATGTGCTCCACCATTGAACGCTTTTGTTTGAGATTTATCAATTTCCTAAACAAGGTGATCCTCTTTGTATCCTCATAATGTGCTATCATTTCCTCCTGTAAAAATTGGCCAAGTAACAAGTGGTTTACAAGAGCAAAGCCATCGATACCATACAAATTTATTGGGTTCTAAATATAAAGTTGCAATGCGTACCTTTTGTGTGTGTTGCACATTATGAAGATCAAAATATTTCTCCATCTGTAGTATCCATGTTATCGTATCCTTGCCATCAAACATCCCCATATCATTATTTGGAATATGGTGGGTCTTCAATCGAACATTATAGTCTATGAAACATTTCTTGTAGCAACTTTGTCAAACTTTCCTTCAAACCTTCGATATCTGCTTTTAAACCATTCTTGAAATCTTCCATGTTGCCTTTCAGTTTTTCTTCTATGTCATCCTTCAAAACTCCCATGTTTAATTTTCAACTATTATTAAAAGAATCCATCTTAGCTTCCATTTTATTTAACAATGTAAACTTTGAAACGAGAACTGATATGATTACTCGTTTTTTGAGGTAGAAAAAAAATCATCCGATTTTGGAAAACACTGATCGAGAATATGATTTTTTTTTCAGAGCATATTTTTGAAACTTTAAATTTTCTTATGTATCAAACAAATATTTGTTTTTAAATGTTCCTAATTTTCATCATGATTTTGAAACATGTTAATGCATCATCAACCCTTTTTTTAGAGGGCTTATTTTTGACACTTTATATTTTCTAATGTATTAGTTGTGGTTATTTTTTTAAATGTTACAATTTTTGACACTTTAAATATTTTTATGTCCCACTATTTTTAAGTATTAATTACATAGCAATTTTTCTAGTTGTCTTATTTCTGTTTTTTCTTAAATGTTGATTACTTAAAAAAAAATATAAAAATATATATATATAATACGAAAAAAAACATAAATAATGTAAAAGAAGAAATTATCCTGTAAACAATAAAAATTAAAATAAATAAATAAATAAATTTTTTATTTTAAAATGTAGAAATATATAAATAAAAATACAACAATTTGAAAAAACTATTAAAAAACTAAAAATTAAAAAAAATTTAAAACAACACTTATTAAAAAGAACGCAAAGAAATTAAAACAATTTTAAATAATATAAAAAAACTAACTAACAAAAATTAAAAAGCTATTAAAATTAAATTTAATATATATATATATATATATATATATATATATATATATATATATATATATATATATGTATCTATATATATATGTATATATATAGATGTATATATATATGAAACTAAAAAAACATAATGAATTAAAAATTTTAGAACATTAATATGAGAATCTTAAAAAAGAAAATGATTAAGAACAGTAAAAAAAAAAAAAGATAATAAATATTGGAGTGTGGGGCTAGAATCTGATTCTGAGAATCGGATTTCAGCCCTGCCAACTTAGGAAAAAATATATATATTAACAATTTTTTTATTGTTTTTATTTTTAAGTGGGCGGGGTTGAAATTCGATTCTCAGAATGAGATTTCTTTCTTTCCCAGGGCTCGGGGCGCCACAACTCCGCTCACCCAGGACCGTGCCCCCGGGTCCCTAGGGAAGGCTGAAGTCCGATATGGAATTCACTCCTACCTTCGGGCTTGGGCGGTGCTGCCCTAGGCAGGCAAAGCTCCACACAGCTCCGCTCACCTAGGGCCGCGCCTCCCCGGACCCCTCCGCAGGGCTGAAATCCGATTCTCAGAATTGAATTTCTTCCCTGCCCACTTTAAAAACATAGAATTATCAACAACATTGAACTTTCTTTTTTGTTAATAATAATATTTTTTATTGAGGGCGGGGCTGAAATTTGATCCTCAGAATCAGATCTAATTCTCATAATCAGATTTCAGCCTCACTCTCCAATTTTTTTTTTTTTAATGCATATATTTTTAAATTTACTATTAACGTTCTAAGATTTTTAATTAATTATGTTCTTTTCTTTAAATATTTTTTTTGTTTTTTTTTTTTTTTTTATGTTTATTATATTTTTCAAGTTTTTTGTGTTTTTTTTGCTTGTTTGTTTAATTTTAATAGTTTTTTAATTTTGTTTAGTTTGCTTTTATTTTTGTTTTTAAATTATTTAAAATTGTTTTAATTTTTTTGAGCTTTTTAATATTGTTGTTTATTTTAGGTTTTATAAAAAAAATAAACTTTTAATCATTTACAAGATAATTTTTAATTTATTTTTAAACATGTTTTTGTTATAATTTATTTCTTTCTATTTTTTTTAATTCTTATTTCTATAGGTTAATTTTGTTTTTACTTTTTAACATTTTTACATTTAATTTTTGTGTTTTCTTTCATGTTAATTTTTCTTTTGTTTATTTTTTTTATGTTTGACTTTTTTTTGTCTTTTTTATATATTTGATTTTTTTGTCTTTTTTTTAATTTTATGTTTTTTTTTAATATATATTCTTATTTACTTTTAGTTTTTACTTTTGTTTTATTTTTATTGTTTTTATTTGTGCTTTTATTTTTTTAATTTATGTTTTCATTATTCTTTTCAATTTTTAATGCTTTTGAGAGTCATGATAAAATGTTTTACATCTTTTTTTCAAAATGTTGAAAAATTATCATGAAGGAAAAAATAGACATTATTTCAACATCAATGCATCAACACTTTTTGTTTTCAGGGTGTCTTTTGAACAATTTTGGACAAAAAATTGGTTTTCACTGCCTTCTTTAAAACATGTTGAAAATTTACACTAGAAAAAAATGTTATTCCAACATCAACACTTTTCATTTTTGAATTAATTTTTCATGTTTTCGGTGAATTTTTTTGGTACAGTTCCCTTTTTGAGTTTATAGTTCCCATTTTAAATTTTACATTGTTATTTTTTGTTATTATTTGTGAGAGAAAAATTTGTTGCACTTGGTCTCGCAATTTTGATATATCATGTTACATTTCTTCCTCTTCTTTATGTGTCTTAGTAGAGATTTTTTGTTGCTTACTAGGTGTTTCTGTTTTCCTTCTTCGAGGTATTTTGAAATCAAACAGGGATATCTATGCTTCACTATGCCATTTGAATCATTTGAAACAGATTTTTCAAATAAAAAGTGTGCAATTTAAAAAAGAAAATCCACACCTTCTTCTATTTAGGAGCTTTTTCCTGAAACAATTGCAACTTTGTAATTTTAGATCTCCAAGTTATGAAATTTATTCCCATGATATCTCCTTGAAACCTCTTTCGAACCCCACAAGTCTAATCGAGATTGGATTCTTCAAGAAAGAGTTATTCCAAATCACCCACGATGGCCTGATTATGGACTTGTTCAGTAGAGAAACATTGTATAGGATGCAATGTGTCACTATTTCAACCTTCATCCTATAAATTGTTACATGAAAAACGACATTCCATTTAATTTTATCCACTTTTTAAAGAATTCAATTCTGATGTGTGAAACGAATGTTATGACTATTTTCCCTAGGTCACTTGTTTGAGACAAAATTTTGGAGCAAGCAAAAACCTCGACTTCCTCAGAGCATATCTCTGAAAATATAGTGAACCAAGATCTTAAATTTTAACACTAAATTCTTTGTGATTTATGCTCCATGTGGTCAAAGTATCAACTTCTGAAGTCTCATAGAAAAAGCTATCAAAAATGCTAAGATTAACTGTTTGAAGAAGTGAAACCCTAGAATCCAAAGCTCCAATACCAAATGTTATGAAATTAGCTCACAAATAGATAGATCAATGAATTAAAAATTATCCTCTTCAAGGGGAAAACCTCCTTTACATTACATAAATGAAAAATTCTTGGATCACTCAAATGGAAATCCTCCTTTCTATAAATACGAGTCTAAGGGGTTAGAATATAATTAGAGGAAACATAAAAATAATAATGTAAGGGCACAATAATAACAATAGTGGGCATCTATGGAGAGAAATAATAATAATATAGGGAGTACATGGGAAAAAAAATAACAATGAGGGAATACATTAGTATTATAGGGACCTAACATATTCTCCTATGTTCTGTCAACACATAAAAATAATCAATTCCAAATCGATAATAACATATGAACGAAATTTCATCTAAATGTAATTACTACTTTCAGAATATTTAGGAGTAGAGCACATTCCATACAACTATGAACTCTCCCCAAAAGTCCCCATCGAGCTAAGACCTTGTTTCCTTCTAGAATCAACAACCTTTTTGTTTCCTAATTGCTTGTTCTTATAGATCCTTCCCAACATGTTTTTAACAGTGTCATGCTTTAAGTTCTGCTCTCCGTTTCCCTAGGCCTTTTTTTGTTTTTTTTTTGAAATAAATTATTTTCTTTCTTTAAAGAACACCTTTATCTCTCATTGTACTTTATTCCACTTTTCACCCCATTTAGCATTCCTCTCTAGCTAATTGATTAACAAAATATTCCTCTCCCATTATGTGAGTATTTTAGTATCACTAATTTCAGTATTCCACGTACCTGAAATATTTCCTTCATGAATATGTATGCAACTTGTGTTGTTCCAAATCTTGAGTGTACAAATATTAAATGTGTTCTTTTACTTAATTTTTCTACAACAACCATAATAGAGTCATATTTTCCTCTGTTTCTTAGAATATATGTGATAAAATCAAAGGATATAACATCCCACTTGCATTCTGGAATAGGTAGTGGGTAGTCTATTTGGGTGTTGGTTCTCTACCTTCACTTGTTGGCACTCTAAACATTTAGCCAAATACTTTGACCATTCTTTCTTCATGTCAGGCCAATAAAATTATTTTCTCTAAGTCATAATCACTTTATGATATCTAGTGTGTCTCACAAAAGGCTTCCAATGATGTTCATTCAAAAAAAGTTGTTTTAGTGTAGCCTCATTAGGACATAATTTATATTTCTAAAAGCTAACAATTTTTCATTATTTTCTTCATAACTAGGTATTGTTGTCTACTTTAATTTCATATAAAATTCATTGTTCTATTCTAAAATTTTGATTTGTTCTGCAAAATTTGTCTGGGTGCTAATAAAAAAAAAACCATTAGCTAATTTACATTTCTATTTAGGGTGTTTGCTACTTTATTCTCTCTACCTCTAATATTATTTATGTCAAATTGAAATTCACTTAAAAATGTCATCTGCCTAGCTTGTCTAACATCTAAATAAGATTGATTGAAAAAATGCTATAGGCTTATGTGATCGGTAATAAGTGTAAACTTGTTTCCAAATAAGTAGTGCCTCCACATCTTTAAAACATGTATAAAATATTTTAATTCTAAATCAAAAACATTATAGTTATTTTATACAGTTTTAGCTTTCTTGATTCATATGGAACCACATATTAACTTGCATTAACAAACCACCGAACCCCTTAAGAAAATCATCAATGCATACCACACACTCTTTTACTGAATTTGAAATCTTCAAAATAAGTATTACTATTAAAAAAATTATTTTAAATTATCAAAACTCTCTTGACACTTGGTTGTCTAGTCAAATTTCACTCCTTTCTTTTGTAAAGAAGTGATGGGATAGGTTAATTCAGAAAAGGTTTCAATGAACCTTTTGTAGTGCCCAATAATACCCATGAAGGACTTGGTATCTGGTACATCCTTAGGTATTGACTAATTTAAAATGGCCTTAGCCTTTCCAGGATCGTCAAATATGCCTTCTTTTGAAGTAAGATGACCCAAATATTAATTTTTCCTTTGTAGAAATCACATTTGCTGAAATTTTCATACAATTGATGTTCTCTTAATATTTGTGACACTATTGTTAAATGCTCTTAATGTTCCTTTTGATTTTTTGAATATAACAAAATATCATCTCTAAAGAGTAATAAAAACTTATACAGGTACTTACTAAAGATTATGTTCATTAAACACATAGATCTAGCAAGTGCACTAGTAAGACCGAAAGCTAATACTAGAAATTTGTAATGTCCATAGATTTTTTAGAATGTCATTTGGTGCATGTATTCATCCTTTCTTCTTAATTCATGATATCGATCTCAAATTAATCTTTAAGAGAATGGTTTCCTCTCTAACTTGATCGAACAAATCATCAATGTGAGGTAATGGATATTTGTTCTTGATATTCAATTCATATAATTTCCAGTAGTCTACACATCCTAAAAGTGTCATCATTCTTTTTAACAAACAATGTTGGGCTTTCTTAGGGGGAAGCTCTTAGTCTGATATAACCTTCGTCTATAAATTCTTGTATTTGCATTTTCAATTCTAGTAGATCTGGAATTCTCATCCTATAAGGTTCCTTCGATACTGATGTGGCTCTTGGTAACACATCAATTGAAAAGTGTATGTCTATTCTTCATGGTAATCCTAAAATTTCTTCTGGGAACACATATTTGGATTATCTTATTACAACCAATTCTTCTATAGTTCATTTTTCATATTTCTCAATGGTTTCTTCAACCTAAACGACAAAGAGTTTAAATCCTTTTTAGAAACTTGTTTTCATATGTAAGACTAATTTTTTTCTGATAGAAATAGGCTTGGGTATGTTGTTAATTAATTTTTCAATTCCTTCATCATCTATGTAGGTTATAGTTTTTTCTAAAAAATTTATTACAAAAATGTTTTTCTCTAACCAGTCCATGCCTATCAGTAGGTCATATGAACCTAGAGGAAGTATGTTTAAACTTCGTTGAAGCATGCTTAAACTTTGTTCAATTTTGAAGGCATTTAATTGTACAGGACATTGTTTTACCCAACTAATTACTTTCCTCTTTGTTCCTATATCTATATGAACTAACCATGCATTTTTACAATTTTAAGCTTTTAACTTTCACTACCACTTTAGGACTAATATAACTAAGACTAGCTCTTAGAATTACTAATATAGATACATGCTAATCTAGTATGTTAAATTCAATTTTGATCATGGTCAATTGATTCTTCGCTTATCTGTCTTCTAGTATAGCATTGATTTTTGGGATGTCTCTTGCTATGTCATTTACTGTAGTTGTTTCATGCGAAACCTGTAATTTTTTAACAGATCCAGTGTTATGCGGATATTTTCTCCATCAATGGGGTTCTCCACATCCCCAAGACTTCATTGATTCTCTTTCCCTTCCACCTATCATCCCCTTAGTGTTCAACTCAGTTTTTTTAACCCATTTGGAGAATGTACAAGTTGTCAATATTTATTTCATCTAAAACTTTTCTCTTGATGGTCTCTCCACAAGTTTTCCATAATAGAGGATTTTGGATTCTTTTCTCCAGTTGAAAATTTATTTTTGTCATTGTTTGACCATGATTTTGAACATTCATTCTTGATTTTAAATTGTTAATAAAAAAATATTTATTTTCTCACAACTTCATCCATGGTCTTAGGATTGTGTAACTCAATCCTTTCTTTATAAGAGAGTGGAAGACAATTCAAAAATTGGTGTACTTCCGTTTTTTCCTCGATATGTAAAACCTATATTAACTGGTTGGTAAACTTTGCCTTAAACGTGTTAATACTTAGTTTCCACAACCTTAAATCATGGAATTCTTTAGTAGGATCATCCTAATATCCTTCAGTTAAATACTTATCTTTGAACTGTTTCTAAAATTATTCCCAAGAAATAATTTTTTCATCAAGGTTGTGCATTGCTTTTCCTTCTTCCCAATGTAAAGCAACCTTTCCTTGTAGTTCATATACTACTAATATGGCTTTCAAATTATTGTCATACTCATATAATAGGAATTACTTGGTAATGTTTAACAACCAGGCTTATGTAGATTCCTCTTTCTCACCATCAAAGGTAGGTGGTCTTCTCTTTTTGAACTCTCCCTACAGTTCAATTTTCTACTTCTTTTTTAATTTACTTGATTTTGGAGACATTTTATCAGAATCATTTCCACTTTCAAATTTATTAGTTTCATGATCAACACTCTTCCTCTCCAACGTATATTCTTTGTCCCCTTCTACCTCTTTGTGAATACGTTTGTGATTTGACTTTTTAATCAATTATTTTATCAGCTTCTCTTGTTCCTCGCTTTCCAACAAGTGTTCATGGAAAAATCTAATGTTGGCCAATTCTTGTCTTAAATCTCCTACCACGTCCAAAAATTGCATTTTTGGAGGTGTACTTTCCCATCCTAACTCAACATAAGCCTATCCTTCAATAAGAGGTTGATTTTAGGCTTTTACCACTTTTTAGTTTCCATGTTGCTTGCTCTAGTACTGTATTACACAAAAAAATACATCAATTTTCACAATACATAAAAAATAAATAAATAAATAAATAAAAAATAAAAAAATAAAAAATAAAATTTGCATTTTATTTTTTCACTATGGTTTGCACTTAGGCCTAGTTTTTGAACCTACATCTCTGATACCATATGTAACATACCTCATATTCACATAGAATTGTTTTGTTCCTTTCAACATTATTATAATTGTACCCGCCTCAAATATTATATCATTTTCTTTCTCATATGAATATTTAATGTGTATTGTACATTATCATAGTTCCATAATTTGGTGTCCTTCTATAAGAGGTCAATATTTTTATGTGATGATTTTTTAGCTAGCTGTTTCAAGTTGGACTACACCTGTTTATTATTTGAATTCTTATGACCTCACTTTGAAAAGGTTGTTCATAGGACCTTATTTAGGTCTAATATGTATCATAAAAAATCCAATATTATTTACATCATACTAAAATTGTTGTTACTTGAACAAAAAATCTATTAGTAAATATAACTTTGTTCTTAACATTATAAAATAAAATAAATGCGCTCTTGCAAATTCATCATTTGATGGCTAAAGAAATGGTGTTGATCCAAAGTGTAACTGTTGATTCCCTTTCACATCATCTCTGACAATGTTTTTGGACAAATAGAGTGTAGTCATATTTGATGCCAATTCATACTGTATTTTGAGAAAATGCTCTCTATGAGTGTCATTCAATAACAGCTGCAGTGAATCAAGCAACATATTTTTGGGTAAGCAGTCTGTAAAAAAAAAATGAGATAATTACTACCTTGATAACAATAGAAAAAGAAATCCATTAACACAATTTCAAAGGAGCTATTAGCTTTTTGTTCAAAATGTAGTTATAGTATTCTAGCAACAAACTTACAATTGCATTGTCCTCTGCAACTTCACTGTCTTTTATATTGAGTTCTAGTTGCTTGTTATTTTGGTGACAACCTATTACTATTTCTCCTATTGAACCAACTTCATATGTATCACTTTAGACAACAATAATGTGTATTGTTGTATTTGGATCCAGTCTGCTTTTTTTTGCAAACCAGTTCAATTGATTCAATTGTGGTTTTGTCATGTAACACTATGCAACATTTTTTGTCTCCTCGTTCATAAATACCTTTGTTTCTTATCAAATAATTTGTAATTCGAACACTATTTCTAGTAGTAAACATTTTTTCTAAATGCTCTATAAAAATTTTCCTCATGTTCACTATGATAGTCAGTTGGTTGTGGTTATCAACCAAATCAATGTGGAGAAGCCACACCTTTGTAGGAGATTTAGGACTTTTAGTTTGTGCCGACCCATAAATAATAAATGTATCTCCTTCAAACACTTTTTCATATTCTCCTAAGCATATTCCAATGATTGACGAGGATGGTGCTTCCATTATTTTTTCTTTATTTATATGCAAAGTCAAAACAATATGCTTCAAAAAACATTGACACTGATTGAATGAAAGCACGTCATTTGACTATACAAACATTCAATGGAGCACAAACCTAACCTTTTTGGATTCTCATTTTCCATCATTTCTTCTTCCAATAATTTTTTGCTCAATGTTGATGTGTCCATGATATTCTTCCAAATGACTAGACCAATCATTTCTAGAAGATGAAAATGCAAGTCATCAAGTCCAAGACAAGTGTATAAATAACATTAAAACAATGTATGCTCTATAATGATACGTTATATATACATGTATTCTATTTTTACAGTATTGTTATCCATTGTTAATAGTTATGTAGTAAATCCGCATAAGTTACAATAAGGAAAAAAATTGTAGATTTCATTCACAAATATACATATAGTTCATTTCTGGAAATGCGTTATTAATAATTCCTATGGCCACAATTTTTTGTGTTTCAAAAGTAGTTCCACAAGAAATAAAGAAGTATGAACTCGAAGCTAAAGCAAATAAGAATATTCAGTATATGGAGAAGAATGCAGCAAAGTGAGAATTAAAATGTGTAAATTACATGCCAAGCATGACATAAAGTTTTATAGCTATAAAAGAGGAATTGAAAAAATTTATGTCCATGGTTTGAAGGCTTACCAAAATTTGATATTTGGATGTTTTTGTTGTTTTGTTGTTTTTCGTTGTTCAAAATTTATTTGTTTTTCAATGTTTGCAAATCAAGGCAAATGTCAAGGGTGCACATTTGCAAATGTGACAAATATTGTCATAATTCAACAATGAAATTGTAGATTATGAACATTGGAAAAATGACTCAAGGCGACAACAAAGATATGGTAAGAACAAATGTATGATGATTTGTGAAATAATCATCGAAGAAATGGAAATAAAAAATACTAACGGAAAGGTTTGTCGAAAAGTGATCTAGCATTGAGCTATAGTTAGTTGTTGGTTTTTTATATGAAAATTGAAGCCATTATTTTGCATAAATGAAAGTAGATTTATTGTTGATGGCTAGTTTGCAACATTTACAATTTGAAATAACCAGCAAGCACAATTTGGTAGTTGTTTCATGTGTCTTTTAAAATATATTTGATGAAATTAATTATTTCTTTAATGTTTGAATTTGGTGCAATATATACATTTGCAACTATAATGGTGTTTTTTTTAACATGGAATGTTGCAATTGTTGATTCAATTTGGTCTTTTATATAAGTGAAATGATTCTCAACCACAATATATTTTCTCTAGTATGTGAGAATTCCATGTAAATGGCATAAATGTATGTAGCCATATTTTCTTGAAAATAATGGATTCAATGGAGGTGATTTTTCTTTTGTTTATTGGAAATGAAGAATGTCAACACTCATTAGATCATAGTCAACAATGATATCTTCGAATTTCAATGACAAACTATGAGTGTTCAATGAACATATTTTCAAATCTTTACTTGTTTTATTTTAATATATGTTATAATAAAGCTCATAGGAGGCATTTTTTCTAAGTATATTTAGCACAATAGCAACTTTTTCATTGAAGAAAAAGTTACTGTGTTCGAATTTGTTTAATAAATATAAGGACATAATATTTTAGACTCGAGGAAGTGCACTATAAACAAGTCCATGTTTCCTAACTCCTTTTGCGTCAAAAGACTATTTGTCCATTGTTAACCCTTGTGATCAATGTGTAGTTCATGCACATGGCAGTTGAAAAGGAAATTGTTCTCTTGTAAAAATAATTTTGTTTCTTGATTCATTATTCCTACAAACTCTATTAACATGTGTCCACATAGACATTATTCCATCTTTATACAGGTGTGCCATTTTTTCTCATTGAATAGTGCCAACAACTAGATCAACAAATTTAATCCAAATTGTGCCATTTTCAAACGTTGTTTATGCTCAAAAAATTCCTTCAACGCCATTCACCAAGCCATCCTAAATCTTTTAATTTCCACCAATTAGTTCAACAAAAACATTTTCTTTCAACACAATAGAATATGGAAACTACATTTTAATTTGTTTATTGTGGTTTACGTTTGTTGAGTCAATTTTTGTATCATATGCATCTAATATAATTTTTTCTTTGTTAACGAGACAAAACATTCTTTCATTATGTTCATGTACATTCTTCTTTAAATAAAAAAGGGTATGGAAAAGTTGGATCATTTGGTGTCTATCTATAACAAGGTTTATTTGAGAATGCAAGATCATCATTACTATGTGAGTATGTCATGATTTTCGTTTAATATGGGTACACATCTTTGTTGTCTTATCACATTACATGTTTTAGTTTATATGTTTTCACATTTTATTTCCAAAAGTTGTAAGGAGCACTGGTTCCTTTAAGATGTGGTTGTTCAAATATCGAACAGTCACACATAGGTTGTTCTTGACATAGGTCACCATAGAATATTAAGTCAAGGTTCCCAAACGGGGAAGCTAGAGTATGCATAATTTCACACAGTCGATTGTCAATGTTATAAAGAAATCAAGACCCAATTAATTAAGCCTCATCTATCAACATAAATTTAAGTTGTTTGTATTCTTAGCTCAATACATCAAGTGTGTGAAAAGCCAATGGCACCATGTGACATGGTGAAAGTGACAAATGTAAAGCTGAATGGAATGTAACACCATGTGAAATATATGCATATTTTCTAGTAAATGCAAGTATTAAACCTTTTTCATTCAAAGGGTCACTTTGTAAGTCATAATTATAAAGACGTAATAGTGCATGGTAAAGTGCTTATGTAGCAAATATCTTTCATGTACTTGCACCTCCAGTGAACAATAAATAGAAACGCTTACTAGGATTATTCTTTTTCCATAGAACTATTTTTTTATTATTGGTTGTTTCTCTTGATTTCATTGTCTCATAACTTCATGGTATGCAAATGTGTTGAAAATAAATGGATGCCTAATGAATTAATTTTTTTGCATATTTAGTTTGAGTGTCTTTTAATTGAACAGGGAAGCTAGGGTATGCATGATTTCACAAAGTTGATTGTCAATGTTATAAAGAAATCGAGACCCAATTAATTAAGCCTCATCTATCAACATAAATTTAAGTTGTTCATATTCTTACCTCAATACATCAAGTGTGTGAGAAGCCAATGGCACCATGTGACATGGCGAAAGTGGCAAATGTAAAGTTGAATGAAATGTAACACCATGTGAAATATATGAATATTTTCTAGTAAATGCAAGTATTAAACCTTTTTCATTCAAAGGGTCACTTTGTAAGTCATTATTATAAAGACGTAATAGTGCATGGTAAAGTTCTTATGTAGCAAATGTATTTCCTGTAATTGCGCCTCCAGTGAACAACAAATAGAAATGCTTACTAGGATTATTCTTTTTCCATAGAACTATATTTTTTTTATTGGTTGCTTCTCTTGATTTCATTGTCTCATAATTTCATGGTATGCAAATGTGTTGAAAACAAATGGATGCCTAATGAATTAATTTTTTTTGCATATTTAGCTTGAGTGTCTTTTAATTTCATTTTCACTTGCAAATATTGTCGAATGTCATATTTTACCTATTCTTATTTTCTAATGGAAAGTGAAGCATAAATATATTTTCACTATGGATGAAATTTAGTGGAAGCAATTTCAATACCACCCCATGTTGCAACTAGATGAGAAAATTATTTTTTCTATGACATCGATAATGTGTTTATGTGAATAGTATGCTTCAACCCATGTTTTTTCATTTTTCTTTAATGTGTATTTAGACTCCCTATATGGGATGTGAAGCATCATTTTTTCTCTATAATGTTTTTTTGGGTCTGTGTGTTCATTGTTTCAAATGAATCTTATGACACATGAACATTTTCCTTTCTTGATGTTAGTTTTGCGATTGAATAAGAGGAAACATTTTATACCAAGAAAACTTGCTCAAGGGAAATCGGACATGCACCACATTTATCAACAATCATCATGCAAAAAATATCTTCATAATTATTGGGTTCTTGTTCTAACAAAATAGGTGTTTTCAGAACACATGTTTGTTTTTCTGTTGGAGAAATGTTAATGAAAATTGAGTTGAATACAAAGGCAATGATATAGAAATGTGGACTTCTTGTCAACTTGATTTTCTTTTAATATTTAGCAATGTGTTTCCAATCTTACGAATAGGTTCAATTTTATTTTCTGAGCAAGATATGTATTTTTCTCGAATTTATTTAAATGCATTTGCCATGGAGTGATCCATTTTTGTCATATAGGAGTTGCAATATACTATTGAAGCATACACATCTAAAACACATTTATCATCTCTGTTTTCTTGCCATGATGAAGGGATTTTTTTGCCAATGAATTTATCCAGACATTGCAAGGATTCCTTTTGAGTAGTAAAATTGGCCGAATAATATAAAATTTTAAGAGAATGGTGTTTTCTTGTTTGGTTATTCCAATATTGCCTAAACACATGGCAAACGTTATGTACTTTGAGTATGATTTGTCATGTATAAGAAATGAATGTTTTTTTTTTCATTTTTTACATATCATTGTTTTCATTGCACAAGGGATGCAAGATCCAAGTTTCATCAATTGGTGGGATAGAGAAACTAAATATACAACATGATTTTTTGTGTTTTTTGCAAGTTTTTGTGTGAAGATGAGCTTGAAATTGAATCATTTGTTTCGACAAAATTGTTGAATCACAAGTCAAATATTGATCAATGAAACCTATGAAATTGACATCAAGGAATTGTTGATATATTGGTGGATTTTGAATCCAAATTAATACATGGTCATGCTTTGCTCCTCTACTTTGTAATTGTGTAATAAAAAAATAATATTGCACTTGAACGAATAATTTTTCTTCTTGTTGTCAAGGAACTCAATGATGAGATTCTATGTCTATAATATCAACTACATATGTCGAGTGGAAATTTGATCAATGTGTTAACGAATTCATCATCGAAGTGATTTTCTTAGTTTATTATGGACTCAGTACTTTGTATTTTTAATGCATTATCAATCATTCCCAAAGATGTTCAGCATTAGTGAATGTCAAAAAGAAAGTCGGTGGACCAAGTTGTCGTATCATTGCAAATATGTATTTTCATAAATGGTCAAAATAGTTAGATGATGTGAAAATTCTTCTTAAACATTGAAATGAAATTGGTGACCTTAATAATTTTTGAACATTCCTTTAAATTTTAACGTCTTTAGAATCTACTTTTTGTCCTTTTAACTCTCCTTTATGAATAGAAACATCTTTTATCACAATACGAATTTAGTTAAAAAATATGTTTGTAATATGCCTTCAAAAGTCACGAGACATGCACAACAGTTCCCATTGTGTAATTTTGGATACAAAAAGTGATTGATAACATTCGTAGGGAAGCTTGATCCAAATAACATTGTTGGGATGTTTAGCTCTTTAGAGAATTTGTCTTGAAAATTTCCTAGGGAGCGAAACCCTTCAGAAGTTGCAAATCTGTATTATTCTTGTATGAAGATCATGGATAAGGTGGGCCTCTGAATAACCATGTACAAGTGTTTCAATTTCTTTCTCTAGATAATTTTCTGCATTAGCTGAGTCTAGTTCTTTCATTTTTAGACTATCGTTCTCATGATCTTGTCTGCTTTGATAAAAAAAAATTCCATTCATATTTGATTATTATTTATTCACTCTTGTATATAGATGTGTTGCAAAATTAATGTAATGAAAAAATCACTTTCTTGGGTCGAATACTTCTAGACAAATATTCATTATTGCATTCCAATTTTCTTTTTAGCACAATTTCCATTGTCATATTGTCATCAATTTCTCTCGGAAATGCTCTCTGAATTATATCTAGACTCGAAGGAAAATTTATAATTGTTCCTGTTAATCCAATTTGTGATATTTTGTATTGAAGTTATCTTATTTATGAAAAATCCATCGTTGGTGCCACTAACCTCTCTTCTAAATACGTCAATTGTTCAACAGAGATCAAATTTTCATTTCATGGAATACAAAGAGGCAATGCAAATGTAGGGAGTTTTTCATTTAGTATTGAATTATTACAAGATTTTCATATTTTTTCATTGAGTTTAATGGTTTTGAAGTTTGAAGTAGGTCTCAAATAGAAAATAGTATATAATACGTCTTTGTTAATAAATTGCACATGTCCTTTCCAAAGGACAATTTATCATAAATGCAACATGAATATGTAGGTGTGCCTTGGATTGATTGCAAATATGCCTCAATTTATTTATTTGAATTAATATGTACCTTTTGTGTTTCTCGTATTATAGCACCTTGTGCTCATATTGCAGATTTCAATTAATGTAAGTGAGTGTAGTACTTACTATGAGCATTGGAAAATAAGTATATAGTTCTTCATTATTTTGTGTCTCCATTGAAAAATGATTACTCTCCTAATTTGATGATGTGGAATCCTTTGATACTACAACAAATTTGTATTTATTTATTGTGTTTCGAATTGACAAATGCTTTAATTGAGTAGAAAATCTAATAAAACTTGTTTCTTTTCTAACAAGATATCTACAAGGTACACTTGTGGTCATCTTGCAATTATCTATTCCCGAGATTCCTTGGAGCATTTGTGGTGAATTTTCAATGTCACTAATATTCTTAATATTTTCAACTTTTAAAATTGCATGGAAATGTGCATGTGTTGTAGATATTCATACATTCGTAATGTACAAGAATTTGGAGCAAGTTTTTGATGACTAGAATCTCAAGGAAATATATTTTGTTTCTATATTCTAGATATATATGTTACCATTAAGGAGTTCACATATCCATTGTATTGGAAAACCTTTTCCCTCTATGTGTTCATGTGGAGATGGCATTGATAAATTTCTAATATAATATTGCCAATCATTTATACATTGATCGTGTTTAACCTTTTTAGCACTCTAGTGTTGTTATAAGAAATTGATATCTCTATCACCATTGCAAATGAAGCAATGGGAAAAAGTTTGTGCAATTGTTTTTCTGATAGTAGACATATCAAACCATGGTGCAAGCATGCAAATGGACTCAAAAAAATAGTCATGTCATTCATTGAAATTTTGTCGATTGATCATGAAGCCTTGTTCAAATAAAATTTTCTCAATTGACAATCTATCAAACTATCCATGCGAGAATTGTTACGAGAAAATACATGGACCAATCATTCTATTTATTGAAGATACACTATCTACTGTGTTATGTAGCGACAATGGTTCAAAATGTCCAGATGCAATATTTTGGTTATGTACAAAAATATTATATTGATAGCCATGAATGTTTGAATTGAACTGTAGATATGCTTAGCCATTTCTAAATAGGAAAAAATTGACTAGAATTGAAAACCACTTGGAGAACCATTTGATACAAAATGAAGCCCGCCATAAGATAATTGTAGATCGAGCACAAATAGAAGAAGGTGTAGACAATCCTTTCAAGTACATTTCAAGATCATTAACATGATGATGATCCTGAAGATATTCAAGAGTTAATTATGCATTCAATGAATCCAAAGCATTACCATGTCGATGAGATAAGTGTTGTTGAAAGTAGTTTATAATTCCATATTGTATCGCAATTGAACTATAGTTAAAGTGAATAATAATAACAAATGTTTCAAATAAACAGTCACCGGGATAATAGAATAAATACTCTAATCCATGTAGATTGAATCTAGATAACATGTGTTCAATTTCTTTCAATTTTGATCCTTTCAACACAAAACTATTTCTCATTCACATAAAGTATATCAATACAAAGTAACAAAGTGTAAAAATGTGACAATGATTTATAGCATTAAGAGCATGGATTGCATTGAATGTTCAATCAAAATATATGATACTAGAAAATTTTTAGACCTCATATATTATCTAGTCTACATTGTCTTTGTGACTGCCTTATCTCCCTGTTTTTTGTTTCATAATATTATGAAAATGAGTACCTAGCTTTGTGAATAAAGAGCAGAAGAAATGGCCATAAGGAACCTTGAAGACTTAATTTTTACAAATGAAACATAATTTAAAAGTAAAGACATTTATGCAATTTAAAATACTAGCAACAAAAGGATTATTATGATTTTAACAAATTTCAAAATACAATATTTAATTTGCAAAATTTTGTATTTTTTTATACGATTGCTGTCAATTATTTTTAAAATGTATAAATCAAATATAATCCAATTATTAACTTGAAAAAAAAATAAATATAGCTTTCTATAATAAGCAACTCTAATTTAAGACAAAAAGCAAAAAACTACTTAAAAAATTTATCATATTCATAATATTATTGGAATAAGAAACATATTCAAATGCTTATTACTATAAACATATCAATTGCACCATGTCCAAGTCATCAAGTGGGAGATCTAAATTTAGACGGAGATCTAAATCTCTAGGAAAACCTGTAAAGGTGGTGCGCTAGAAATGTGGAAAGCAAGGGCACTACAAAAGGGGCTGTAAATCTAAAGCTCTTGATAAAGGAAAGGGATCTGATGATGCTCCTTCTACAGAGGTGAAAACCACCTCAGATGAAGGTGGGGATGTGTACTTGTCTTCTTCAAGTACACATGTAGATCATGAGGAATGGTTGATTGACTCAGGTGCATCCATTCACTTCACTCCCCATAGAGAGTGGTTCTGCAAGTATGAGAAATACGATGGTGGTGATGTCTTCTTAGGGGATGATGGGAAGGCTAGAATCGTTGGTTGCAGAAAAGTAAAGTTGAAGTTGCAAGGTAGAAGGGTTAGAACACGTCTAGGTGTTTTGCATATTCTTGCATTGGCCAGAAATCTGATTTCTGTAAGCAAGCTGGATGATGCATGTGTAAAAATAGCGTTCGAGAAGGATACCTGCAAGTTAGTTCGTAAAGCACTGGTATTGATGTGGGGAGTTTGGATTCAAACTTTGTATGAGCTACAAGGTAGCATCGTTGTTGATGGGTGCAATAGCTCTGTGGTTCCTGAAAGTGGAGCACAAAATCTAGTGGTCTCTAGAGAGAAGACCATTCTGTGGAATCAAAGGCTTGGACATATTGGAGAGAAGGGCATTCGAATATTTCATGGTAAAGGTATGGTAGAAGGTATGAGCAATAGCTCTCTGGATTTTAATTTCAGTGGAAATTGTGTATATGGGAAGTAGAATGGAGTGAGTTTCCCGTTTGGTGGTAAGAGGGTGAAACAAATATTAGAACTTGTGCACAGTGATGTGTTTGGACCTGTGAAGGTTCCATCACTGGGTAAGTCTGTGTACTATGTATCATTTATAGATGACTTCTCAAGGAATACATGGATATATTTCCTTAAGAGGAAATATGAAGTCTTTGACAAGTTTAAAGGATTTAAAGCTCTGGTGGAAGACCAAACAGAGAAGAAGATAAAGGTGCTGAGGATAGATAATGGCGGAGAGTTTTGCAGTAAAGAATTTGAAGAATTCTGTAAGAAGTGTGGTATAGCACGGCAGAAGACTAATCCATACACACCTGAGAAAAATGGAGTTGCAAAAATAATGAACAAGATGTTGATGGAAAGGGCAAGAAGCATGCTAAGTGGTGCCGGGTTAGGACAAGAATTCTTGGCAGAGGTGGTGGAGACAACATTTTAACTGGTCAATAGATCACGTTCATCAGCATTGCAGGATAAGATGCCACAAGAGGTATGGACTAGTAAGAAAACCTCTCCTTCATATCTGAGGGTATTTGGATGTGATGCATATGTACATATTCCAAAGGAGAAACAAACCAAGTTGGAGAGTAAATCTGAAAAGTGTGTCTTTATTGGGTATAAGGATGGTCTAAAGTGTTATAAGATTTGGAACCGAGTAACAAGGAAGGTGAAAGATGTTATTAAATATGAATTCCAACCAAAGGAACCTGAGAAGATAGAGTTTGAGCTTAAGGAGGAAGAATCAGACTCTACAACAAAGGAGGAATTAGAAGATGAAGAGCCACAAACTTCGGGTGTGAGAAAATCAGTTTTAGAAAGAAGGCAACCAGAAAGGTATATTCCATCTGCTTTCTGTTCAAATTTTTCTTTATCTATTACTGACAATGACCCCAGAACTATGAAGCAAGCAGTAGATTGAGAGGATCGCAAACTCTGGAAAGAGGCCCTGGTTGATGAAATGGCATCTTTGCACAAAAGTGAGGCTTGGGATCTGTTGGAGTTTTCGGATGGAAGGAAACTCATTGGAAGCAAATGGGTGTTCAAGAAGAAGAATGCCAAAGGGAAGGTGGTGAAATACAAAGCTCGGTTGATAGCAAAAGGTTATTACCAGGTGCTAGGAATTGATTTTGCTGATATTTTTTCTCCTATAGCCAAGGTAACTTCTATTATATTACTTTTATCTGTTGTTGCTACTTTTAATTTTAAGGTAGAATAGGTGGATGTGAAGAAAACATTTCTTCATGGGGATCTAGAAGAGGAAATCTACATGAAGCAACCTAAAGGCTTTGCGGTGAAGGGTAAGAAAGACCTAGTATGCAAATTAAAGAAGTCTCTGTATGGGTTAAAACAATTAGCGAGGATGTGGTATCAGAAATTTGATACATTTATACGTGGACTTGGCTTCACCAAAAGCAAAGCAGATCATTATGTGTATTTTAAATTAATTGGTGACCATGTTATTTATCTGTTCTTGTATGTGGATGATATTTTGTTGGTTGGAAATGACAAAGAAATTACCTGGGATTTGAGGACCCAATTGTCCTCCAAATTTGACATGAAAGATCTTGGTGCTGCAAACTATATTTTGGGCATGGAAATTAAAAGAGATCAGGCAAAGAGGAAGCTCTGGTTAAACCAGAGGAACTATGTCGAGACAATACTGCAAACTTTTAATATGTAGGATAGTAAGCCGGTGAAGGTTCCTATTACTGTAAATGTTAAGTTATCTATTGAACAGTGTTCCAAGACACAAGAAGAGGAGGAGGACATGTCCCATATTCCATATGCAAGTGAAGTCGGTAGATTGATGTATGCAATGGTATATACTAGACAAGACATTGCACATGTAGTGGGAGTATTAAGCAGATTTATGTCAAAACCAGGGAAGGAGCACTGGACAACAGTGAAGTGAGTTTTAAGACATTTGCATGGCACTAGTGATTATAGTTTGTGCTACCAAGGAGGACTAGGATTGGACAGAATTTTAGACATTCATGGATTTGTTGATGCAGACTGGGCTGGAGATCTAGATTAGACAAGATCTACAAGTGGGTATGTGTTTAACCTATTTGGAGGTGCAGTCAGTTGGATGAGTAAGAAACAATCTATAGTGGTACTATCAACTATAGAGGCAGAATAAATGGCAGCCACTCATGCAAGCAATGAAGCAGTTTGGTTGCAAAGATTGTGTTTAAGTATCAGGTTGGTACATGGTGTTATAAGGATAGACTGTGACAGCGAAAGTAAAATTCTCTTGGCAAAGAACCCTACATATCATTCAAAGACAAAGCACATTGATACTCAGTATCACTTTGTGAGGGATATGATAGAACACGAAAAGGTGCCGCTGGTAAAGGTGGAAATTTTGAAGAATACTACAGATGTATTGACAAAATCTGTGAGCTCTGAGAAGTTCTCTTGGTGTAGAGAAACAATTGGTGTTGCATGGTTAGATAAATTACTAAGCCATATTGTGGCCCCCAGTGGAAAGAAAACAACAAGTGGGATAATGTTGGGTTGTGTTATATTCTTTGCACAACTAGCCCATGTAGTTAACCAAGGGGTTAGAGGGGGTGAGGATGCCCCACATTGTTGCATCGATTGCATACTTGGGGGGTCTGTTGGGTCCCTATAATACTAGTGATTACCCCATTACTATTGTAGTTATACCCATTATTTATATTGTTGTGCCCCTATTATCCCCATGTTGTTATTTCTGTGCCCCATAGAATCCCTCTATTGTTAGTTTTGTGGCTTTATATTATTATTGTTAGGTTGGTTGGATTATATTGGGACTCCTTAGACTCCTATATATAGAAAGGAGGTTTTGTCATTTATATCATCCAAGAATTGTTCATTTATGTAATGTAAAGGAGGTTACCCCCTCGAAGAGGCTGAATTCTAAGGCATTGATCTATCTTTTCTATCTTTTCTTGAGCTGGTTCAATAACATTTGGTATCAGAGCTTTGGATTCTATGGTTTCGCTGCTCCAAACAGGTCATCGTGGCATTTTCGCTATAACTTCTTTTCTGTGACGTTTTAGAAGTCGCAAAAAAACCCATTTTAGAAGAAATTACACTAAGCCTTAGGTACGAATTTCAGGGCTTCGCGCGCGATATTTGCGGAGATATGATCTGAGGAAATTGGTCTTTTTACAGACTCCTGAATTACATTCAAAATAGGTGACCTGGGGAAAATCGTCATAACTTTCTCTCTGGGGATCGGATTGAAATTTCATAAGAAGATACAAAAAGAGGACGGACTGTAGTTTCTTGTATGTGTGTTTCAGATTCAAAGGTTGAAACAGTGACTCGTGGCACGTCGTACAAGTTCGCTCTACTGAACTAGTCTAAAAGCAAGTCACAGTGGGAGATTTCACATAACTCTTCCTTGGAGAATCCAATTTGGGTCAGAATTGTGGCACTGGAAAGAGGACGCAGAAGGCTACTATAGATCACAATCTTGAAACTGGATGATCCAAAATTACAGAGATACATCAAATTCAATATCAGGCTTCTATAAAGTGAAAAAAGGTGTGTAGTTTTTTTAAAATTTTTGTGTAAGCTTTGTTTAACGAAATTAAAAGGGCATAGTAGAGCATTATTATCGGTAACTGATGCCCCGAGGAAATAAAATGCAAACACCTAGTAACGAACCTGAAAGCTCTAGCATGACTCATGAAGAAGAGGAAGAAATTCTACATGATATATCAAATTACAAGAACAAGTGCAACAAACGGCACGCTCACAAAAGCTAACAGAAGCTAAGATAAATGGCGTGGAATCTAAGATAAAGGGCATGGAAGCTAAGATGGATGATTCAAACACAGATTTGAAGAGAGACATGGCAGATTTGAAGACAGATCTGAAGACAGACATGGACGAATTGAAGATAAATATGAATAAGTTGCTACAAGAAATGGGCACTAAGGATGAAAGGGTACTAAAGGAAACACATGATGAGAATAAAAGAAATGTTAATCATGATTCCATAGATGCTAATGTTGGATCGAAGACTCAACATATTCCAAAAATTGATATGAGGAAGTTTGATGGCAAGGATCCTGCCACATGGATATTACAGATGGAGCAATTCTTCAATCTCAATAATGTGCAAAACACACAAAAGGTACGTATCACAACTATATATTTGGAACCAAATCAGTTTGTATGGTATCAACGGCTTTGCTCTCGTAAAAAATATATCACTTGGGAAATTTTTACGGAAGAATTGATAGCACATTATGAAGATACAAAAAGCAACACTTTTTTTAGCCAATTGATAAGTCTCAAACAAAAGGGTTCAGTAATGGAGCACATTGAGGAGTTCCAAAAATTGAACGTAAGGCTAAAAGATATTCCAGAGGAGCGTAGGATTGATGTGTTCATAGGGTCTTTAAAGGATAATATCCAACATGATGTTCGCCTTTGAGAACCTGATTCATTAGAGAAGGCATTCAGGTTAGCAAGAAAAATGGAAAGCAAAATTATGGCAACCAGGAAGCATAAAACTCACAACTATAAAGACGGAAGTGTGGTTGCCCCTAGTCTTCCACAACCTATAAGGTTGACACCACAACAATTGGAAGAAAAAAGAGCAAAAGGGCTTTGTTACAGTTGTGATAGTAAATACACTAAAGGTCATAAGTGTGTTGAGAAGAAATAATTCTACATAGATTGTGAAGAGGAAGAAGAAAAGGAGCAAGAAAGGTCAAAAGAAGAAGATATACTCCAGGAACAAACCCTAGATGAAGAACAAATAAATCCAACCATATCTTGTAATGCATTGGCGGGAATTACCACTCCTCAAACCATCAAGATAGAAGGACAAATCAAGAAGAAAAAGGTAATAGTGTTGATTATTTGAGGAAGCACCCACAATTTTATTCATTGCAGGGTAGCAAAAGAATTGAATTTCTTCCCATATCCAGCACCAGAGTGTCAAGTGATGATTGCAATTGGAGGAACAATAGATTGCTTTGGAAGGTGCCATAACATCAAACTATCCATTGGAGAATATGTATTGACTAGCCCAATGCTTTCCATTCCAATGGGAGGTGCTAATGTTGTACTAGGAGTCCAATGGGTACAATAGCTTTTAATTTCCAAGAACTTTTCATCAAATTTTCTACGGAAGGAAAGGAAGTTGAATTAAGGGGTATTGCAGGGAAACCAGGAAAGATAATTAGCTCTAATGGTATGACAAAGCTTCTAAAAAAGGAGCAAAGAGGTGTAATTGAAAAATTATGTTCGCTAGATGTTTCCACATCGGAATCATCTATTTCTCCAGATCTCCAAAAAGTCCTAGACAATCATTCCAATGTATTTGAGACTCCCAAAGGTCTCCCACCTATGCGTGATCATGATAATGCTATTCATCTGATTCCAGGAAGTGTTCCTCCAAACATCAGGCCGTAGAGATAGCTCTATGTCCAAAAAAGTGAAATTGAACGTATGGTTGCAGAAATGCTAGAGGCTGGTATAATTCAACCAAGTCAAAGTTCTTTCTCTGCTCTAGTAGTATTGGTACACAAGAAGGATGGATCATGGTGCATGTATCAGGATTATAGGGAGCTCAACAAGCTCACTATTAAAGATAAGTTCCCCATTCCTGTCATTGATGAATTACTAGATGAATTGCATGGATCAATTTACTTCACCAAGTTGGATCTTCGTTCAAGATATCATCAAATCAGAATGAAGATTGAAGACATTCCGAAAACGGCATTTAGAACTCATGAGGGTCATTATGAATTTTTGGTCATGCCTTTTGGCCTTACTAATGCACCTTCAACATTTCAAGGTTTGATGAATTCAATTTTCAAACCATTCCTTAGAAAATTTGTGTTAGTATTTTTTGATGATATACTAATCTACAGCAAGTCTTGGAAGGATCATGTTGAACATGTTGACAGGGTGCTACAACTATTGGAGGAGAAACAATTATATGCAAAAAGATCCAAATGTTTCTTTGGAGTCTAGGAGGTGGAATATTTGGGTCATATTGTATCTCATGAAGGAGTTAAGGTAGACCCTAGCAAAATTAAAGCCATTAAGGAATGGAAAATCCCCACATCCATAAATCATCTGCGAGGATTTCTTGGGTTGACAGGGTATTATCGCAAGTTTGTTAAGAATTATGGGAGAATAGCAGCACCTCTAACAACATTATTGAAGAAAGATGCATTTTTATGGACTCCGGAAGCAAAAAAGGCCTTTGAACATCTTAAAGAGGCAATGTGCCAAGCACCAGTCTTAGCTACACCAGACTTCACAAAAACCTTTATTGTGGAATGTGATGCTTCAGGAAATGGAATTGGTGTTGTTCTAATGCAAGATGAAAGACCCATTGCTTTTGAAAGTCGTCCAATCAAGGGAAAGTTTTTAAGAAAAGCTATTTATGAGAAGGAAATGTTGGCAATACTCCATGCACTTAAGAAATGGTGACCCTACCTAATGGGAAGACACTTCAAGGTAAAAACGGATCATGATAGCCTTAAATACTTTTTAGAACAAAGATTATCCTCTGAAGAGCAACAAAAGTGGGTCACAAAGATGTTGGGTTATGACTTTGAAATCATCTACAAAAAAGGGAAATAAAATGTGGTGGCAGATGCACTCTCAAGAAAGGATGAGGATGTGGAAGCATTGTTGTGCGCCATTTCTATTATCCAACCAGATTGGATAAACGAAGCAAGGGAGGAATGGAAGAATGATGAAGAAGTGTGGGCACTTATTCGAAAGCTACAACAAGATTCCAGTACATCTGATACATTTAGCGAGAAAAATGATTCATTATGGTACAAAGATCACTTATACCTCTCTAAGAATTCCCAGCTAAAAGATTCTTATGGAATTACACACTTCTCCCTTAGGAGGGCACTCAGGATTTTTAAAAACTTACCACAAGGTTAAGAAGGAATTTTTTTGGGATGGCCTTAAATCAGATATTCAAAAGTTTGTGGTGTAATGTTTGGTTTGCCAACAAAATAAAGTTGAAACAATTAAGACACCGGGTCTATTACAACCTTTATCCATTCCAAGCCAACGTTGGGAGGAGGTTTCAATGGATTTTATCACAGGTTTACCCAAGTTTGAGGGAAAGAGTGTCATCATGGTGGTAGTTGACAGACTTACCAAGTATGCACATTTTTGTGCATTATCACATCCATTTAAAGCCAGTACAGTTTCTACTGCATTTATGGAAACAATTCAAAAGCTACATGGAAACCCAAAGATTATTGTAAGTGACAAAGATCCCATTTTCACTGGAAATTTTTGGACAGAATTATTTTCTTGTCTTGGTACTCAGTTAGCTCATAGCTCATCTTATCATCCTCAATCTGATGGGAAAACTGAGATAGTAAACAAATGTTTGGAAGGATATCTTCGTTGCTTTGTATATGATAAACAGACATAATGGGTCAAATGGTTGCCTCTCGCTGAATGGTGGTATAACACTTCCTTCCATACAACAACAAAAATGACCCCATTTATGGCACTTTATGGGTATCAACCACCATCCATCACATCATATTTAAGAGAAAATTCTAAGGTTCAGGCAGTGGAACATCACATCGAACATCAACAACAAGTCCTCCAACTCTTAAAGGATAACCTCGTGTTGGCACAAAATAGAATGAAACAATAGGCATTTCGACAACGCAGTGAAAGAAGTTTTGATGTAGGTGATTGGGTATTCCTACGGCTACAACCATATAAGCAAATGTCCCTAAAGCAAGCTAAGAAGGATAATAAATTATCACCAAAGTATTATGGTCTATACAAGGTGTTGCAAAAGATTGGTACTATGGCATACAAATTGGAGCTTCCTACAACTTCTCGATTGCACCCAGTTTTCCATGTTTCATGTTTAAAGAAGGTTATAGGGGACAAGCTCCCAGTTCAAACAATATTGCGAGAACTTGACAAGGAAGGAAAAATTATATTGGAACCGGAAGCAGTCACAGAAACAAGAACTCGATAGCTACGAAATCGATCAATTTTAGAATATCTTATCAAGTGGAAGAACTTATCCGCTGAAGATTCCACATGGCAGGATGAGAATTTTATGCAGAAGTATCTAGAACTTTCTTGAAGGAGAGGGGCATGTTGGGTCCCTATAATACTAGTGATTACCCCATTACTATTGCAGTTATACCCCTTATTTATATTGTTGTGCCCCTATTACCCGCATGTTGTTATTTCTGTGCCCCATAGAATCCCTCTATTGTTAGTTTTTTGGCTTTATATTATTATTGTTAGGTCGGCTGGATTATATTGTGACTCCTTAGACTCCTATATACAGAAAGGAGGTTTTGTCATTTGTATCATCCAAGAATTGTTCATTTATGTAATGTAAAGGAGGTTGCCCCCTCGAAGAGGTTGAATTCTAAGGCGTTGATCGATCTTTTCTATCTTTTCTTGAGCTGGTTTCATAACAGGGTCACAGGGGGTTTGAGGGGTGCAGGTAACACCCTCTATGGGGTTCGGGGCAACACCCCGAAAATTTTTGTTTTTTGGACCCTATATTAGGTTGGGCAGACCTACGTATGCTTTTGTGCATGATTTTCACACATGGTTTTGGACGCGATGGTTTTCGGTCCATTGTTTTGGAGGCAATGGTTTTTCGTCCATGGTTTTGGAGGCGATGGTTTTTGGTCCATGATATTAGATGCTTTGGCATGTATTAATATGTACTGTAACATTGAAAGGAAGATAACGAAAAATCAAGCTAGTAGTCCTTGTTTTGGGATCCAGGGGAAAATATCTATGTATATGTGCTTTATGTGTTATGCTCTCACATTGTTTATTTTCTATTTTTTAGAATTTGTGTGTAGGTAATTTCTGTACGGGGTTAAAACCTACAAATAGCACCGTAGCCATGAATTTATGCAAGCTACTTATAACTTGTGTACAAATACAAATTAACATTACATTCAATGTTGCTAGAGCATATATATATATATATATATATATATATATATATATATATATATATATATATATATATATATATATATATATATATATATATATATATATATATATATTCTTCACAAAAAACAATGACAAAAAATGGGTAATGTGATTTTGTATCATATTGTCTACCAACCATTGAAAGCATTCCCTACTATGCCATAAGAAATAAACAAAAGTCTAGTGACACACGAATAATGAAAGCACAAATAAAAAATCATTTTCCAATTGTAATTAGAGTACTATAAATACATTAAATTACAAACCAAGGTGGGAAGTCTAACCTTGTATCATATTGTTTTCTAGCCATTGAAAGCATTATCTACTATGCCATAAATAATAAATAACATTGTAGCCACACATGACTACATAAATCGCAAATACAAACCATTTCTCAATATTAATAATAGTTCTATAACGTCATTAAACTGCATATGTACTTTAGTAAATGTGTCAATTTGAGCAAAACATATTGCACCAAAATTGCCTAGAAATGTAATAATTTAAGATTCCATAGCCACTCATCTTGGAATACAGATTCCAAGTAGACATACACAACAAAAATGACTATGATATTTAGGGGTGCATTTAATATCTGTCGATTTTAGCATTATAATTTGTGAAAATTCTTTCTCACTTGACACATAGTGAATCAACAAAGTTATCATTTAAATCACACAAAATTGTTTTTTTCATGTTGGAATTTGATATTCATTTATTGTTAT
Organism: Pinus tabuliformis; assembly: GCA_031772625.1. Classification (NCBI taxonomy): domain Eukaryota; kingdom Viridiplantae; phylum Streptophyta; class Pinopsida; order Pinales; family Pinaceae; genus Pinus; species Pinus tabuliformis. The sequence goes on along the minus strand of CM062819.1, from coordinate 1,659,439,813 downwards.
TTGGATTTGAACAAAGATATTGTATCTAGCAGCACAAACATTTGCACCAATTAAAACTTCAACTAATCCACCTTCCATAGAAATAGCATTCAAGCCACTCATTGTTTTTCCTCTTCTCTGTTTTATTTGTAGAATGGAATAAATAATTATCATTCTCCTCCTCTTTTATAAGTTGTGGCAATGACTTTGACAATTCAACAACTACACATTCCATGACTCAAAATCGTTCATAATTGCATACCACGGTTATATAACAAATACCACCCAAACTAACAGACATCACCTGAATTGAGTATATCATCAAGTCAAATAATGATTTAACAATGTAAATAATACTACTCTTTAAAGGCTTTTTAGTATCAATTACAAGAAATAATACTAATAAAAAGTGTTCTAAAAACTATTTGTGTTTGTCAAAGATGTTCAAGTCTAAACAGATTAGACATTATACTTCAAATCATACCAAATGTCGATTGGCCAATAAAATAAAATCTATCTAAAAGTATCTTAAAACCCTTATAATTCTCTTTAAGTGTTTAGACATTAAATACTATTAAACACCACAATTGTAAATAACAAAGGTTGTAAGGTTCTTTAATTCCTTCTAGTTACCATTTGTATTTTTATTGATTTCCACTTGTTTTGAAAAAGAAAAGAGCACATAATTGCTACATAAAAATATTAATATTTTTCCATAATTCAAAATTTGTTTAAAAGTTTAGCTTGTCATGTCGACTCAAATAATGTGTAATTTAACCCCAAATTAATGGACAAAAATAAAATACATTTAAAATTTCTAAAAAAATATGTCAAGTTTTGGATATTGCCCTGTCTAGAAAAAAATGTTTAGTACTTCAAATTTTAGAGCAAATTCAAAATTGCACAAATTTCTAGAAAATCCTAATCATTACAATCTCATACCTATAAAATGAAAAGAACATGCATAATCAGCTATTTCTTAGCTAATATGGCAATTATTTTATCGAATCCTAAAAATATATATTTCAAATGTCCATCATAAACATTATGAAGACATTAAACTAATGCATGATCTATTTATGTAAAAAACTTAGACAGAATAATTTATATTAGCAATTTGTATCCGTGGCTATATATTTTATTGCTCAAATTAATATTTTTTTTCTTTCTTTCCGGTAACATTTGTTCATTGAAGATGAAGCAATGCATCATGATTTACAAAAACCACTAATAAAAATAATAACATATTTATAACTATACATCACTAAATAATATAGACACACACACACACACACACACACTACTATAATATAATACAAGACAATGCATTTATTAACTATATAATTATTACAATTTTCATGTTTATTTACATTTCCCTAAATCAAATATAAATGACACAACATGGCATTGATGTTTAAGAATGTTAGCTGAATAAGAAATTTTAACATCCATGGAATTTAAAATAAAAATATATAAAACAAATTAATATAATATTTTAATATTTTATTTATTTATATATAAAAACAATAAAATTTGATAATAAAGCATTTTAGCATTATCTAAAAAATTAAAAGAATATTTGTCTAGGGGAAAATAAGAATGGTCTTTACATTTATTACAACCTTGAGGAGGGAGAGCACCAACGACTACAATAGCCATGGGATCCGAGGGCTCTCTCAGCCCAACAACAACATGAAACTCCAAGGTGTTAGCCCTTTTTGTCGATGAATTGGGATAGCTAATGCAACTTATTCTTTATCTAAGTTTGGTCATGGGGAAATCTCAGTGGGGGGACTTTGCTAGCCATCTCGCTGGTGGTGTCTTCTCAGTCGGTGAGATTTGTGAAAGACTGGCTCCAATGGATTCCTAGGCTCTCTCTATGGCTTCCCGTTCTTCTAACATTGGTGTTTCCTTCATGGGAGGGTGGATAGCATTCAAAATGTTGCCCCAATATCGAAAGTGCATAGTTTTTAAAGGTCTTGGTAACGTATTATGTTGACTCCTTCTGCAAGTTCAATACATTATGTTTTGGTTATTTTCTATGGTTAGGTGGAATGACATCCTCTCATAGGTGCCTATCAGTTACGAGAGTGCTCTAATGCATCGTCAGAGGGGATGTGCGAGCTGGGAAGGGGCAGATCTGTGCATGGTCAGGCAACAGTAGGAAGAGGAGACAATATCTGATATTGAAACTACTGGAATCCATTATTCGGGAGAGGGTGCAACTCTTTCACGAACTTGCTCCCTAGGTGAGGTAGACATTCCCTCTTTTTGGAGTCTATTGCTGCTCAATTGACCAACATTTAGCTCACTATCGATACTATAAGGGAGAAAAGGTATGAAGATAGAAATGAATTGGTAGCATATATCAATGATCTTCTATACATGCAGAATGGGACCTTGAACTTAGTGGGAAGTCTACGTCATCACCAGAGGTGAATAAACAACCACCTCCTCTCCCTGGAAGTGAGGGTGGTGCACATGGACTTCGACATGCATGAACGTCGTACTGTCCTTGCTACTCCTCTAGCATTTCATCCATATCCACCTCCATAATATGGATTCATGTGATATGTATTTTTTCCTATTTTGTGCTTTGTAAGTACTGGCCTGTAAGCCAACCGAAAAAACTAGAGAAATAGTTGTTATGGTATTCCTTGAGGCTACTTGTTCCTTATGTTAGGAAAAATTCTGAGAGGGGGAGTGAATAAGTATTTTAAAAAACTCACAATAATCATTTTTCGTTTCTGAAATGTATATGCGACTTGACTGAACCCAAATAGCATATATACCCGACTGTTGTAACAGAAACTAGCATATTCCAAGTAAACTTTGTAAAACCAGTAATTCTTTATCTATTAAACTTTGAACCAGACTTTAAGAGATTTATCAAGAATTTGATAAGCAATAAACTGGTGTAGTAAGATAGACTAAAGTATCACACATAAACACCAAGGTTTAAGGTGCAAACCCAATATGGTAAACAACCACCATTGATGTCTTCTGAGTCTTCAAAACTTATTAATATCGAAAAATTCTTAGATTCTTGTACTCATGCAGACTCATACCAGTACAGAAGCACCAACCTACTTAAGGGTACAACCTTCAACCATTTTCCAACTGCTACTATAACGGAGCTTCAACCCTTGATTTGATCATTGACTACTACCAGTAGGAGGCTTCGACTTCCTCACTAAAGGCTCCAACCCTCAGCAACATCCATCGACCACGTTTCATCAAATTTTCTTATTGGATCCAATATCATCACTTATGCTAAAAAAAAAATCATCAATCTCTGACACAACTAATAACTAAAACCCAAACAAATGATACATAATGAAAACTTAACCAACCAAATGGAATAGCTAGATCCTTACAACTAGTACACAGAACTGAACCCAGAATGTTGTATCAACACACAAAATCAACTATAGTCTTGATCATTCAAATACCAAATTTCATACACTACTTCACCTAAGGCAACATACATGCATACGTGCTTTTCAGTAAAGAAACCCACATACAAATCTTAAAATACTGAAAACTGAAAACTTGACTATTGCATTTTTGAAAAGAACCCTAAACCATACTGCGATCTATTGTAACATTTTGAACCAATCACAGATCTATTTTTGGACTTCAACCATAATCAGCAAGTAATATTAATACTATTCATAACCACATTCAGCTTCATCATTTAATCAGCTCTACTTCAAACATTATCATTTAACCCAGATCAGTCATGAGGACATCATTGACAGATAACAAAAAAGTTGGATAAATGATCAGATTGATTAGTCATTTATGGAAAAAACCCTTACTTTGTATACGCTACTTTGTAGAGGCCAACCCACGTGTATATACACTTTTCATGAGAACAACCAGCGTATAGATCTGCAAATTCTGACCTAAAATTGCGGAGCTCTTTAGAACTTCAGAAAGAATTAGATCATAATAATACAAGATAAAACATGCATCGATACTTATATCCAATCAATCCTTGAACAAATCATACAATGAACAACCATTTTAGGTCTCGTGATCCTAATCCATCATTGTATTCATCAGTGCATAATTATTTCAGATCAACATCATAATTATGGCCCTTACAATGCAAATATACTTCGGATTGAGGTATTCATAAAAAAACTGTTTCTCTTGCAAACTTAGCCCTTTGATATCCACTTCTTTATATATATTAGCCCTCATCCAATACCACAGGTCAAAAAAACATTAGTGCTGGTGGTAATCTTTCACAGGATCAAAATTCATTGTCACACTCATTACTATCAGCCAGTACCATGGTAAGGACCCCTTCTATTTAGAATACCATGGTACAAAAACCATGCACTACTTTCCTTCACTCAACTCACATGCATACATGACTTGGCTTAACAGAACCCGTGTATAAATCTTGAACTTCCAACTTTATCATTCTTCTAAATTGATTCCTCTGAATTGTCTTGCATTTTGTCGCATCAGTATTCATTCTGGTATTATTCTTGTATTCATTCTCTCAGTTTCGAACTGAACTATGAATTTTGTTATAAGTGATTTTCCATGAAGGAAAACACATGCATCATAATGCCAACAATCACCCCCTTTGGAATTGATGGCAACCATTTGGTGTTTGGTCACCACAACCTGTCAATAACATCAATTCAAATATCCACAACTTATAAATAACATAAAGTCAAAACATTAAGCTATTCTACAAACACGCTCTCCAAACACCAAGCCACTCTCCTCCTTTGACATCAATGGAAAAGGGATGACCAATGTTGAATGAATACTTCCATATATGAACTATTGAATATGTCGAACTATTGAACTCCTCACCATAGGCACATGCTAAATTCTTTGATCATGCTCCACCTCAGCACATGTTGAACTTTCTGACAGAAGGAAATCTTCCTATCACCGAGGACACATACATAAATCACCTAACCAAGTGGGATTACATTTAAGCATAATTACCCAACTAAGTCTGATTACATACTAGGCACAATCTCAAAAGCCTATCCATGACTGAATATGACAATTATTACAACATGGGTCTTTACATGAACTTTACATCAAATTATATACATGACATTTAAAAACCAAAAGACCTTAATGCCAACATAGTTCAACAACGATAATTACAATAATGTATTATATTCGGTTAGACTAATCCTCCCCCTAAACTTGTGCTACCTGATCATATTCAACAACTCATTTATCAAAGCATCTTCATCATTCAGAGAAAAATTAATGAGAAGAACATAACTCAATACCACATCAGCAAACTATACCCATCATCATCAGACTAAGAGCAATCAAATCATAGCTGTCACAGGCATGTTAGAGGCTGATCTTGAGTTTGTCCCACTAAATTTCTATTAGATCAAAGCATACACAACTTTCTGTAAAGAAACACGTGTATATGCACGGCTACACTTCATGAAACTCACGTATAGCTAGTAACCTTTTGAATTTTCACTTGTAGACTGAGAAAATTGATTTAACAGTAAAGTGAGATAGAGACAACTCCCAGTTTCTATCTAATATATTCAAATTCTTCTCAAGGAAGGGGTTTAATAAATATATAAGCAACTTGTTCTTTGTAGGGAAGATACTCCAATTTAAGCTTTTTCTCAAGAACTTGTTCTCATAGAAAGTGACACTTAATGGGAATATGCTTGGCCTTGGAGTGCATAACATGACTTTTCAAAATACTAATAGAACTTGTATTATCACATAGGATGGCAATGGGTGTAGAACATTTGATTTGTATATCTTCTAATGGTTGCATCATGCAGAGAAGCTGTGTGCAACAAGACACAACAACTACATATTCTTGTTCTTTTTTAGATGAGGAAATGGAATTTTATTTCTTGTTGAACCAAGATACCAATCAGGGCGCCATGCAAAATGTACCTCCACTAGTGCTTTTCCGGTCATCAACATTTCCAGCCCAATCTACATCTGTGTATGCATGAAGGGTAAGATCTGCATGTTTAGGATACCATAGACCAAAATCATGGGTTCCTTGGAGATATATGAATATTCTCTTTACTGCATGAAGATGTGATTCCTTTGGGTTGTCTTGGAAACATCCAATATAGCCAACTACATGGATGAAGTCTGGTCTAGTACCTATTAGATAAAGTAGATTGCCAATAATAGATCTGTACTCTTGTTAGTTTACTGTAGGATGATCATCATTAGAATTGAGGCTACATCCTATCATCATGGGAGTACATATAGGCTTGTATTCTTCCATCCCATAATTCTTTAGAATTTTCTTGAGATATTTTGTTTGTGAGAGAAATATGCCATCTTTTGCTGGTTGTACTTGTAGACCAAGAAAATAGGTTAGTTCCCCAAGTAAAGACGTTTCAAATTCTTGCTGCATAACATAAGCAAATTTTTGACTCATAGATCTTCATTACTACCAAAAATGATATAATCAACATAAACGACAATAACTAATAGTTTATCGCCCTCAATTTTTGCCTACAAGTTGCTATCTATGGATCCTTTTGTGAAACTTTGTTGTTGAAGATATTTTTCAAGATTGTAATACCATGCCCATGGAGCTTATTTTAGCCCATATAAATCCTTTTTTGAGTTTTCATACAAGGTTCTCATCATTCCCCATAATTAATCGTTCTGGTTGTTCAATATATATCTCTTCTTCTAGATGACCATTAAGGTAGATTTTAAATCCATTTAATAAACTTTGAAATTTTGAAAACTTGAAAATGCAAGAAACATTCTTATGGCTTCAAGTCTAGCTATTGGTGCAAATGTTTCTTCAAAGTCTATACCTTCTTGTTCAACATAACCTTTACAAACAAGTCTAGCTTTGTTCCTAATGACTTGTCCATTTTCATTCAACTTATTTTTGAATATCCATTTTGTCCCTATAACATTTTTATCATGAGGCGTTGGAACCAATTCCCAAGTATCATTATTTCCAATTTGATAATGTTATTCATTCATGTCCTTAACCCAACATTTATATTTACTAGCTTGATTCACATTTTGTGGTTCAATGGTGGATAATAAAGCTAGATAACTAGAAGATCCTACACAAGTTCTTCTTGTTTGTACACGAGATTCCTTTTCTCCTAGAACTTGAGTTTCTAGATGATTCCTTTAAACATACTCGGATGGAGACTTTTCTTTGTCTGATGTATCTTCTTATGTTGCTTCATTAGTTTCTTCTTCTATATCATTACGACTCCATTTGGGAAATAATTCATCATCATCATCATCATCTTTAGCTGATGTTACCTATTTGGGCCCTGTGTGTGTTTCATCCATCATAACATCAATGCATTCAACAATTTTCTGAAGTCTCTTATTGTAACATTTGTATCCTTTACTTCTAGATAAGTAACCAAGCAGTATTCCTTCATGTTCTTTAGTTCAAACTTAACAAATTTTTCATCATTATTTTTTATGAAACATTTGCTTCCAAAGACTAAATTGTTTTAAAGTGGGAGGCTTACCATACCAAAGTTCATATGGAGTTTTATCACTATTCACACAAACATGAGCCTTGTTGAGAATATTTACTACAGTATGCGGAGCTTCACCCTAGAAGGTGTTAGGAGTTCTAGACTCATCAAGCATAGAATGAGCCATTTTTTGAATAGTTATATTCATTCTTTCTGCCAGACCATTTTTTTGAGTTTTAGCTACATAAAATTGTATTTGTATTCCGTGTTGTTCACAGAAGTCAAAATATTCATTTGATATGTCCTCTCCTCCTTGATCAGGTCTGAGACATTTGATTTATAGATCTACCTCATTTTCAACTAATGCCTTGAAAACTTTAAATTTATCAAATGCTTCATCTTTATGTTTCAAAAGATTGATCTAACACATTCTAGAAAGGTCATCAATGAATAATATATAGTATTTTTCTCCACGAGGTGACTTTTTATTTACCGGTCCACACAAATCAGTATGTATAAGTTCAAGAGGCTTACTTGTTGATCCTCCTTCGGCATTGAATTGAAATCTAGTTTTCTTTCCGAATTGGCATTACTTAAATATGGTACTTTCTAGTATGGTGATGTAGGGTAGATCACAAACAACTTTGAGTCTACTAGATTTTCTTATTTGAGAGAATCTTAGGTGTCCAAACCTTCTGTGCCATAACCAATTTTCTTCTACCTTGCCTAGATAAAATTATTCTTGGCGACCTTTCAATATATACAGAGTGTTTAGGGTTATTGTTCCTTTTATTATTGTCTTTCCTGTATCAAGTTCACGAACCACACATTCTTGCAATTAGAATACCACCTCATTTCCTTGATCACACATTTGGCTAGCAATCAACAAGCTATGCATTGATCCATTAACATACATAACATTACCATCTTTAATTTTTTCTTCTAGAAAAACAAAACCTTTACCCAACATTTGATTTCATCTATAAGAGGTGGCAAGATATTCTAGGAGTTCTTCTTGATTGCTGTCTCATTCATTTATTTTCTTGCTTCTCTAGTCATGATATTTTTTTATGCAACACATTAAGCAGCCTTATGAACAATATTATGACATACGAAACATTGTCCATTAAAGAAGAAATTTCAGTGACCATAAAATATTCTAGTGTTGGTTAGGTTTTAATGGATATTTTATTGTTATTTATCCTTGGATTGGAGTGAACACGATTTACCTGTTGAATGCCTTTATTCTTTTTCTAAGGACTGTACTTTTTCTCACTGGGTTTTGCTACATTACTGAAGATTTGCTGACTGATTTTTCCTCTATTACCAAAACTTTGTTGACTAGGTTTTTGTTGCATTTAGATAGCTTCTGGTGGTGGCTAAAGAGTTTTCTAGTTGACATGTTTCTCCAGTGTATCCAAGGCCTGTATTTATAAGAGGAGAGCATTGTACCTTGATAATATCATCTAAGGTTTCAAATCCTATAGTAAATCTAAGATTCAAAGTTTTTATTTTCTCAAGTTCCTTTCTTAGGCTTACTAATTCACATTCTAACTTCTCATTATGCTTTTCTTTTTCTACAAGTTGATGCTTCAAAGTATCTATGACTACTTTGTTTTCTTCCAAGAAAATTTTGAGTTGAGTAATTTCTTCAAAGAAATCATTTTCTTCTAATGAATCCACAAATTTATCATTAGAGTCAAAATCCATGAGTAATTTAAGATCTTGATCAGATTCGCCTTCGTCACTATTTGACAAGCCATCACTATCTTCATGAGTATAATAACTTTTTCTACTGTCAAATCGTCTCCTATTAATTTCTGCAGAATCCTTTCCTTCATCATGGTTGTCTTTATGAGGACATTTAGCAGCATAATGATCAACTCTACCATGAGAAAAACAGTTGAATCAAAGCTTACGTATGAACCTTTTGGTGTCTAGTTGAAGTTTCTTTACAAATTTCACCTGATCCTCTTCTGATATGTATCGTGATTCCTCATGTTCCTCCTTTTATTTTCCCTTTGCATATTCTTTAAATGCAACTTCTTTGAGTTCTGAGGGACCTCCTTTCCTAATTTCAAAAGTAGTCAAGATCCCATGAATTTGATACACTCTTGACTAGAATTTAAGAGTTATAGATCTTACGATTTTCTCTGATAAAGTAGTATCCCTTGTTTCTTCACCTAGATTTTTCATGTGATTTACAATTTCATCTATATGAAGAAATAAAGTGGCAATACTTTCATCATTATGAATTCTGAGAATTTCACATTGAATTCTAAGAGTTTGATGTTTAACACTTTTTACCTTGGTATCACCTTCATATCTTTGAATGATTCTGCCCCATATTGATTTTTCTGTGTTTAGCTACATGACCTTGACAAATTTGGATTCTGTCAGACTTCCTAATAAATCATTGACACTTTGGCATTGGTTTCATACATCTTATTTTCTACTGCATCTGTGGGAATTGCGATTGGATATTGGTAACCTCCTTCAACAGTTTCCCAAACATCTTCTCCAAGGCACTGAAGATAGGTTCTGGTTCTTGTTTTCCAATATATAAGATTATTTATGTTGAGAAGTGGTGGTCTAATAGATGCTGATCCTTCTTGATTGGTCATCCCTCGAGAACTTCCTTCAAGCGATCAAGCTTCTTTTAAAGGACCTTCTCTGAAACCAATTGTTGGGAAAAATACCGAGGGAGGTGAATTAGTATTTTAAAAAATAGAAAATAATAATTTTTCCTTTCTGTAATGTATATGCAACATGATTGAACCCAACTAGTGTATATGCATGACTAGTGTACCAGAAACTAGCGTATTCCATGTAAACATTTTAAAAATTCTAATTCTTTATCTCTTAAACTTTGAACCATAGTATAAGAGATTTATCAGGAATTCAATAAGTAGAAAATAGGTGCAGTAAGAAAATAATAAAGTATCACACATAAAACACACATAAACACACATAAACACCAAGATTTAAGGTGGAAACCCAATGTGGAAATAAACAACCATTGTTGTCATCTTAGTCTTCAAAACTTATTAATATAAAAAACTTCCTACATTCTTATATTGGTGTAGACTCACACCAGTATGCAAACACCCACCTGCTGAAGGCTACAAATTTCACTCTTTTTCCAGCTGCTACTAGAAGGAAGCTCCAACCCCCTGATCTAATCACCAACTATTACTGGTAGGAAGCTTTGACTTCCTTACTAAAGGATCCAACCCTCAGAAACATCCATGGAGAACGTTTCATAAAATTTTCAGATTGGATCCAATATCATCACTAATGTTTAAAAAAAAAAAACATCAACCTTTGACACAACCAATCAATGAAACCAAAACAAATCATGGATAACAAAAACTTAACCAATCAACTAGAAAATTCAGATCACTATAACCAATACACAGAGCTAAACCCAGAATGATGCATCAACACAAAACATCAACTTCAGTCCTGATCATTCAAATGCCAAAATGTATACTCTACTTCAATTAAGGCAACCTGCGTTCGTACGTTCTTTTTAGTAGAGAAACCTGTGTACATATCTTATAATACTAAAAACTAAAAATTTGACTACTGCATTTCTGTAAAGAACCCTGAACCATACTCAGATCTATCAAAAAATTATGAACCAATCACAAAACTATTTATGATTTTCAATCATAATCAGCAAGTAATCTTAACACCATTCATAACCACATTGAACTTCATCATTCAATCAAAACTACTTCAGACATTATCATTTAACTCAGATCAATCATGAGAACATCATTGAGAGACAAAAGAGAAGTAGCAACATTGATCAGATTCATGAGTAATTTATGAATATAAACCCTTACTTTGTATATACTACTTTGTAGAGGTCAACCCACATGTATACGTGCTTTTCCCGAGACCAACCAGCATATAGATATGAAAATTTTGACCTAAAATTGTGCAAATCTTCAGAACTTTAGAAATACTCAAATCATAATAATCAAAGATAAAAACATGCGTACTTGTACTTAGATCTAGTCAATCCTTGAACATATCATACAATGAGCAAACATTTCAGCTCTCATGATCTTGATCCATCATTGTATCTATCGGTACATAATAATTTCATATCAATGTAATAATTATGGTCCTTACAATACAAATATACATCGGATTGAAGTATTCATAAAAAACTCTTTCTCTTGCACACTTAGCCCTTCGATGTTCAGTTCCTTATATAGATTAGCCGTCATCTAATACCACGGGTCAAAACAACGTTAGTGTTGGTGGTAATCTTTGACTGGATCAATATCCATTGTTGCACTCATTATTATGGGCCAATACCATGGTACAGACCCCTGATATGTAGAATACCATGGTAAAAAATCCATACGCTACTTTCCTTCACTGAACTCTCATGCATACACAACTTCGCTTAACAAAGCCGATGTATAGTTCTTGAACTTCCAAATTTATCATTCTTCTAAACTGATTCCTCTGAATTGTCATGCATTGTATCACATTTGTATTCATTATGGTATTTTGTTTGTATTCATTCTCTCACTTCTGAATCGGCATGTGAATTGTGTTATAACTGAGTTTCCATCAAGGGAAACACATGTATCATAATGCCAACACCTTAAAGCTGGGACTAAACCAAATTCTAAGGGTGTAAAGATGTATTTTGTATCTGTTGATTTTCTGATAATATAATGACACGTTTTTCGTTGAAAAAAAAAGAGAATATTGAAATATATATATATCTATATCTATATATATATATACATACATATATATATATATATATATATATATATATATATATATATATAATATTTTAAACTTAAGTAATTATTTAATCTTTGGGATACTTAATTTACAAAATATATGAATAAAATTAAATTGAAATTGAAATTAAATTTAAATTGACATTTAGATGAATTCAAACTAAGTCCCTTTTACTTTTATAAAGTTTAGCCAAAATAATCAAAACACCCACTGAAACTTTAATTCATTTCACAACCATCCACAATTTTAGTAAAACCAATAAAGCTTAACAATTTAGTCACTTGCCACAATTTAAAATAATTAGGATAAAATAAAATGAAAGAAAAAAGAAAAGAAAAACATGGCCAACAAATAGAGTAAAAATAAATTCATCTAAAATGTACTAGAAAACGAAAGGTAAATATACTGCAAAACTGTATTTTAAATGTAAATTAATAAAATAGCTAAAAAGTATAAAAGAGTTAAATTATTTTATATAATTTTAAATTATTTTATATAATTTTAAATTATTTTATATAATTTTAAACTAATTTGATTTTATACTTATTTTCACAAAATTATACATACATATATATATATTAATATAATAGATTCTAAAATTATATATATAATTATATAATTTTAGAATTTTAGAATCTATTCTAATAATATTGTAATTTAAATAAATAATTTTCAAATTTAAAACAAAATTGATTTAGGAAAGGAATTAGAAAAATCTGAAACATAAAAGTTATTTCTTCCCTATTTATATTTATAAAAAATAAAAAATAAAAAATAAATAAACTAATTTTTTTGCTAAATGTGAGGTAGTGAATGTATAATAACAACCAATTTTACTAGACAATTAACTTTCAATTCATAACATTTCAACTAACGAAAGAGCTTATCATAAACCTCATTTAAGTCGTTTATAAAAAGTAATAATAATGAATTCTGGAAAAGAAAACCCAAAAATTATATTTTCGATCTATATTGAATAAAAGAGTACATTACAAGCGAAATATGTGTCAGAACAAAAATAAAACATGCACGGTGGAATAAGATACAATATGTAGGTAATGAATGGTATCATTACTCTGAAATCTCGACACAAACGATAAAAACCATGAAGTAAGATAATTTGACCTTTAGTGCTCATTTCCTTGTAAAACAACATAGCACTTTAATCTCACCTAATATCAACATTAATGTATATGTGCATATTTTTTATTAAAATAATATTTAAATATAACGCATATTGCAACCTCCGTTCAATTTGTCAATGCTCGCACCAGCTTCTATGCATTATTGCATTATTGTAGCTCGAACCAGTTTTCTCGATTACTATTAATACTTGGGAGTGTCGAGCGAGACCATTCAAATGACAAGGTTGAGTTCTGACCTCATAACCCATATTTTGACTTGTTTTTAGTAGGGACCAAAAAAAATATATACATATAGTTGGGCGTGTTTACAAGGAGCCCAATTGGTCACGAAATGCCATAACACCATCCAAAAGACAATTCTGACCTTCGATCTCATACTCATCCTCACCACCAACTTCTTTTTGGTAGGGCCCACAAAATAAACATATATCTATAATGGACCTCTTTATAATTTATAATTTATTTTTTCATATAAAAAATTAATTAAAAAATTAATTTAAAATATTTTATTTTTTACCAATAAAAAAAATTGAATAAATTATTATTGTAAGATAAAAAGTTTGAAAGACGGGAACATGTTATCTCTTCCTCAAAGAAAAGAATGAAGTATTGAAGCTAAACCGAATTGCGTCAATAGTTGGGAGTGTCTAGAGATACCATTCAAACAATAATGCCAATCTGCAACCTCATAGTGGTGGCCGACCTTCGACCTGCTTTTACGAAGACATAGAAAACAAACATGTGTCTATATTTGCTAGTTTGTGTTTTCATATAGCATATCATTTAATAAATGTAATTTAAGATATTTTATTTTTTTATCAATAAAAAGATAAATTCAACAAATTATTTTTATAATACATTTAAGATTTAATTTATAACATATCAACTCATGATAAACCTCATCTTAGACTTCATTAAAGTTGTTTATAAGAAATAATAATAATAACAACATTGAACCTACTTTCTAGGAAACAAAATGTAAGAATAATACTTTCAATTTATATTGAATAAAAAAACTAAATTACCAAAATAATATTTTAATCTTACCTAATATCAACATTAATGTATACGGCAATAATTTTTATTAAAATAATATTTAAAAAAAATAAATATCGCAACTTTTCTTGAATTTTTCTGACCTCACACCAGCTCAGGTGGAGTATTGAAGATGGAACCTAATTGGAATATGAGTGTTAGGAGTGTCTATAGAGACCATTCGAATAACAATGCCGACCTCCCATCTCATAATGGGGGCGGACCTCTCACTTTCTTTTAGTAGGAGTCACAAAAGAAATATGCATGTTTAGTTATGCGTGTTTATAATGGCCACGTCTGAATTCATAGTCATTCTGACCTCCAACTTGCTTCCAAGAAGGCCTACAAAATAAACTTGTGTTTGTAATTTATTATTTTGTTTTTTCACATAACATATTATTTAATAAATGTAATTCAAAATACTTTATTCTTTTATCAACAAATAAATAAATTCAAAATGTTATTTTTATAAAACATTTATTTAAAGAAATTTTAGAGAAAAATTATTATTCTCTCTATCTAAAAGTTTAATATAATAAACAAAAAATTATGTACAAATTAAAACAAAATTAAGATTAAAATGCTTAAATGATATGAAATCATCATCCCTCATCTAAATAGAAAATATCTGAATATGGTTCATAAATTACAAAAGTCGAAAAAAATAACTTAAACATTAGTTGAAACTTCAAGGCTACTTGAAGTTCAGTTTTTGCCAATATGGCTCGGAGCTCCATCTTTTCCTTATGATTCTTCTCCACAGACACGTCAACTGCTTGACCACGACTTCGGTCCCGACCTGAATGAGGAGTTTCCTTCGACTCCAAAAATGCCAAAATACTGAAATGGCGAGACATGCCCTTATTGTAAATTTCACTATTTTTTAAACGTAATCTCAGAGTGGTGGCTCAAACATATTCCTCTATCCATAAAATTCAGGAAGAACGTACATTAGAAAATCCCACTATTGGAAACTCAGAATACTTGTAACATTGTTCTCAAAATTTCTCCAATATCGTTGAAACTTGAATTTTATTGTCTATACTTTTATGTTTTTGTTTTTGTAGTTGGCAATTATTTGAGACTATAATCTCATGTCACTTAAATTATAACTTTTATTCCAATAAATTTAGTATTTGAAAAAATAAATTAATAGAAGCAATGTTTCCTATCACAATTGAATGAACGTAAAAGGCAATTGAAAACTCGCATATACGAGTTTGCTAAAATGGAAACATGCATAAACTTCCGACATCACAAATTTTAAAAACTTAATGATTAACACACCCTTTTCTCTATGTGTCACACCCGACTGAGATGGGAGTTGTTATGGGAGTTGTTAGATGTTTATGTCAATAGAACTCTAACGCCTCTACTATCTAAAACAACGCGATTTTTAGTGGAAGTCGCCACCTTGCTCACGAACTTTCTAAAAAAGAAAAGATCCCTATACTCTTGCCTTGGCATGTTTCAAAGAAAATTCTGGGAAATTCCGTTGTAATTGCTACACAAAATCATGGAATTGGGGCCCGAAAACAATTTTAGAACAGAACATATGGAATCGGGATCGACACCATACTGAGAGGACTTCTGCAAATGAAATATGGGTCGACCTCTCACCTAGTTGTGGTCAGTCAATATTGGTTTATTCCTACAAAATTGCATCCAAATCATCGAAACTCGAGCTAAGAATGTATTTAATAGTTCTAATCCATTAAACTAAAGTTTGATCACAAAGACAACTCAAAAACATACCATGTTTTTGTCGCTAGAATCTAGCTATCCACTTACCCGAACAATTGTTATGCTCTAAATTTTAAACTCTCCCCTGCAAATTCTACGAAAAATTGAACCATTAGAACTCCAAATTATGTACCACGACCATTAAATCATACAATAATGTTCATACATTTTCTTGTCAAAGCATCACCGAGGAGGATTGCAAACCTGTATCCTGCCGCATAACCAAACACCTCTAACATTTTGCACAAAAAGTTTACTTGTCGCATCTGCCAAAGTAAAAAAAAATCTCATTTGGTAACAATGAAAACATGACAACCAAACACCTCTAACATTTTGCACAAAAAGTTTACTTGTCGCATCTGCCAAAGTAAAAAAAAATCTCATTTGGTAACAATGAAAACATGACAATGAGGAGTTGTGCCTCACGAAAAACATGGACATAGAAACAAGAAATGTAGCCTCAATGAGCACCACAACAGCCATAAAAAAATAAAATAGTGAAATCCGCTTCTCGATAATCCATTAACTATAATAATGAATTCTCCACCAACACTCTTAAAAAGAAATTAACACTATGAGAGCTCAAAAGAACCCAAGTTAACTCCTAGTTATATGAAAGATCGTTGTTTCCTGTACACACTTTACAATCCAGCCTACAATGCATGGCATAATGACATCGACCCTCAAAGTCCGGAGCAGTCGTTGTTTCTTGTACACACTTTACAATCCAGCCTACAATGCATGGCAGAATGACATCGACCCTTGTTTCTTGTACACACTTTACAATCCAGCCTACAATGGCAGAATGACATCGACCCTCAAAGTCCGGAGAAGTGGATGCGGCGAGGAGTTGATATCACGCAAAAATTTCAACCAAAAGCATGTTGTTAACAATAGAAATTTGAAAAATTGTACTAATACAAAATTTAAAATTATTAAAAAATAGAATATATATATATATGTATATATTAAGGTGGATAAAATATTATGTATATAACTAACAATGTGAAAACAATTATTTATCTAAATTTACTTATATATTATAAACTTAAATTATCATTTAAAATTATTAAAAAATAGAATATATATATATGTATATATTAAGGTGGATAAAATATTATGTATATAACTAACAATGTGAAAACAATTATTTATCTAAATTTACTTATATATTATAAACTTAAATTATCATTTTTTAAAAGATGTGGTATATAAAAATCCGACTTCTAGATTTATTGTTTGAAAATAAATTCAAATAGACTGCGTGTAACAGAGTGAACGTATTATTTGTTTGAATAGCATCCTATCGTTGACAATAAGGGAGTTATCTCGGCGTACACAGTCCATCACAGTAATTTGCACAGCAAAGATAAATGGATAGATGACCAAATCCTGTTAATCATATGCTTCATGTATAACTTGTTAATCATGTGCTGCCGACATATATCGTACCAGTACAGTATGGGGTGAAAAGTTGATTGATTTGAAATCGAAAATAGTTTTCTCGGTCGGAAGTTGGAACAAACGAGTAGTTGTCGAAGGTCTTTTCATCCATCGCGGAAACCAGAAAAAACGAACGTTTGCGTACGAAATATTGTGCCGTCATCATTGGGCGGAGTGAGTGATTACCAGTACCACAACACGAAGATTTGCCGGAGACATGTTTCAATAAACTTTATGAAAAGCCATGAATAAAAAATACTCAATGGAATGCCTGTGTCGTGGTTATTGCTTGAAGAATAAAGATGGCAAGTAAACGACGGAACTATATACATAAATCGCTTATTTCTGTTGGTTGTTATATATATTTGAGCTCGTTTGATGGAGTTCTAAGTAATATATCCATAGTGGTTGCTGTGCTTAATTGAAGAGCTCCTTTAGTTTCATCATGATTGTCAAATCTGGCCATGGCTTATGCCACTCGATTCACTGCCCGCCTCGCTCGGCATCTGCTCCCACACTTGCAGTATTCAAGAAAATATACAACCCCAATTTAGCTTCTCGTAAGACACTAGTATGCCCAAGAGTAGCTACAGTTGCATCGCCCCTCTTGAAGGGTGGATGCATAACCCCACAGGATGGGATTTTACAGAGCTTTAGGGAAGAGTTGGATCGGCCAGTTTTATACTCACACCACACCAAAGAATTGGAGACTGCTAGTGATGTTCATTTACAGTTAGCAGATATCTGGAAAGATATACAAGGATCCCACCATTGGAATGGGCTGTTGAATCCAGTGAATCCACTTCTCTTATCAGAGATGATCAGATATGGGGTATTTGTGTTGGCTACTTATGAAGCTTTTGATGGGGAGCCTCAGTCTAAGTATTACGGGAGCTGCAAATATGGTCGGAAGAGTTTGCTTCCTCAATTGGGTATGAAGAATTGCGGTTATGAAGTTACAAAATATATTTACGCGGCCACACCAGACATTGACGTGCTTGATTTCTTGAAGAATGAGTTACAAAGCAGAGATGGATATAGCTGGATTGGTTATGTTGCGGTGTCAAGCGATAACGCAGAGATTAAGCGACTAGGACGCAGGGACATTGTGGTGGCATTGAGAGGTACTGCCACATATATGGAATGGCTTGCGAATTTTATGCATTCACTAACTCCTGCTCGTTTCAATCCATTCGATCCTCGTGAGGATGTGAAGGTCGAGAGGGGTTTTCTGTCCCTCTACACTTCGCACAATTCCACGTGCAGGTTTAACAATGGAAGCGCCAGAGAGCAGCTTTTGTCCGAGATTGCGAAACTCGTAGACAAATTCAGAGGGGAGGAACTTAGCATAACCATAACTGGACACAGCATGGGCAGTGCAATCGCTATATTATGTGCTTACGACATCGCCGAGCTTGAAATAAACCGTCTGGACTATGAATCTTGCTCTAGAATACCAATAACGGTATATTCATTTGGAGGTCCCCGGGTGGGAAACGTCGCCTTCAAAGATCGGTGTGATGAACTACACCTCAGAATACTTCGAATCGTCAACGTTCACGATATGGTGACGAAGGTTCCTGGTGTAATATTTAATGAGAATTCTAGCCTCCAGGGAAGATTCATTGACAGAATTCCATGGACTTATTCGCACGCAGGTGTTGAGCTGGCGCTGGATCACAAGCTATATAAGCAATTCTTCCGAGGCAAAATTCATCATCCGTCCTCCGTTCATGACCTACCTACATATTTGCGGCTTTTGACGTGCTACAACTGTCCATCCTGCATTCATGATCTTTATTGGCACGATCGGCGTAACGATGACTACCAATTGCAGGACGACGATAACTGCCATTCGCGGCGTTCCTTGATAAGACAACTACGATTTTTCTTTGAGAAAAACCTAGACATCATATATGCCCTATGGGTCAATCTTTCTGCATCTCTCTGAGAGAGCCTGGAAATCCAAAAGTGTTGGTGAAAATAAGAATGCAAAACTTTTTGGAGAAAATAAGACAGATATGTACAGATTGCTTTAGGGGTATGTGAGGCATGTCGGGTTTGAGAAAATCAGAACAAAGCTGAACTCTTGTATTTACTCGGAACACAGGTAAGATATATGGGATTAAGAGTGATAGAAATTTCGACTCAGCATGCGAAAATTGAATGAGGATATTGGAAGTCTACCTATTTCATGAATTTTCCATTCCAATAATGAAACGTTTATTATAATCAGGGTTATTGTTTTAGTATTTTTCATATAATCTTAAGATTCCTATTAACACTACAATTATAAAATTTGGTTACTTTATCTTTATATATATATATATATATATATATATATAATAAACAATAAGGTTTATTTATATATATTAATTATGTGTAAAGAGGATTTGAAACATTCAAATATATAATTGATATTTTTTAAGTCAAAATTTGGGTTTTATATAAATGGATTCACTGTGGTTAGTATGAAAGAAGAAATCTTTTCGTAAAGGAACTAGAGGAATAACCTTTTATAAGAATTTTCCTTATAACACGTTATAACAAGATATTCATAGTGTAACAAGATATTTATAGTGTAAGGAATGAATGTAATATTCAATTGTTAGTAGAAATTAGTGATAGAAATATAACTAGACAAGTTATTCTTCTAATTAATGATTCAAACCCTAGTCCTTTTTGGCTAGATGAGGACAGTCATTTAGCTAGTGAATTTGAAAGAAGCTTTTAGCACCTGAGTGAGAACTTATTTGTTACCAAAATACTAAAAAATTGCAATTTTCAAGATCTTATAATTTTCAATGGCACAAACAAGTGACCATAATCAAACTAGATGATTTATATTCATGGAATTGGCAGGAGTGTCATGGATCATGTTATATCCAATATCCCTGTAGCAATACAAACCATAAATTTTGGCCTCTTGAGTTAATGAAGAAGAATCTTATCATGGACTTTTAACCTAAAATCTAAACTTTGAGATGCACAATAACCACTTGCAAGAGTATTGTCATGTTCAAAGGAGGTTTATCTTTGAAAAGAGAGAAATGGATCTCTTCATAAAGGATTTAAATAAGGTTTTACACACAATAACTTCAAAGTATAACATTAAAATACCCTATCATATTTTTACTACAACTGTCCCTACTACCATTACCAAGTTCTATACCGAGGTGTCATAAAGAAAGACTAATGCAACTACCAACCCCTTGTATAATAATTATTGTAAAATTTATGGAAATTATATTACGAATGCTCCTAATAAAACCTTAAAGCACAATAAGATAAATACGCACAAAACTCTTATTTAAAAGGAACAAATAATATTATATAAATATAATACAAGAGAAATTACTGCACATTTCTAAGTGTGATCTTAGAATCTTTTGGAGAAAAATCTTGATTGACAAACTGAGAGAAATAACAATATTCCCTTGAATAACTAGAATATTTATCATAAAAACCGTTATGAATCCCCTAACTCCATGGACACCATTTTGAATGTCCCTACATTGTGTTGTAACGTTATTTGGTTTTGATAAGTTAGTAATTAGTCAAAAATAATTTTAAAATGTTAAGTTAGGATATGGATACAAAAGAAACAAAAGTTAAAATGTTAGGCCAATTTAATGTTTTATAGGCATCCATATCAATAAAATGTTAGGTGTTAGCTACCCTAAATAAGGAAGGGGAAAGAGAAGTAAAATGTTAGGGAAGAAAAAAGAAAAGAATGACTTGATTTCATATTTTATAAATGCATAGGCTCCTAATCAAAATGCGCCACAAGTCAAATATCAAATGTAATCTTTATCTGTAGAGGCAAAAAAGACAAGGAGTAAAGGTTTTTCTCTAAGGTTTTATCTATCGATTACTTCAGGTATTTATCCTTATTCCTAAAGTTTAAAACCCCCAAATCATCACTCCGCTCATATTATCCTCCACCAACTTATTCCTAACTTTATTATGCCCCTCATACATTACAAATATTCGCTATCATTCATTAAATAATTCCCGCCAACCCCACCAAACAACCTGTCACCTCAAAGTTAACTCTTCACCACCTTTTACTCCATCTCCACCCATCTCCTAAGATCTGATGGTCCACATGACATTTCAGCCCCCCTCACCATCCGAACTTTACCATCTGGGGAGGGCGAAATGCGCAGTATGCGAAGTCGTGCCCTCCCCTACATGTCAGAACCAGAGCTTATTCAAACCCCCTCAAGTGAAACCACTAATCTCTCTCCCCCCCCGATCCGAAAGTAGTTTCCCTCACTCCCGATACTTCACTCCTACCCCTTGTGCTCCTTCCACTGACCTTTTGCCACATTATTTTCCCTTTAAATCCACCAATCACCTCCACTCCCTCTAGAATTAAGTCGTTAAGCAATTAACTATTTAGTCGTTAATCCAACGGACCCACGCCACCTCCAACGGAAAAAACAGATTGATTATATAAACCTCCCTTTCGCTTGTGAATAGGTTACTGAATTCATGCATTATCACTATTATTCATTTGTTACATGTTTTCTAGACAAAAAAGTCAACTGTTTCTACCTGCTAGTGACACTGTTTGCTGATTCGTTTTAGTCTATTGCCTTTGTTCTTGCCTCCAGAACCTGACTCCTCTCTCTATATTCAAGCCTCCAATCAAGTTTTCACTCTTGTCCTTAGATTTATTAAAAAATGCCTCCAAAGGACAAAGGACCAGAGGAACCTGTTAATCCTTTGACCTACCCTCCCATAGATTTTCATCACATACCTATGGTTGACAGAGACTTCAAAATTCATGAAACTCTCTACGAATTGCACAACTTTGGGATGTATTATTGGCTTGAGGACATATACATTGACAAATGTGATGACATTCAGCTGTGGGAGTCCAATTTACCCAACTATATTTTTCCTTGTACACACAGCACCCAAGAGTTTGTTAGGAAGTGCCATGCATCTTATTCACCAAGCCAAAGTGCCATCATTACCCCCACTGGAGAAATTCTATTTACCATCACTCCTCAGGCCATAGATCAGATGATGCAAGACCGTATAGTAGAGAATGTCATCCCCTTTTCCTATGAAGCACTTGTTAAGTTATACCAGAAATTAGACTTTGCTAAGATGGCTCAAACTCTTGAGTTGTTCTTGACACAAGTCACATTTACTTTAGATTATATGCTAGTGTTCATTGCCTTTCATATCTTATACTTTTCATTTTATCTTCTTCCATTTTCAGAAGTGGAACTCAGTATTGATGGGAAGTAGCAAGAATTGAAGAAAGAGGAGAAAAATGCCTTGGAAACACAATATGAATTCATTTTCTAATTTTCTTGTTTTGATATTCATTATCCATTACTAATGTTAGAGTTGGTCTTTACATCCCTCCGTCAGAGATCATTTCACTTATTGCATTTCATTTTTAGGTGTCTCATTCCGTTTATTCATCTGCATTCCACTAGGGGCATGCCATAATCGGATGGAAGGGTCTTGTCAGTCATTTCCCCTCATGCTTTGTACCTGCTAGTTTAGGTCTCTTTGTCAAATGAATTTCGAAATCATTCATAGTCTTGTTTTGGCTTCTTGTCAGCAAAGAGTTATTATTAGATTTTTAGCTCTAGTATTTAACTGATTTAGTCCTCAAAGTGCCCATTAATGCTAGCAAGCCAGATGGAGTTCAGATTTTCATTATCAATAATGCTCAAGGATGATTGCTCTTCAAAACTCTGTTTTGAAGAGGAAATCGTCAAATTAATTGTTTGTAATAAATATGTATTTTTAAAGTTTTCCGCCATGAAGAAATTCAAATGCAACCTCTAGCCATCCTTTTCCAAAGTTCAACGCCACCATCTCCTGCAAAAATAAACCGAAAAAAACCATCGTTTTAGCCAAAAATCAAAGGGAAGAAATGCCAATTTTGTAACATTACAAAAATGGGTCTTTACAAGCAAAGGTCAAAGATATGACTTTATATAAATATTTCTATGTTTATCAATGCCATTTTCACTTAAGAGGTCGATTGAAGTCGAAGTTTAGTGGTGAGAGGGCGATTTTCAAAGCCAAGACAGTGTTTAGAGTCCGCGCGGCTCATTGGGTTAAAGCGCGCCACACATAGGCCACGCGGCGCATTGGGCCAATTTTTGCAATGTAAAATTACACTGTCGCGGCGCATCAAGGAGGCGTGGCACATAGGGCCGACAAGCGCAAAATCATCACTACTGCCAACATTTTTAAACCAAACTCATTTTTCCTCGTGCCAAGGATCTGAAAAATGAAAATGTTTTAATGGGTGCTGATGGTGTATGGAAGTTATGTGATTTTGGTAGAACTTCCACAAATCATAAGCAATTTGAGAGGCTTGAGGAGATGGAAATTGAAGAAGACATTTCTTCCTATCCTCTGCTCGTAACTTCAAATGTGGAGGGGTGTCATTAGGTGTGGGGATGCAACACCATGTGCCTGATGGTTATGCAGGTATATACTTCATGAATACCTGGTCTGATGTAGCCCGTGGGTTAGACATTACTCTATCACCCTTCATCTACAAAACTCTTTTATGAGTTAGAAATCCTTCAACCCCGAAGTTTCAACATATAGAGTACCAGGTAGTAAATGTCTCTGTCAAGAATGAGATTTGGAGATGTGAGGGCAACATTTTGGACTAAGATGGCAATGAAACTTGATTTAAAACATTCTATTTCTGCTCAAGATTCAACCCATCAAAGAGACGCCAGAGAGTTGTTCCTAGTCAAACATACGTTCACTGCCAAATTAAAAAGCTAAACTCTCCAGAAATAGTCAGCTTTTGCCGATCCCAAAATACATTGATGAATTTTGTTGTAATGAACTCACTTTGTGCCTCTGTTGGGACTTTTACAAATGGCATCTTTACATCAAAGGAGCCATTTTCACCAAGGATTGTTCATAATCGCTCACCTGCTGAATCAAATTCAGAGGTACAAAATTCCACAGAACAAGAACAAGCTAGCACATGCGTTGCCTGAAAGAAAGGAGAAATTGCCACTGAGATTGGCTCTGTTTCCCTTCATTAAAGGCGATATCTTATTTAAAAGCCCTTTTTTATTAAAAGACAATGTTTATTCAAACGATAAAAAAGAAAGCGAACAGTCAAAGACCGAAATGCCTAAATTTAAAACGTAGATATCTACCATGGCAAAGAAATAGGATTCGATTACCTATTTTTGGACTTCAGTTATGATTCAAAGGGTCTACACCCACAGTTTCTGCCTCTCCATTGGTCATCAACAAATTTGAGTAGAAAATGTAACATTGCTCCTTCTCAGAAACAGATGATTGGCTCTTCAGCTTCTGTTTGTTAAAGATGATTAAAGAGTCCCTTATTTTTGGTCAATCTATTTGCTCATAGTGGAGTTTATTTATTGTATTGTAAATCATTTGTAAAGGGTCAAGTTTCTGGGAAAGGTGTGAAAGAAAACTCAACGCTTCACTGTACAGTTTGGCCAGGAAATTAATCAAATGATGCAGCTTTGATTCATGAGATTCATGTGGTATGAGTTTAGCATATGTTCTTCTTTTTGTTTCATGCATATCCTGTTAGGTTTTGCAGTTCATTCATAATCATTTCCAGTTGAATGTTTTTAAGTAAGAAAGGTATAATCCAGTTTATTGCTATGCCTTGGAAAAGCATTTATCCTCTGTGTGTCTTCTTCTGTTTGAAAAGGATTCATCGGTTATGCTCTTTTCAACCTCTCAACGGTCTTTCCACTCCATATTACTTCAATTTTATTGCTAAACCTCTTGCCTATATTGCCTCATGAAATATTATGTGTCTTTGATTTAATTTCCCAGCTCAGGCTGTCCTTTGTCCCATACAACCCCGAAATATTAGTCATTTATTAAACTACTGCTTTCATATTTATTTACTAGCCTAAAATCACTATCCATTTGAGTCATCTCAGACCCCATTGTTTATTTTTACTGAATGTGACCTGGAGAGAGTCCTCCCTTGTCGTCGTAGGGCTATCTACGAGGCTAAGCGTGTTTTGATGTTGGACCTAGAAGCTTGCCTTTTTAGCCTGAGGAAAATCTAGGCACTAACATAGTGGCGACCCTACTGGGAAGAAAATGGTTTGCTTGTTTATGTCATTTGTTTTATAAGCTACAGATGGAGCCTAAAGTTATGCCAGGTAGCCTTCGAAATGATTTTTCTTTGCATTAGTGCAAGTAGATAAAATCTACTTCAGTCAATCTCCGATTTAGCTTGTAAACGTCACATCTAACTTGTAAGTTGCCCCAGTACATGTATCAAGTTTAGATCTGATTGTTGATGGTGGACAACGATCAGACATCAGAAGGCTGAAATCATTCACCTGGCGACTTCATTCACTGAAAAATCCAGAAATCAATCCTTTATGGTGATTCCACTACAGGAAGTTCAGTAGCTTTAAGGTTTTCAAGATGAATCGGGTTGCAAGAAGATACGCTCCCATGAGCGAGATCACATTCCAAGTTTTCCAAATAAAATGCCCAAGGTGGATTAGCTTCAGAATTTGCCTATGTTTAGAAATATGGAAGGTAATGATGTTGCTCTTCATCTGGTGAAATTTCATATTCACGTGCATAAATTGAATATCGACTTTCCTGAAGACTGTTTGATGAAGATGTTTATGGCTACTTTGGAAGATGAAGCCTGATCTTGCTATGAAAGTTTTCCACCTGCTTCTATTTATTGTTTAAAATATTTTCATACAATATTATTTGAAAGGTATAAAGAATCATATCCATCCTTGGCTTTAGTTCAGAACTGTTGTGAACACGTTAGTAATTTCATTAAATATCTTGAGACTTTTTATGGAGATAATGATTTCATGGATGGAGAAATCATGGAAGCATTGTATGAAAGTTCGTTTCAGCAGTACACAGAAATCCAAGAGGATACTTATCAAGATCAGCAGGTTGAAGACTTCCATATGGCTGAAAATGATGAAAGAGAAAGTTTCGTTTCAGATCTATCCATAGAAGAAAACAACATGCAGGGAAGTCAAGTTTCAATTTCAGAATGTGATAATGTTAAGTCAGCCATTTTAGATCTAGATTCAGATTGTGATGACCAAGAATACCTTGTACTGAATCCCATGAAGGAGAACTCTGTTGTTGAAATCATCTAGAGTGAAGAAGACAGAATTATGGATCCAAATGTTCTCATGTCATCAGAACAAAGCCTTCATAAATAGGTAATCCAATCAGTTCATGAACAAAAAGATGAGATCTTTGTTCAAGTAAGTGAAAAAGTTTCTTTGGATGAATTTATGGTAGATGATAGAAATGATAGTGCTCGGTTTCACGAAACATCTGGAGTTTCTTTTCTCATGATTGGTGAATGTAATGAGAATCTGGTTGTCATATCATATGAAGATGGCCTGCAATATATTTAGACTACAGAAGATCAGACCATTCAGGATTCCTTCTGAGATTCTTCTTCATATGTCTCATGTTTTGAAATGTTCTTTGAAGAGGAAATCTACTCATCTACTTGCTCAGAATTTTTTGAGGACTAGGAACATACTCTTTTTGAAGTACATTATGGAGAAAGATCAAAATCAAAGGAGAAAGACACCTTGCTCTTTCATGTTTCTCATGATCCACTGGCAAATCTATTGTAGTCAACAGTGAAGGTGATTATTGCAGTATTCAGTGATGAAGGAGATCATGGTCAATTATATTTTTGGATGCCTAGTTATTAGTATTTATTGTTGACTAGAAGACCTGATCAAGAGAATCAATCAAGAAGGTATCTGCTTGATTGGTTACATTGGCATTTTGGAATAGTTTGATGGTATATTATTTTGTAAGAAACACAAGTGGTCATGTACTGCCACCAAGCTTTAAGTTTTAAGTTCAGGTCTTAGTCCTTTTCAGTTAGTTTGTTTGACTCAAGTTTTTTCAGTCATTTCAGTTTGCATCGAGTAAGTTTGAGTATACTTTTCAGTAAATCAGTTAACAGTCTGGTATTGATTTGGACTCCATAGCCCAATGGACGAAGGTACTGTCTGCTCTCCCAAAGATCTGCGGTTCTTGGCACCTCCAAGGAGCCACCATCCCCATTGGAGCCAATGTTAGAGTCGATCTTTACATCCATCCATGAGAGCTAATTTCGCTTGCTGCATTTCATTTTTAGGTGTCTCATTCCTCTTATTCATTTGCATTCTGCTAGGGGCATGCCATAATCGAATGGAAGGGTCTTGTCTGTCATTTCCCCTCATGCTTTGTACCTGCTGGTTTAGGTCTGTTGGTCGAATCAATTTTGAAATCATTCATAGTCCTGTTTTGGCCTCTTGTTAGCAAAGAGTTATTATTAGATTTTTAGGTCTAGGATTTAACTGATTTAGTCTTGAAAGTGCCTAATAATGCTAGCAGGCTAGAGGGAGGTTCATATTTTCATTATCAATAATGCTCAAAGATGATTCCTCTTCAAAAATTTGTTTTGAGGAGGAAATCATGAAATTAATTGTTTGTAATAAATATGTATTTTTGAAGTTTTCTGCCATGAAGTACTTCAAATGTAGCCTCTAGCCATCCTTTGTTGAAGTTCAGCACCACCATCTCCTGCAAAAATCAAATGAAAAAAGCCATCGTTTTAGCCAAAAATCGAAGGGAAGAAATGCCAATTCTGCAACATTACAAAAATTGGTCTTTACAAAGCAAAGGTAAAAGCTATGACTTTATATAAATATTTCTATGTTTATCAATGCCATTTGCACTCAAGAGGTCGATTCAAGTCAAAGTTTAGTGGTGAGAAGGGTGATTTTCAAAGCCAAGACAGTGTTTAGATTCCGCGTGGCGCATTGGGTTAGAGTGCGGCGCACATAGGCCGCACAACGCATTGGGCCAATTTTCGCAGTGTAAAATTAAACTGTCGTGGCACATCTAGGAGGCGTGGTGCACTCAGTTGTGCATGCGATGCACAGGGCCGACAAGAACAAAATCATCACTACTACCAAATTTTTTAAACCAAACTCATTTTTCCTCGTGCCAAGGATCTAAAAACTGAAATTGTTTTAATTGGTGTTGATGGTGTATGGAAGTTATGTGATTTTGGTAGAACTTCCACAAATCACAAGAGATTTGAGAGGCTCGAGGAGATGGGAATTGAAGAAGACATTTTCTTCCTATCCTCTGCTTGTAACTTCAAATGTGGAGGGGTGTCATTAGGTGTGGGGATGCAGCACCATGTGGTTAATGGTTATGCAGGTATACACTTCATCAATACCTAGTTTGATGTAGCCCATGGGTTAGACATTACTTTGTCACCTTTCATCTACAGAACTCTTTTGAGCCAGAAATCCTTCAACCCCGAAGTTTCAGCATATAGAGTACCAGGCAGTAATGTCTTTGTCAAGAATGAAATTTGGAGATCTGAGGGCAATATTTTGGACTGAGATGGCAATGAAGCTCGATTTAAAACATTTTCTTTCTGATCAAGATTCAACCCATTGAAGAGACACCAGACAACTATTCCTAGTCGAACATACGTTTAGTGCCAAATTGAAAAGCTAAACTCTCCAGAAACAGACAACTTTTGTCGATCCCAAAATACTTTGATGAATTGTGTTGCAATGAACTCACTTCGTGCCTCTATTGGGCCTTTTTCAAATGGCATCTTTACATCAAAGTAGCCATATTCACTAAGGATTGTTCATAATCGCTCACTTGGTGAATTAAATTCAGAGGTATAAAATTCCACAGAACAAGAACAAGCTAGCACAGGCATTGCCTGAAAGAAAGGAGAAATTGCAACTGAGATTGGCTCTATTTACCTTCATTAATGGTGAAATCTTATTTAAAAGACCCTTTTTATTAAAAGACAGTTTTTATTCAAACGACAAAAAAAAAAGCGAACAGTTAAAGGCCGAAACACCTAAATTTAAAACGTAGATATCTACCATGTAAGATAAATAGGATTCAATTACCTATTTTTGGACTTCAGTTATGACTCAAAGGGTCTACAGCCACAGTTTCTGCCTCTCCATTGGTCATCAACAAATTTGAGTAGAAAATGTAACGTTGCTCCTTCTCAGAAACAGATGATTGGCTCTTCAGCTTCTGTTTGTTAAAGATGATTAAACAGTACCTTATTTTTGGTCAATCTGTTTGCTCGTAGTGGAGTTTATTTATTGTATTGTAAATCATTTGTAAAGGGTCGGAGTTTCTAGGAAAGGTGTGAAAGAAACCTTAGCACTTCGCTGTACAGTTTGTCCAGGAAATTAATAAAATGATGCAGCTCTGATTCATGAGATTCATGTGGTATGAGTTTAGCATATGTTATTCTTTTTGTTTCATGCATATCCTGTTATGTTTACAGTTCATTCATAATCATTTCCAGTTGAATTTTTTTAAGTAAGAAAGGTAGAATCCAGTTTATTGCTTTGCCTTGGAAAAGCATTCATCCTCTCTCTGTCTTCTTCTGTTTGAAAATGATTCATTAGTTATGCCCTTTTCAACCTCTCAATTGTCTTTCCACTCCATATTACTTCAATTTGATTGCTAAACCTCCTGCCTATCTTGCCTCATGAAATATTCTGTGTCTTTTATTTAATTTCCCAGCTCAGGCTGTCCTTTGTCCCATATAGCCCTGAAAACTCAGTCATTTATTAAACTACCACTTTCATATTTGTTTACTAGGCTAAAATCAGTATCCATTTGAGTCATCTCAGACCCCATTGTTTAATTTTACTGAGTGTGACCCGGAGAGAGCCCTCTCTTGTCCTCGTAGGGCTAGCTACGAGGCTGAGCGTGGTTTGATGTTGGACCTAGAAGCTTGCCTTTTCAGCTTAAGGCAAATCTAGGCACTAACAAGTAACATAGTATGAATTGATATGCTAATCTACTTATTTTCAAATTCATACTATGTTCATAATAGGTTGTCATTAGTAATTAATCTGCTTGTTTTGAAATTCATTTGCTAATACTTTATGTATTTTTTTATGTATGTTGTTTTAAATTTCTACCAGCATATCAATTTCATGAATAAAGGATTGATTATTTTTTTTAAATAGATGAATGTGGAATAACTACCTCCAAATTCAACTCTGAAGGATTTGCTAGAAAAAATAGATTATGGCAGTTCACTTCTTACATCATATGATTTTCCAATAGAAGAGGAGTTGAGGCACTTGAGCCATCGTCTTTGAAAATGTTTCGAGTAGGGATTACTTGGTTTTTAATTTTGTGATCAATTCACCTCATGGTTATTTTTGGCAAAAAAATGTTTTGGGAATGCTAGAAAGGACATCGGTTGATAGGTAAACATATTTTTTATAATTGTAGTGCCCATTCCATGATATCCTCTCTTTTTAATTTGATTGTATTTTGAATGTCCCCTTTGATTTTATTTCTTCTTTTAACTATGAAATTGAAAACAATTGGTATAATGTCCATTTAAACAACATCTAAATATTTAATATGAGATTAGTATTACACATTATTAATTGACATCCTTTTTGTTGTTTTGTGTTAAAAAATTTCGTGACAAATACAAAAGTTTACTTTCATGTTGTTATTTGAGAACAGGTTGTCTATATACTTAACCAACTTAATGTGTTTTAGAATGAAATGTTGTTGTGGTTAAAATGTCAAGGATTATACAATACACCTCATATTATTGGTTTTCACAAGTTATCTACATCGTGAGTTTTTCAGCATGTAACTTAGTTGACATGATTGTGCTTAAGCTTTCTATGAAGCTTAAATACTAAGTTATTAAGGTGTAATCTTCTATGGTGACATTTTATTTTCTTTTTTTGTAGAGGTCATCTAGCCACATAGTGGCTGCTATCAACCAACTGAAGAAAACTTGTTCGAGTCTCTTACTTTTATTGGTGAAAATGGCATTGACATTACTGATATTGAGGTATATGACGTATAAATATTTTATAGTCTAATTTAGTTTATGTTCAAGCATTAATCGTCTTTTGTTTCTTATACTATGCATTGTATATTCTTTTGTTTTAAGGAGAGGAACTTTATATTGATGGTAAGAAGCGGGAATTGAAGAAAGAGGAGAACAATAACACTGGAATGACAAATGCAAAAGGGGAGAGAGAGGAAAACCGATCTAGTTATACTATTAGAGATAATATCATGCATAAGACACACACATATAGGCCATGGAAAATTTTAGGGGCTAATGTTCGCCCAATGGGCTGATTTTCCATGATTTTTCCACACAAAAAAATTGTCAATTTCTAGTTTTTATAAAAGATGATTCGCTCCAATTTTAGAATATAAAATTATTTTTTGTTAAAAATTGCCAACATTATATAGAGACTATATATAAAATCATTATAAATTTGATTAATTTTACAAGTATATCAATAAACATTTTATAGTTTTCATATTAGGGATTAATGATATTCGCCAATGTTTTTAAACTTCAAGAAAATTTTCCATCCTTAAAATTTTCCTTGATAGAGACTGATGATCAAGTCTTTAGATTTGGTGAATTCACTTGAAATTCCTTGGAAAAAGAGTGGTAATATTTTTTTGAAGTGATGAAACAATATTTCATGTGTATATTGTAGTCCAGCTAATATTAAGTTTGACACTCATATTGTAATACTGGATATTTTATATAATATCATCTGTGGTTGAAATTATTTATAGTTACACTTGATATTATTTAGTATTGTAATTAACATATGTAACTTTGGGTTTTCATATTAGATGAACATGCACATTGTATGGTTTTTTTTTATAATTTAGTCACAAAAGCATACTAATTCTATGTTGATTAATAATTAATATATAAAATCATTATAAAACTACCAAATTAGTAGTTTATATTGATTAATGATGAAAACAACTAAATTGAATTCACAACTAAATTAGTCATTGTAATAATTATTAATGAAAGTAAATGAAATGAATATAAACTATTAATTCAATCATTTATATAACGAACATGAAACTACCACAAAAAATAAATGACTATTGTAAATGATAAATTTGTGATTACAAATGATGACTATATTTTTCATATATACGACTATTAGTAGCTAATTTATAGTATCTTATAACACGACTGAAATTTAGCCCTATTTCTTTGGTCATTAATTGGTTCCAAACAATGACTAAAATTTGCATATATATGACTATTAGTAGCTAGTTTGTAGTATCTTACAACACGACCAACATTTTGGTCATATTTCTTTGGTCATTAATTGATTTTCACAGGTGATCACGTAGTAATATATTTTGTTGTATATGTGGTCATTAATTGTGGCAATTAATGACTAAAGCAATGACTAAATTAATAACCAAATTTACGACTAAATATACTAATAAATGATAAAATTTAGACAACCAATTAATGACTAAGCTAAAAATGACTAAAATTTGGTCATGCTATAAGATACTGTAAATTAGCTATTATTGGTCACAACTAAAAAATGGTTGTTTATATTCAAATTTTAGTCATTTTTTTAGTAACTAATTAACCATTTTGTACTAGTGCATGGAATATTTGTGGTCTCTACTCCAAAGGGATGATGAGGTACATGAAGGAAAGAATTCAAAAACAGAATCTTAATATTCTCACTATTCAGGAAACCAAGGTGACACAGGAGCGGTTCAAAGAAGTAACAAGAAATAACTAGCCATTGGTGGATTGCATGGCCTTGGATGACCGTGGTAGTGTGAGAGGTCTAGAAATAGTATGTGACCCTAGGTGCATTGCCTTTGATAATGGATGGCCAACACATACTCCCTTATAAGACAATTCAAATGTATCAGCAACCCAGAAAAGGTCTTGCTAACAAGGGTATATGGTCCAACTATGCTGGGGTCAAAACCACACCTTTTTAATAGGACTGTGATGCTTGAAGGAAATAGTGGGGATGTATAATTTGACTCTGGTGGGAGACTTCATTCTCATCAAATATCTCGACAAGAAGAAGGGGGGCATATGAAAAATAGATCAGAACTCGGGGGCATTCCAAGAAACGATCCAAGAGCCCGGAACAAAGGATGTGGAATTGAGGAATGGAACTTTTACCTGAAA